>CM021107.1:415702594-416310979 GCA_007115665.2 Sequoiadendron giganteum
GTTGAGGGATTAAGAGGGTATAGGGGTTGAGGGATTAGGGTTTAAGGGTTTAAGAGGGTATAGGGGTTGAGGGTTGAGATATTAGGGTTTGAGGGTTCAAGGATTAAGAGGGTATAGGGGTTCAGGGATTAGGGTTTAAGGGTTTAAGAGGTTATAGGGGTTGAGGGTTGAGGGTTGAGGGATTAGGGTTTGAGGGTTTAGGGATTAAGAGAGTATGTGGGTTGAGGGATTAGGGTTTAAGGGTTGAGGTTGAGGATTAGGTTTAAGGGATTTGAAGTTAAATTATGAAGTTGAGGATGGGGTTTAAAGGTTGAGGTTGAGGAGTTAATGATTAAGAAGGTATAGGGTTGAGGATTGAGGTTTGATGGTTGAGGATTAAGAGGTATAGGGGTTGAGGGTTGAGGGATGACAGATTAAGAGGGTATAGGGGTTGAGGATTAGGGTTTAAGGGTTGATGGTTGAGGGTTGAGGGATTAAGAGGGTATAGGGATTGAGGGATTAGGGTTTAAGGGTTGAGGATTGATGGTTGAGGGATTAAGAGGGTATAGGGGTTGAGGGATTAGGGTTTAAGGGTTGAGGGTTGAGGGTTGAGGGATTAAGAGGGTATAGGGGTTGAGTGATTAGGGTTTAGGGTTTGAGGGTTGAGGGTTGACAGATTAAGAGGGTATATGGGTTGATGGATTAGGGTTTAAGGGTTGAGGGTTGAGGGATTAAGAGGGTATAGGGGTTGAGGGATTAGGGTTTAAGGGTTGAGGGTTGAGGGATTAAGAGGGTATATGGATTAAGGGATTAGGGTTTAAGGTTTGAGGATTGAGGGATTAGGGTTTGAGGGTTGAGGGATGAAGACGGTATAGGGGTTGAGGGATTAGGGTTTAAGGGTTAAGGGTTGAGGGATTAAGAGGGTATAGGGGTTGAGGGATTACATTTTAAGGTTTGAGGTTTGAGAGATTAAGAGGGTATAGGGGTTGAGGGATTAGGGTTTAAGGGTTGAGGGATTAGGGTTTGACGGTTGAGGGTTGAGGGTTAAGGGTTGAGGGTTTAGGGTTTGGGGTTTAGGGTTTAGGGTTTCTCCCCCTCTCTCCCTCCCACTCTCTCTTTCTCCCACTCTCCCCTTCTCCTACTCTACCCCACTCTCTCCCACTCTATCTTTCTCCCACTCTCACCCTCTCTGCCTCCCTCTCTATCTCCCACTCTCTCCCACTCTCTCAGTCTCCCACTCTCCACTTCTCCCCTTCTCCCACTCTCTCTTTCTCCCACTCTCCCCCTCTTTCCCTCCCTCTTTATCTCCCACTCTCCTTCTCTCCCTCCACTCTCTCTTTCTCCCCCTCTCACCATCTCTCCCTCCCTCCTATCTCCCACTCTCTTCAGTGCTCTGCTTCTCCTTCTCCCACTCTCCCCTCTCTCCCTCCCACTCTCCCCTTCTCCCTCCCTCTCTATCTCCCACTCTCCCCCTCTCTCCCTCCCACTCTCTCTTTCTCCCACTCTCAAAAATATACTAAGAAAATTGAATTTCACATAATGCGCTCGTGTTATAACGCGAGCACATTTTTTACTCCACTAAATCAGTAAAAAACTCTATATACCCATGATTTGAAGGCCCACCGTCTACATATTCCCCTGGTTCTGCGCGTGCTCCGACAAAAATATCTTTTTGATGATGTTGTGAAGTGTGCAAGCATCTTTTTCACATTCCATCACCTTTTCCATGATCTTTTACCACCTTTGCATGAAATAGAAAAGTTTCCATGTTGAAAGACATATAATATCAATTGAAGTGTGGAAGGGAACAAGCTTTTGAACAAGTCAAATTGTTGTGGAGTTTGAAGAAAGAAGAAGCTAAGGCTACATAATTGGGTTGAACTCCTCCTTTTGAAAGTCTGGTTTTTAAGGTATGTGAAATCTTTACACAATTTCTTTCATTCTATTATGGCTTGCTTTCATTTTTGTTTGTCATTATAACCTTAGGTTGTCAATGCACATTTTAAATTACCATTATATACACAATTATATACACTTCCCAATTACCATTTTAATCTTGATGCAGATCATCTACCAGGATCCACAAATCATCAAGGGTACTTCTGACCCTAACCTAAATTGAAGAAGATCAACAAACAAACTCAATCATCTTTTCATCAAAACATTAGAACTTGGTTTCAACTTGTTTTCAGACTCAAAAAAATAGATTAACCATCATAAAATTGATTGTAACATAGCATAAAGTTGATTAGAAACTCAAAACCATTCACGAAAATTCATCCTTTAAGACAACTCCAAGCCTCTCCCATTCCTCTGAAGGGTCCAAACACCTTCCAATACCTCTGCACAAACTGATGCAGTACAAAGGAAGAAATCAACACCTTTCTTGACACACTTATTCAACTATATTTCCCTTCACAAAATATTTGATTCGTATACTCAAATTAGTATTAAGAGTTCCCAATTCCTTAAGGACCTTCAAAACTCCTTGAAAATCTTCTTTTATAGTGATTGGTGTCCCCTTCAACAAATGCAGATATATGAGCCATCCAAGAGAATGTCAGCCAGAAAAGCAATGCAACATCCTTATTTTGATGCCTGCATGCAACATCTGTAAGTGCCTTCCATCTATTTTTATTTCATTTCCATTTTGGATGCTCTTTATTTTTCTCTTTTACTTTGCGTATTTGTAATTAAACTACTAAAAAATGATTGATCTTTTGTTGTAGAAAATGCTGATTTAAGAACCATCAAAGAGAATCTCAGCCAAAAAAGCAATGCAATATACTTATTTTGATGATTTTGACAAATCTCAATTTTGATTTCAAGCCATTATAAGAGAGCGTGTGAAGCTTAGCAAGGGAATCTCAAGTTACTCATTTGAAGTTAACCTCATAATGAGCACCTATGATGTAGACATTTAAAGAAAATCTTGAATGTATGAGTGACATTGTAAAAGATCTGAGAGAATGAAGTGCCAAAGGAATTGTAATAAGATTTAATTACATAATGAGATATATTCAAATATTGTAAGGTTGGATTTCATTTTTGGTGTAGTATCACCCTATTCTGTAAATGCCTTGAGTAGGAAAATTTGCAAACTTTGAATTTTGAAATGTAAACAATGTGAAAGGTCATAGAAAGGTCATGTAAACAATTTGTACACATTTTTCTACAACTCGTGTGACAAAGAAAACTATTCCAACACATATAAATAGGTATTTTTATGCTAGGCATGGTCCTATGTTTCACCGAAACATGTGGAATTGCTCTGAGCTATGTTCCACCGGATCGATCCCTTAAAGGTCCAAAGTGCAAAATGGCTGAAAACTTCAAAATGCTATTACTCAGATACCGTGACACTTAGAAACTTCTCGTCTGATCCTAAAGAAATGTGTTGGGCCCCTCTAGAAAAACCTCTCTCAGTTTTGGCTATCTTGGAGTGGTATTCTCGTGGCGGCAGATTTTCACTTGATGGAAAAAACATCAAATGCAAGCAGTGCAAAGTTGCAAAGTGGTGCAACTTTCGTTCTGCAACTTGTGTGACCAAGCGGACTATTCCAAAACATCTAAATAGGTATTTTTATGCTAGGAATGGTCCTCTTTCACATCGAAACACATGGAATCACTCTGCGCTATGTTCCACCAGATCGATCCTTTAAGGGTCCAAAGTGCAAAATGGCTAAAAATTTCAGCATGTTATTACTTGGATACCGTGACACTTAGAAACTTCTCGTCTAATCCTACATAAAGGTGTTGGGCATCTCTAGAAAAACCTCTCTCGGTTTTGGCTATCTTGGAGTGGTTTTCTTGTGGCGGCAGATTTTCACTTGATGTAAAAAGTGTCAAATTCAAGCATTGCAAAGTTGCAAAGTGGTGCAACTCTCGCTCTACAACTCGTGTGACCAAACTAACTGCTCCAACACATCCAAATAAGTATTTTTATGCTAGGCATGGTCTTTTTTTGCATTGAAACATGTGGAATCGCTCCAGGCTACTTTCCACCAGATCGATCCCTTAAGGGTCCAAAGTGCAAAATGGCTGCAAACTTCAGCATGCTATTATTCAGATACCGTGACACTTAGAAACTTCTCATCTGATCCTACAGAAAGGTGTTGAGCCCCTCTACAAAAACCTCTCTCAATTTTGGCTATCCTGGAGTGGTTTTCTCATGGCAGTGGATTTTCTCTTGATGGAAAAAGTGTCAAATTCAAGCTATGCAAAGTTGCAAAGTGGTGCAACTTTCGCTCTACAACTCATGTGACCAAGCGGACTGTTCCAATGCATCTGAATAGGTATTTTTACGCTAGGAATGGTCCTCTTTTGCACCAAAACATGCGGAATCGCTCCGAGCTATGTTCCACCAAATCGATCCCTTAAGGGTCCAAAGTGCAAAATGGCTGCAAACTTCAGCATGCTTTTACTCGGATACCGTGACACTTAGAAAATTTTCATCTGATTCTACAAAAAGGCATTGGGCCCCTCTTGAAAAACTCTCTCGATTTTTCCTATCTTGGAGTGGTTTTCTCGTGGCAGTGGATTTTCACTTGATGGAAAAAGTGTCAAATTCAAGCAATACAAAGTTGCAAAGTGGTGCAAATTTCGCTCTGCAACTCGTGTGACCAAACTTAATGCTCCAACACATCTAAATAGGTATTTTTATGCTAGGAATGGTATTTTTTGCACTAAAACATGTGGAATCACTCCTAGCTACGTTCCATCGAATCGATCCCTCAAGGGTCCAAAGTGAAAAATGGCTGCAAACTTCAGCATGCTATTACTCAGATACTGTGACACTTAGAAACTTATCATCTGATCCTATAGAATCATGTTTAGCCCCTCTACAAAAACCTCTCTTGGTTTTGGCTATCTCGGAGTGGTTTTCCCATGGTGGCAGATTTTCACTTGATGGAAAAAGCATCAAATGCAAGCAGTGCAAAGTTGCAAAGTGGTGCAACTTCCGTTCTGCAACTTGTGTGACCAAGCGGACTATTCCAACATGTTTGAATAGGTATTTTTATGCTATACATGGTCCTCTTTTGCATCGAAACACATGGAATCACTCTGAGCTATGTTCCACCGGATCAATCCCTTAAGGGTCCAAAGTGCAAAATGGTTGCAAACTTCAGCATGCTATTACTTAGATATCATGACACTTAGAAACTTCTCATCTAATCCTACAGAAATGCAAAGGACCCTTCTAGAAAAACCTCTGTTATTTTTGGCTATCTTGGAGTGGTTTTCTCGTGGCAGCGGATTTTCACTTGATGGAAAAAGTGTCAAATTCAAGCTATGCAAAGTTGCAAAGTGGTGCAACTTTCACTCTGCAACTCATGTGACCAAGCAGACTATTCCAACACATCTTAATAGGTATTTTTATGCTAGTCATGGTCCTCCTTCACATTGAAACACGCGGAATCGCTCTGAGCTATGTTCCACCAGATCGATCCCTTAAGGGTCCAAAGCGCAAAATGACTGCAAACTTCAGCATGCTATTACTCAGATGCTGTGATGCTTAGAAACTTCTCGTCTGATCTTATAGGATTGCTTTGATCCTTTCTACAAAAACCTCTCTTGGTTTTGGCTATCTCAAAGTGGTTTTCCAGTGGTGGCGGATTTTCACTTGATGGAAAAAGCATCAAATGCAAGCAGTGCAAAGTTGCAAAGTGGTGCAACTTTCATTCTGCAACTTGTGTGACCAAGCAGACTATTCCAACATGTCCAAATAGGTATTTTTATGCTAGGAATTGTCCTCTTTTGCATTGAAACATGTGGAATCACTCTGAGCTATGTTCCACTGGATCGATCGCTTAGGTTGGAGGAGTCTAAAGTTGCAAATTTGTAAGGTTCTTAAAGCAACAAATTTGAAATGATATTGAATGGCCCACTTAGCACTCATTGCATCTAGGTGATGCTCATAGAGGTGAGGCACTAGGCCTTCCTAAGAGGTCACCCATTCCAGTATACTCCAGCTCAAGCGCTTAACCACAAAGTTTTTTCCCCAAGGTTAAGCCCACTTAGCTTGCAACCCCATTTGCAAAACCTTCAGCAAGTGTTGTTCCTTATGAAACATTCATTATAGAGCCCCTTTAGCTCATCAATTGATAAGTAGGAGGTATTTTCTACAATGTGTCAAATTGTGATATTGCTATCAGGATTCCATTGAGCAGTCATTTGTAGTATTAGATATAGCTCTAGCTTCTATAGTATTGTACATGATTGCAGACAGTTTCAAAGATCTAGATGACATCAATAGTTCACATTACTCAAGAAGGATCAACATCTTAAAGACATTTGCAGAAATCAGGACAAGTAACCTTCTTGTGGACTTAGGGTTGTAATATTTGATCTACAACATGTTCCACCATTTCTTCAGTAGGATCAAGAACACACATAATGAAGGTGTGTTTGTATCCATGAAAGATTATGGTTCGAACTATCCAGAAGAGTGATGTTTTATCTCGACCAACCATATCTATACCATGGTTTGTTTGGAAACAAGGATCGGTTCTCTCTTCATCGACATATACATTATTCCTTGATGTGTTCACACCAGTGTTACAAGACTAGGACTGGCCTCGGACTTGACAACCCATTTTTTGACTTGGACTCGGGCTCGAAGCCCAGACTCGACAAATAGAAAAACCTAAGAAATTCAAAGATTTGTAAGGATTTAAAACTTGTTTCATGCACCCTTTAATAAATAAACCGTAAAGACACAATAGCATCATCAAATAGAAATTACTATGATCCCATACACAAACATAAATCAATCACATAAGTATAAGCACAAATTTTCGCTGAAGGAAATAACACATTTAGATATATAAATATTGTGATATTGCTATCAGGATTCAATCGTGTAGTTTTACAAGTCAAACTCATTGACCCATGATTCATCAGTAGTGGTTCACAAGAACCCATCTCTCATGATAATGAATGGTTAATAAGGAGGAAGATAAATTTGCATATATTTCTTCTATCAAAAATGAGATAAGTGCTTGGTTTCATGAAGGTCATGAGACAACCATTAATGGGGAGTGGATACATGAAGAACTGATGGAGAATGATAATGGATTTAGACCTGCTATAAAGGGAAAACAAAATTGTTTCAATGATGCAAGAGGTTTTTGGTTTCACTAACTAAATGAGCCTATGAAGAATGCATGTGAAACTCCTTTTGGGCTTGAGGGTGTTCTTACTCCATCTCAAGGATCATGCATTGAGGATGACATAGATCAATGCTAGGGCTAACCAATTAATAATTATACACGTGAATAAGTCAAACATGTACATGTCAATAAGGGAAGTACAAGTACTCAAAAACATGTAAGCCTCAAAAAGTATACACACGAATACATAGTATACACAAATTAAAACAAAGTATATGCATGAATACAAGGTATATGCATAAAAACATGTAAGCCACAAAGTATACACTTGAATGTACGTAAGTCACAAAGTATACACGTAAGTTGTAAAGTATACACTTGAATACATGTAACTCATATCTATTGAACCATAAATTTAGAATGCAAATATGGACATGCATCGATAAAAGATATTTGTATTAACCAAATAGACATGTAGGCATACATCAATATATGTCGATATAAGTATGAAATATATGTACAAAATAGCCATATAGGCTTACGAGAATTCCATCTAGGCATACAATGTCAAATATGTCAAATAAAAAATATGTACAAAATTGCCATGCAGGCATACAACAAAGGACTTTGAAATCAAAAGTCATTGCTCTCCATGCCCTGGAAATAAAAATTTTCCCTTTCCTTTTCACTCGGATGGCGATAGGTCTGTCACTCATTTTTGATGCGCTCGTGGAGTGCTCCTGCTACTCCTCTTAGGGTTTATTTCATGGTGAAGTTTTAGATATTACAATAAGAAGTAAAGACATGAATATATAGAAATTACATTATAAAAAATGATATATTTGAAAAAATAATCACTTATAGCCATCTCACGATCTCTCTCCATGAGGGAGATATTCTCACACCCATGCTCAAGTGTGCTCAAGCCCTATATAAACCATACAAATAGAAATTAAACTACGTGAATCAATAATGGTTTGTTTTTTCACTAACTAACATCTATAACAACAAATATAAATTTAAATTTACTAATTTGCCTCATACCTCTTCTGTCAGAGCCATCGAAGATTGTATAGCAGATGTCACACCAATATCCATTTCCCTCGTCACATTTGGAGGTGTATCATCTCACAACAACTGAAAATAAAACAACAAATTATTCAACGTAATCAACGATGTGCATGTATAAACTACACAAATCTATTAAGTACTTGATTCATTAGTTAAACTCTTTATTCTATTACCTACGTGAAGATTTGAGTAAATCCATCACCACTAGGAAGTGTTCCATAAAAACCTCCAATATTATTTTGTTAAACATCCAAAATTGCATATTAAATTACCATTAGTAAAACAATGCCATTAACATGCAATAAATTTATAATTTTTTACTAGTTACATACCCTAGCGATAGGTGTATTGTAGAAATAGGTTGGTGGGGGGCTGGTGTATCCAGTCTAAACACTATGACCCTACAATTTTATTAAGATCATAAAACATTTTTAGTTAATCTTGCACTTCAAAATCGAAATTTAATAAATTAAATTCAATGAACACATGCACTAAATTTTACCTGATTATCAATGCCATATGCCTCATGCAAAGTGTCAGCTACCCTCTCCATCTCCATAGCTACAGATGGATCCTGCATACCAGTCTCCTGAGGGTCGGTGGGGTCATGTGAACAAGTAGCCCTACAAGATTGACACACATGTGTTTGAAGGCCACCACTCGAAGACTCCCCTGGGTGGTGTTGTAGAATAGGGCTAGTATTATGGATGGCACTCTGGGTCAAAGTGTGGATTGTCTGCAATGTCTCTACGTTAGCACTTTCATTCACGATAGAAGGCATAACAATGTGCTCACAAGGTGGCCTAGCGAGAGCTCGTCTACCTTGCCATGTAGGATCCAGCTGTGCACCGGGTCTATCCTGAGCTGACCCCCCACCTCTACCCTAGAAATCCCTCATATCAAAATAATTTGGGATTTTTTTCAGTATGAACTCATTGTATAGTTTCCTAAGGAAATATTGCGGGACCTCGCAATTGTTGCACAGTGGGTAATCGAAAACCATGTACCACCTATCATAAAGTTGGTCCCTAATTTGTCGGTGGTGGCACCAATGGATAGGAAACCTCTTCGCATTGAGGGTAAGATTTTGATTTGTGCGTGGGTTGGTGAATAATGAGCACAAATCACCTTTTGTAATTTTTAAATCCTTCACATCCTTGTATGATAGTTTATTTGCATAATAGTCCCTAGCCGCCTACCTCCTATCTTCCCATCCAATTATTTGTTTACTAATTGAATCTATGTTTTCTAACATATCTTTCAATGAATTTGATAGGGTGATTCTTTATGTGGTTGAACCATTTGGATCACTCATCCTATTGATCAAATCCTCAATTTGTTTTTTGTTGTTCTCAATTTCACTCATTAAATTTTCTTGAGTGCCAGGAGGGGGTTGAGTGATTGGTGGAGGAGGTTGATGTTGTGGTTGATTTTGATCTTGAGGATTTGGTTGGTCTTCTTGTTGAGGATTTTGAGGGTTTGTAGGTTGATTTGCATCTCCTAAAAATTCAAACAAACAGATATCAAATTCAACCTAAAACTAACAAATTCAAAACAAAAACCATAGAATCCTTACCTCTCATAGCTCCTCGTCATTGTGGCACCATCGTTGTGAAGAAATACAGATTGTTGGTGAAGTGAATCTCCTGCTAGAACGTGAGCACGATATTGTGGGGTTTTTGGCCGTGGGTGCAACAAAAAAACCAATTAAAATGCAAATGAGAGATTTGCATTTGTTTTTTTATTTTAATAGTAAATAACGCGAGCGCGTTATAACACGCTCTCATTATTTCTTTGCAGTTTTCGAGACCTAGCCTAGGCTTAATGGAGACATAATGCGACCACGTTATAATGCGCTTGCATTATGGTTTTCAAACTTTTTTTTTGAGGTTGTCCACAGAATTGCTACCCATTTCCATGCACCTGCCCCCTCTTCTATCAAAACATGCTCAATTTCATCAAGAGGCATCTCCTCTAGTGTCTCCTTATCTGAAAAATTATCCTCAGAGTTTTTCCCTATATCATGGATTTCTACCTCAACTCCCTTTCCCTTTACAGTCTCAGCTTCTTTATGGAGAGTCCCCTTAGGAATTTCTCCACTTGGCTTCTTTGTAGGAGGGAGTTGAGTAGATGACTCACCCACAACTGATGTTAAGGCCACATATCCTATTGGGACTTCTTCTTCATGTGCCTTAAGAAAATCTTGAGTCGAAACTTCAAGTTGAAATTGTTCTATGTCATGAGGGAAGAATTCCAAGGGTTCCTTTGGAGGCATTCTTCTCTTCATTCTCTTGTACCCTTGAGTGGTACTTGCACCTTTTCTTTTCTTGGAGGTTTGACCCCTAGGCTCCTTGGTTCTCAGCACGACCCATTGGATACTTCTATCCAACACTGGTCTTGCTATTTTCTTAATATCTATTGTCTCCTCCACACCCCAATCTACAAGATCTAAGCTCTTGGTGCCTACATTTTGTGCCTCATATAGGGGATCCAAAACTACACCATCATCTTATAGTGTTTCAAGAATATCCACCTTAACCCCATACTCTGCCATGAGTGGGATAGGCAACCTTTCATAATTCCTCTTCCTCAAGTCATACTCATCCTAAAGATCACTCTAGAAGTCCTCTAATAGCTTGAAATGTCTATCAAAAATGGAAGCAAGCAAATAATTCATCTTCTTCTTTGGATCAAAGTGCTTCATAGCAATATACAAGCCCAATTTTAGATGCATCAATTCATTGCAAATGACCTTAGCTCCCACAAGGTTTGGGCATCTATATTCACCCAACTTCATGGGGAACTTATGACAACTGAGCTTATGTTTTATACCAAATTTAGCATTAACCCCCAAGGCTTGATAAACAAACTCCAGTAAAACCATCCTATTGCTGCAACATCTAGGGAGTAAGTGAGGGTGACCATCAAACACATCCAGCCTGAAATAAATAAAATTGGGGTATTGGATAAACCAATATCCCTACTTTGTAATGAACGCCATGGCCTCCTAGCTCAATCTATATCCTACATCTCTCGTAAGCTGGTTAATAATGACATACATAAATGCATTATTAACCCTTATGTAATGCAGTTTAGAAATCTACAAGGATAGTTGATCATAATGGTTCCACACTTTATTTCATCCTTCAACTTCTCCCAAAATCTCCACTATGTTTAAACCTAAAAAAATTCCTCTCCTTTCTACTGCATAAATGACATAAGAGGTCATGAAGAAACTTTTGGTTTCTCTCACTCTAACCATTTAGTTGTGTATGCTTTCAGACACAATCGTAGGCCAATCAAAATGTTGACTGCCATCTAATATTTTCTAAATAAATGGAAACATCCATTCTTTAAAGTGAAGAGCATCCCTTTTTCCAAACACTCTGGATAACATCATTATTATGTCCCCAATCTCCTTGTAGAATTCTGCCCTTTTAGGCTGATCTAGAAGCTTAATTAGAGAATTTTTCTCAATCATCATCCATTTCTTATTCAAATGAGATTTGTTGGATTCCTTATGATTAGTATACATTTTCAAAGCCTCCGCCTCATTGAGATGTTTAGGATTCCTTAGATTGGGCACATTGAACATAAACTGGAGCATTTGAGGAGTTAAATCAATGATGGCATTGCCCTCTGAATCCACGCACTGTCTAGTAGCAAGATTATAGGCTCCAATTGCTATCATTATTAATTCAGGACATTGGATTGACAGAGGAAAAATAATGATATGAGCCAAGCTAGATTCAACTATTCTTTGGGTCTTCCCTATTACCTTTTCATTAAATTTTTTGGAGTAAAAATCCTCATAATGGAACGAACCTAGATTTGTATAAGTTATGTCCGCCCAATCGGACTCCACCTTGCTAGCAGTGATGAAAAGACCCTGATGATTATACCTCAAGGTATAAGGGAGTTGTTCAGGCCTAACCTTTTTAGGCTTTGCTCCTGACTTTGAATTTTCTTCAGGTTGACTCTGCTAGGAAGCCTCACCCGATGCTCCTGACATCTTTTAATTTCTGCAACAAAAACCCGAGATTTGATCCACAAGAAGTATGAAAAACTCGGTCAGAGATCCTACCTTTCATATACACCAGAGGTGGAACTAGGCAGAAGACATCCCAAAAAATCTTTTAAAACACCATCGGGGTCGAGACTGGAATGGACATTGAGCTCTCGACAAACCATATAGCGGGATCGGAGACGAAGTCAGAATGGTAATCAAAACTAATATCATAATGGACATTGATTTGGTATAATGAAGAAATTTCAAACTTATGTCCTGGTCCACTTCCGGTTCCGACTGTGTGAACAACATTTTGATAATCTATAACTCATCAGAAGTGGGCTTGGAGATGAATCCAACATCCATTGCAAACCAAAGCTTGACAACGAAATAAATCCCAAATCCGACCCTGATTGAAAAAAATGATGACATCATTAGAAACTTCAACAGGATAACAAATGACATCATAACCTAAAAATGAGGTCACTTGACAAATCGAGGAGGCTTAAAATAACAGTATGAAACCATCCCCATACGACCGAAAGGAAACAAAGCAACTAGGGCACCATTTTCTAATTAAACAGAGATGTGCACAAAAACCCTAGTTTATAAAAACCCTTCAACTTAAATAATTATGGCACAACTTAACCCTAATTGATACACAACAGAACCGGTAGATAAAGCAACAGATCAAAGAACACTACAAAATCATGTAGCAGATGATTGACACCCTCAAAAAACCCAAGGCACCACGGTATAGGAACGAAGAAAACGTGAAAATGATTGTGGAAAAAGAAAGACAAAACAAGAAAGAACGACAAACAATAAAATAAAAGACAAACCGACAACAAAGCAAAATAAAAGAGAAGAAAAGAAAAGAAAAACCACAACGATTTGAATGGAACAAAGTTATGAACCCCGCAAAGAACATCAAACCCAAAAAAAACACCATGAGCAAAAGAAAATAAAATGAAGAACAAAAACCATACCTCAAAACATAATCCAAGAGGTTGGCCCCTGATGTGAATCTACACGCAAATGCCTCACCTTCGATTGAATCGCTCTCCCAAATGCTCTACTGCAGCTCTGGTTCAATTTCACTTTTTAAACAGTGATAATAACTAGCGAGTTAACCTTAATTAAGGTTAAAAATCAAATTTCATACATGTGAGGTACCTATAATTAATGTAATCAATGCGGCAAATTAGACATGGAATCACGGTGGGAACAGGCACAATACTATTATGTGACCAAAGTAAAGTTAGAAAACAAAAAAAAAAGGCAGGACCTAAAATGAAATGAAAATGGAGGTATGAAAACTTTGTCCAAAATTTTGAGTTTAGTTTTGGTTCTAGTTCCGGTTCCACCAACAATAAAAAAAGGAAAGAAAGAACCAACAGGAAAACATCGAGATCGAAACAAGAAAAATAATCATCAATCTCAATTCCAAACAAACAAACCAAAATGGTGGAGGTGGATGTGGGATGGAAATGAGTTTGAAACTTTCTATAAATCTCAGACTTAATATTCATTCTGGTTCCAGCTCCGACAAAAGAAAACAAGATAGACCAAAGAGACCAACAAAGAGACAAGCGGGACCGGGATCAGAATGAAATCATCAAAACAAGTTTCAAACCAGATTTCACTCTAGTTCTACCAAAACAAAAGAAAACAAAGTGTTGAAAGAAAGAATAACTCCAAACTTTGTTGAAAAAAAACCAAGGACATAAAACGCAAAGGGGGACCCATTCTGACTAAGGAAAAAGATGGGGTGGTTATGCAAGGCATAACAAATGGTGACTCAGCTAGCAAAATGGTTACCCATTTTCAAGAGACTAAAGATTTCAATCACCCAAAAACTACTTGACTTATGAAACATGTTAACTTGAATAAGATCAGATATATAGAATAAGGTTGAGCTGGAATCTCAGATGTATGTGCTCATGAACTTTTTTCTGAATTTGAGTGTGTGCATATATTGTGTATCCTTCTTTATAGATACTTTCTCCACTCCTGAACAACTACACCTAAGATCCAAGCTACATAGGTTGAGTCCTTTAACTATCGTGCAATAAAATCCTAGGCATTACTCCACTGCCAAACAAGCATCCATAGCCCTAATGGAGATACCTCTAGTTCTCTCAAAGCATTGCTCTACTGCTAGAAAGGCATCCATAGCCCCAATAGAGATACTTCATTCACCCATTTGATATTGAGTTTTCCTTTTCTCTCTTTCTCTTCTTTTTTTTTTTACTTAGGCTTCACTTGTGGGAACCTTGTATGAACTTTTCTCAAAACTCAAGTGCAATTGATCTGAAATGTGGGTTGAGAACTACAATGAATTTCATGACAGTCTTGGAATCATATTTTTCACTTGAATCAGAGATAAATCCACCTTGAAATAAATAGGTACTTACTTAGGCAGATGTTTATCTATTTTGTGACAAACTTTGATCATAATTCATGAGATATTCACAGTGTACCTTTTACCCTTGATAAATTTCAAACCAACATTAGAATGATCATAAGACATGAGTTTTTTTAGAACGAAATCCTTCAACAGATGTTCCTTGAAAATACCTAAATCAATTTCTCTCCTCGTGCCAATAACATACTTTGAATAACAATCACTTTTCTTGGAATGGATAGAAATGAAGATCCCCAACGAACAAGACAAAACAAAAACAAAAGAAAACAAAAGAAACAAAAGGACAAGGAAAGATAAAACAAAAACAAAAGAAAATAGCTAATTACATATAATACAATATGGTACAGCTATTCATAACATCATACCTTTATGAACCAAATTAATGCTTGAGAAACTGACCATTAACTAGCAATGGAACAGGTTCTCATGTTAAGGAACTCAAATGAAAAGCATTCTCGCCGAGTATCTCAGCTACTTGATATGGACCTAACTAGAGTCTATCAAATTTTTGGTGATCTCCCTTCTTCTCTTTAGCTTTGTCCCATAGTAACACAAGATCTGATATCCTAAAGGCATTTACCTTAGCCCTCTTGTCAAACCAGTGTTTGATGATAGCTTGATGTTTAGAGAACTGTTGGAAAGCAGCATCTCTCTATTCTTCCATGTTGACCAAGTTTATTAGTCTAACCTTCATCCTATCATCCTTTGTATAAAATTCTTGCATAAACTTGAGGACCGGTATTTTCAAATGGATCGGGAAGACTAGGTCTTGGTCATAGACTAATTTAAATGGTGAATTTCCTAGGGCAACTTTGATTCGAGTTCGATCTACCCGTAGAGAAAATCTCAACTGGGTGTGCCAGTCCCTAGGATTGTTTTCTAGCAATTTTCTTATCACTTCCAACAGATTTTTATTAGTGGACTTAGCCACTCCATTTCCCTGAGGGTAGTAATTAGACGGATATTTCAAAATAATCTTATGTTCATAAGCCCATTGAATAAATTCAATTGAATAAAAAGCAAGGCCATTATCACATACCACGGCGAATGGTACTCCAAACCTGGTGGTGATGTTGTCAATTAGAAACTTGATAACCACCTTTGTGGTGTTGTTTTTGCAAGGTTGAGCCTCAGTCTAGTGTGTGCAGTAGTCAATTATAGTCAAGATGAACTTGTGACCTGCATAAAAATTTGGATTAATGACACCTACAAATTCTAGTGCCCATTGAGTGAATGGTGTTACCTCATACACTGGTTGCAAAGGCATTGTTGGATTTCTTTTCCTGGGTGCAGAGGTCTAGAATACATGAAACGTCTAGAAATTTTGGTATGCATATCAAAACACATAAGGCCAGTAATAACCTAATATAATAATTTGATGGGCCAGAGCATCTGCAGATCCATGTCTTCCATGAAACTCAACAATGGCGTGCTTAGCCTCTTGTTGATCCAAACAGCATAAGCAAATTCCTTGAAAATTCCTTTTGTATATAGATCCCCCTTTGAGCATATAATGAGCACTCTTCATCCTCATTTATGTCCTCTGAGTAGCATTCATCCCCTCTGGGCATCTATTGTTGAGGATGAAGAAGATCAAATCTGTATACCAAGGATCCTTAGTGAACGACTGCACAGTGTATTATTGACATGTGATATTCTTGTCCACATACGTCATTTCCTTTGATAAAACCTGCCCTCGGATGAGTTTCATTGGATGAATTTCTAAGTTGAATTATTATAAAATAGCCATCCACTTTCATCTTCTCTCTCCTAATTCGCTTTACATCAGGAGGGATTTCACAGATGGATCAGGAACTATAGCAATAATCTGACTTCGAAGAATGTAATGCCTAAATTTTTTTACTGCTTGAACCAATGCAAAGGCCTTCTTCTTAAGGGGCGGGTACCTAACTTATGCATTCTTAAATGGAGAGCTCATGAAGGTGATAGGTCTTCCCTCTCCCTCACCTCTTCGTTGCATTAAAACAGTTGCACATGAATGTTTAGATGTGAAAGAATACATATAGAAGGGCTTTAGATAATCTAGGCTAGTCAAGATAGGTGCCTCAAGTTTTGATTGTTTGATCTACGAGAAAGCATTTTGGCCTCATTGCTCCATTATATTTTTTCCTCTTTCTTCATCATCTTATTAAGGGGTTTAACAATTTCTGCAAACCCTGTTATAAATTTTCTCACAAAATTAATCCTTCTGAAGAAGGATTTCATTTCTTTCTTACTTTCTGGCCTTGTCAACTTTAAGATGGCCTCTACTCTATCTATTTCTATGGATATCCCTTCTTCTAATATGATGTGTCCTAAGAGTTTCCCTTCAGATACTCCAAACACACACTTTTTTGGATTAAGGGAGGCACCATAGCTTATACACTTTTTGAGGACCTTTTCCAAATCTGCAGCATGCTCTCCCTGATTCTTGGAGGAAATAGTTAAATCATCCACATAAATAAAGATACATTCACCTATCAAATCCTTGAATGCTATGTCCATTGCACACTGAAAGGTTGCTCCAATGTTGATAAGGCCGAATGGAATTCTCTAATAGGCGAATGTGCCCCACTTGGTGGTGAAGACGGTTTTCATTATGTCCTCATGACTGACAAGGATCTAATTATACCCAGAATAGCCATCCAAAAATGACATCATCTAGGACCCATTGACCATTTGTAATACTTCATCAACAGAAGGCAGTGGGTAATTATCCTTCTTAGAGGCCTTATTTAAATTCCTGAAATCAACACATAACCTCATTTCACCATTTTTCTTGTGCATAGGAACTAAATTTGCAACCTAATTAGAATGTATGACTAGGAAGATTATTCTTGGAGATAGGAGCTTTTCTACCTCCTTCTGAATTAGGGGCTCAATCAAAGTATTGACTGGGCATTGATTTTGATGGAAGGGCTCGACTTCTAGCTTAAGAGGTATGGTATTTGTGATCACCGAAGTGTCAAAGGTCTTTAAGTCTTCATACCCCCAAGTAATGGTTGCAATGTTCTGCTCCAAAACTTTAACTATCTTCTTCTTAATTTCTACAAGACAAGTTTTTCCTATAAGAACATTCCTTTTAGGACCCGAATGAGTCAGATTAATAGATTCATACTTCCCTCCATCACTCTTTGTGGGTACCCTTTGGCGAGCCTGTGGGTCAAAGTCAAATATTCTTTCCAAAGCTACCATCCCCTTTAGAATGCCATTTCTTTTCAACTCTAGTATCCCTTCTATGTCACCATTCTCAGGATTCCAATCTCCCTGATCTCTCTCAGATTCATCTATTATCTGTCCTTCAAAGACATCTGAACTTTCCAAGAAGGCCAATATATGCCAGTCATCATCAAATACCTAAAAATTATGGACATTATCCTGAACAGTTCGGACTGAGACTAACTCAACATAAAATATTTTTAGCTTAGATTCTTGCATAGATTCCAAGGTGCTAGCAGTAACAACAAGGGCACCTGTGATCTGATTAGCTTCTCTAGGAATTAGAGTGATCCCAAAAGCGTCAAAGTCTTCAATCAAATTCCAAATTATATTTTTGTACACAGCCAATCTTTTTTTGTGACAAGTATACTGGCTACATACCTACTTTACAATTACTTCAGAATTCCCCATTACCATGAGAGCAGTGACCTTATTTTGATGGGATAACATAAGTCTGCGAGTGAGTGCTTCATATTCAGACACATTGTTTGTGCAGCCAAACTGTAACCTGTGAGATGCAAAGTAAGTCTTCCCTTTCGAGTTAGTTAGTTCAATCCCTACTCCACTTCCTACTTTGGATTTGGAGCCATCAAATTTAAGACTCCACAGTTGGTCCTTAGCTGGGAGCTCTTTCCTTTTTGGGATAACAAGGGATGACTTGCTTGAGATGGGTGGCGGCTCAGACTTTTTGTGGCCATCAAGAGTTGAAAGTGACTGAGGGCCAGGTTCACTTAAAGATCCTTCTATATTTAAAGCCTGTTCAGGACTCACTCCCTGAAAAAATTTCTTGCATCAAGTTGCAATCTAATTCATTTTTTATCAATGCCTTAGGCATTGGTAGAGTATCTAGGGTAGGTGTATTGGAGAAAAACTGAGATACCTCAATCTCCTCTTGAAACTCAGAACATAGAACCTAAGTCTACTCAAATCATGAGGAATCTTCCTCATGAGAAATACTGGTTCTAGTGAGAATGGTAGCATCCTTAGCTTTAAATGGAAACTCATTGGTGGGCATTTGAGGTTGATCTTGAAAAATTAGTTGAGGTTGGCATATATGATTTAAGATATCTAGGAAGGGTTGACATGTCAACTCAGAATGATTGTGATAATGTATCCTACACCAATTAGGAAGCAACAAACTGCACAAATCAGTCTCTTCTCCTAATACCATCCTATATTGTTGCAATTTTCTTATTAGAATTTGTTGTTTGACCGAGATCATTGGGTCATTTTGTTCTAGGGGTAGTGCATCATCAAGATTGAGTGCTGCGAAGGTCATGACTACCTCTTGCTTGTAAAATCCTATCTCAGTCTCAAAGTATGCTACTTCATTTAGAGAATCATATTATGTGATCATGTGTTTGAGCCTAGGTTCACTCTCAATTCTAATCTATGTTGCTATCCCTTTCTAGGGTAGCCACATGTGAGAGAAATCCAAAGACAAATATCCCCCAATACTCTTCATTAGCTCTCGACTTAGTAGCATACCATATGTTTCTGGGATGTCAGCCACTTAGATATCTATGTAAGTTTGGATCCTTGGATCTGATCCAACTTGTACATGCATACTCTTCAGTTCTCCTACCACATTAACCTCGACTTTGTCCAGCTGAATTAATTTCTTATTAGTTTGGGCAAGACTTAACCCTACCTTCTTGCAAATGGAAAATGGCATGACATTACACAATGCTCCAGAGTCTAGTAGATAGTTATGCAGATTCTTTTCAAAGATCCTTAAAGTACCTTTATAGATGAACGCATTCATCTCCTTCACTAGAGTGACTTTACCTTTTCCTTTTGAATGATCCAGCTCCTCCAAGGCTTTCAAAAAAACTTCCTGTTGAGCTAGGCACCACTTCATAATGTCAAAGAATGACAATGATGTCTTTTGTCTTTGCAGTTCTGCAATAAAATCAAACTCTGAATCATTCCTAACTTGATATTTAGGAAAAGAATGTGGATTACCTTTATTATGAGAGTCAGAAGACCCCTTTGGTGGTGGTGGGTTATTATCTACATTCTAATTAGGTGGGACCATGTTGTTGGGGGGTGCAGATGTAGTGAATTGGCCCTTATTTTGATTTCTCAAGAAGTGGCCACCTTTAGAATAGAAGGCTTAGGCATCATACACATCCTCTTCTGGTTCATTATCTCCCTGTATGGGAAATTGATATTTTTCCTCAACAGTCTCGTAAGTCATAGCAGTAATTATTGACTCACCATCTTGATTGGAACTTCCTTGTGAAGGATGGGAATCAGCTTGCACAATCTTCACCATCTTTTCCATCTCTGGGCAATCAACCTCAGAATGTGTTGCAGTATCATGTAGTCTACACCACTTAGTCATGAAATTGAGATCCACAACATTAGTAGTGTATGGCCTATCTTCAACTGACTGATAATTATGGGAAACTCCCCCATTGTGGGGTCAAGTGTTCCACTGCCTATTGTTGTTTTTGGACCTCTGATTGTATCCTCTATTCTGATTTTGATAATTTTGGTTAGAGGATTTTTGGTTTTAAAAGTTCTTATTGGTGTTCTGATTTGCATTTTGATTGGAGTAACTACCCTAGTTGTTATAACCTCCCTGATTTTGATAATTCTGGTTTTGGTTCTAAGGGGGGTTATGTCTAAGTTGTGTCATGTCATTGGACATTTGAGATAGTCTTTTTCAGAGTTTCTACCTCATTGGTTAGTTGAACTATTTGTTCATTTTGCATGATCTTCCCTATAGATGGAGAATGAACATGAGTTGACCCTCCCCCTTGCTACTGGTGGTTTTGAGATTGTTGGGAAGAATCTTGCATGCCATTAGCAAAAAAAAGGCATGGTAGGTGAGGCTTTTAATTCAGATTTAGGTCCATATTGGGAATAAGACATCCCTGGGATGGTGTTGAACAATGGTGGGTTAGGCATCTGATAACCCATGTGGGGAAGAGGTGCTCCTAAACTTCCTGATTGCAGACTTATCTGTTGTTGCAATTTGATGGCTAAATGATAAAATTTAGAAAAAGAGTCAATCTCATTGGCCACATAAGTTCTCTGCAAGAATAGGCCAATCAAGGGATCAACAGCTCTTAAATATGCCAAAATGATAATATTTTCAGCCACTAAGTAAGGGTCTTGTAACCTGTGGAACATTCTTTGGAATCTAGTGTTGAATAATGACAATGGTTCATGATGTTCCTTTCTTATGGTAGTGAATTCATGATACAATATGGTCGGATCTACATAGACTCGGAATTGATTAATGAAGGAATTTTCTAAATCTGCCCAACTTAGAAAAGGACACCTGGGGTAGATTTAGATACCAGTTGTATGCCAAGTCTCCCAGACAATAAGAAAACAACCTACATACAACATCTTGGTGAGCCACCTGAGCATGGGTACAGGCATCCTTGAATGCTTGTATATGTTCCTCGATGCTTCTTGATTCTCCATGCATATACTTGGGGAAAAACCTTTATGTATTCTTTGGTAGATCATGGACACCCCCAGGAATATCATGAAGTAAGTAATGGGTGGTGGTGGGATTGGTTGAGTAGGTTGTGGTAATATAGGCCGAACTAGTGATGACACTGGTTGAATCGATGGTGGTGTGTGTGGATTGGGTTGTTGGGGTGGTATAGATGGATTTGGCCAAAATCCAAGTGGAGTAACTGGTGGTGACAATGGTGGGATCAAAATTCTACAAGCTTGCAGTCTATATCTAATCGGGGTTTGAAGTTCTACTAATGGTTCGGAGTTGTCAGAGGATATGAGAATCCTCCCATACTTTTCTGGTGAGAATGATCCAATCTGATCCAGCTTGTTTCTTTAGGCCCTCCTTCTAGCGCTAGGTCTGTTGATGGTGAAAATGACACAAACAACTTAAAATATATATTTCTACTCTATTTCTCTTGAAAAAGGAAGACAACATATAGTAGCCTAACTCCCAAGGTCCTGGTAGTTGGTTCTCAACTGTTTAATGTCACTCAATTGGCCAATACAATTGTAATATTCAACGGGCCTTTGCTGATGATAAGGAATAAAAATGGTATCAAATTCATCAATCTATGTTTAATGGGGGGTGTTTAAATAAATAGAAAAAGATAGATCAAGGCACAGATCAGTAAAATATGGACAAAACTCTTTTAACATCTAGATATATATTCCTAACAATGAATGTTTCTTAACAAATCAAAAACCATAACATGATGCAACTCACAGAACAATCCATACCATTGTATACATTTACAGTGCTTAGTTTAACCATCACAATCATTCATCACAATGCCTCAAGATTCAAAACAAACTCCTCATTTGTTGCCAATAATATAGATCAACAGACATATAACAATTCCATTCATAGACAATTTAATGAAATAATCTTTAAAATCTGGTTTCCCTTATTGATTCACATCAAATAAGAAACATTTATGCACAACAAACTCACCGGCATGTAGGCCGATCATGGTTCATTAACCTCATCCAAGAATTTCAATTCCAACATAAAACTGCATAAAAGTGTATCTAAATTCAACATGAACTTAAAAAGTATCTTTACTCAAAGCCATAAAAATCCTATCTGCTATCATCAAGTGGCTAATTCTACTTTCATTAGCCAACCTTTACAATATGGAGCTCAAAAGTACATATAGACATGCTAAGCATAAATTCCTCTCAATAAAAAATTGAGATCCACTAATCAAGAAACTTAGACTGGCTGATTTTTAGTTCAAATGTTGATTGCCCTATGAAGTAGGAGAGATAAGGGGAAGTCATGTGCCCAAAATAGATCATCTTGTTGCTAACTCACTCCTACATAGTTTTCTCAAGAATATATTCATCATAACTGGAGAAGACTCGTTGAAGGATATCCACATCAGGCCCATCGACCCAATTGTCTTCAAATTTAATCCTTTTCAACTCTGCAGAGGAAAATTCCTTCATATCTTTTAATTTAGTCAACTCCCTCCTAGCAGCTTTCACCTCTTCTTTAATATCCATTAATCTATCCAATAATAAGTCCTCTCCATTGTCTTATTTCTGCATGACCTCCTGAAACCTATTGTCCCATTTCTCCTTTAATTGATTCAATGGCATGCCCTCCTTAACCGGTATGTCCACATTGACTAAAATGGCCATTATATCTTCTAGTTCATCAAGCTTCTCATTCAAGGCCTTACTAGCATCTTGAATTTCATTCCTATGCTTATATATGAAATCAGACGTAAATCGGATTATGCTTTAGGCTCTTTCCAAGAAATCAGCATTATCTTCTTCGAGGATTGATTGCTCAAGAAGAGTTGACTTTGGCAATTTATTGATATCTTTTATTTTCTGAACATACCCCCTATATTCCTCTTCCTTCTTTCCTAAATTTCCGGTGTGGTGACCCATTTCCTCTATCAACTCAAGCGTTGTATTATGAATTTCAAAACTGCTCACCAGCACTTCACCCACTTCCTGCTTAAGCTTATCAATCCATCTATCCAGCATCCCAGACTTACTCCTCATTTGTACTAGATCATCAACTTCTCTTTTGCTGAGCAAGACTGGCATTTCCTAGGCAACAACTTGTTGTGACCTAGGAGTGGAAACATCTCTTAGGAAACTATGCAGTTGATCCAATTCAGCCTTAAGCTCATCCTTTCTTTGTTTATCTTTGATCATTCTAGACTTTGTGGATGAAGCTACAACATCAATCAGATTCATCTATTGATTCCTTGTAGGCTTCCCTAAATTGACTGTTCCCATTTGATAATCAATCACTTGCATATCTCCTTTATCCTTGTTCACCACCGGAATTGCACATTCTGCAATGATCTCTCCTTCCTCGGTGAGTCTTGTGGAATGAAGAACTCTGTCCTGCTTCTTTGGTTTCTCCTTTTCTATCTCCTTCATCATTTCTTCCCAATTAAGAGGTTGTGGTGGAGCTATTTTCTTCTTCTCAAGATCCAACTTTAACTAGGTAGGAGCACTAGGAGTGGTAGCCATTATTGTAGAGGAAGAGGCAACAGTTGTAGAAGATATTGGCTGCAATAAAGTAACTTTAGGTTGAGAATCAACATCTTGCACATTTTGTTGTTCCTTTTCTGCATTCTCTTGTGCAACCCTCTCAGCCTCTTCCCTATCCTTCTGCTCCTATAGCCTTTTATCTTCTCATTCCTTTTTCAATCGTTCTTCCTCTAACTTCTTTTCTTCAAGTAGTTTATGTCTCTCTCACTCCAAGTCTTTGAGCTTGTCCCATGCCTTCTTTTCCTTTTGTTGTTTCTTAGCAAGCTCTTCAGCATCCTTTTCTTTTTGCAAGTGTTTTTTTTCCTCCCTTTTCTTATAGGCCTCTTCAACAATTTTAAATATAGCCTCAAGGGCCTCCCTTTCTCATCTTTGTTTGGCCTTCTCTTCCTCTAGATCATGGATCTTTTGCAACATTTCTAAATTTTCATTCTCCTCCTTTACTTGGAGCTCATGCTCCTTTTGTTATTGTTGCTTATCCAATTCATCAACTTTTTGTTTGGCCTCTACCTGTTGTTGCTGGAGTAATCCATCAGTCGGTGCCTTTGCATCCATTTCCTCTTGTTTTTCCAAAGCTTCAGCTTGTGCTTTGGCATCTGATGCTTTCTTAGCCTCTTCAAATTGTGCCCATTGATCCTCTTTTGTTAAAACATGCTCAATTTCATCAAGAGGCATCTCCTCTAGTGTCTCCTTATTTGACAAAGTATCCTCAGAGTTTGTCCCTATATCATGGATTTCTACCTCAACTCCCTTTCCCTTTACAGTCTCAGCTTCTTTATGGAGAGTCCCCTTAGGCATTTCTCCACTTGGCTTCTCTGTAGGAGGGAGTTGAGTACATGACTCACCCACAACTGATGTTAAGGCCAAAGATCCTATTGGGACATCTTCTTCATATGCCTTAGGAAAATCTTGAGCCGAAACTTCAAGTTCAAATTCCTCTATGTCAAGAGGGAAGAATTCCAAGGGTTCCTTTGGAGGCATTCTTCTCTTCATTCTCTTGTACCCTTGAGTGGTACTTGCACCTTTTATTTTCTTGGAGGTTTGACCACTAGGTTCCTTGGTTCTCAGCACGACCCATTGTATACTTCTATCCAACACTGGTCTTGCTATCTGCTTAATATCTATTGTCTCCTCTGCACCCCAATCTACAAGATCTACGCTCTTGGTGCCTACATTTTGTGCCTCATATAGGGGATCCAAAACTACACCATCATCCGATAGTGTTTCAAGAATATCCACCTTAACCCCATATTCCACCATGAGTGGGATAGGAAACCTTTCATAATTCCTCTTCTTCAAGTCATACTCATGCCGAAGATCACTCCAGAAGTCCTCTAGAAGATTGAAGTGTCTATAAAAAATGGAAGCAAGCAAAAAATGTATCTTATTCTTTGGATCAAAGTGCTTCCTAGCAATATACAAGCTCAATTTTAGATGCATCAATTCATTGCAAACGACCTTAGCTCCCACAATGTGTGGGCATCTATATTCACCCAACTTCATGGGGAACTTATGACAACCGGGCTTATGTTTTATACCAAATTTAACATTAACCCCCAAGGCTTGATAAACAAACTCCAGTAAAACCATCTTGTTGCTGCAACATCTAGGGAGTAAGTGAGGGTGACCATAAAACCCATCCATCCTAAAATAAGTAAAATTGGGGTATTGGATAAACAAATATCCCCACTTTGTAATGAGGGCCATGGCCTCCTAGCTCAATCTATATCCTACATCTCTCGTGCTAGTTAATAATGACATACAAAAATGCATCATTAACCCTTATGTAATGCAGTTCATAAATCTACAAGGATAGCTGATCATAATGGTTCCACACTTTATTTTGTCCATCACCTTCTCCCAAAATCCCCACTATGTTTAAACCTAGAAAATTCCTCTTGTTGCTACAGCATAAATGACATAAGAGGTCATGAAGAAACTCTTGGTTTCTCTCACTCTAACCATTTAGTTGTGTATGCTTTTAGACACAATCATAGGCCAATCAAACTGTTGACTTCCATCTAAGATTGTCTGAATAAATGGAAACATCCATTCTTTAAAGTGAAGAGCATCCCTTTTTCCAAACACTCTGGATAACATCCTTATTATGTCCCCAATCTCCTTGTAGAATTTTGCCCTTTTAGGCTGATCTGGAAGCTTAATTAGAGAATTTTTCTCAATCCTCATCCATTTCTTATTCAAATGAGATTTGTTGGATTCCTTATGATTACTATACATTTTCAAAGCCTCCACCTCATTGAGATGTTTAAGATTCCTTGGATTGGGAAGATTGAACATAAACTGGAACATTTGAGGAGTTAAAATCAATGATGGCATTGCCCTCTAAATCCACACACTGTCTAGTAGCAGGATTACAGGTTCCAATTGTTGTCATTATTAATTTAGGACATTGGATTGATAGAGGAAAAATAGTTATATGAGCCAAGCCAAATTCAACTATTCTTTAGGTCCTCCCTATTACCTTTTCAGCAAATTTTTTGGAGTAAAACTCCTCATAATGGAACAAACCTAGATTTTTATAAATTATGTCTGCCCAATCAGACTCCACCTTGCTAGCAGTGATGACAAGACCCTGATGATTATACCTCAAGGTATAAGGGATTTGTTCAAGCTTAACCATTTTAGGCTTTGCTCCTAACTTTGAAGTTTCTTCAGGTTGACTCTGCTGGGAAGCCTCACCCGATGCTCCTGACATCTTTTAATTTTTGCAACAAAAACCCAAGATTTGATCCATAAGAAGTATGAAAAACTCGGTCAGAGATCCTACCTTTCATATATACCAGAGGCGGGACCAGGCAGAAGACATCCCAAAAAATCTTTTAAAACACTATCGGAGTTGGGATCAGAATGGACATTGAGCTCTCGAAAAACCATATAGCGGGATCAGGGACGGAGTCGAAATGGTAATCGGAATTGAGATCATAATGGACATTGATTTGGTATAATGAAGAAATTTTAAACTTATGTCCCAGTCCGCTTCCAGTTCTGACTGTGTGAACAACATTTTGATAATCTATAACTCATCAGAAGTGGGCTCGGAGATGAATCCAACATCCATTGCAAGCCAAAGCTTGAGAACAAAATCAATCTTGGATCTGACCCCGGTTAAAAACAACCATGACATCATAACCTAAAAATGAGGTGACCTGACAAACCAAGGAGACTTAAAATACGAGAGGAAACATAGAAATTAGGGCACCATTTTCTAATTAAATAGAGATGTGCATAAAAACCCTACTTTATAAAACCCCTTCAACTTAAATAATTAGGGCACAACTTAACCCTACTTGAAACCAACAATTCAATATGCAAAAGAACTGGTAGATAAAGCAACGGATCAAAGAACGCCACAAAACCATGTAGCAGATGATCAACACCCTCAAAAAACCCAAGGCACCACGGTATGGGCATGAAGAAAACATGAAAATGACCGTGGAAAAAAAATAAAAAACGAGAAAGAATGAAAAACACTAAAATAAAAGACAAACCGACAACAACGCAAAAAAAAAAGAGAAGAAAAGCAAAGCAAAACTTCAAGGATTTGAACAGAACAAAGTTACGAACCCTGTGAAGAACATCAGACCCAACAAAAACACCACAAATAGAAGCAAAGAAAATGAAGAACAAAAACCCTACCTCCAAATGCAATCCAAGAGGCTGGTCCCTGATGCGAATCCGCATGCAAATGCCTCACATTCGATTGAATCGTGCACCCAAATGCTCTACCGCAACTCTGGTTCGATTTTACTTTTTAAACAGTGATAATAACCAACGATTAACCTTAATTAAGGTTAAAAAATGGATTTCATACGTGTGAGGTACCTGTAATTAATGTCATTAATGTGGCACATCGGATGCGGAATCGCGGCGAGAACAGGCACAAGACTATTGTGCGAATGAAGTAAAGTTAGATAGCAAAAAGAAAGGCGGGACCAGAAACAAAATGAAAATTGAGGTATGGAAACTTTGTCCAAAATTTTGAGTTTAGTTCAAGTTCTCGTTCCGGTTCCGCCAATAATAGAAAAGGAAAGAAAGAACCAATAGGAAAACACCGAGATTGAAACAAAAAAATAGTCATCGATCTCAAGTCCAAACAAACAAACCAAAAAGGTGGAGGCAGAGGCGGGATAGAAATGAGTTTGAGACTTTCTATAAATCCCAAACTTAATATTCATTTTGGTTTTGGCTCTGAAAAAAGAAAACAAGATAGACCAAAGAGACAAGCGGGATCGAGATCAGAATGAAATCATCAAAACAAGTTTCAAACCAGATTTCACTCTGGTTCCGCCAGAACAAAAGAAAACAAAGTGTTGAAAGAAAGAATAACTCCAAACTTTGTTGAAAAACAACCAAGGACATAAAACACAAAGGGGGACCCATTCTGACTAAGGCAAAAGATGGTGTGGTTATGCAAGGCATAACAATTGGCTATACCATTTCATTTACAAATTCAAACTAGGTCGGCTACACAACATTCCCGTGGTGGATAAGAATGAGAGAGGACCAATCACATATTTAATTTAGGACCCAAACAACATCTTGGATCAATCACATGCCTCCTTAAGTCAATACAAAAGCTTAATGTAATGTTTAGACACCAAGTCGGCCAAACCTAATGAAAACACTAATGATCTTTGAAGTACACACATCTCTAGCAAGATAATCACATGCGGATCACTCAACACGCTTCACAAAACATTTTACCATCTCTAAGAATACCTCAAGTACATCCACATCAATTACAACAAACTACATTCATAGAGAACTCTTCACCAGTCCAATTGGACCAACCAACAAAACACAAGAGCTGTAGAGCAAGTCTTTCAGAGTGCCAAACCACAAGCAAATTTTTCAAACCATAGAAACCATCAGAAAGATCCATCTGGGTATGTGCAGGATCATGATGGGCCAAAAAGTGGCAATGGGAAAAAAATCACGTTTTGGATCGACTAAAAAACGTGGAAATGTCGAGTTGACTTTTCTAGGTTCGAGTGTCAGTACATTTAGCTGAACCAAAGCCCAAACCTAGTTTCTACAAATTGGATATCTGATTTGGATCGGATATCTGATTTGTGGAAACATTATAAATAAAACAGTCGAATGTTAAAAGTTCATTTCTCACAGTTTGCATGCGGGCACACAAGGAAAAGAAAATCCGATATCCGCTTCTATCAGATATCCGATTTCAAAGGTAAGTATTTGGTTTTTTAAATGTTGTAATCGATTTTTCAAGTAGATTCTCTTAATTTTAAGTAGTTTTTATGTTTTTTTTTTCAAAAGTAGGGTTTTCTATTGATTTTTATTAAAAACTAGAGTTTTCAATGAATTTTTATTAAAAATTAATGTTTTTAAATGGATTTTGATTAAAAACTAGTGTTGTTGATGTATTTTTATCAAAAATTAGAGTTTGTTATGGATTTTTGTGAAAACGTAGGGTTTTTTGGGATTTTTATTAAAAACTAGGGCTTTTTTACAATAATTTCATTTATATTGTGTAATTTCAATTAGATTAATTAGTTTTTAACTTTAATCAGGTATTATGGCTGAGAATGAAAATGCACAAATGCCAAACGCTCTACCACCTCCGCAGCCAAAGCTCCACCACCTCCACAACCACCAATTGAAGACTTAATTGGTGAAAAAATGGGGCAATTGAGGGGCATTTATGAAATTTATAAGACAATCCCTCAATTGACAGATATGACAAACACATTGAAGGAAATAATTAAAAATATAGAAACCCTCTCCACCCAACATAATGCCTTTCATTAGTGGTGAGAAGACATGAGGGAATATTATGGATGTGGATTGTCTTATGATGGTGTGAAAGATCTACAAATAACCAAAACTCAAATAGCCTCTTTATTCATTGACGCCCGCACCAGTTTGCCAATGAATGTCAATAAAAAAAACTTTCTATAAAATGGTGCATGCATAGGGACATTGTAGCTAACTTTTGGGATCATTGGTGTATGGTTTTTGTTAAACCACCGAACAATAATTTTGATATACCATTTTACTTTATTAAAAAATTATATGTTGATTTTGTATTAGGGTATCATGTCAATTACTTTGACATTAAACCCTTCCAGGGCATCGGTGGAGGTATGCCCCAGGATAGACCAGAGCTAGTTAGAGTAGTCCCGCGCCCAAATGTTCCCCTTCCTCCCCTTCCTCCCATTCCTCCACCACCTCTAATATATCATCTAGAGATTATCTAGGATGTAGCCACACAGACTATTCGAGCTATTCACTCTTTGAGTGGCCATTTGGTATCGCATGCTTCTACAGTAGCTCAGCCACATTCTGGTGATGTTGGCGAAGGCTCGAGTGTTGCTGCATCATCCTCCTTAGGTCCACATATTTATGTACCACATACTTGCACTATGTGCTGCCAGATATGCTTGGGTTCTCTTGTACAACCCATTGAGCATCCCTTGGACACTTCTGATTATGACCTCCATGATGTGGACATTATGGATCAATCGCAGGGGAGTAAAGTGCACCCTATAGATTCCTCTCCTGCTAGAGAGGGGGATGTTGGAATAGTGACACAGGTAAGATTTAAGTTGTAAATTCATAACTTGCATTTGTTTTTAAATGAATATTAATAAGAGATAGTATCAAGTACTAATATTTATTTACATGGTCTATTTAACAGTTGATTTCTGAGGAGGAGCTCACACGGGTGACTGATAACACCCTTAGGGCCATTACATTTGGCTTGGACACACACACAGTATATATTTTCGCACTCACTCATTTACATTTTTTATTATATACTTGCTTGTCATTTGAATTGTCATTAATGAAAATATATAATAACTTATATGTTTATCTTATTTTCCTCTTGTAGGAAATACCTAGTGCGAGTGAGGTGCAGCCTCGTCCAGACTATGGAGGCGCAAAGTTAGATAAGGGGAAGGTAATTGAACTCAAATTAGATTGAATTAAGATTTTTAAGATCTTATATTGATTATACATACATCGACATAGATTGGTAGTTTCATATGTACTTGTCATTTTTATGTACAAGCAATTATGAGCTATACAAAGTTGTTGACAAGTGACACACCACCTAAAGGAGTAAGTGTTGAAACACCTCAAGGAGGAGGTGTCGAAACACCTAAATGAGACAAAGAAAAAGATCAACCTAAAGAGGTATGTGTTTATTTTATTTTGTGTTTGGTAAATATGTTCCTATTACCAATAATCGTATGCTAACTTGGATCAATTTTATGTTTTTTTTCACATATATAGATTCAAATTTCAAAAGTTGGTTTGGTATATTCTAGGACTCCTGACCCTTTGAAGAGACGTATATTTCAGGTAATCAAGATTTCAATTTTAGAGTTCAATTAAAATTCAATGTATATTGATTTTAAATTATATTGTATAACTAATCTCAATTGTGGTTTGATTTTTTCTTGTGCAGCTACCTTCAAAGCCAACGAGTGCTTCTAAGAGGCTCTATTTTGATGATCCACCAGTAGTTTAGGATGAGATAGACATTTTGGCATGTAAATTTTGAATACATATTAAGATGGCATATGCCACATTATGTAAAACTTTGTTTGAGTCGGCGTCGATGCCATTTTTGTATATGGACATACACTTGATTATTGGATAATTTGATATATAGAAGTTGACAATCAAAATTTAATTTGTTCCTCATGTGCATGATTAAACTCTTTGAAAATTTTATCTTGAGCAATGGTTAAATGTCAATGTACAATAGCATAAAAAATAATGGTTATATTATGTAGTTTATATTTATATCGTTGATTACATTGCATTACACATCTTTCAAACTCAAATCATTATTTCACATTGCATAACTAACAACTAGATGTTCATAGATGAAAATTTTTTAATTACAATATAGTTTTTACAAATTCAACCTAAGCAGTTATGCAATTACTTCACATTGCATAACTAAAAACTATGAGCAGTTGTCAATTGCATTTGTTGGTCATTGAATTCTATGAGACCACATTTCTTTGAAGTGTTTTTTCAAATAGTCCACTACCTTGTCTATGCTACCACATTTTTCATACATGATAGTGATCACATTAAGTTGTAATAAATTAAATGATAGCCTATGGCTATTTAATTTATACTCATTTGATTTAAATGGATGAGGCTGACCTTCCTTGATATTATTTTGTAATTTATTATTTTCAAGAGAGGTCGACCTCCTTGAAGAGTCACCTTATTTTGTATAAATACAAGGTGATGTTTGTTCATTTCCTCAATCAAGTTCATTCAACATAATTTGCATTCCAAGCAGAAGTTCGCACTTGAGAAGCAGCACTTCATCTTGCAACAGTAGGCCAATTTCAAGGAGAAGCATATTCAAGTGTATCTTTGCATCTAGGAGAGGTGCTATTATTCATTGTATCAAATTCAGCCATGAGTTGGGCCTGAGTTGTAAGCAGATTTCTTGTTGTGTTTATTGTCTTATGTGTTGCATTTTTTCAGTGCTTTCAGTTGTATTATCTGATAATTAAAACACTAACATGGTATCAGAGCGGGTTTGAAAAATATCATGATCAGATTTGTTATTGCAGCGATACCTCATTCCCTTTTTTTTTGTCTATCTCTATCTTAGTCAAGATGGTGAATGGTCTTAAAATTGAGGATAGAATCGAAGGAGCATCAAACTTCACTTCATGTAGATTCTAAATTATGCTCACTTTGGAGGAAAACAAATTGGTTGAGTGTGGAGAGAAAATTTTTTGAACCTATGGATCAGGAAGAGAAAGTTTAATGGAGGAAGAAAGATATCAAGGCAAAGAAGATGTTAGTTGATTCTGTGAAGGACCATATTGTTCCTATCATCTCTAAGTTGAAGACAGCGAGAGAAATGCTTAAGACTTTAGAGGAGATGTATGAGATCAATAACACAAGTCGTGCTCTAGCCTTGAAGCAACAAATTCATCATGTTAAGATGGCGAAAGGAGAATTTATCATCACCTACTTCATGAAGATTTTCGAATTGAGAGATCAACTCTCTATCATTGGTCATATTGTTGATGACAAATATTTTACCATGTTGGCTCTTAATGGTCTTCCTTCATCTTGGGAGTCTTACATTCAAGGAATCAGCGTGAGATCAAAACTTCCCAAGTTTGATCGGTTGAGGGCTAACTATATTCATGAGGAGTCAAGGTTGGTTGCAATAGGTATTGGACAAATCCCTACAAATGAAGACATTCATGTTCTTTCTAATCAATCCTCGAAAAAGGAAGGAAAAGGAGGAAAGAAAAGATGCTTCAAGAGGAATGGAGATAAAGGGTCAGATGGTGATACTGCATTCAAGAAGAAGTGGAACCTCTCTCATGTTCAATGCCTTAGATGTGACAAGTTTGGTCACTATGCAAAGGTTTTCCCTACCAAGCTTAATCAACATGCTTCATTTGCGGATGTGATTGAGATCTCTCCCCAAAATGATTCTAGTGAATTTCTACTCTAGTCATGGACCTATGTTCAAGCCATGAAGGTTGTGTACTGATCTGAGCACAAGAGCAGCATTTCGTACTTCCACCCTTTAAAATATTTAAGAGATAAGTATTCTTTGTTTTGATTGTAATTACCCTTCTAGGCTAAAATTTAGCTTGTTGAGTTGTGCAAATCTGACATTATTTACTTGGATTATGTGTGACCAGTAAATAGTGATCACTGGGATAAGATTCTTTAGAATTAAGAATTATTCATTGCAAGTTGTATCATGCTAATGTGTGAAGATTGCTTTCAAGAAGAGCTCGATGCATCCTATAGGTTGAAGAATGGAGACACTGCTTGCAACTATGAGTTTGAGTGAATGGCTAAAGGCATCTCTTCAAAGAGGAAGAATTAACCTTAAGAGGGAGTTTTATGACTCGTTGGGAATAAGTAACGGTTGCAGTGTTGCAAGGCCAGATGCTAAATTCTTGAAGTACCTCTTCAGCAGCTGAGATCAAATTTGCTTGAATTTAGTCAACTTGGATTTAACTTGGTAGCTCTGCAAACCTATTCAGAATAGAGTGATCTGAAGAGGACATCCCTAAATCTCTATAGAGGTGTAAAGTTGCAAAGTGGTGCAACTTTCATTCTCAAACTCGTACGACCAAACAAACTATTCCAACGCGTTCATATGGGTACGTTTATGCTAGGTATGGTCCTCTTTTGCACACAAATACACCGAATCACTCTGAGCTGCATTAGACCGGTGATTTCCCTTAAGAGTCCAAAGTGCTAAAAGCTAGCAATCTTTGACGAACTATTTCTCAAAAATCGTGATTCTTACAGACTCTTCATCTAATGATATGGGATTGTGTTGGGACCATCTACAATAATCTCTCTCAGTTTTTCTATCTCAAAGGCGTTTTCCCGTGGTGATGAGTTTTCAGTTGAGGGAAAAGTTGTCAAATGCAAGCAGTGTAAACTTGCAAAGTGGTGCAGCTTTCATTCTCGAACTTGTACGACCAAACGAACTGTTCCAACACATTTGGATGGGTGCTTTTATGCTAGGTATGGTCCTCTTTTGCACCCAAATATGCCGAATCACTCCGAGCTGCATTGGACCAACGATTTCCCTTAAGAGTCCAAAGTGCTAAAAGCCACCAAACTTTGATGGACTATTTCTCAGAAATCGTGATGCTTATAGACTCTTCATATGATGATATGGGATCATGTTGGCACTGAATACAATAACCTCTCTTGGTTTTTTCTATCTCGAAGGCGTTTTCTCGTGGTGATGAGTTTTCAGTTGAGGGAAAGTCGCCAAATGCAAGCAGTGTAAAGTTGCAAAGTGGTGCAACTTTCATTCTCGAACTCATACGACCAACCAGACTGTTCCAACATGTCTATATGGGTACGTTTATGCTAGGTATGGTCCTCTTTTGCACCCAAATATGTTGATTCACTCCGAGCTGCATTGGACTGATGATTTCCCTTAAGAGTCCAAAGTGCTAAAAGGCTACAATCTTTGACAGACTATTTCTCAGAAATCATGATGCTTACAAACTCTTTGTTTGATGATATGGGATTGCGTTGGGACCATCTACAATAACCTCTCTCGATTTTTCTATCTTGAAGGCGTTTTCCCGTGGTGATGAGTTTTTTAGTTGAGGGAAAAGTTGCCAGATGCAAGCAGTGTAAAGTTACAAAGTGGTGCAACTTTCATTCTCGAACTTGTATGACCAAACAAGCTATTCCAAAATGTCTGTATGGGTATTTTTATGCTAGGTTTGGTCCTATTTTGCACCCAAATATGCCGAATCACTCCGAGCTGCATTGGACCGACGATTTCCTTTAAGAATCCAAAGTGCTAAAAATCATCAATCTTTGACGAACTATTTCTCAAAAATCATGATTCTTACAGACTCTTCGTCTAAGTATATGGGATCATGTTTGGACCATTCACAATAACCTCTCTTGGTTTTTACTGTCTCGAAGGCATTTTCCTGTGGTGATGAGTTTTCAGTTGAGGGAAAAGTTGCCAAATGCAAGCAATGTAAAGTTGCAAAGTGGTGCAAATCTTGTTCTCGAACTCGTACGACCAAACAGATTGTTCCAACACGTCTAGATGGGTAGGTTTACACTAGGTATGGTCCTATTTTGCACCCAAATATGCCGAATCACTCTGAGCTGCATTGAACTGATGATTTCCCTTAAGAGTCCAAAGTGCTAAAAGTCAGCAATCTTTGACAGACTATTTATCAGAAATCGTGATTCTTATAAACTCTTCGTCTGATGATATGGTATTTTTTTGGGACCATCTACAATAACCTCTCTCATTTTTTGCTATTTCGAAGGTTCTTTCCCGTGGTGATGAGTTTTTAGTTGAGGGAAAAGTTGTCAAATGCAAGCAATGTAAAGTTGCAAAGCTGTGCAACTTTCATTGTCGAACTCGTACGACCAAATGAACTATTCCAACACATCCAGATGGGTACTTTTACGCTAGGTATGGTCCTCTTTTTCACCCAAATACGCCAAATCACTCCGAGCTGCATTGGACCGATGATTTCCCTTAAGAGTCCAAAGTGTTAAAAGCCAGCAATCTTTGACGGACTATTTCTCGGAAACCGTGATGCTTACAGACTCTTCATATGATGATATGGGATCATTTTGGGACCATCTACAATAACCTCTCTTAGTTTTTTCTATCTCAAAGGCGGTTTCCCGTAGTGATGAGTTTTCAGTTGAGGGAAAAGTTGCCAAATGCAAGCAGTGTAAAGTTGCAAAGTGGTGCGACTTTCATTCTTGAACTCGTATGACCAAACGAACTGTTCCAACATGTCTGGATGGGTACATTTATGCTAGGTATGGTCCTCTTTTGCACCCAAATATGCCGAATCACTCTAAGTTGCATTGGATCGACGATTTTCCTTAAGAGTCCAAAGTGCTAAAAGGCAACAATCTTTGACAGACTATTTCTTGGAAACCATGATGCTTACAGACTCTTCATCTAATGATATGGGATCATGTTAGGACCATCTACAATAACCTCTCTTAGTTTTTTCCACCTTGAAGGCGTTTTCCCATGGTGATGAGTTTTCAGTTGAGGGAAAAGTTGTCATATGCAAGCAGTGTAAAGTTGCAAAGTGGTGCAACTTTCATTCTCAAAATCATACGACCAAACAGACTGTTCCAACACGTCCGGATGGGTACGTTTATGCTAGGTATGGTCCTCTTTTGCACCCAAATACGTTGAATCACTCTGAAATGCATTGGACTGACGATTTCCCTTAAGAGTCCAAAGTGCTAAAAGGCAGCAATATTTGACGGACTATTTCTCGGAAACTGTGATGCTTACAAACTCTTCGTCTGATGATATGGGATTGTGTTGGGACCATCTACAATAACCTCTCTCAGTTTTTTCTATCTCAAAGGTGTTTTCTCGTGGTGATGAGTTTTGAGTTGAGGGAAAAGTTGTCAAATGCAAGCAGTGTAAAGTTACAAAGTGGTGCAACTTTCATTCTCGAACTCGTACGACCAAACGGACTATTCCAACATGTCTAGATGAGTACGTTTATGCTATGTATGGTCCTCTTTTGCACCCAAATACGCTGAATCACTCCGAGCTACATTGGACCGACGATTTCCCTTAAGAGTCCAAAGTGCTAATGTTAATGAAATGTGGGGATGGGACAATTTAAGGTTGGATCAAGATTCTGCAAGTCCTAGCTCTTGCATCAGAAAAATCTTACCCAATCAACTTGAATCAATTACATGGGAAATGAAATTCACATGAACTTTTTACATTTTTGTTTTTCAAAAAAGTGGCAAGCCACTGTAATTTGTTATATATAAATAGGAGATATTACAAAACCTAGTTCAAATGAGCATACCGACAAGAAAGAACCAGGAAGAAAACCTCTGGTTGTAGCTCAATTAAGTACAAAAATGTTTTTACATTTTAAACATACCCTTTATACAATGCCAAAAATTTGAACCGTATTTCAAAAAACATCACTGGATATAGATTATGCCTATACACAATTATGACCTTTTTACATTGTTTCACATTTCAAAATTTAATTTTTACAAAATTTGCCTATTTGAGGCATTCAGGGCACAGTCTTCCACAAGAGTAGTATGTTGGCGTTTTGGAGTGACAAGCACCTGTACAAACCATCAAGGTAGTAGTTAAACTACATACAATAGAAAATATGCGTAGAATAACCAATCTATATTATTGTAATTTGTCACTTACCTCTCTAAACGGATCAAAGTTGCCTATTGTTGCAGTAGGTCCATGATCAATCGTGCTAGGAATATCGCAAAATTTGTCAAATGATAAATCTATATTGTCACAACAAAAAAGATGCTTAGACTAAAAAATCTATATTAATGTAAACAACCTGAATGACGATGAATTGGTAATACAAACTATAAAAGATGCTTTGAATAACCAATCTATATTATTGTAATCTGTCACATACCTCTTTGAAAGGATCAGAGCTGGCTATTGTTGCAGCAGTTCCATGATCAATCATGCCAGGAATATCACAAAATTTGTCAAATGTTAAATCTATATTGTCACAACAAAAAATATGCTTAAGCATTGTACCTTCCATTTTTGAATATGCTATTCAAGTGTTCCTAAAGGGTCATCTCTTTGCTTAAGAGTATCCAATATTGCTTCATGATCAATATTACTAAGTGTCCATAGTTTTTTTGTCTTTGGTTTGGCATGATGCTTCAACAACTTAATATTTGTTGATATAACAAGGTGTGAATACATGAGAATGGTTTTGTTTTTCTCGTAGTCTTCAAATGTAGGTATTCCATTCTTTCTAATCATGTATGTTCACAACCAAGTTCCTGCAACCACAACTGAACCTGTAGGATACACGAACCCATCATCATCTTCCATCGATTGTGTTAGCTTGTTCTTTACCCGCACACATCGAGCCAACCAATATTCAAATCTCTCTTCATTCCCCTACGGTGCAACAACTACAAAAACATTTCCTTGATGTAGTAGATCTGAAAGTCGGTTGTAATCAAGTGAACTTTTCATTGTGTAATTCGTCGTGGATATAGTTTGAGATAAAGGATTTAGATACTGTGGAACCCGCATATCCACCCACTCACTTGACTCGCATTGATCCCACTCACACTGAATACAACTCTAACAAAAACAAGCCAACTGTCGTGTCCAAATGGTCCATGTGCTTGCATCTAAGCTTCGAAATGAAGGCATCTTTCAAGAATCTTTGATTGTATGACAATCCAATCTGCCTCCCACTGTACCCTCCTCAACCAACCAAACGAATTTGTGCACTATTGAATCAAGTGTCCCTCCCTGTGACAATATTGAACCACACCAATCAACAATAGAACGTGCATCACTAAATTTTTCTCCTGAAATCTTCAATTTCTCCTTAACTAGAGCTCTCTTTACATGCACCTTCTCCATCATGCTCCCCTTTCCCATGCCTAGCTTCAAAAAAACTCCAAATATTAGGTACACCCCTCTCTACATGCATTCTACTCAACCAATAAAGCATGCGAGAATTCTTGACTTGACCTGTGTAGTTATCTGACCAAATGAGATGTCGGCCCAGTGCTATATCATGCTCCTGCAAGAACTCAAAAAAATTCTTGAAACAATGTTGGACATACTCAGATGAGTGAGATCTATCATCACTCATATAAAAATGATACTCTTTGATTATCTTTTGATCCTCCTCTGTACTATCAGGTGCATGTCTAAACGTTATGTGGACAAAAATAGCAATTTGAATGGAATTATAATACTGAGATTGAACCTCATTTTCTGGTTGCAATGTGTAGTTTTCTGCAAAATCAACCACTAAAATAATAGTACCAATCGGAAAAGAGTCCTTACATACCCTGAATTGTTGATCCAACCACTGAGACCTATGACTATGCCTTGCATATTTGTAGAAAATATTGTCCTTAAAATCTGAAATAAAATCAGCAACACTACATTCTTTTGTAACCAACTCGCATCTAGAACCTTCACCTCCACTCTGCAAAGTATATTTAACTATCTCATATCGCTTTTTCTCAAAAATATTCTTTCCAAATTCATGTTCGGAACCCTCATGAAAACATTGGACAAACTTTGACAAGCCACCACATTGTGAGCACCTTGCATTTAAACAATCATTTCTATAGAAAAAGGAGCCATCATCCCTAGAACATAAAAATAGATCCAGCAAGTCCCTTGATGATTTCAAAAGATGCATTGCACCACACTCCTGCAACACTTCATTAGTATGCAAAGTAGAATGGATATAGCATAATAGTTCATGGTACATTGAAAACTCCACGTGGTATTTGCAACAACAAGTATTATGAATCTTAAGAGGCACACAATAAAATGGCTTCAAATAAATGTTTAGGATGCGGTGTACAGTCTCGACTGCCAATTCTTAACTTTAAAACATCCTTTGCATTGGGTGATAGTCTAGAGTTATCATGCCAAAATTGTTGAATTGTCTACTTTGCATTATCGGTTAGCTTCTTATCAACACGTGGAAGCCTCCCAGAAAAATCCTATGTATCATTTTGAAGAAGATCATCTATTCTTTCTCTTCTTGCAAGTGCTCTATCCAAAGTTTTACGATTTAAGTCAAAATCAATACAAGTTTGTCTCATAAAGCGAGCCTTCTTCAATTGATGGCTTACTAGGGCGGTTGTAATGACTCTCCGACCAGCTCTCTTATCTTTTTCCTTGTTATTTTTTCCAATGGACTTGAGAGCATTAAACAGATTTTTGACAATAATAGAATTTTTTTCGGTCCTCTTGTTCACATGAATCTTCAATTTGGCTAGCAAAGGTCTCATCTTTTTCATCTTTAGCAATTGTACAAAAATTTGGCATTACTCGATCAATGTCTTATCGCTAAAATATTGGTTGAAAAGTATTCTAGCCCACAACCAAATAGTTCGTGTTGACCTCTTGCCTTCAAAATTGTTTATAATGTTATCATCAATTTCAACTAACCATTTAGGGGTCCTTGAAGGTCTTGAATTTGGAATATGTCTTTCTTCCACACAAGGTTCTTCATTTCTCGTGTAATCTAGTGAAACATAATTTACACTTGCTTCAATATTATGTTCAACATCTTCATTTCCAACATTTTCACCTTGAACATTTTCAATATCAATTTGAATAATTTCATTCCCAATTTCAATATCATGTTCAACATCTTCAATTCCAACATTTTCATTATCAATTTCAATATTTTCATTCCCAATTTCAATATCATGTTCAACATCTTCAATTCCAACATTTTCACCTTGAAAATTTTCAATATCAATTTGAACATTTTCATTCCCAATTTCAATATCATGTTCTACATTTTCACCTTGAACATATTCAATTTCCTCTTCACTTGAAAGACCATAGGGCTCAAGTTCACCAATATTTAACATACCTTGTCTTTTCTTCCTATGACCTTCTCTATCTCTTTGTCTATATCCTTCAATTTTTTCTTTTGTCATCTTTCTCTTACATTTTTGCTTCCGACGACTGTTGCTCCCCATTATGCCAAATAAAAGATGCTAAAAAATCATTATGTATGACAAATTTGAGTACAAGATGCTCCAAAAAGTTTATCTTTGTCCCTTCTTGTCTGAAACCACCCGTTTGTCGCCTGTAAAGTTCTACAAACAGAATGTAGGGTCCATTGGAATGCACAAAAATGGCCCACATGGGGTTTTTCTATGATCCACAAATCCGATATCCGATATAATTGGATATCTAATTTGTAAAACATGTTCGGCAATGGTAATATTTTAGTTCTACACATCGAAGTTTCACAAATCAGATATCCGATTTGTACACACATAGAGGGATAGATAAAGGGAGGGAGAGTGGGGGGGAGAGAGCGAGGGATAGGGAGAGAGAGGGAGAGTGAGAGAGAGGGAGAGGGAGAGTGGAGAATGAGAGAGTGAGAGGGAGAGTTGGAGAGTGAGCAGGAGAGGGAGAGGGAGAGGGAGGGAGTGAGAATTCCATTCCTTCCTTCCATTCCTTCCTTCCTTCCTTCCTTCCTTCCATTCCTTCTTCCTTCCTTCCTTCCTTCCATTCCTTCATTCCTTCCATTCCTTCCTTCCTTCCTTCCTTCCATTCCTTCATTCCTTCCTTCCTTCCATTCCGGTCCTTCCATTTCCATTCCTTCCTTCCTTCCTTCCATTCCTTCCATTCCGTCCTTCCATTCCTTCCTTCCTTCCGGTCCGTCCTTCCACGGAGGGGTTTATAGTTGAGGGAGAGAGGGAGAGGAAGAGGGAGAGAGGGAGAGAGTGAGAGGGAGAGGGAGAGTGATATGGAGAAGGGGAGAGAGAGAGAGAGGGGGGAATAGTGGGAAGGAGAGAGGGAGAGTGGGAAGGAGAGAGAGAGAGGGAGAGAGGGAGAGTGGGAGATTGAGAGAGAGAGAGAGAGAGAGAGGGAGGAGTGATTGAGTGAGAGACTTGAGAGAGATAGAGGTGGAGAGAGAGAGAGGGAAAGAGATAATATTTAAATATTTTATATATTGGAAATATATATATATTTAAATATTTATAGATTAACTAAAATATTTAAATATTATATATTTAATAATATATTATATATTAAATACATAATTCGGTAAGAGATTACCATAAATTGTATATTAAATATATTACATTATAAACTTTATTGCATTTTTAAATCATATATTAAAGATTGTATAAAAAATTTAAAACTCATATCTAAAACATATCATATATCGAATTCAAATCGAATATCGAATATCCAATTTGAATTGGATATCCGGTATGCTGACACAAAATTTAATGCCTAGTGATTAGGCTCAGGATTAGGCTCGGGATTTGGTTCAGACCTGCCAATCCTAAAAAGTCAGCACATAAAACATGTTTAACAACTTACCTTGCTTTTCCAAACTTCGCCCATGTGGCTGACGACTTTTGTTTTACCAAAAATTGATGAAACGAAAAGGGTTTGTAAAGGAGCTTCTCAGCTTTCTACCAATATAAATTATATTTTACTTAGAATCTAAATAAATTATTATTATTTATTTTTTATTAGAATTACGACTAAAGTCCTAATTGATAGTCAAAAAGAAAAACATCTATAGCTTTCAAATGGTATCACATTTTTTGAATCCAAAACATGTGTCACATTCTATGCTTGGCATACTATAGGATTAAAAAAAAAAATGAATTTCGTGAAGTTTTGACCAAGTTAAGGTGGTCAGACATACGAGTTTTTATATTTTTTAAAAGTTGTAATAAAAAAATCATAATTAATTATTTATTTGAAAAAAAATTACACTAAATATGCATCACATTCGGACATGAGTCCTCTACTTATATCTAAAATCTTATTAAAAAATATTATCATTTTATTATGGTTAGGGTGGTCAGACAAACACCTACTTCTTATTTTTTCCCTGAAATTATAGTACTACTGCATTGAAATTTCAAATTTTCACCAAATAGATTTTTTTTTTACAAAAATTAACCTAGTAGTTTAGAAACTAAATTCAATTTTCCATAGATTCTATTCTTACATATTTTTGAAATAATATAGATAACTTATTCAAATTTTTATGTCAAGTTTTCCAACTCTGATTTTATGAATTTTTCATTGCCACTTAAGGGCCTGTTTTTGCCATGATGATCCTGCACATACCCATCTCCTAGATCCGCAAGATCTAAAACCAAATATCAAAAGACTAAAGAGCCAAAACATTTCTCCCAGTCCACAAGAAAATAGTTTTGTCAAACCAATTCACACACCGATGAACATATTTTTTACTCTCCATCAAACCAAAAGCTAAAACTCAAGATATATTATCCATTGAAACTCATGAACACACTTACAGATTTGCACAGACATAGGATCAACACAAAATAAATGTAGAGCACAATACCAGAGCACACTTAGAACATACACTTCAACACTGCCTTCATTATTTCTCAAATTTTCTCAAAAGCACTTGGAAAAAACACAACTACAACTTCGTAGTATAGCCCCATGTACTCTAAGCACTTCTACAGTATCTCAACTATGCAAGTACCATCTGTACTCAACCTAAATTGTGTTGATATAAATGAAAACATTAATGAAAACACCATCAAACACATCTATACAAGTTGCAACAATCTCCCCCTTTATCATTGATGGCAACACATGATGTGAAAAACCATCAAAGACAACATACATGATTTTTAGAAGCGAAAACTTGCCAAGCATAAAAATTTCACTGCCAGAGGGCTCACTGCCCAGATACAAAGGCTCACTACCTAGATGCAAGGGCTCACTACCTTCAAAGGACTCATTGTCCATAAAAGAGGCTTACTTCCTATAGAAAACAAAAGGAGATAAATGAAGATCCAACACTAGGGTTTCACACATTCACAACTTGATCAAGAGATTGTAGATACCATTAGCTTACTACTTTCAGAAATCTAACACCTTAAATTATTGTTGCCTCAATTCGATCTTCCACTCTTTATTTTTCGCACTTGTTCACACACTTCACATACTTTCTTGATTCATGGATGGATGGATATGAAATTTTCCACAACTTGATTTTCTTTTATATCATCTTCAACCTTAGAAACATTCTCCAAGGTCAGCTATACCATTTCATTTACAAATTCAAACTAGGTTGGCTACTCAAAATTCCCACGGTGGATAAGAATGAGAGAGGACCAATTAAATATTTAATTTAGGACCCAAACAACATCTTGGATCAATCACACGCCTCCTTAAGTCGATGCAAAAGCTTAATGTAGCATGTAGACACTAGGTTGGCCAAACCTAATGAAAACACCAATGATCTTTGAAGTACATGCATCTCCAGCAAGATAATCACACGTGGATCACTCAACACGCTTCACCAAAAAATTTACCATCTCTGAGAATACCTCAGGTACATCTGCAACAATTACAACAAACTCCATTCACAGAGAACTCTTCACCAGTCCAACTTGATAAACCAGCAAAACACAAGAGCTCTGGAGCAGGTCTTTCGAAGTGCCAAACTACAAGAATATTTGTCAGAACACAAAAACCATTAGAAAGAGCCATCTCCTAGATCTGCATGATCTAAAACCAAATATCAGAAGATTGTGGAGCCTAAAATATTTCTTCCTGTCCACAAACAAATAGTTTTGTCAAACCAGTTCACACACCGGTGAACATATCTTTTACTCTCCATCGAACCAGAAGCTAAAACTTAGGATATGCTATCCATTGAAACTCATGAACACACTTATAGATCCACACAGGCATAGGATCAAGATAGAAGAAATGTAGATCGTAATACCAGATCACACTTAGAACATACACTTCAACACTGCCTTCATTATTTCTCAAATTTAATCAAAAGCACTTGGCAAAAACACAATTACAACTTCGTAATATAGCTCCATGTACTCTAAGCACTTCTACAGTACCTCAACTATACAAGTACCATTTGTACTCAACCTGAAAATTGTTGACATCAATGACAACATTAATGACAACACCATCAAACACATCCATACTTGCAACACTTATTACACATTTTTGTTATTTTACAAGCTTCAATGGAACACCCATTCTAAGAATAGTACAAGAGGAACCAATGTATCATTTTTGAAGGACTTGTATCCTTTTATGAGTATCTCAATATCTACTTTTAATATTAGTTGAGAATTTTTATACTTTTTTGATGAATATTCCTACTTTACTTTATATTATAATAAAAATAGTACAATATTCACACAAAAAGTAAGGGTGATATAAAGGAACACCCACAAAGTCTAGCAAAACAATCTCTAGAGAAAAGAAAAAACAAAAATTACAACTAAGTAGATAATCCTATGTTAGCATTAGATAGATCTTTATCATAAGGATTTGGACCCCAAACATCAATGGGCTAGTATCATCAACATGCTCCCAACTAGTGAGTGCACCTTCCTCCTAATGATTGTCTTCAATAGGTCATTTTGTGCAAACTAGAGAGATGGAAAGTTAAATATGATAAAAAATTCTAGAACTAGGTCAACCAGCCTTCCCATTCCTTTAAGAGGACCTAGACAAGGTTACCTAGAGGTCTACCTAGGAGGTTGAGACCAACCACGAGCAGTAGAGCCTTGAGAATTGTGAGGCTAACCCCCACAAGATTGAGATCTACATTCTCTCCTGGTAGACTATTTGTAACCACACTAATGACCCCTTGGAGGAGAGGAAGAGTCCAAATACACCATGGTAATAGTACATGGAGAGTTTCCCTAGTGATCCAACAACTCTTGGAGGTGAGAAATTTCTCAAGTGCAAATTTTCTAGCTTGTAGTTAAATTTCAAGAAAACATTAGAGAAAATCATAGCCTTAGTGTAAAGAGGGAAATGAACATCTACATTACAATTGGAAAATAAATAATTTTTTTGATATTTCCAAATACAAAGGAGAATCTTGGCCTTGAAAGCATGCCAAAGCTAGGTGTATTTTTGTGGGAGACAAGGCCAATCCCCCCAAAAAAGTGTTCCAAGAGAACGAAGAGGGATAGAATGGTTTGAAGAGTTTGTGGATCCACCTCTAGGCTTATTGCACTTGAGGTCAAAACCAAAAGAGACACTTGAGGCTCTCCAAATGTCCACAAAAAGGATAGTGATGGCAAGGGATGCCCATGTATAGGATTTGATTTCCCATCAAAATACCTTGATAGAGAATGAGCAACCCACCTTCACATTTATCCTATGTGTGTTCAACCATATTAAAATCCCTACACAAAACCCAAGTGATGGTCGATAGTTAATGAGTGATCCACCTCCAAAGAGAATATTTATCCACTGTGTCATTGGGATGATTAACATTACTAATACCAAAAGAACGATTATTGAAATTGAAAAGAAACCATAAAACATAGTTGGTGGGTTCACAACCATGATCGACCAATAAATGATGCCACGTAGGAGATAGAAAGGTGACAACCCATCCTTGACTAGGCTCGAAGCTACTGCAAAAAAATGGTTGGAAGGCCAAATAATGTGACACACCAATGAAAGAAAAAAAAACCAAACACCTTGACCTCCTAAAGGAAAAAAAATTATAAATCTAAATACTAAAGATGGGCATCAAAAATAAAATATTTTGTTGGAGGTTTGGGTAAGTGCAACAAGTTGAGTCCAATTTTTTGCCAAAGGGTGGAAGTGTTATTCCTGAAAATTATTGGACTAAAACTTTGAAGCACTTACACATATAATGTTTAAAAAGTCTAGTAAGATGAAATGTAGGATTTTGAGTCTAATACTTGGAGATTATACAAATTAATTTTGTATAGGCTTGTATAAAAACCACTTTTTAAAAGTCGCATTTTTAGGACCATAATATGCATTTGTACGACCAACATAATTTGACCTAAATAAAAAAAAAAATCCAATTCCTTTTATGGAAAGATGTCTATTATATTGAAGGTTGATGAGGATAATTTTTTTCCAAATATTTTTTTAATTAATTTTTTATTGGTCCTAATTGCTATTTTTAAAAACCCTTCATGTACGTGCAACATAATTTGAGCTATACTAATCATAAAATTATTATTTTTTATTGTGTAAGGAATGATGTCTAGATTCATGTCATATAATTTAAAAAAAAACTTTTAAAATATATTTTTTTAAATACTAAAAATTGACATTTCAAATTTATGAACCAGTTTCTTCAAAAATTGATTAATAACTAGAAAAGAATTCAAATCATAAAAAAAAACATATTTGAAAAATACACAACATCATCTATAATGGGTTTTAATTTCATTAAAAAAAAAAAAAGTTGTCATCCATATTGTTAAAGCTAGTATTTTCTCTTGTTGCTAACATGGACTTGTAGTTGTAGGTCCAAGGCTAAGGGTTAGGTTACCATGCCTTTACTGAGCCTAAAACCAAACAAAAAAAGTGGGTAGGGATTTCAAACAGTTTTTAAGAACAAGTACTCATTTTAAAATGACTACCCATTCTAAAAAAATAGAATGGGCAACTATTTTAAAGAAGGTATCCATTTTGAAAATATAACAAGTACCCATTCCTAATATATATGTTATTTTCCATTTTAAGTATAACTCACTACCACTGCATCTCTACAAATTTCTATCTTGTGTGTATGGCCCGACATCGACAATTTCTACATTTTTTATTTACATGTGTCTTGTGCAATCTCTTGGCATAAAATTATATTCAATTTTTTAAAAGATTCGATCATAGGAACCATTTTGAAATGGAATTAAGTACAAGGACTATTTTCAAGAGAAAATTGTTCTGGTGTACCACTTGTAGCTCACCCTTTCCATCAACTGGAGAAATGAGCTCACAAAGAGTTTTCTAAAAGCTCTTAGAATGGTACTCATTCAAAAATGGGCGTGATTTCATAACAGGTACTCATTTTGAACATGTACCCATTTAAGCTCGAGTTCCCATTCATTTCAGGAATAGTTTTGGCTAGCACTTCCCTTAGAGGTGGATCCAACTTCTTGCTTCTACATATTTGTTAGACAGGTCAAATATTCAATGAAATACAATTCATTGATGAGTGTCAAGAGCCGTCTCCTCATTATCCAATTCATTTAGAGCCAAATAACTATTCTAAAGAAGTACACCATTTGTTGAAAAGGTTACAATTTTGAAGTTGAGTTGAGTAGAAAGCCATTTCGACAACATGAAATCTCCTTCCAAGTGGCTAGGTGGGCTACAAGACCTCTTCTACCCAATAGGAGGGGAAGGGCAACGAGTTGTGACCAATTGAGCAACTACTAGCTTATGCATTTTCACTTCACCAAATGGTTCTTTGGGAGGGGAAATGGGAGATTTCTAGAGCCAGGATGCTTTGAAACAACCTACGATGTTGAAGCTCTTGATCCAAGAGCTTTGGGAGTTGGCTTTGAAACATGTTCAAGTTCTTGTTTAGTTGATTAACCACTATGGACCAATCTTCCTCTTCATTTGCAGGAGGATTCAACCTTGATGAGAGTTATGTCGAAGGCTTTGGGTACAAAGATGCTAATTGGCAATCTCAAATCTTATGCTCAGAGGATTGGCAAATGATAACATGTATTGATAAAATTGATATATTAAATCTACTAAGAATAACAGGTTTGGCCAACTTGTATATCATAGCATCCTTGAGGTACTTAGAGAGGTATATCTCTATATAGACATGTTGGTGAGGATGAGCTGAATAAAATCTTTCAAGTTCTACACATACCACATTTCCTAGGACAAATGTTATTTGTGGCAACAAATTCTAGCAAGGTAAGGGAGACCAAGAAACTCAACCCGAATGAGAACTCAAAGAGACTTGTCTAAAATGACATAGTCATGAGTCCAAGGTTTGAATACTAAAAGGGAAGATAAAAAGAGAAAAGGGCCTCTCTTGAGGACAACCTCATTGTGGTTGGCCTTAGCGAAGCAAAAGAGAAAAAACCCCTTAGTGAGGTTTCACATGACAGTAAAAAGCATCCCATGTGGGGTCCAAGATTTATTGACCCAATCTTTGAGCATGCTTTCAAGGGGGACCCTACCCACAAAATATCCAGCTAAAGTGGAATTCTTTAACCATTTTCAAACATGATCAAATACAAGAATGAGAAGAACCACATCTGGTGGTGTTTCAAGAGACATACCTTGTGGAACACCTAAGGTACAAATTTTTTAGGGCATTTGAGCGGGGGAGACTTTGGATGTAATTTTCAAGCCTTCAACTCCAACAACAGTTGTTGTAGAGGAAAGAAAGGCCAAGGCCACATAAAGAGTGTAGAGAATGTCTGCAAACTAAAGGATGTAACACCATGATAAATGCAAGCAAGCTAAAAATCATGTAGAAGTGCACTATGATGCAAACACATAACAGAGCCAAGGCATGCCAAACTTCTCTCCATGTTCATTTCTTTGAGATGCATGTTCATGTTAGATTCACACAAACATCAAAGTGGGACAAAATATAATAAAATTAGCATATTATGTGTGTTATTTTCCATTTGATTTTGTGTTTGTCTTGATAGTAGTGTATTAATGTAATAACATATTAAAAGTGATATACTCTTGTATTATACTTGTCTCATAACTCAATCCATATTTATCTCAATGACATCCCCATTTGCATTAATTCCCATATATTTTCTCACTATCTCAAGATCAATACTTTAACCCTTGAGCTCATTTTTGTAGAATGTGAAATTGACCCAAGTCAACCCTACAAAGCAAAAAATTATTCCCAAAATCTAAGACATCAACTTCAAATTTCAATATTCTTACTCTCTTAACATCCCTCTCATATGACATGTTGCTATTTATTGTAGATAAAGACATTCATTATGCACTTAAAATGATGTAATGTGAATTAATAAGGAGAATCATTAGAGTATGCTCAATTTTAGAAGGGTAATAAAGGAGTTGTATTTGTAACATCATATAAGCCATCTACATATCTATGACTATTGTCTTCAATCTTTATCATCACCATTAGTTTGGTCCACTAAATTTGAACTAGGAGAACTTATTCACCTATCAAGTCAATAAGCTCCTACAATGTGTCTTTAGAGATTGCCTTGATAGATTATGTATCTCAAAAGAAAAGGCAAAGAAATTCTCAAATACACTTTCTGTCATATTAGTTCCACATGACACAAATCACTAGATGAAGTTTACGACAAATCAAGATTGACACGTTGTAGGGTATGAGATCAATTTACATCAATTTCCAAGACAATAAAAATTCCACAGAGCATAACAAATAGAGTCATTTGATTTTCTAACATAATTCACAATAATGATCCCCAAAATCTAAGACACCAAATTCAAATTTCAATGTTCTTGCTCACTTCCTATTAAGTCTTATGAGTCAAATTGACATATGTCTCATACAATTTGTTGATATGCCATTGGATTAAAAGACATTCATTATGCACTTAAAAATGATTCAAGGTTAATTAATAAGGAGAATCGTTAGGGCATGCTTCAATTTTAGAAGGGCAATAAAGGAATTATATATGTAACATCATCGTCATATAGGCCATCTACATATCTCTAACTATTGTCTCAATCTTTCTCATCACCATTAATTTGGTCCACCAAAGGGTTTGACCTAGGAGCACCTATCCACCTATCAAATCAATAGACTCCTCAAATATGTCTCTATGCATTGCCTTGTTAGATTTATGTATCTCAAAAGAGAAGTCAAACAAATTCTCAAAAACACTTTCTATCATATTAATTTTGCATGACATAAATCACCATCCATACACCAAACAAAATTTACGACCAACCAAAATTGACATTGTAGAATATGAGATCAATTTGTATCAATTTCTAAGACAATACAAATTCCAAAAAACGTGACATTTAATTTTATAAATTCACTCATTTAATTCCCTATACTAATAGGCATTTAATTTCCTATACTTCTATTGTAGCCAATTTTTATATCTAAACTATGACTAATACACATTTCATTTCGTATACTTCTATCGTAGTTATCTCTCCCAATTTTCATATCTAAATTAGTTGTTTACTAATTAACTACATTTATTTATTTAAAAGTGTGCTAATTTCACTTCAAATGTTCGAAAAAGAAAGTTAACGAAAGCCTTGCGAACTTATGACCGCGCATGTTTGCCGCTATTGATGTCGATCTTGGAGATTTGAAAACAGAGGACTGACTTATCCCGAATTGCCTTGAGTGGCTCAAATTTCCTGTCAAACAATATTATACCTGCATTCCAATCTCTGTCAAATGCACTCCAAGCTCTCTGGAATGAATCTGCGTCATACATGTTTGGAAAGTGAGCCGATCGAAATTTAGAAATCTGATTACGATATAGGCCAACAAAACCCTAATTTCACACTGCGCAGATGAAACGTGAAGGGAGGCAGTAAGGCACGGGTCTCTGCTGTCAGACACGCGAATGTCTTCTTCTTACCATTCCACGTACCATGTTTCTCACAATCTACCACGCCACGCGTACCCGCCGCTGAACATAAAAGAAAATCCGCCATTACAATGCAATTGCAAGGATGAGTTCAATCGGGAAAAAAGGACACACGAACTCTAGCACGGAAGATTGGCACCTGCTACTGCAGGTATTCTCGTGGCTTGACGGGCCGAGCTTGGGCAGGGCATCCTGCGCTTGCAAAGCATGGTGGGAGGTTGGAGTCCAGGAAGATCTGTGGGAACAAATCTGCCGGGCCAAGTGGCCTTCTGTGGACTCGAACGCGGGATCTTGCGTGGTAAAGCAAGCGGGCGGTTACAGGCGGTTGTTTGCGCGGCGCTTTCAGGCCCAGCACGCGCAGCACCGCTCTGACGAAGAAAAGCCCTGCCTTTCTCTGCAAAGCCTCATATTTCTGGTGGACGTTACGGTCGGCAATGAGGTAATTTGTTCCTTTGTACGGCGCGGCCATGAGCTGAGCGGCGGCGAGGCGTTCCGCTTTACTGTTAGTTTGCGGGATGGCGAAATGGTGGGGAAGGGGAGGGCGGTCGAGAAGACGGAGGAGCTTCAGCGTGTGAAGGTGAGCTGGGCGGTAATGGTGATGGGCAGTGATAGGGTTTTTCAGGTGATGGATTCCAGCAAGCCTGGGCAGTTAATTGGAAGCGGGTGTAATTTTTGGGAGGCGCTGGCGGATCATCGTTGCTGCTGCCCGCCCGGAATGAGCCAGCATTTGGCGGAGGTGGGGCTTGGATTGGGCGTCAATGGGGAGGGACGTTGGGGTTTACAGGAGGTCTCGCTGGCCCTCCTGAATACTCTCGATTGGAGATACTTCTCCATTGCCCATGCTCTCACATATTTCCAGCACATATTCGGATGACAGTTAGACTTAATTCAATTCCCTTTCTTTTCTCCTCTTTTTGGTATTCTTGTAATTACTCCATTGTACTGAAATTATAATTAAACTGTTTACGAGAATAAAAGCGTGAATGGACAACTGATTGCAGCGGCTGCCTCAACCGCTCATGGATTTACGTATGTGTTTTTCAGGGAAGTTTTGTATGCATCTGGTCTGGTTCCAGACAAGGTTTGTGTTCCAGATCATCTGGTCGTTGTTAATTTCGGACTGATTGTTGTCACAGTTAAACTTACAGTTCTATGTCGTTTTAGGTTATGTTTGGGGCCCACTTTGACTAAATTATTGTCGTGGGCCCACGGCCTTAAATTATCTTTTTATTATCAATCTTGAATTAAGTTGGGGTCACAATCTTAATCAAGTGTCATTTCATTATCAATTAACTTAAAAAACAAGTTTTGATTTATAGATTTTTTAATCATATGGTCAAATTTGAGCTGGATTGCCTCGTGAAGGATTTTGAACTTTTGTTTTTGCTTCTTCTAGTCAATCTAGGGTATGTTTGTATGGATTTGTATTTCTGTATTTAACATGTCTTAATTTATTTATAGAGCATATAAAATCATGTTAATTTATTTATGGAGCATATAAAATCATCAAAGAAGCATTTATATAAGAGCATTACAACATCATTATAGACCATTTTGAATTGTATCATTATTTTATTTAGGTATATTATACTTAAAAGAAGTAGGTGTATTATCATTAAATAGGTATATTATCATTAAAGAGCATTTATATAAGATCATTAAGGGGCATTTATATAAGATCGTTTGAATTGTATCATTATTTTATAATAATACATATTATCATTAGGTTCATTATTTTATAAAAATATTATACTTAAAAATAAGTAGCATATTATCAACATATTATCATTAGGTTCATTATTTTATAAATATATTATACTTAAAAATAAGTAGCATATTATCAACATATTATCATTAGGTATATTATAAATATGTTATATTATACTTAAAAGTAGGTATATTATAAATATGTTATATTATACCTAAAAGTAGGTATATTATCATTAAGGAGTATTTATATAAGATCCTAAAGGGGCATTTATATAAGATCATTTGAATTGATCATTATTTTATAAATATATTATACTTATATAAGATCATTTGAATTGTATCGTTATTTTGTAAATATTATACTTAAAGGAAGTAGGCATATTATCATAAGGAGCATTTTTATATAAGAATCATTATAAGTAGGCTTATTATTATTAAAGAGTATTTATATAAGATCATCTATATATTATACTTGTAGTATCGTAACGAGCATTTTGTATTTTTATATAAGAATTATTATAAGTAGGTTTATTATTATTAAGGAGTATTTATATAAGATCATCTATATATTATACTTATATAAGATCATTTGAATTGTATCATTATTTTATAAATATTATACTTAAAAGAAGTAGGCATAGACATATTATCATAAGGAGCATTTTTATATAAGAATCATTATAAGTGAATCATTATTTAAGTAGATTTATTATTATTAAGGAGTATTTATATTACATCATCTGAGAGTATTTTTATAAACAAGTATACTTATGAGAATCATTATAAATAAGAATCATTATAATGATTATAATATATGAATCATTATACTTATAAGAATCATTATAATGATTATAATATATGAATAATTATATTTATAAGAATCATTATAAATAGATATATTATTATTAAGGAGTATTTATATAAGATCATTTTGAGTCTTAATGATAATGAGCATTTATATATAAAATCATTTTGAATGTAAGATTATTTTGAATTGCATCTTATTATTAAGAAGTATTTATATAAGAATCATTATGAGTATTTATATAAGATCATTTTGAGTTTGAGTATTTATATATAAAATCATTTTGAGTCTTAATGATAATGAGCATTTATATATAAAATCATTTTGAATGTAAGATTATTTTGGATTGCATCTTATTAGTAAGAAGTATTTATATAGGAATCATTATAGATCATCTTGTAAATTCATGCAAATACCACTTTACACCTCCACATTTTTAGAGATAAGTGTTATATTGAGGCACGCCTATAATAGCTATCAAATTTTTATTTAATTCAATGTGGGAGCCGAGTTCATTTTCATACGTCAAGGTCACTTCTACAAGCATATAGTTATTGTTTTCTAAATACAGATTTGAACTAGGTAGAATCCATTTTTTTAATATATATTGGTAAACCCTTCCCAGCATCTTCAACAATCTTATTATTTATCCAAATTCTAACTAAGTATCTCATTTACATTTATTTTTCTAATTCCAACTCAATTTTAAATATTCTTTAATTTATTTTTTTAATAATTACCTTAAAATATTTGTGTTAATTTGTTACTTTCTCCCCTAACATTCTTTCATGACCGTCATAAGTTTTATTCTTTTTTTATTAGATTGCATATCTATTTTGTCTATTTATTCTTTATCCATTAGGTTATAGACCTATTTTGTCTATTTGTGTACTTTATTACTAATTTTTGTGTATTTAATTGTTATATCTTCTTTAAAATTATGTTATATTGTTTTAATCTGCTATCCTGCACTCCTTATTTTTGCCTCTAAGATTTAATTTGCTAATTTATGTTAATTTGTTTTAATTCACTACTCTACACTCCCTTATTTTTACCTTTGAGATTTTATTTGTTAATTTTTTTATATATTTGTTTGCTTGTTTTTTAATTTTATATTAAATCTACTCCTTTTTAAATCATTTATCCAAAGAGATCCTCATTTAAATATCCAAATATCCAATATATAAGGTATTTTTATGGTGTTAATATAGGTACTATAACTATTACAAATACCCATATATTGTAATGATCCATTTTTTTTTGCATCCAATGATGATTGTCATCACTTAAAATGTTATTATGGCATAAATTAATTGTCATTATCACATATAAGCAATGTACTAGTTATGATTCCTCTTCTAACGGTGTACTTGGATGATTCCTCTTCTTTTGATAGCGAGGACTCTGAGCCTCCTCCTCCTCCTGCTCAAAAGAAAGTGAATGTTGATAATGTTACCACTCATGTGGACACTGCTACTCATATTTTGGACAAAAAATTTCGTGTTGTTGTGTGTGTTGCCTCCCCTGAGACCCTTGTTGCTCCCATTTTAGATAAGGTTGTATCTTCCATAGTTCTGGCTAATCCTACTTCAGGTTTGGTTGTTCCACTTGTTTGATTTTATGAAGGGGCTTCTCCCCCTTCTTGTCAAAAAGATTCAAACCTTGATTTTTCCTCTTCTTGGACTGAGGTGCAATCCAGGAAGAAGCATACTCCTAAGATGAACTCTGTCTCAATTGACATGTCTTTGGGGGCAAAATTGTTGGGTTCAAGCTCAAGTGTTTGAATTGATCTATTGGTGGCTTGTAGGTTGGGTTTTGGTCTATCCTGCTAACTGCTTTGTTATTGTTGGGTTGTTGTCATGTTTGTAGCTCTGTGGGTGGCCTGTAGGCCTGTTCTATTGGATGGAAATCATGTTCTATCTTTGTTGTTTTGTTTTGGTTTGATATGTTGGTTGTGAGGCCTATTTCATGTTGTTGTATGGGTTAGGGCCCATTAACCTTACTTTCTTAATAAAAAATAACCAATTATCATGCTCACACAATTGACCCCTTAAGTGACCCCTTAGTTTTGATTCAAAAGTGAACCCTTAGTTTTGATTCACGTGCTTTTGAGTCCCCATAGTCCTCTCCCATTTTATTTTGTTTATTTTAATATCATTTATCCTCTACATCCTTCCCTATAAAGATTTGATATTTTTATGCTATTTTTTATTGTTTTGTTTTAATATCATTTATCCTCTACATCCTCACCCCTCGATAAAGATTTGATATTTTTATGCTATTAACATAGGTACTATTGTTGTATTATAAATATTTTGTGAGGGGGAGAACATTAGACTGAAAATGAGATCAAACATGCTAATCTAAGAATCTAAACTAAGATCAAACATATTAATCTAAGATCTAATCCTACACATACAAAATGAAACTAAGCTATTTGAACATACATAAATGAATCTACGATTACAAAATTGAATGTACAAAATAACACAGTGTTACCATCCCATAGTGGAGTGTATTCGCCTAAGGTTGGGTTGTTCTTATCACCACAAAGCCTCCAAATTTTGTGTGCAAAAGCTTGATGAGTGACTGCTTTAGTTGGTTGATCGAAGAAATGAGGTATGAAGAACTAACAATGGTGGTTGTCAATGTCAATAGTACTTCATTGTGCAAATGATGTTGATTCTTCGATCCTTATTTGTGAGGAAAGGGGTTTGTTATATAGAAAATGAGATTTGAAATGGACGATCGGGATCATGTTGAAGAATATCCAAATCAATGATCGGAGTGTGTTGAGAGGATTTAGACATGATAAGATTGTGCAAAGTTGATTGGACAATTTGGGTAATTGAGAAATAGATTGGCTAGTTAGGGATTAGATTGATTAGTCAGGATTTTAGATTGATCAATCAGGATTTAGATGGCTTAGTTAGGAAATTGATTGATTAGTTAACAACTCAGATTGCTCAGTTAGAAATTTAGATTAATTAGTTAAAACAAATTAGATTGCTTGATCAGTAATCATAATTTGCTCAATTAGAAAGTGGATGAGGAATATGAATTAATTGATTTAATTAATTAATTCCTTTTTGGAGTTAAATGCACAAATCAAGTTTGGCTTTTGCAAACAAAGTTGCATTAGTTTGATTTGATTTTTGATAATTGATTTGAATAGTTTGATTTAATTATTCAAATTTTGGAGGGAAAGTATCGTAATTAAATTATTATTATTTAATAATTTAATCAACTTCGAGCAATAAGGTGTTTTATCAATGTAATTAAATAATTAGTGTTATTTAATTAATCAAGATGAAATAAAGTGAGATTAGGACTCCATTAAATAAATGTGATTTATTTAGTTGGTTCAAATGATGAAACATGAATTAATCAAATAGTGTTGTTTTATTTAATTAATAGCAAAATTAGGGTTTTTAGGACTTTATTAAATAAATGAAACTTATTTAATTTGTCAGAAAATGATGAAAACGTGAATTAATTAAATAATGTTATATTATTCAATTAATAGAGGAATTAGGGTTTTTGATGTCATTTTGATGTGGGATGTTGCAAGACAATTTTGAGATGTTGTGGGATGATTTTGAGATGTTTCGAGTCATTCTGGGATGGTTTCGAGATGTTATAGGATGATTCTGAGATGTTTTGAGACAATGAAGGATGATTCCAAGATGTTTCAGGGTGATTCCAAGATGTTACGAGATGTTCTAAGATGATTATGAGTCATTTTGAGATGTTTCAAGATGATTTTGAGTCATTCTGAGATGTTACAGGATGTTCCTAGATGATTTCGAGTCATTCTGAGATGATACAGGATGATGTTCAATGTTGTTTGATTTTGTTTGATGATGTTTGATGTTTCTCGATGTTGTTCGATGTTGTTCAATGTGTGTGATAGGTGTTAAGTCAATTCTACATGTCTACATTGTGCCCCTCTTTGATACAAAGTACTGGTTGCTTTGTTTCAAAGATTATGTTTTTAAGATCAAGTTTTTGAAAAAAATTTATGCCCCACTGTGCCCTAATGTTCAATGGAATGATGGTAGGACTTTGTGGTGCCCCCTCAAGAGGTTGACCGAAAATTTCAAGCTTTGAGGTCAAGCTCTTAACACTATTGTATTTCAATTTTGATGTTTTCAGATGAAATATTATATCAATAGGTGCTTTGTTTCTCATTTTGACATTTCCTAGAGCTTCTAATTTGAAAGTAGGAAGGTTCCCTAAGTGAAATTAGGGTTTCCTAGATGAAATTAGGGTTTTCTTGAGATATAATATAGGCAAATAGTCTTCAAATTGGCTCATTTATGCTTTGATCCTTTTGTTAATTCTTGCCTCTGGATTTCCCATTCTATCAATTATTGAGGAGCAATGCCAAGATTTGAGGGTTCCCCACATCGTTCTGAGCTTGTTCAGGAGTTTGGATGGCCTTCGGGCATCGATGGCCCAGTATGTACCTTCTTGCTTTTTTCTTTCATCATGTTTTGTTCTCATTATGTGTGTACTAAGTTCTTAAAGTCAATAGCATAATTTTTGTGATTTCTGCACACTTGCATCATTTTTCATGCCTTTTCCTTATCAGAACCTCGCACTTGACTTAAAACTGTGCACTTGACTGATAACTACGCCCTTGTTTCATACACTTGACTGAAAAATACACACTTGACCTAAAACTACGCCCTTGATCAGGAACTATGCACTTTCCTAAAAACTTCACTCCTATTTTTGTGTCCTTGACCTAAAACTATGTACTTGACTGAAAATGACATCCCTGTTTGCTTGTCCTTGACCTAAAACTGTGCACTTGCTTGGCATTTTCTGAGCATTTGACTTCTCCTTCTTTTTTTTGATTTCAATATTTGTTCTAAACCCTAGCATGTGTATGTTTGTCATCCTAAATGTCATTTTTTCATCGTGCTCATGCCATTTTGTGTTGATTTACATGTTTAGAGTGAGACACTAACATCCCGGTTTACAATGACTGCAGGTGAGTCTCAGAGAAGTTATGTCAAGAGAGAGACGCCCTTGACATTTGTTTGATTCGATTGCTTGTTTCAGTTTGTTGGAGCGGGACTTCCTTGATGTCGTGGGATTACGTTAAGTTTGTTACATGCCTCCCATTAGGACTCATATAACGATGATGACTGCACTTGTGGAGAGGTGGAATTTTGAGACATCCTCCTTTCATTTGCCTATAGGGGAGGCTACTATTACTCTTGAGGATGTTTCGAGGATACTTCACCTTCCCATTCATGGTGAGCTCATTACTTATCATGTTCGATGAGGTACATGTGATCCCACAATAGTGGTTTACAATTTTTGGCCAAACTGGACACTGAAATTATTATTTTTAACTAAATCTTCAAATTTGGGCACCTATAGCGGCTAAACCGTGAGGAATTTGAAGATGATCCAAACTAGAGTCTCATCAAATTTTGCCTGTAGATTCTCAAAATTTTTGGAATCAGATTGCACTTCTTTTTCCATCTCCCACGAAAATTGATTTTTTTTAGAAAACAACATTTTAAAAAAGTGACGCTCACCATATACAACATACGTTCTTTTGTATGAAGGATAAAATTCTAATTTTTTCAAATTTAGATTTGTAACTATGATATCTAGCACTTTCATTTGGTCTAATAGTTTTTTATTGAATATTTTTTCCTTAATCAAGTTTCGAAGTCAAACCAATTGCAATTCAGACATAGGCAAATTGTATACAACATAACTTTTTATGTATGTATCGAAATTCAATTTTATTTTTTTTAATGGATCAAGGACATCAATACCCAGCACGAAAATATTTTAAAAAAATTTATTTTGATAATTTTCTATTTTTCCATATGTGCAAAACAAAGAGCTTAATTTTTGGTGAAAAACCTATGTTTAATAAAACTAAAAAAACACATACATAATAAAACCAAAACATATTAAAATTATATTCATTGGATAGCTCATTTCGAGGACCACCATCTTCCATTTGGGTCTATGAAGTCTCCTCCATTTTCATCCTCAACCCGCACTTCAAAGGGAAAAAATCTGGAAGGTGTTTTGTGAGAGAGGATGGGAAGATGGGAAAAGGGGGGTTCAAGCAAACCTAAAGGGTTCGGTCGAACTAGGGTTTGAGAAAACCCCCTTCCACAATGGAAAACACATGTTTCCACATTCAAAGGGGTTCGATCGAACCCCTTTTGGGTTCGCTCGAACCTTGAGTTCGTTTGAACCCCTCAAAATGATTTTTTTTGAGTGGGGGCAGTTTTTGGAATTTTTCCTTCCTCATTCGAATTGTAAACCACTTTTGTGGGTTCACCCGTACCCATGCTATGCAACGTGTGTTAGGTGTTGAACACTTGGATGTGTGACAGTCAGAGGTTGATCTATCTGGGTTTTCTAATAGTGCAAATCCTATTGTACTTGTCCTATGTGGTCTGGTATTAGGATTAGTTGTTCCTGATGGGTGAGGTTGACAGTTTGTTGTGGGTTGGGGTACATGTATCAAGAGTATGCTAGAGCATGGGATGTGATATGCCTAGGGTGCTTATTTTTTGGTTCATCTTTACCTCAAGATATGCACGAGGTGGTGTATCAGGGCAGGAAATCTATTTCCATAGGTGTTTCTCTGTTGCATGTTTAGGTGTGGGAGCATATTGCATTGATTCGTTTGGATGAGATATAAGATTGTTCTTTGAATGATCCATACTCTTATCATTATGGGGATTTTATGCATTATACCTTGATTGGTGACCTTCCTTATTGGTGTTGTGTGTTCGATGAGATTCCCGGTTTTGTGTGGAGACCTTTTATGAGCTACGAGGTTTGGCCAGAGGATGCAGATCATCTTGTTTACTGTCGTTAGACCCATTAGTTGATTGGTCATTCGCCTTTTATGATAGAGTGTTATCTACCAGATCAAGTTTTTTTCCAATTTAGAGAGAGACAGGGGCAAGTTCCTGATGCGTATGAGGCTCAGTTCGATCAAACTACTCAGGAGGTTCATGTATGGGGTCTCCAGGCGGATATAGATACTACTGTTGCCGAGTTTAGAGCACTTGCCCCAATTGGTTGGGGCTGGCCAGTTGGTTTGGAAGATCCAGGTATTACTCTTGATTATGCTGAGTGGTGGGCACAACACAGGTCTTTGAGGTTCATTGATCCTGGGGGTGATCTTGTTGTGGGCAAAGTAGGTATTGCAGGTTGTCATAGAGAGTGACAATGCATTGAGGTTCTCGTAGAGCATTTGGATTGAGGCCGACATGATGAGGCACAAGGTATTCAAGATGAGTGTATGCCTCCAGTGCAAGGTCAAAGACATTTTTTGGGTCCTCCTCCACTAGCTAGGGATGTTCATATGTTGTTAGCTTAGATGACTACTTCTAGAGATGCAGAGATTGTGCGGCGACAGGATGCGGAGGATATAGTAGAAGCTTTGAGGGTCAAGTGAGTTAGTGAGAGCAGTCGACGACATGATGTAGAGGCTCAAGTAATGTTTCTTATAATAGAGAGAGATACTCTCTGGGTAGAGCGTGATAGTATGCAAGCTGAGCAAGATCGGTTTCTATAGATGCCCACCTATTATCAAACCTTATATGATGCTACTGTTCCTAGGGCTTCTCGATGTCCATGGTTCATGGAGCCTAGTACTGCTAGCAATGGCGGTGGTGGTGGTGCAGGTGCAGGTGTAGGTGATCAGTCTATGAGACAACCAAATCATTTTGGTGGTCACTAGGGTTTTTTCCTTCCTATCGGGGTCTTAATTTTTTGGTACTTGATCTTCATGCTATTTCATGGCGCATAAACATTTTGTAGACATGTGTTATATATATATATATATTCATTGGTCTAGTAGAGACCTCATATATATGTTATGATTTTGTATTATCCTATCACACTTGTGTCACTAAGGATGATTTACTTATGATATGTTCCCTTTTTGACAATGATATATATGAGATATACCTTCTTTGATTCAGCCTCATTTTATGCTTATGTGATGGTGATATATGATGGCATATGCTTATATGTGTTTTTGTGATTTTTCTGATGTATGAATTTGATGTAGATGGATGAATCATACTTTATCCCGTTATGATGTGGTTTATGTTGATATATGAATGCTCCATACATGATACATGATGTTTTTATTGGTTTATTATCTTCATGATATGTTTTGACGATATTTGTGGATGTTGTATGGATATGGTACTAATGATGTTTTATGTAAGATGAATGTTAATTAGAAGAAATATTGATGATGGATAGAAATATGATGTTAATTAGAAGAAATATGATGATGGATATAATTATGATGTTGTTAGTTGTTGATGAGTTACTTTTTCTTTGCTTTAGAGACTTTGCGGTTTGAAAAATCATGTTTAATGTAGCAAACATATACGATGCACCAGGGTATGAATTACCAAGGTGACTTTGTATCTATTGCATGGACTTTGAATTTACAAATAAAGAGTATTTTTTCTCATACCAGACATACAAAAACTTTGTTTAAAGTATAGGGGGGTTGCGTGAAAAATATTTTGGGCTAGTCACACAGAGAGTTATAGAACACATAGCATGCAACTACTTCATGAACTATTTTAATACAACTTCCATACTTAATAAAGCAAGTATTCGTCATGATAGTATTACAAAAATATATTACAAACAAAAAATTGAAATGATTCTCAATTTCCCCCATTCCTTCTCTAAATCCTTATGGACATCCTTGAGAGATCCTGGGAACAAGTCAATAAAATAAATCACAAAGATAAGACCACAAAAAGATAAAAAAAAATTGCAGTATCACTTTCCATATCTATTTGGGGGTGGGACTATTATCCATTGTTGATCACGTCTATCATAGGAACATATCTATTAAGGCATATCTCAAGATGTTGTTGGGACTTGTCAAAAAGGTAGTTGATACTTTGGCATTGTTTTCATCTGTTTAAAGTCAGACTTTATGCAATTGTTTTCCTTGAAAGTTCTAGCTTTTAATGTTTGCTTTGTTTGTTTGTTTGTTTGTTTTGTTTTCTTTGTCAAAGGATGATTGTGACATTTTCATTTATTATGGGTGAGTTGTTTTATTGTGGTTTTCGATGACGGGATATGTCCTTTTGATTTTCTAAGTTTTATGATGCTATTTTCTTGTTGTTTTCAAGGGACTAACCTAGGGCCTCAGGGGCTGATCAAAGATAAGACTTGCCTACGTTGTACACACAGAGGCTTGTAGTTCATTTGGTTTGAGATTTTCTATTTTATGATTTTTTTTGGATTTTGTGTGTTGTATATGTTTTTGGGATTTTTGTAATTTTTGATTAAGTTGAAATAAAGCATGTTGGAAACCTAAGGGGACTGGCCTAGGGTCTCGGGGGCTATAAATCCTTTCCTACATTATGCATGCAAAGACCACGTAGTTCGACCGTTTGACTCAAAGCATAAACTTGTTTTTGGGATAAACAACATTGATATCTTGGATTGATATTCCATTTCTATGTCTAGAGGATATGTTGTGGGAAATATACTTGAACTAGCTATGAGGTTCAAGAAAATTTTGATATCTTAGACTGTTTGAGTGAAGGAATAACCTAGTGATGTTTTGTTTTTTATGTTTTTCACATGTTTTTTATTTTTGTTATTTTCTAGTGTTTTTTACTTTTTGTTGTTTTATGACCATGATCAGATGTTGCAAGATCTAATCCACAACCATCTTTAGGAAGTTTCCCCCAATTAAATGAATTTCCTTAATCAGTGACAAGCCATGGTTGGATACATGATTTATGAAATGGATGGGTGGATGCCATGAAAAAGGTACTGATAGATAATGATGTGAGTTTTATTCAAACATAGTACCTGTTTTCCAAGTTTTCACTATGGTACCTATTCTAGGACCTCCACAAAAGTGGTTTTCACTCAAAGAATATTTTATTTCTCTTTACTATTTTTCTTGCTTTTTGATTTTTGATTTTATTTTTTAATCTCTTTTTTCCATTTTTTTGGATTTTTACCCTTTTGTTTGGGGTGTAAGATGTTGAAAACTTGGATTCATACTTCACTTTGTTTTTTCTAGAGGGTATGTTGTGGAAAAGCTTACTTGAACTAGCTGTGGGGTTCAAGCAAGTGTTGATATCTAAGAAGTGTTAAGTGAAGGAATAATCCATGTTGTCGTCATCTTTGAAGGTTACCTTGGTAGTGTGTTGGTGGTACACCTTGTTGTTGGGACAAACTATTTTGAAGGTTACCCTGATAGTGCATTGGTGGGATACCTTGTTCATGGGACAAATTGTTTCAAAGGTTACCTTGATAGTGCATTGGTGGTATACCTTGTTGTTGGGATAAATACCTAGATCACAATGTGAGCTAGAAGACATAGATCAAGATTTATTCTGAAGCAAGATGCAAGCATTTTCCCCCAGTGTCTAGCAATGTAGGTGATGGATTATCTTGTGATAGGATAACATGTTTGGATAGAGTATGCCCTTTGGACAATGCCTCATAGCTCAGATAATGATGGATAGGATAGGATCAATGATAGGGACCCATGTCAAAATGTTTTCCATAAGCAAGTGTAAATTGTATACCAAACATTTGTCAAGATCAAGATAAGTTGGATTTGGATAAAAATGGATTCGATTCATTATGGATAGGCTGAGATGCTTTCACTTGAAATGACACACGTAGATGCTCGATTCTTACACATGACGCCTTTTTTCTAGGTTTTCATCATGGTACTTGTCCAAAGCGCCACCATAGTGGTTTTTATTGGAGGACAATTTTTCTCTTGACTATTTTTCTTGATTTTTTTCTTGATTTTCTTGATTTTTTTTATGTCACACAAGATGCCTGTTTATTAGGTTTTCATCATGGTGACCATTTTTTGCTCATGTTGAACCACCTGGTGGTGCTGATGTAGACATTTTCTGGTGTTGATATGGTTGTTTCTATCATGATGTGCCAACGATATCTTGCCTGGAGAAGTTGTTTTGCTAGGATAGGGGTGCTTGAATGTAACCCCTGGAAATTCTTATCTTCCTTGTTGATACCAAAGTTAACCTTACCTTGATGCACACATCGCAATAGAGAGCCCTTAGATTCCTTATGATAAAGAGTTGTTGCCAACACATGGTCAATGTGATATTTGGATATCATGGATGGCAAAATGCATTGAGGGATATGAGATTTATATGGATTGGTTGATAGTTTGAAACCTTTTATTTTCCAAACTTGGGATGATGAGAAACGATGGGTGGATATGGAGATTCGATTGGGACCAACATCTTGATATACCTTGTAGGTCGCTCTTCAAGCTTGATTTTTTATTGTTGGATATTTTTGATGGATGAACTTGCCTTTTTAATTTTTCCCCATAGTTTCTTTGACTAATGGAGTTTGATAGGGATGATTTTCTTGCTTTTTCTTTTGTATCCATTTGAATTTTTCTTGTCCATTCCGCTTTTCTAATTATTTTGCTTCAATGACTTGTTTTGTTCTTGGGTATAGCTTTTTCTCTTGTTGTTGGTCCAAACTAGAGGGTATAAATATGTGTGGATGGCGATTCCCAATATGGCTAGTTGTAGCATTGGTAGCAATTTCATCATAAGGACTCTTCATACTTCCCATGTCGGCGTTTGTGTTAGATAAATTATCTCAGTATTATAGGGGTATCCTTGATATGTTTAGATCCAATACTTTGATGCTTAGGAGTTCCAATAATTTGTACTGGTTCTAGGATACCCTGTTCATGTAAGCCTATTCCTCTGCCTTGATAATTCATTTGTTGAAAATTTTCATTTGCAATAGGATATATCTTACCTTGGAAACAAGGTGTTAGTCCTTCTTTGCTTTGTTGTGGATCTTCAAATGTGATAGCTTCTTCACTAATAGGATCCTTCAGATGTGGGATAACTTCCCAATTGATATCTTTGGCTTGATCAGGTGTGAAATATCATATTAATGCTTCTTCAAGAGGTGTTTCTAATTTACTATCCACAAAAAAGTTTCCCTCATGATTCATTTTTGATATGAATTCATAGGATGTTTCTAATTCAAAAATTATGTATAATCCCTCTTCTTCATCCCCTTTTGATATGCTTATACAAGATGTTTCTGATTCAAAACTTATGTATAAGTCATCTTCTTGATCCCCTTTTGATATGTCTTTGGATTCTGTTATGTCTTGACCCTTTGTAGAGATGTTAAGAGTAGGAGAATCTTGTTCTTTGGTAATGATATCAAGAGTATGGGAATATTGTCTTAGATGAAGATCATCTAATGTCCATTAGGAGTAAGCATCTCATGGGTAGATGTATGTGTGCTTTGTATATGGATTTGTTCTTCTTTTGGAAAATATGAGATGCCTTAGAAGATATATGCCAAGTCATTATAGTATTTTGATGATAGGGATTCTTGATCTTGACTTTGTGTGGTATTGTATTTGAAATGCTTTGGATCACATTCTTGACATGGATCAATTTTAAAGAAGGCATTTCTTGTAAAGGATCCTTGGATTTCCTCGAAATGTGGACATTTGGGTGATAGCTCTTGGCTTAGATTTTTCGCATTGGGTATAAGTGTTGGATTAAGAGTCTCTTGATCATCAATATGTACTACCATGGGATTGGATGATGTCAATATATCTTGGATTGGACCATTTCTAGACTTGGGTGATTGATTTTGATCATGATTGGGATTGAATTCTTGATGTATGTCCTCTTGATCATTGGATTATGTAGACATTATTAATGTGATCGATGATAGATATATCTTGATAATTACTTTCAACTTTTGAGGTTGAGACATTATCCATGTTGTTATTGGTAGATGGCCCTTGAATTTCATCTTTAATGATCAATAAGGTCTTGGATGAGATGTTTGAGTTATGTGCATTTGTTCATTCTATGACCCTTGATTTTGTGGAACTCACATCATTTATACTGGTTATACCAAGGGATTTTAAAGCTTGGTTCACCATAAGTTGGACTATCATTGATTTTGATAAGTTCCTATTGTACTAGTTTGTGCATGATTACCTCTAAAGTTTCTCCCAAAGGGGTGAATTTCCTTCCTGGTTAGTATTCTTTTCTTTGTGGATTTTCTTGATTGTTTTGCTCTTGATTTGGTAGAATTCCTTGATTCTGTGTTTGAGGTATATTTTGATATTGCACTTGAGGTACATTTTGGTGTTGTAGAACTTCTTGATACTGTGACTAAGGTACATCTTGATATTTCACTTGAGGTACACCTTGGTGTTGCGAAACTCCTTGATACTACGAATATTGGAAGTGTTGATGTGGATATTGAGGTGTTTGTGGAATGATGTATGTTTGTTGTGGATATGTAATGTTTAGAATTTGCACATGGCATCGAAGATATGTCGGATTTCAATTTTTTTTAAGTTTCTCAAGATCTCTCTCAATTTTATTTAGGGTGATTTGATGTTTTGGACTTATTCCTTGATGAGGGTTTTGAAACCCTTGATGGTGTTGCCCAATTTGATGTTGTGGCCCTCGATAAGAATGATTTGGGTAATAAATCAACATGTTTTGGGGATGTTTTGATAATTAATACCCTATCATAAGGTTGCTTGGTTTATATCTTCATGAGTCTCTTCCATTGTTTGTGGGATATTGGTGTTGTTCTTTCTTGCTTCCATTTTCTTCCTATGTTGTGATCTCATGGTTGTCATAAACAAATTGGGTCCCTTGTGGGAGAGTGGTGTAACATTTGAACTCTTTAGGTGACTCAGTTCCTAAAGAATCGATGCTGTCCCAAATGATAGGATACACATTATGTGAGATACTCGAACTGTTGGAAAAGACCCAGATTTTGACAGTAGTAGAAAGAATACAAGTTCGGATTGTTCCTTGAAGCACATTTTTAAAAGTTGTATACCAACCTAATTTGGGTTTTGTGAAGTGCCCAAAGGTGTTTCTTGAGAGCTTTTGGACTAAGATGCCTAAGTTTGAAATGACAACCTGCAAACCTTACTTTAGGGATCTTGACTTTGCGTGAGATCATGAAGAGGATTTTTATTGCCATGTGGGTGGTGGTAATACGGGTCTTCCTGCTACTATGTGAGCTTTCTCTTCCTCTTTACCTAGGATTATTGATGCGGTGAGAAACTGGCAAGGTGTTTCATTCTTTTGAAAAATGAAGGTTCTCAAGCTGCTTATGATGTCAGTTTGCTCACCTTGAATGTATGTGAGACTAGGTTGAAGGATCGGTGCTACAACGTTTAGTTGTTGAACTAGAGAAGTTGGTCACTAGATGGTCATTAAGTTTAATGGTGTTGTGGGATGGTTGATGTGAAGCTCAAGACCTTAGGGTTTGAGTGTTGTTATGGAATGGTACTACTTTTTGGAAATCAAAATGTTGAAGGACTAAGGTCAATATTCAACTTCCTTGTCCAGAGGATATGTTGTGGGAAAGGTTACTTGTAGTATCTATGAGTCCCAAGTAACTGTTGATATCATAGACATCTAAGTGGAGGAATGACCCCAATGGTTTGTCTGATTCTGATTTCAAATAGGTAGGATGGAAATAATGGATGAGGGACTATCTGACCTTATAGCTTTCTAATTGCTTGGTTCGAACAATGATCCTTATATAAATAACTCTCTCTCAACTTTCTCCATGTTTGAAGTATGGCCAATGATAAAAAAATGCTTGGACTGACTCAACAAGCATGGACTTATGTGACCTTCATTTCTATAACTCAAGTTGTGAAATCACAACACCCAAGCCATAGTTCCCAAATGTTTACCTTGATTAATATAACCTGAAATAAAAGTTGGAATGTTTGGAAACCTTTAAGGAAAGATCCTTTTAAGGAGTGCAAACATAAGGCTTCTTTCAAAAGTATGCACTAAATCAAAGGGTTTGTGATTCAACCATCTCGTTCATTTTTTGTTTGAATGTGTTCTTTTTTCTTTAAATCAACCACAAAATTTGATGTCAATTTTTTTTTAATGTAATGGGCAAGTTTAACATAAACAAGAAATTACAACCCTAGGGGATAGAAACCATTCTCTTAGGTAGGCTTGCCTTATGCTCTGAAGAGACAATTTTACATGCAACTTATGGTGTAGACCTGTAGTCGGACATGACAAGTAACTTCTCATAAGTAAATTTTGATGTACCACTTTTAGAGAATATTTTTGGATAATAGGGTGGCCTCTAAAATAATTTGGTTCTTAGTGATAACTATGAATGCAGAAATCTGACACTCACTTGTTGGCCACTTAAGGCTCTTTAACTATTCATATTCTACTTAAGGCATGGGACTAGGTGCAGTCTGTTGTTAGCACAACTTGAAGCTACTTTCTTACGATTTTGCAACCTTTGATATAGCTTGCCAATAAACGTGCTTCGAGACCTTGCAATGAGTTCTACAGTGTGGGATGTGTCTCAAAGCAAGCCCCCTCTTTAAGTTAAACTTGAAAATAAAGTGCAAAGCTCAAAAATATTCTTTCACTTACCCAAGATCACTAAAAGGTGCAAGGGGTGAAGATAAAACACTTCAGCTTGCCAATCACTAAATGCATGATAAACAATCCATAGCAAATTGATTTTTTTTAAACACCTCGAGCGGTGTTATCCCCAAAAATATGTGAATAACATAAACAAATTGTTCTTTTTATTTGCACCAATAGGAAGTATTTAGTATATCACTCAAAAATAGCAATGGTGCAATACAAAAGAAATAACTTTTTCATTTTAAGCCCCAAACTTGAGGGTTTCTAAGAAAACAGTCCTGGTTTTAGTTGGTCAACAAATGTAAATCGAGCATGCACCAAGAAAATGGAAATTGTTTGCGCTCTTTTTATGCACTAAAATTAAAGTTCCTAATTATGAAAACATGAAATGTGTTCATTTTTAGATCCCAAAATTGAAGTGTTTTTTGTTCTTTTTATGAGAACCAAAATGAGAGTTCCTAAGTTGAGAAAACATGAAATTGGTTCAATTTTAATGACACAAAAATCAAAATGTGAGTTTGTGTTTGTTATTTTTAGAGCACTAAAATCAATAGTTCCTAAATTAAGAAAGCATGAATTTGGTTCAATTTTAACAACACCAAAAACAAATGTGTGTTTGAGTTCTTATTTTTAAAGCACCAAAATTAGAGTTCCTAAGTTAATAAAAAACCATTTGTGGATCTAAAAATCTTGGACCGATCATCTTCCCTACAAACAAATATGTTAATGTCAATTGAATCTTGCATCAAATCTGTTAATACCTATTTACACATTAAAAAACAAGAAAACATTAGTGGAGAAATTCGTTACAATAGTGTAGGATCTGTGCACTTGTCTGTTAGAGAAACTGCTCAGTTCTTAGAGAAAATGCTCAGGAAAAAATGCAAAAGCGCCTTGTCAGAAGCAAATGCTCAAATCTAACAATAGATGCTACCACTGTCAGAAGTAGATGCGTAGTTTTTTAAGAAAGTGTTCTGGTCTTGATGCAAATGCACATTTCCCATGTCAAGTGTGTGGTTTTTGTTGCAACTACATGGTTTTCTTGATAGTCAAGTGTGTAGGTTTTTTGGGTAGTGCGTGAAAACTCTATCAATTGTGCTTCTAGGACCTGCAACTTCAAAAACAACTCAAACAAACATTAGAGGAGGGGACAAGGGTCCCACGAGGCATGTCAGAATGTGTGAGGGGGAGAACATTAGACCAAAAACAAGATCAAACATGCTAATCTAAGAATCTAATCTAAGATCAAACATATTAATCTAAGATATAATCCTACACATACGAAATGAAACTAAGCTATTTGAACATACATAAATGAATCTATGATTACAGAATTGAATGCACAAAATAACATAGTGTTACCATCCCATAGTGGAGTGGATTCACCTAATGTTAGGTTGTTCTTATCACCGCGAAGCCTCCAAAGTTTGTGTGCAAAAGCTTGATGAGTGACTATTTTGGTTGGTTGATCAAAGAAATGAGGTATGAAGCACTAACAATGGTGGTTGTGAATGTCAACAATACTTCATTATGTAAATGATGTTGATTATTCTATCCTTATTTGTGAGGAAAGGGGTTTGTTATATAGAAAATGATATTTGAAATGGACGATTAGGATAGTGTTGAAGAATATCCAAATCAACGATCGGAGTGTGTTGAGAGGATTTAGACATGATAATATTGTGCAAAGTTGATTGCACAATTTGGGTGATTGAGAAATAAATTGGCTAGTCAGGGATTAGATTGATCAATTGGGATTTTAGATTGATTAGTCAGGATTTAGATGGCTTAGTTAGGAAATTGATTGATTAGTTAACAACTTGGATTGCTCAGTTAGAAATTTAGATTGATTAGTTAACAGATTAGATTTCTCAGTCAACAATCACAATTTTCTCAATCAAAAAGTGGGTGAGGAATATGAATTAATTGATTTAATCAATTAATTTCTTTTTGGAGTTGAACGTGCAAATCAAGTTTGACTTTTGCAAACAAAGTTGCATTAGTTTAATTTGATTTTTGATAATTGATTTGAATAGTTTGATTTGATTATTCAAATTTTCGAGGGAAAGTGTCATAATTAAATTATTATGATCTAATAATTTAATCAACCTAGAGGAATAAGGTGTTTTAGCAATGTAATTAAATAATTGTCGTTATTTAATTAATTAGAACAAAATAAAGTGAGATTAGGACTTCATTAAATAAATGTAATTTATTTAATTGGTCAAAATGATGAACGTGAATTAATCAAATAATGTTTTTTTATTTAATTAATAGAAAAATTAGGGTTTTTAGGACTTTATTAAATAAATGAAATTTATTTAATTTGATAGAAAATGATGAAAAAGTGAATTAATTAAATAATGTTGCATTATTCAATTAATAGAGGAATTAGGTTTTTTGATGTCGTTTTGATGTGGTGTGATGTGGGACATTGTAGGATGATTCTGGGATGTTATGGGATGATTCTGAGATGTTTCGAGTCATTTCGAGATGGTTTTGAGATGTTACAAGATGATTCTAAGATATTCTGAGACATTACGGGATGATTTCAAGATGTTTTGTGGTGATTCCAAGATGATACAAGATTTTTTGAGATGATTTCAAGTCATTTCGAGATGTTACAAGATGTTTCAAGACAATTTTGAGTCATTTTGAGACGTTACGAGATGTTCTGAAATGATTTTGAGTCATTCTAAGATGATACAAGATGATGTTCGATGTTGTTTGATGTTGTTCTCGATGCTATCCGATGCTATTCAATGTTGTTCAATGTGGTTCTATGTTGTTTGATGTTGTTCGAGGTGTGTGATAGGTGTTAAGTCAATTTTACATGTCTACAAATACCCATTAAAACTCTCATACAATTCAATCTATTAGTGTTATAGGTAATTCAATCTATTAGTGTTAACATAGGTAATTCAATCTATTACTATTTTTTATTAGGAAAAGTAGGTTTTGAAGGGGCCCTGAAACCCTTTATAACGGAGAAAAGTTGCTAAAAAGAAAGAAACAGTAAACCCACAACCCACACAAATCAAAATGCTGAAAAGGGATAAAGTTAGAGAACCCATTAGAAACCCTACAACAAAACAACAACACTTAGGGTGAACAACCAAAAATAACAACAAAAAACTATAAAATTTTATCAAGAACATTGGGCGAGTCCATATTTTCAGCAATGACCCTATCCTGCATCTCAACCAAATCTTGGAGATCCTCGAACATAATGGTTTACCTTTTCGTTGTCTTCTCCTCATGCACAGGAAAGGACTAGCCTCCAAATTCTTCACCTCACTGAGACCATTATCCTCAATATTATCCTCCAAGTTCATGCAATTAACCTCAATAAGGGCTGCCTCATGTTCACCTAAATCCAAAGGATGACCAGTCCACTTAATAGCTTTATTATCATTTAAAACTGACACGCCCTTAGCACGATTTTTCAAAGATTGATTACTGATTCAAACAACTTACAAATCATTACTGATCTTCCTAATTATTTCCTCCATACTCACAATCCACTTCTTATTGATCCTTTGAACAAAAAATTCTAGAGCGATCAACCTTTCCTCATGGATTTTACCAAGTCTATCAGCGTCCACAGCTAATTTATCAAGAATAACATTGATTTTCTTGACCTTACCTTTCACCATCCATTCCTTTTGGTTGTAGTTTACTAATGCCACACAGACATCTTTCCAATTTTAAGATTGGAATTAAGTTCCTTCACTTCTGAGAAAAGTCACTTCACAAGAGAGAGAAAGTTATGAGTGTCGTTCTCCACAATTCTACAGAATAGGTCCATATTAATATCATCCCAATTGACCGACTAAGCATCGGGAAAATAAACATTCTCATCGGGTTCCTCTTGAACCCCCTCTTTTCCCTCCAAATCCTCCTCTATAAGGGAGTCCTTGTTGGTGTGAATAAATGTCTTGTACCTACTTATTTCACTTACTAGGGACTTAGGGGACATATTCACATGTTAAGTTTACTTAGGTTGTAAGATTCCTTCTAGAAAGTGTTAGTTGTCATTAGTTGTTAGTTTATCCTTTGACAACTAACACATGTGACCTAGGTAGTTGTGTCAATTTGTCTCATGTCATATGATTAAGACACTTGTCATAATGCCATGACATCTTGCATCTCACCTTGGCTATATAACCAAGGGGTCTCTCTCACATTATACATTGACTCTTTTTGCATTCATTGATAGGAATACAATTTATTCTTGTCATATTGATCTTCTAAGTATTTTGTGCTTTCCATAGGCCTTTAGATCTTGGGTGGCTATCTCCATAGCCAAATCTTACATGGTATCACCATCTATATTCCTGACATCCTACATACTTCCATGGTTTTGTTTCTTCCTAAGGGGAGCAATGTTGTTCGACGAGATTGGATCATCTTCAACATTCAATGTCGAGCTTCTACCATCATTGTAGGAGACTCAATATTGAGGGGGGGTTGCATCGTCTCTCTTCTACGTCTCTCTTATGGGGAGGTCCTTTTCCTCACATGGAGTTTTGGCCTTCTCATGCATCATTGAGAGCATTTAATTTTTTGTATTTCATCTCTTTTGGGGAGAAGTTTTGTCCCGTTGGGTTTTCTCCTTTTCCCTAGTTGTGAAAGGTTGCATTGAATTTGTACATGGGTACCTAACATGGCCTAGTAGTCGAGACCCATTCTTACATCTTTGTGTCATTTGAATATTAATCTATGACTCCCTAAGTTTCACTTAAGGGAGAGTGTTGGTGTGAATAAATGTCTTGTACCTAGTTATTTCACTTACTAGGGACTTAGGGGACATATTCACATGTTAAGTTTACTTAGGTTGTAAGATTCCTTCTAGAAAGTGTTAGTTGTCACTAGTTGTTATCTTATCCTTTGACAACTAACACATGTGACCTAGGTAGTTGTGTCAAGTTGTCTCATGTCATATGATTAAGAAAATTTTCATAATCCTATGACATCTTGCATCTCACCTTGGCTATATAACCAAGGGGTCTCTCTCACATTGTACATTGACTCTTTTTGCATTCATTGATAGGAATAGAATTTCTTCTTGTCATACTGATCTTTTGAGTATTTTGTGCTTTCTATAGGCCTTTAGATCTTGGGTGGCTATCTCCATAGCCAAATTTTACATGGTCTCACCATCCATATTCCTGACATCCTACATACTTCCATGGTTTTGTTTCTTCCTAAGGGGAGGAACGTTTTTTGATGAGATTGGATCATCTTCAACATTCAATGTCAAGCTTCTACCATCATCGCAGGAGACTCAACATTGAGGGGGGGTTGCATTGTCTCTCTTCTACTTCTCTCTTATGGGGGGTCTTTTTCCTCACATGGGGTTTTGGCCTTCTCATGCATCATTGAGAGCATTTAATTTTTTGTTTTTCATCCCACTTTTGGGGAGGATTTTTGTCCCACTAGTTTTTCTCCTTTTCCCGAGTTGTGAAAGTTTGCATTGCATTTGTACATGGGTACCTAACATGGCCTAGTAGTCGGGACCCATTCTTACATCTTTGTGTTATTTTCATAATAATCTACTACTCCCTAAGTTGCACTTAAGGGGGGGTGTTGGTGTGAATAAATGTCTTGTACCTAGTTATTTCACTTACTAGGGACTTAGGGGACATATTCACATGCTAAGTTTACTTAGGTTGTAAGATTCCTTCTAGAAAGTGTTAATTGTCATTAGTTGTTATCTTATCCTTTGACAACTAACACATGTGACCTAGGTAGTTGTGTCAAGTTGTCTCATGTCATATGATTAAGACACTTGTCATAATCCTATGAAATCTTGTATCTCACCTTGGCTATATAACCAAGGGGTCTCTCTCACATTGTACATTGACTCTTTTTGCATTCATTGATAGGAATACAATTTATTCTTGTCATACTGATCTTTTGAATATTTCGTGCTTTCTATAGGCCTTTAGATCTTGGGTGGCTATCTCCATATCCAAATCTTACATGGTATCACCATCCATATTCTTGACATCCTGCATACTTCCATGGTTTTGTTTCTTCCTAAGGGCAGGAACGTTGTTTGACGAGATTGGATCATCTTCAACATTCAATATTGAGCTTCTACCATCATCACAGGAGACTCAACGTTGAGGGGGGGTCGCATCGTCTCTCTTCTACTTCTCTCTTATGGGGGATCTTTTTCCTCACATGGGGTTTTGGCCTTCTCATGCATCATTGAGAGCATTTAATTTTTTGTATTTCATCTCTCTTTCAGGAGGATTTTTGTCCCACTGGGTTTTCTCCTTTTCCTTGGTTGTGAAAGATTGTATTGCATTTGTACATGGGTACCTAACATGACCTAGTAGTCGAGACCCATTCTTACATATTTATGTTATTTTCATAATAATCTACTACTCCCTAAGTTGCACTTAAAGGGGGGTGTTGGTGTGGATAAATGTCTTGTACCTAGTTATTTCACTTACTAGGGACTTAGGGGACATATTCACATGTTAATTTTACTTAGGTTGTAAGATTCCTTCTAGAAAGTGTTAATTGTCATTAGTTGTTATCTTATCCTTTGATAACTAACACATGTGACCTAGGTAGTTGTGTCATTTTGTCTCATGTCATATGATTAAGACACTTTTCATAATCCTATGAAATCTTGCATCTCACCTTGGCTATATAACCAAGGGGTCTCTCTCACATTGTACATTGACTCTTTTTGCATTCATTGATAAGAATACAATTTATTCTTGTCATATTGATCTTCTAAGTATTTTTTGCTTTCTATAGGCCTTTAGATCTTGGTTGGCTATCTCCATAGCCAAATCTTATAGTCCTCAACTTTAATTACCTCTACTTTCAGCTGGTGCTTCTTAGGGATGTTGACCAAATTAGCCAAAATTTCAATCCATTTCGCCTTAACATCAGTTTTCTTAACTTTCTTAGCATTAATATCAACAAGAGATTCAAATTCCTCCTAGATAGGACCAACCACCTTAGAATTCACAAAACCCTCATTCTCCTACCCAATGTTCACCATCGGCTACTCGTTTCCCTCAATACCAACACCTAGAGCCCCTTTAACATTAGGAACAGGGGAATCCTCCACACCTTTTAATTCATCCACACCCTGCTTGAAAACATGCTTCCCCTTCTTGGAGCATCTTTTCTTCCCCTTCACATTCTTTCTCACTGAAGGAACAATGACCTCCCTCATTTCAATATCTATTTTTTAACCCTTAGACTATGGTTTTAAGCCCTCAAATTCATCCACAGACTCAGCCTCATCCTTTGAAGGATCATCATAAACAAAGCCTTCCTCCTTAGAGTCCCCTTCCCACTCCTTCTTCGACTCACTATTTTCATACCCATTATTTTTTCCACCCTTTTTGTGATCAGGGAGCTTAGGGATAACTGGTAACACCTTCATCTTAATGTGATAAAAAATAAGACTCATGAGGCCTTCATCGAGAATAGCCTTCATATGGTTCTTCCTATGATCCTCTATACTGGTTTCCATAGAAACAAGGAGGTAAAAAGGAAACGAAGCTTGAGAGTTATGGTGGAAGTGATTAAGAAGCATGAAATGGTAGCCATATATAACAAAGAACCTACCCTCTAGAGCGAAGAATTACATAATTTCCAGAACAATGTCCCTCCAAAGTGGCTTAATAAATTTACGGGAATACGCACCACTTCCATTGAACCTAAGCTTTTGCTTCTCTGAAACTTTGAAGAAATTAGCTAAGGTCATCTTGGTCGTAGCCCAGTCTCTATAAAATTTATCACCCTTCAAAGGAAGACTAGTAACCTCAACAACAAAGTCCTCTGTGATGTCGAACTCCATACCTTGATAGCACAAGACCTTGTTGTTCCAGCCATTTGCAAAAGCCTCTATCACCTCAGGGTTAGAACTGTGTAGCCTCAAAACACCACCCTTCTTCAAGTGCTCCCAAATGGGCTTATTAACACAAAATTCATCACAAGAGCTCAACTCCACTCTACAATGAACTCCTCCCTTGGTGGACTACAACAAACTATTCACAATTTGCTCTTTGTTCTTCTGCATAGACAGATTAAAGCAAACAAACCACAAGGAAATGCAAAAAATACATACAATACATGTGATCCCAACAAACCAAGTACTACCATACCTCAAATCCTAGCCCATGATCTCAAATCCATCTAAAAAGCAATAATTATATGAGCAAGCACTAAACTCAACGTCCAAAAACCAACCAAGGAAGAAATAAAATGACCTTTATCGCCACTTAACCACTTCCTTAACATGACAATTGGTCATAATTAGAGATATTCTGAAGATTAAGTGACATGGAATCATAAGTATTCCAATAATTATGAGCCATCACTCCTAAATTAGTTAACCCATCAGCAAGCGAGTTAGCCTCCCGAAAAAAGGTGAGTACCTCTCACCTCAACAAAAGACTTAATGATAGATATAACATCATTAAATTAGATGGGCTATAGACCACAATGGTGGATTAATATTTAGGAGACAGTTTATGATATTTAGGGAATCCCCTTCTAACCATAGTTTAGTAGCCCCTGCATCTCTAGCCAATAAAAGGCCATGATAGGCTGTTGTTTCCTCTCCAAAGTGGTTTGTTTGGATTCCTAAAGGGAGTGCCACTATAGAGACAAACCTACCATTCTCATTTTGTAACACTCACCCACAACCAATAGGTCCTGGATTCCCCTTAGCAGCACCATCAAAGTTAACTTTGAGCCAACCTCGAGAAGGAGCTTTCCATCAAACCCCCTCCCTTGAGGCCTTAATCTTCTTCATCAGAATAGAAAGATCATAAGAGAGGTTCCAATGGTTCCCAACTAACAAATCATAATTGGAAACAACATCCTTAGGGCCCAAAGTAGGCAACACCAAGCATTCAAAAATAAAAAATTTATTTATGGCCTCACACATTTTGAAAGCCATCCTTGAAGGAGGCAACTCCAACTGACAAAACACATGTTTATTTTGTTCCTTCCACACTCCCCAAGCCACATGTGGTGAAATAAAAGACCACATCATCAAAAGAGCCAGATTTTGAGAGGGAGCCACCCATTGAAACCAAATTTTTGAGATAGAAGTAGGAAACATCCAAGAAATTTCCCACCTTTGAAAAATATGGGCCCACACATCCCCAGTGAAATTGCAACCAGCTAGAAGATGATAACAATTCTTAAAAAATTCTTTACACAAGAAACATCTGTTCGAAATAGTCATTCCCCTTCTCGTGAGATTATTAAGAGGTAATATCTTATCTTGACAAAGAAGCCAAAAGAATATATTAATTTTAGGTAAAAGCTTCACATTCCATAGCCAACCCCAAAAGGGAGGGGGGCCAACAAATCAAGTTTGAAAAGAGAAGGTAGAAGACACCGACAACTGACCATTAGGAGAAAACCTCCACACCAAAGAGACATCATGAGAAGAAGCAAGAATGTGAGTCAAAGAAAGGAACAAAAAAAGAGGTTCCAAATCTTTGTTAACTAGATTGATTCTAATCCACTTACCCTAGAATATATAATTAGACATAAGAAGTCCCCATTCCCTAATACAAAAGTCTTTGAAGGGGGCCACCCAAGGTTCATCCTTCAAAATACCATGCCCAATCCACCAATCATCCCAAAACAAGATCCTCTTACCATTCTCGAACACCAAACACAAAACAACATCAACAATGGAATGAGCTTTCAACATGAAATTCCGTAGGGCCTACCCTTGAGGGAGGGAAAAATCCTCCCTCAATAGATCTCTAAACTTATCCACCACCCTTAAATACTTCAAAGAATAAATAGTAGTCCATTCCTTATAATTCAAAAGTAAATTCCACAATGGTTTCGTAATAAGGGGAATTAAAGTCTTTCAGCTTATGCAAGCCTAAACCACCTTGAACTTTCAACTTGCAAACCTCCTCCCAGGACAACAAATGTAACCTTTTCTTCTCCTCCACACCAAACCAAAAAAACCTTTTATGGATACTCTCAATATTCTCCCAGAACCTTCTAGGGATTTGGAACAAGCTTAAAGCATAAACCGACAGATTCTACAAAGTTGACTTGATTAACTAAATTTTACCTGCTTGGCTTAGAAGGGCACCCTTCCACCTAGCAAGTCTAGAATTAAACTTATCAATAATGCCATTCCAAAAGGAGTACAAAACCCCATTAGAACAAAGGGGAAGCCCTAAATAAGTTGAAGGAAGATCTCCAATGCCACATTCCAAAATACTAGCAATCCTCAATTGACGATGTTCCAGAGTATTAAGAAAGAAGAAAATGATTTTAGGAAAACTCGCCTTCTGACCAGAAGTTGCCTCATACTGTTGAAGAATAAGATGGATAGATTTAGCTGCAACAATTGATGACTTAGAAAGAATAATAGTATCATCAACAAATTTTTGATGTGAACAACAAATTTGATGCGAAGATGGATAAAGGCCTTTGAAGGCCCCATTAGAAATTTCCTGAAGAAGATATATGCCCAAAGAATCCACCATAATGATAAAAAGAAAAAGGGAAATAGGATCCCCTTTCTGTATCCCACAAGAACTTCTAAAGAAGTCAGAAGGAGACCCATTCACTAGCACCGAGAAGGATGATGAAGAAATTAATTAACCAACTAGTTGCAAAACTCGATTTGAGAAGCCAAACGCCTTCAGGGTGTTGCATAGAAACTTCCAGCTCACTTGATCAGAGGCTTTCACCAAATCCAGCTTCAAAATAATCCCAAGATTCTTATTAACCTTAAGAGAGTGAATATTCTCATGCACCATGAGCACCGAATCCAAAATCTTCCTACTCGGAACAAAACCAGTTTCTTGAGGAGAAATAATCCTAGGAAGGACCCTTTGCAACCTAGAGGCTAGAATCTTAGAAAAAATCTTATAGATAGAGTTGTAGATACTGATGACTTGAAATCGCCAAAATGCACATCCCCGAGCTTCTTAAGGATTAGCACAATAAACATAAAATTCAGTTCCTTAAGAAGCTTCCTACTACCAAAAATCTCTTAAGTAGCATTGATAACATACTTGGCAATAATATCCCAATAAGACTAGAAGAATAACGTTGGAAACCCATCCAACCCAAGAGATTTGTTTCCTTCAAAAGAGAACATAGCCTTTTTAATTTCCTCATCGAAAGGAATACTAGACAAGCCCCTATTATCCTCCTCTGTCATAAAGTTAGGAATAACATTAAGAAAACCCTCTTGGAAAATAGGATCAAGAGGGTGATCCTCCGAAAGCAGATCCTCAAAGAACGGCTAGGAAAAAAATCTAATAGCATCATCCCCTTTGAGAGAGTTATCCACAACAATTTTAGATATCCTATTAGAGGATCTATGCTTCAAATTCGTAAGGTGGAAGAAATAGGTATTTTTATCTCCACTCCAAGCCAAATTGCTCTAGACCTCTGCTTCCAAAACTCCTCCTCCTTAGCCACAATGTTGTGCAAACTAGATAAAAGGAAACTTTCATCCTAAAGAAGTGAAAAATCATTCCCATTGGCCTACATTCTCTACTGCAAGGTGTCCAATTTATCCTTAAGCACTGATTTCTCCTTAAAGATATTCCCAAAAGAGGATGTATTCCACTGGATTAAATTATGCTTAACAAAAGCAAGCTTCTTAGAAACTTTATACATATCAGAGCCGTCAACATTAGTATTCCACCAATCTACAATTTTGAATCATAACTCTGAGTGCCTAGTCCACATTTTTTCAAATCTGAACGGGAAGGACTTTTTATGACCCGGAAACTTAGCATTCAAAGATATAGGGAAGTGATCTGATTTGAGTGTAGTAAGGGATGAGAGAGACTAGGAGAAATATTGCAACCAATCAGGAGAAATCAAGGCCTGATCCAGCTTAACCTAAATGAGAGCATCCCAAACACACCTATTGGACCAGGTATAAGACGCACCACACAAATCTAAATCCAGCAACGCATTATCATTGATGAAGTTCATGAGATCAAATTGGTTGTCTTCCACAACCTAGGAGCCCCCAAAATTATCAAAATAATTTAGCGGGGTATTGAAGTCCCCCATAACCAACCAATTCTGAAAAGAGAATTGAGATTTAAAAATATGCAGACTTCCCCAAAAATGTTTTTGAGCACATTTCGAATTAGGAGCATAGATGTTAGAAATCACCCAAGAGAACTTATCTTTGAGACAGGAAAAAGAAGTAGCCACATGGTTATCAAAATCAAACAAAGTAGAGCCTGAAACCACCTTAGGATTCCAAAAATTTGCCACCCCACCAGAGGCACCATCAAAGTCAAACGCCTGAAAGCCACAATCCTTAAAAAATGTATTCTTAATTTTTTCAACCTTCTCAACCCCCATCTTAGTCTCCTAAATCAAAATGATATCAGGACGGTGATCTCTCATAAGATTTGCAAGAGGATCATGTTTGTGAGGATTATTCAATCCTAGAATGTTCCAAGAAAGGATCTTCATAGAAGATTCTTCAAGGATACCTTAAGGCCCATCTCAAGCAGAGTAGCTTGTGACCCATCAACAATACCAAGTTTTCTCTCCTTCTCCTGGATTTTCTACAAAGAAGGCCTTCCTCTACCTCTTGACTCCAAACCGCAATCCATCTTCAACCAATTCCTCGTAGCCATTCCCACCAAAGAAGGAGTATTTTTCTTCCTATTCTGAGATTTTGAAGCAGAGGAAATATGATCCCCAGCCTCCTACCCCAAAGAAACACAATCTTTGGCAGAAGAGATGAGCACCAAAACTTTTTCCAAAACAACAAACTCCACCAATGACTCCCCAAAATACATAACCTATGAGGCCACAATAGGTCCCTCCAAAAGAGAACTAGACACAATAGAATCCTCCTTGGACGTAGAAGAAAATACATCTGAGACCATCTTTAGAGGGATCACCTTCTCGGGCTCAACAACTACAATAACCAAAGACTTCTCACTCACCTCCTCCACCAACCCCAAAGAAAACTCCTCTTCAAGAGAAGCCTTCAACTCAACCTCCTTAGATATAACATCCACAATGGGGCTAATCTCAACAAACTGCAAGGCAGAGCCAAGATAACTCTTAACAAGAGCCTCACATTTGACACAAATTCCAATCTAGCATCCGGAACAGAAACACCCAAAGGTTGACCATCAATCATAGAATCCACCAGGGGCTTAGTTGAACTCAACACCTCCCCAAAATCATGACACCTCCCAATCTCCTTCCACACTTTGTTAGGCATGGATGTCAACCTAGGGGTCAAGACCTTTTGTGAGGGAACCTTAGGCTTCAAAGGACACTTCTTCACCCAATGACCCACCTTCTTGCAATGAAAAAAGGAAAAAGGGATAGACTCGAACTCAATCACCTACTCCCAGACTCCCAAATTAGAATTAATTTTGATAGAAGTCAGAAGATATGGATGTCGACCTAGGGGTCAAGAACTTTTGTGAGGGAACCTTAGGCTTCAAAGGACACTTCTTCACCCAATGACCCACCTTCTTGCAATGAAAAAAGGAAAAAGGGATAGACTCGAACTCAATCACCTATTCCCAGACTCCCAAATTAGAATTAATTTTGATAGAAGTTAGAAGATCTGTAACCTGATCCAAAATCACACACAACCGAGCATAGACTAACCAACATTGAGAAGCAATCAAATGGTCAATATATAACAAGTGCTCGAAGGTAGATACAATACCTTTGAAACCTTGCTCATCCCAAAATTCAAGCGGAAGCCTTGTCAGACAGACCCACACAGGAGCCTAATCAAAAGAGTAGGAACTCAGGGAGAAGCCTACATCCTATTTCTTCAGCACCAAGGTAGATTTTCCAATAATTCAAGGACCCCCCACCAAGACCTTCAACAAATCTTCTTCACAAGAGAACAAAAGAGAGAAGAATCCCATAGCAAGAGCTTCCACCTCAACCTAACCTTTCAAATGCCATTGATTCTTAGATAGGTTTTAGACCAATTCTATATTGGGGTGGGCCCCAAAAAATTACCCTCCAAAAATTGCTCCATAAACAAAATGCCCTTGTGAATAATACAATCTAGCATAGATACAAAATATTCACCAGAAGAAGGGTCAGCAAAGAAGTCCATCGGAGGTGAGGAGCTCTCATCCTTAAGCTTTGAACCAAACAATTTTGACCAATTCTTTTCCTCCAACGAAGCATCAACAACTTTATGAATAACTCCAGAATCAATAGAAGCCACGGGAGCCACAAAAAGAAACCCCACCTTTCCCAAATAAGTACCATCAGGACCTAAATTGCCAAAGATACGGATAAATTTTGAGTTATCCAATGGAAAGGACCCACAAGTAGTCCCATCCATTAGACAATAGTCTGACACCCCTCTAACATTAGCCTGACCTCCGCCATTAATGCTAGCCCCAGGAACAAGGCTTCTCGCCTTCAAAGAATTTGAGAAAACCTTACCCATATCACCACTAGCAGCATAATCTCCACCTGATAATAGCTCCATTTCTTTAAAAATTAATATCTATTAGTGTTAACATAAGTACTATTATTGTTAAAAATATCTATTTTTAGTTTATTTTAAATTCAATGTTGATTTTCATTATTTAAAGTGTTATTACAATATAAAGTGACAACTAGTTATGATGACATATAAAGTCCTTTACTCCTAGTTCACTTGCTTGCATGTGTTTTGATTCCCCATAGTCTCCCACTTTGTTTATTTTTCCTTTTATACCTTGACATTGTATGTCTCACAAACTTTGTGAACCTTCAATTTCCCCTTAGATGGTAATTATGCAACTATCATGTTAAATATGTTATTCTTTGTGGTGATCTCAATGTTTATGGAACTATCTCATACTCATACCACTACCATAACAATCATTTGTTTGCTTCCACCATTTCATAACTACCTCTTATGGAAAACAATAGCTTTTCTTAGGTGCACAACAATAATTTGAAGGAATGAGATGTCATTTTCTATTGGTTTTCCTTATCCCTTCATCTTCCATTCACCCTAGCACGTTTTAACTCTTTATTTTTTCTAAGAGGGTGAAGATCATATTTTGATGAAGATTTTTTCATAACATTCTCTCCAAAACAACTTAAAGATTCCTTGCATACACCATTGGAAGTCTATAATGTAGCCAATTCTTTGCACTTTCCTTAGGCATGTTTTTGTTGCTTCCCTTTCCTTAGTCTATTTAGACCATTAGGATATTTTTTTTACAACTCTCCATTTTTATTAGATTAGTCTCATGCATCCTCATAAAAATAGTACACTTTTTCCCATTTCTTAGGATAGTTTACACCTTCAATCCATTTTTAAACATCTAACAACAAATTTTGAGTTGTTTGGGATGGTAAGCACAATAGAGACAATTATTTGCTTCCTTTTGAGTCTAAAGATCACCATTTTATTCCATTGTCTATTTTTTAGGACAAATTTGTGTCATTTACATGTACAATGCCATGAAAATTGATTTTAAAATTATATTGCAAAAAATAAAGTTTGAAGTTAGATTAAGTTTTAAGTGTTTGAATAAAAAATACAAACTTGATGCTTGCTTTTTCTGACAATATTTTCATTTAAGTACAATCATAAGTGTAGTAATCATTTGAGGAAGTTTCTAAATATTAATAATATTTACATGTTAACTTTGTGTGACATTGGTTCTTAGGCCCATTAAATAACTTTGAGTTTTTTATGATAATTAATTATCTTTATTTATTATTACTTCTAAGAGTTGTTATTTCCATGTGTTATGTTTTCTTCAAGACCAAACTAATTGTTGATACAAATCCAACGATCTCTATTTTAATTCTTAGATATTATTTTTGTTTACATTTTAGCTATCATAAATTGAGAAAATCCATTGGTGAGATATGAGTTTTTCAAAGTATCATTCTCTTATGTATGAGATAAAAAAATAGATAGGTCAATTTTCCTTATTTATTTTATCTTTATGCAAAAACCTAAAGAGAAAATTGTAAAATTTTCATATTCATGCACCTATATCACTATTGTAACGTAACAAACCATAAATAATGTATATATTTACATCCAAAATTCATTTTCAACTCATAATATTTCTCAATCTAGATCAACACATATGCTTGATTTGGAAGAATATTGTGTAGTCTTCCTTATACATTGAATATGACAATGAAAATAAATAAAAAAATATCTATTTCTCATTAATTCAAGCTAACTATATAGAAAAAAATAAAATGAAACTATTTATATTTTCCTATCTATCTCCAGAATCTCAAGACATTTATAAGTTGAAACACTATGGCTAATATCAACAAATTCCTAGGAAAAAGCTTAGCAAGGGTAATTAAAACTCTTAATGTCATTTGAAATGGAAATCATAAATGTAAAAAAAAATCATATAGCAAGGCACAAACAATAATCAAATGTCCTCTAGCACATCCCAATAATGTAGTTGAATGCCAATGAGTTGGGTTTGGGGATTAAGGATGATAAATTATATAGGATTGAAAGTTAGCTAAGATGTCTTCAACAATTATCCTCAACTACACATTTTCTTTGATTTATTGCTTTATCACAATAGTCACATTTCTCATTAGCTCCCGATAGCTAATAGTCTATTATAAAAAAATTTCATCTTGGTTCCTTTCTACAACATGAACTTGGCGATGGCTATTCCATATTCACCTGCAAGAGACTCTAATTATTTGATAGAAACCTCCTTGACATTAGTAATCATGATATTAGATGTTAATTGAGAAACTAACTCTTCCCTCCCATTTAACACCAATGTTCTTGAATAAACCATGCAATTTAGAAACTTCCTTATCCACTCTTTTGTAAATTGTAGTAGAAACTTCCTTATCCACTCTTTTGTAAATTGTAGTTAAATACTATTTATTTATTCTTGGACTTTCTTATTATTATCATAAAAAAATAGAAATATTTTTTTAACATCAATAATAACATTAACATTTTTGGGATCCCATCAACTTTTACTTGTTTGATGAACTTAAATTTTCTTTTGATTTTTGGACTCTTCTCTTTCAACGTTCTCAAGGATTTGTTAATATAGAGTTGTATTTGTTTAGCATTCCTTAAACTCATAATACACCTATTTTAGCTTCTCACTAATATCATTCTTAAGGTCCTATAGCACTTCAATAATAGTCATTTTCTATATATTTTGGTCTCTTTGATTAGATGCTAGAATTGAACAATGGAAAATTTTGGTATTGCCATGATAACTAAATGGGTTTCTTCAATTCATTTTTATTTTTTAGACATTACAAATAATTCTCATTTGGTCTCCATTATTATATATTCTCTTAATGCTTGTTTTTTCTCTTCAATTTTATTTTCACTTTGTTAATACTCTTTTCATATGCTACTTATGAGGAAATATCTTCTAATTGCATAATAATATTGGATCATATCATTGACATTGGGTTTGTTACGACTTTTAGCACCACCATTTCTTCTATAGTACTCTAGATTTGTTAGAACATCCATATCGAAGATGCATCTTGGTGCTTACTAAGGGAATAATAGAATGAGAAGAAATTGTAGTATTGATGGTTGAAATTGTGGGAAAAGACACAAAAATAGTAATCATGATACTACATTTCATTGTATTTGACACTAAATACAATGATTCAACCATTAAACTTGGAATAATGGGAAAATTAGAAACTAAAAGTGTTATATTTTAATGCCTCTAAAGAAGGACAAGGACTAGCACTAATTCACACTATAGTTTGACATTGGTCACTTGTATTAGGATTACTTTTCAAAATAATAATAGGGAATGCAAATCATCTAATAAAATATTCCTACTAACATGAAACTTACAATATCAAAATTATTCACAACACTAGGTATATTTGGGACATTAATATGAATAATAAAATATTCAATATATGATGAAATGAGGGAAATGACAAAACTTACTGAAACATATGATATGACACTATGAGCACACTTGATTCACACTCCTTTGAAGCTTTGAAATTTAATACATGATAATCTACTCTAGTACATCTTATATAGTAACACTCCTCAAAGGTGAAGTAGCTTTTAGAGAAAATTATCAATCTTTAGTTTCCATTTGTTATGGTAATATTATATTATAGCACTTTTCATCTTCTTCCTCTTCCTTTGAATGAGTCCTCTCAACAAATTGTAGAGAAAATGTTACCTTGTATGCCAACAATTCTTTTTTAAACCTTTAATATCTTTGAGAGAAAGCTTATCATTTGTTTCATCTAAATTTTTTTTCATAACAATGAGGTTAATTACATCCAACTCCTTATTTTTAATCAATGGTCCATTTTTCCTAAGATTGCTCATGACATCCTCATCATATAATCCATACATATTATAGTTATCATCAAAAGGCTTGACATCATGTTTGTAGGAAAGATTATTGACCTTATTAAATAAAAGGAATTGCCTAATTTTCTTCCCTTTAGGTCATAACATCTTTGGGGCACTTCAAGTCAAAAATAAAATATTTCATTCTATTCCCAATTTTTAGATTTTTCATGAAAATTTCTCTCCATACATTTGAATTCAAAGTGGTAGGTATAATTTCTAATTTCCTTTACTAAACAAAAAATAAATAGAGTTTGATAATTGGAATTCAATTATGAACTTAGTAATCTTATTAAACATATATTTGGATAGAATATTGGGGCTACTATGGGTACTATCAACCACAATAAGGGTATATTTGAGATATCTAGCAAGATACCAATTTACTTGCCTTAAGTTACTTTGCTAAAACTAGACACATTTTAGAATTCAAATTCTTATGAACCTTTTCATATATTATGGGATAAAACTTATCATTTATGAATCCAATTTCACTCTTTTACCTATTATCATGGAGTTATTTAAATATGACATGTAAAAGGATTTTGGAGCTTGATATATAGTTGATCAATAGGGGTTGAAACTATGCAGAAGAGCAAATCAAATCAATAAGCTAAGAAGCCATATACAAGTCTATACTGACCTTGGCCTTTGCAAGTTATTGTTTAAGTGTTGTTAAAAAAATAAAATCTCTATATTTTAGGACAACTTCCTTTTCAAGAATTATATGTAATAGTGGGAACCAAGACTAATTCAAGTGGGTGAAATTCTTTTTCCCAAATAATATGCACACCAATATCACAACTTCCCTCACATGACCATAAAACATATTGATGGAGTAGTTGACCAACCTATTATATTAAGGCACATAAACCTTCTCTTTAGTCCACTCTTGCAAGGTCTCTGACACATCATGTTCTCTTTGAGCCATTGCTTAGAAATCACAATGTTATATAATAGTGTTAGGTTTCACAAATTCAACATGTCCTAAAAGGCCTTTAATTGATCCTTATGATAGGTTAATTGTCCACATTATATATATCATCCTCCTCTATATGAAAAAATGTTCTGAGTCATGACAAAATATGACATTAAACCTAGCTATGGCTTTGTGTAGGAATGAAGATATAATTTTGTCTAACATATGTAGTTTCCTTTCAGCCTTAGACCATTTTTTTAAATGGTACACATTGAACTATAAATATTTATGTAAATGCAACAAAATGTCACCATACTTTGAAAATATAGATAGCACATTTTATTTTTCTTCAACAACTTCCATTTGTTATAATAAAAAAAATGAATGATTTAAATAAGTCCCACCAAGATTCATTCATTGGGTTTGTGTCTATAAAAATTAATATCCATTTAAATTGACCAAACCAAGATATCTTTTACCAATTTTAAAACAATGAGTAAGCAAAGAATTCATGAATTAAAAAGGATGGTAGCATTACTAATCATCACCATTAGTCTGAGTTTTATACCCATGTGTCTTCCTCTGATTTACTTGAGAAATAGTTTGTGGCCTTTCCAAATTAATAACCTATACTAACACTAGCCTTTTCTCTGGTCTATTCTTTTATAATTTTAAGTTTTGGATTTCATTTAGTGTCTCGATAGAGTTGAAACTTTTATAGATTAAATCGAACAAGGTGAACAGTTTTGAAATGTTTATCTTAATTTTTTTTGAGATTTTAAGTATAGTTGATATGAGTTTTTCACAGTTCATCAATTCAACTAGTGTACATTTCTTATTTAAAATGTGTATATTTTTTGTTAAATATGTTTGTATCTTTGTAAATAAAACATTTAAAATTTAGAACTTTCGAAATGTTGTTAAAACGTTGATGTAAAACTATGAGTTTATTTGAATTCAAGAAGTTTTTTTGTTTAAGAAGACATCATATGATGAATTGACTAGATGAATTAATGAGAGATGTTTGTGTGCTTTAAATTTAATTAAAACCACAAAGGAATCTCAATTAACTAAGAGACAAAAACCAAAGGTTTGAGATTGAAAGATCGACCAAATGATGATCTATAGTGTTATTGGGTCCAAAAATTAAATCCTTCTCTAAGTGAGAATGCATATAATGAATGGGATTTTATCACCAACCCAAGTTGTAATTTTGAATTTGTCGACGTGAATAATTTATGAATAAAAATTGTTAAAGGATTTGTGAATCTAGAATATTTTGGATTCAAAAATTCAAGAAACTGGATGTACGATATTAAGTAAATTTCACCATATAGTTGGTTCAGATTCAGTCTTGATGAAAACAAGTTTGAAATTATCTCTTGATCAATTCTAGACTGAAACTTGATATTAACAAAATTCTAAGAGTTAAAAAGGAATTATGCACAAGCAAAAAAGATCAATCATATTTAAACAAGTTGTGAAATGTGTTGTATAGAGGGTCCCTAGTTTGCAACTTGGACATGGGGTTGGAGGAACATTCCAATTTAGGTATTGGTGTTAGGATATTATTGTTGTACAATAAATGATGTGTCATTTGACTATTTTCTTCATTTTTTGGAAGATTTCCTAAAACATATTTTCACAATGAAGCTGAAGAGATCCAATTTGATCAAAGCCCACAATCATTATCTAAGTATGATCTATAGAGTTAACTTATAATTCTATTTTTTTTCTACATGTTTATTTTGATAGTGATCTAGTGTGTGAAGAAATTAAAATCTTGATGGTTTGTCAAACTATGTTTCAAGAAAATGAAGAGATTGAAGAAGTTTTCCCAACATAAAACCCACAATTAATACCAATTCAAGAATTAAATAATCAAGTGCAAGTGTTGGAGATTTTTCTTCAATAGCTCTAACCTCTTTTAGACTATAATGCTTCATCTAAGTTTATGATTGAATATATCTAAATGATAGGAAAAGAGTTTGGCATGTGATGTTTATCACTTCTAAAGATGTGTTGGGACATGAATATGTTTTTTTGATGTTTTCAAAATAAGGTAAAGTATCTTCAACTAATGGAGATATTTTTTTATAAGGACAAAAACCACCATGAATTAATGGCTTTGTGCTTGGGTTCTTCATGCATGACCATGTATACCATTCTAAACCATGGATTTAAATGACTATTTTATAGAGGTTTCAAGGATGCACACTACCTTTAGAGACCCAATTAAAATGAAGGGGTTACTAATTTTGTCATCTTATAAATGGTTTTGTCTAGCTAATATTTACCCTCCTATCCATAGGTAGGTAGGTGTTATCATTTTCATTGTTCATCTTTTATTAATGAGTTCCCCTTTTTGATAATTTATTTGGTTTTGCCATTTCTTGTTAGGTAGTTGTTTGATTAGGTGCTTCAAAATAGGTTTGTCTCTACTACCCAATAAATAAGACATTGATCAAAACATTTACAAAATTATTTGAAGTTCTCCCATGACCCAAGCATGTATCACAATACCCATAAAGAGTCAATTGTTGTACCCATACAAAACACAATGTTTTTACTTACCTTTTACCCACTTATTGTCAAATTGATAATCATTTATTTGTAGATCACATTCAAGTTGTGGTATTTATTTTAAATTTGTAGAGTTTTTATATCTTGGAATTGAGTTTTTCTAAAATAAAATTATGATGAAAATTAGAATTTTTTAGAGGTGTACTTCCAAATTAATAGAAAAGTGTGAATAATAGAAGAAAAGGGTAGAGCACATGGAGTAGTTTCTAAGAGCCAACTAAGGTGATCTCGGGATAGAAACACTATTAAATTAACATCGTATAATGGAATTTAGGAGAAATGAAAAGATAGAAAAAACATATCAATATTCTTCCTTAAAGCAGTTCACATTTTTTGAATATTTTTGTCAGTAGCATTCATATAGAAATATTGATGCACTTTTCTTATGGATAAATAATCATGAAACTATGTCAAGGACATGGAATGTGGTAGTAAGTGAGTTTTTTGCATGCCATTAGTAGATCAAATATCTAAGTATTCTACACATCATATTTAAAAATGACATGAATTGTACAAACATTAGCTTTTGACCTAGATAAAACAAAATTCTACTTAATCTCTAAAGTTGACTAAGTCATAAAACTCCCACCTTCAATTTTAAGAAGTGAAAATAATGATATAAATTTCTACCTCAAGTGAGATTGAACCAAGTTTTTAGTGGATTTACACTTAAAATTTTCATTCAAACATAAAAATGGCTTAAATCTTGTGAAACTCTATCCGCAATCCTACTCAACAACTTAATAGATGGAAACATATAGATCATTTTTTTTTTTATCTTAGGTCTTAAGAGCATGATTGAAGTGTAACTTTAACACTTTTAAGAAGGTTGAGCCACTTAATATCCTTTCTTGGCATGACAAAAAAGTTGCAAACATAGTAGAAATCGATAAGTAGTAGGCATTTTCCATAGCATTTCAAATTGTGATATTGCTATCAGGATTCAACCATGTAGTTTATGAGTCAAACTCATTGACCCATGTTTCATGAATAGTGGTTCACAAGAACCCATCTCTCATTATAATGAATGGTACACTTAACACTCATTGCATCTAGGTGATGCTCACAGAGGTGAAGCATTGGGCCTTCCCAAAAGGTCACCCATCCTAGTACAACTCCAGCTCAAGTGCGCTTAACCATGGAATTTTCTCCAAGGTTAAGCTCACTTATCTTGCAACCCCATTTTCAAAACCTTCAAAACATTTTGTGCCTTACTCTACTTTGGTGAATTAATTGCTCATTAGTGATGGTTTATCCATCTAATATCTCCATCCAAGTCTTAATAAGTTGGAATTAAGTGAAGAAACATTATGTAATTTTATCAAACTTGATTAGGGAAAAATTTAGGAGTTTCTTTTCCACATGAAATCTCCACCCAAGATTACTAAAGTGAATAATGAGTGCACCTAGACTAAAATTGCCAAATTTTGACCTAAAAAAAATTGGTACTCATTGCATAAATCAATGTCTAGAAGTCATTTTAAGTGATAACACTACTTTGGGGAGATGATTTAGAGTAAAAAGATCATGTTTTAGTGATAACAATAATAAAGAAAGGTGCTTGATCTATTTTGGTGTGTCACCAACCTTTGTTAGCAACAAAGCTAATATTTGAACATGCATGATAATAGCCCTAGATTTGTGTTGGTAACCTATTAAAAATTACATTATAGCCTATTTTTATAATCAAAATATTGAAGTTGTTAAAGAATGAAACTCATTTGGTGTTTTATTATTGATGAATATCTAAGGGTGGACCCTATGGTTTGGTAGTTGATGCTAAGAATAGTTCTTTAAGCATTGTTCATGACCAATTTTTGTTACAAATTTCATATATTTTTCTTTGCACTAAAATCTTGATGTGTTTTCATATGGTTAGGATTTCAACTAGGTTTTTGATATTTTTAAACTATAGGAAATGGTGTTGTTTTTTAATTGGAATGATTATTCTAGAGTTTACATCTTCAATTTGTAGTGTTGACAATTTTTTTGAAAGAATTACTTATCTTATTGATAAATTAATGGATATTAGGGTTTCAATGTTCATTAGAGGAGCCATTCAATTTTACTATGAAATAATTGCTTCAAAATCATAAAGAATGTTGATGTAAAAATTTTTATTTTTAGCAGTGACTAATTTTAAGAATGACTTTCTAGTGCCCTATTTTTGAGTGAAGGATGAGAGTCAAATTTTTAGGCCACTTTAATTTTTTTACTTTTGTATACACCTAAAATTGGTCTAGAGAATCCAATTAATTAGATATAATTTATTTGATTAATTACCCTTAATTCCTCTACTATTAAAATAAATAGATATATTTATTTATATAGTTCATCTTAAATTCTTCAATCTTTATTCTTTTATTTTTTCGTCTTAATTAAATGAACAAATTTCACTTTGTTTTATTTAATTATCATAATTAAAATCATTTACTTTTAAATAAATAGAAATATTTATTTAAGTATCTCACATTCTAAATCTTATATTCTTCAATTTTAATTAAATACACAACTTCAATAGTTTGTATTATTTAATTATCACATCATTCAATATTAATTAATTAGACAAGGTTAAATAATTTTTTGTTTAATTATCATATTTCTTCTATTTTAATTTAATAAACAACTCCTATAGTTTGTTTTATTAAATTATTAATTCCCTCTTTTGCTAATTTAAATAAATTAAAATATTTAAATAAAGGCATAAATCAATTTTCCTCTATTCACTCACCTACCAAATTAGATATCATATGTCTAATTTATGTCTAAAATTAACTCAACTGGTATTCACGGGAAAGCTTTGGAGACAAATTACAGGCAATTCCTTCATCCTCTTCCATCAATTCTTCCTATCATCTTGCCTAGTGTTTTCATGGGTAGGAACCAGTCCCAAAATCTTCTCCATCTTCTTCATCTCTCACCATTCAATCCTCCAGATTGAATCCAGGCCTTTGTTTGCTGCCCTTGTGCAAATGTGCTACCGAGAAATCTATAAATACAACCCCATACAACAAAGAAGAAATCCCAATTTTGGGTAATCTTACTCTGCAGGAAATAGCAATCAAGCAATAGAGAAATCAAGAATTTTAGCAATAGCATCATAGCATCAGTAGAAATCATAATCATGGCTGCATCTTAGTTTTATCAGTTTCATGTTAATTTAGTTTACAATGTCACCATATAGGATTAGTTTCCTGCATTTTGACAGCTTCTCGTTCTCCAGATTGTCATTTTAACAGTCACAATGTTTACACAATCCGAGAGCCTTAGTGGTTTAATAAATCTTTGGAGATAGAGAGCAATATGACGCTTTCAATAGATTTCTAGTTTTCAATAGCTTAATTGTTGATTAAATTCATTGATATAATGTCACATTAAGAAGTGTTTTTAGTTATTTTACTCTTACTTATTTCACACTTACAATTTGGCACCCACCGTGAGGCATAACCCCATATTTCACAATTTTTCTTGGAAAAGTGTCGTACAAGATTTTGGCGTGTTTATTTTAGCACGAATGAGAGTTTTTCTGGCTCTTCGGACGAAAACTATAGCGCTTATGAGGCAAATTTCAGTGCTTCTAAACTCTATTTCAATGCTTCAACATAAACTATAGCACTTCTGACATTTGTTTTAGCGCTTCTAAAAAGGAAACTATAGCGCTTCCAAGGCTTGTTTCGGCACATCGACCAGACTCTCGCGACACAGTTGGTCTTTGTTCTCAAAATTTCTATAGTGCTCCGGGAAAATTTTATGGCGCTTCTAAAAATTTTTGTAGCGCTTATAATCTAAACTATAGCACTTCTAATTTTTGTTTCAGTGCTTCATAACTCTATTTCAATGCTTCTATATTTTCTTTTTTTCTCTAGATCTGACTGCAGACAGAATGTTATGCTTTTGGACTAAAAAGAATCAATCCTAGGGTAGACACTTAATTTAAATATACCAATCCTATGATAGTCATCATATTTTGTTGCTTTAGTTTAATAAAATAGCCTGATTTTGTGAAGCAACATCTTCACTTAGATTAGCGCATTGTTCTTTGGGCTTAAAATAAATCAATATTTGTTGTGCTTGTGGTGAATAGGCTTATGCTCTCCCCTTAACTAGGTGATCAAAATGCTAGACTCATCTTTTATTTTCATGCAATTTATGCTTTTTAAATCCTTTAGAAGGCCTGCCGTAGTGGGAAAAAGTACTCACCCTACAGGAACAACGTAAGTGGGAACAACCAAACCTAGGTTTTCCACCCCACTATAAAATTAAAAGCGAATCTGGGGAAACCCACTTTTTTTCGAAGTTGTGCAAAGATAACCATTCCCAAAATCTGTGTTCTAAAGATTGGGAGGTCTTCTGAGGAAGTTTATCTATTGCCTCTCTTAATGAAAACCCTATCTAAGAACCATAGTGTAGTATCTAGCTGAGTCAGTAACCAGACATTGTAATACTCTCAGTGCAAGGGGAGGGAAGAATCTTCCCCCAAGCCACTCACCATATAATTTCCAAGGACCGTTTGCTCAAGGGATGAGAAATCTGACTTTGAGTATGCGCCTAGAAAAGACAAAAACACGGGCACCCTCTAGGGGGTGACATGATTGTGTGATTCAACACAATTTTAAGATGTGGGTTGTTGAGTATAACGATGACCTTTTTGACATTAAGAGTGAGTCTGTCTGAAGTGTGTCTTTGTTAAAACAAACCAGTGGAAATCAATAGGGACCATTCATGGTTCTTGGACATACAATATTTGTTTAGATTCTAGGATTAAAAACACTTTCTACAATTGCTTGTCGTGTTCTCAAATCATTTAACTCAGGTAAAGATCATCCAGAAAAACATAAAAAAGAGTCAAACAAAATCGCCTAGAAAAATTCATGATTAGAGATTGGAAATCCAAAAATTTTGTCAAGAAATCCATCAAAATCAAGAAACCGAAGAAACCACTTAGTTACCAAAATATTTTGAGAAGAAGACGTTTCTTGTATTAGAGTAGAAATTTTTTGCTTCATCATAGAACTTTCATACATAGGTATCACGATTTCGCTAGGGGTTATACTGGTGATTATGCCTTAGAGCCTCTTTATTCACAAGCCTTTTTTCAAAGAAGAGCTCTTAGATAATATCATAATCATAGTCAACCCATTCGTCAATCCTCCATCCCACAGCCAATGATAGAATACTTCGCTAGGCCCGATCAATTTTTGCAATAAAGAAACTTGGAATCTTTAGGCTTATCATCCAACATCAAAAAATTTCTAGTGGAGATATCTTGTCAAAGTCAAAATTCCCGAAAAAAATCTCTTCAAGAGTAAAAAAAATAAAATATCAGACAAAATCATTGAAACCCAAAGTAGCGCTTCCACATTCTGTCTTAGTGCTTTTACGGTTTGTTTTAGCACTTTAGAGGTCTATTTTAGCGCTTTTGCAAAATAGAGCTTCGTAAAACTATCATAGCACTTCCACACTCTATTTTAGTGCTTCCAAAAAATAGCGTTTCTGCGCTCCCGCAAAATAGTGCTTCTACGTTCTATTTTAGCGCTTCCAAAAAATAGCGTTTCTGCGCTCCCGCAAAATAGTGCTTCTGCATTCTATTTTAGCGCTTCTAAACTCTATTTTAGCGCTTCCAAAAACTAAAAGAAATAGAGAGCTTCCAAACATATCAATCAGACTTGTTGACATCTAAAACTCAGATTTTTATGAGACATAAAAATCTTCTCAGTCCAGACAGTGTCTTAGACCTGAAAAAAAATAGGTTCTTACAAGTCAATTCTTTTCAAATAAAACCTAGATCTTGTAAAATACAAAGTGTCCAATTATCAAAACACAAATCTTGATTATTGAGTTAAGTTTCCTCATCAAGATTTTGACATCCTACAATCATGAAATGAAACACAATATCAATTTTTTAACTTGGTCTCATCAATAGAATATATCATTCTATTTGACTTTGTTAAAATCCGATTGACACTAATCCAAACATAGAAGATCAAATTTTAGTGAAAGTAACAAACACTCGTATGCCAATTTTGATGAGATCACAAAGACAAAAATTTAAAGAAAAAGAAACTGAAACATCAAACATCATGGCTAAAGAAAATCCTTGGAGTGGACTTCATCAAAATGACACAAATGAAATAACATCAGAGGACATACAAGCAACAGAATAGGACCCAAAATTCCATAAATTCATGGAAAGGATCTTAGAGAAAGATATGGAGAAATATCTCCTAATGCTAGCTAAATTAGGTGCCAAACTTCCCAAAGATTTCAATGGAAATTGCTTAAAATAAGCACCTAGAATAAATGAAACTGAAATACCACAACATATGCCAAACACAGATCAAGTTGTGGCCCTAACACAACAAATGCAAAAATTGCAACAAAAAATTCAATTTATGCAAAAGGGAAACACGAAAAGGTATGCATTATAGGACATTTGTCCTTACCCTTTTGACCCAACCATGGATATGACACCATTCCCTAGACACTACGAATTCCCAAAATATGACAAATATAATGGTAAGACAGACCCAATCGACCATGTAAGGGAATTTAGAACCATGAGCTTAGAGTTCACACAAGAAGAAACTTACCTAATGAGGTTATTCCCAAGAAGCTTAGGAGGTCAGTGTATGGAGTGGTTTTCCAAACTACAACTTGGAATACATACTTTTGAAGAGCTCGTCAATAGGTTCATATCACAATGTTCTTTTAACATCCAACATGATGTCACAATAAAGGACCTCTATAACATGAAACAAAACAAAGGTGAGACATTCTTGTTATTTTTATAATGATGGCGAAGACTATTTGCTAGGTATCCTTGCTCCATACCTGAGGAAGAAAAAATGGAGTTATTCATTGATAACCTGACTGATGAAATGAGCTATAGGCTCGAATTACAATGTCCTCCAACATTCAAAAAAGTGATTGAAAATGGACTTAAAATAGAAGAAGCCTTAGTCAAACGAGGGGTGATCAAACACTACAATGAAAAATCACACAACACCAACTCCTCAAATCAATATACCCACAATGACAAACCTAAATTCTAGCAAAAGAATAGAAACATCGAGATCAACGAAACTGCAAATGACTTACAAAATGCAAAGCTAGTTTTTAATTTGACAGCCTCTACTGCAAAGACAAACCAAAATAGTGATCAAAACATCAAGTCAAATATCAATCAAAATAATAATCTAAACAATGGAGAATCAAAACCACAAACGTATCAAAAATCCTCAAACCGATGTCGATTCACACCATTAGGCCAAACATTGGAATCAACAATGAGAGAACTTGTTGCAAGTGGTCTTATCACTACAAAAGAAGCATGATTTTTGGATCCAAAAGTCAAACCACCATGGTGGAATGATGTAGATTACTGTAACTTCCATAACAATAAGAGACACAAGACAAATGATTGCATGGAATTAAAACATATAGTCCAAGATCTGATTGACAACAAAAAAGTATACATAGAGGGACATCAAAACAATAATGATCATACAGCCTTTAAAGATCCTTTACCAAATTACGATAAGGGAGAGTCATCTTCTACAAACAGTAAAGGTAAAAATGTCAATCACATTTATGATAACACGATATTTTGTTTATCCGAAGTAGAAAGTGATATTGCGACCAGTAATCTCATGGACAACAACAAACCCAGTGGCATTATCCCCCTAGATCTAATCCCGAGCATACAAATATCCGACAATCGGATAAATGTTTTAAAAATCAGGGAAAGATAAGACTATCAACCAGTTAACATAATGACAAGGGGGAAATCCAAGGTAATTTTGAAGGGATTTGCACCTAAAAACACCACTCCACATCCAATTCGATACAACATTGTTGACCAATATCAGAAAATACCAGTGCAAATATCGATACTTGAACTCCTTAAACTATCACCATCCCATAAGGATATTTTAGAACAAGCACTTGTTGCCACCATAGTACCCAACTACCTAGATGTTTTTCAATTCCAGGCTATGGTGGGACATTTGACCACACCACACTGTCTATCATTCTCTGAGTAGGATGATGTGTTTCTTAATCATCCACATAATGCCTCTCTCCATATTGAAGTTGTGATCCATAAACATCATGTTAAAAGAGTCCTAATAGATGGGGGAGTTGGTTTAAATATCTATACTTTAAAATTAATCTGTGCACTAGGGTATTCAAATAATGCTATTGATGCCCAAAGAAAAATGACAATAAAGGCTTATGATGAAGAAGAGAGATCTCTAAAGGACTGATTGTGTTGCCCATTCAAGTGGGACCAATGGTGAAAAATATAGCGTGCTAGGTACTAGAAAAAGAGTTAACCTACTATATACTCTTAGGACGTCTGTGGATTCATGAAATGCAGGCAGTACCTTCGACCTATCACCAATGTTTGAAATTTCTAGTAAATGGACAAGAGGTGACTATATCAGCAGATTATAACAATCCTCAACATTGTAACACACTCAGAACTTCTCAAGACACCTTTGTGCCTCACAATAGGGAAGCATGCACTTCAAATTCATCATATGGTAAAAAACCTCCAAACATTATATCCAAGTGGGTGGAGAAAAAGGATAAATCACAAGATACAAGTGTTGTTGAATCTACATTAATAGACAAAAAGGATCCTCTAAATTCTCTATCACATAAATTCTGGGAACAGGTCTAGCTAACAGAAAAAGGCATGGGACAATATTCTATTGAGTAGTCTCTTAATATTTCACAATTGATTCCATCTCCAAAGTCATATGGACAACCATCAATGATAAAAAAACAAACATCACAACCTACCATGGTTCTAGAGGAAAGATTTGTGAAAGCTGAGTACTATAAAGGATGAATCACAAAACAAAGTTATCCTCGATTGGTTTTACAAAGATGAAGAAACATCGACATCGACAAACATCAAAATTATGACAGATAAGTATGGCAAAGGAAAGGCTATTTTAGACAAAATGGGTTATGAAGGACATGGACCTGTTGGAAAAAGGAAAGAAGGCATTGTGGAACCAATTCAACCTCTTACTCTTTATTCAAAGGATGAGATAGGATTGGGTTACTCTGAAGAAGAAAAAAAGAAATGACTAAGAAGGCAGTTGAAAGAATCCTTCAAGTAAGAGATAGCTCTGAAACAAATTCTAATGAATATGAATGGGATCTATATTTTGATATATCTTACATAGATGTCCAAATTGATGTCATAAAACAATATGCACCTACATGTGAGTAGCAAAAAATCTCAAGGTCTAGATCACTTGTATTAGAAACATAACATATCGATGACTCAAGTGAGCATGAACAAACATCGAGTGAACTAGATAATCTCGAGGAGAGTAACATCATTGAACTCGACATCCCTAATAACAACTATAATGACATAATTGTCTGAACCCTTACCACCATTGACCCAAATCAATCTAATGACTTCCTGCCCTTACTCCATCCCGAACTTATCGAATGGGAATCCATTGGACCTCTAAATGTACCCATCTATGCAAATGATGATGCTATCATAAATTTCCTTTGTTATGACGAACCTGATACAAGTTCTATCCATAAATATCATAACAAAGTGGATCGACTGGAGGGTGTCAAATTTTCCAGTTGCAAAAATAAAAACATGAATAATGGATCTAATGGTGAAAACCATTCTATGGCAGTATTAGATCTTGAAAAGAGAAAAATAAAGAACACATCGGACGGTGAAAACCTCTTTAAGGAACTGAAATATGGGAGATTTGACACCCTTCCAGAGCATTATCATGAAAGGTCATCAGTGTTGGTGGAACCTACACAATCTGTAAACATTGGGACAGAAGAAAGAGCAAAGATTTTACATCTGGCAGAATCAATGACAGAACAAGAAAGACCTAAATTTATCAATTTCTTTGAAGAAAGAAACATAAATTTTGCTTGGTCATACTCCGATATGCCAGGTTTAGACCCAAATATTTTAATGCATCATTTGTCTTTTCCTACTGGAATCAAACATGGAAAACAAAAATTAAGAAAGATGCATCCACATATCGCATTGATGGTAAAAGTTGAGCTGAAGAAGTTATTAGATGTAGGATTCATTAGGTCTATTGATTATGCCGAATGGATATCAAATATTGTGCCTATATCAAAGCTAGATAATAGTATAAGGATATGTATAGATTTTAGGGATCTAAATAAGGCATGCCCCAAGTATGATTTCACCTTGCCTAATATTGACATCATCATAGACTTAATAGTCGGGCATGCCATGTTATCAATAATGGATGGTTTCTCCAGTTACAACCAAATCAAGATAGCACTGAAAGATCAGTAGAAAACTGCATTCACATGTCCATGGGGAACCTTTTGCTGGAATGTCATGCCCTTCGGGTTGAAAAATGTAGGGGCAGCTTATCAAAGAGAAATGACCACTATCTTCCATGATATGATGCATACCTTTATGGAAGATTACGTGGATGATATTCTAGCTAAATATTATTCCAGAGAAGGACATCTGGATTACCTGGGAAAAAATTTCACAATGCTAGAAAAGTTCAATGTCAGACTAAACCTTAAGAAATGTGTCTTTCGGGTTACATCCGCAAAACTCTTAGGATACATAGTCTCAAAAAAAGGTATTGAAGTAGATCCAACAAAGGTAAAGGAAATAATGGAAATGCCACCACCCAAAAACATCAGTCAACTAAGTTCACTATAAGGAAGGCTACAATCAATCAAGAGATTTATCTCTCAGTTGGCAGACAAAAGTCACCCATTTAATCATCTATTGCATAAGAATGTTGTGTTCAAATGGGATCAAGGGTGTGAAACAACTTTCAACCAAATAAAGCAATATCTAATGTTGCCACCTATTCTCATGCCACCTACATAAGGAAGACCTTTAATACTATACATTGCAACAACAAATATTTCTTTAGGAGCACTGTTGGCAAAAGAAGATTATGAAGGAAGGGAACAAGCCATTTACTACATCAGCAGAACTTTGAATGGCTATGAAATAAATTATACCTTCATTGAGAAATATTGTTTGGCTGTGGTATTTTCTACTGAGCAGTTGCGGCATTACATGTTGACTCACACAATCAGGCTCATAGAAAAAATTGACCCATTAAAGTATCTACTCAGTAAGGCCACTTTAACGAGTAGACTGGCCAAATGGGTCATGCTTCTAAGTGAGTTTGATATTCAGTATGTGGAAAGAAGAGCCATCAAAGGTCAAGTGATCACCAAACAATTAGCCAAATCTCCTTTAACTGATGATCATCCTATGAAAATGGAGTTTCCTGATGCAGGCATTCTTACAGTTACAATACAACAATGGATACTTTACTTTGATGGATCATATACACAAAGAGGATATGGTGCATGAATTTTGTTCATCACACCCCAAGGACACACCATCCCAAAATATTATAGACTAATGTTTCCATGTACCAATAATGTGGCAGAGTATGAGGCATTAATCATTGGCATCAAAGTAGCAATTGAATGGAAAATCACAAAGTTACAAGTATTTGGGGATTCTCAACTAGTCATTTATCAAGTAAATGACGAATATCAAATGGAAGATGAGAATTTGATGCCCTCTAAGCAGCTGATAGATGATCTCAAACAATACTTTGTCAATATCAAATTTGAGAAAATTCCAAGGGCAGAAAACAAAGTGGCAGATTCTATGGCAATAATTGTTTCTCTTTTACAATTATCGGAGAAACGTGGTCGTTATGAGTTTATGGTAGAAAAAGTATCTAATCCTTCTTATAATAGTTCAAAAACCCAAACCATATACCATTTAGATTCTATTGAATCCTCCATCTATGAAAATACCTATGCGTACCTAAAAGACAACATCCTTCCTCCCGATCTTTCCAAAAACCAAAAACGCAACTTCATCTGCCAATCCGCCTGACATACTTTATCGTCGAGGTCTAGATGGTACTCTTCTTCAATGTTTAGAACATAACAAATCTGAGACAACCTCACGTGAGGTTCATGAAGGTATTTGTGGAACTCATTCAAGTGGCATAACTCTAGCAAAGAAACTCCTTTGTTTAGGGTATTACTGACCAAATATGGAGAAGGAGTCTTATCAGTTTGTCAAGAAGTGCCAAAAGTGTCAAATTAATAGTAATCTAATCCATGCACCTGCTCAAGAATTGCACCCATTCACATCAACATGGCCCTTTTGTCAATGGGTATTGGATCTGGTAGGAAAGATAAATCCATCTTCATCCAATGGACACAAGTTCATAATCATGACGACATAATACTTTACAAAATGGATAGAAGAAGTTCCTCTCACAACTATCACTAGAAAACAAATCTCATCTTTCATATTGAACTACATAATTTTTCGGTATGGCATACCTCAGTCCATTATCACTGATAATGGACGACCATTTAAAAACCAAGATGTCCAAGAATTGTGTGAAAAATTTCATATCCAACATCGTTTCTCAACACCGTATTATCCTCAGGGAAATGGCCAAGCAGAGGCCTCTAACAAGACAATTTTGAAGATACTCAAGAAAATGGTTAATGATGTTGGACGTGATTGGCATGTTCAGCTCAATCCTGCATTATGGGCCCACAAAACTAGCATCAGAACACCAAAAAGAGCTACACCATATGCCTTGATATATGGATCAGAGGCCATACTACCCATTGAGGTAGAGATTCCATCACTCTGGGTATCACTAAAGGGAATCATCTCATATGAAGATTATAGAGTATCTAGGCTTCAAGAACTGGAACTATTGGATGAATGTCATCAACAAGTTTTCAATCATCTAACTGCATATCAATAGAGAATGTCCTGGAGCTACAATCACAAGGTAAAACCTCAAATCTTCCAGGTTGGGGATTTGGTCCTAAAGGAAAACCCTCAAAATCAGCAAGATAGGGAAAATAAAGGGAAGTTTGAACCCAATTGGCTAGGACCCTTTGTCATCATATCAGTCTATGGATCAGGAGCCTATCACCTGTCAACATCAAAAGGGGATTTGTTTGATGAACCTATCAACAATATCCATCTCAGAAATTTCTACACCTAAATCACCTAGTGCACGGTTTGAAAATCCTAAAAATGGTTGCCTTGATAAAAACCTGGCAAACAGGCATCTTGATAACAAAAAAATACAAAATACAAAAAAAAAATGAGAAAAGAGAAGATACAAAATAAAAGTGCAATTAAAGCATATGGTGAAAACCTGGAAATAGCCGCTATATGTGATTTTAACTAGATTTTCCATCTATTTTGATACATATCATGGTCGTTAATCTCACCATCATTTTATATCCATTATCATATCATTTCAAATGGTCATGTCTCACTCTAGCTTGGGGGCAACATTTGAATCTCACTGGGGGCAATAAAACATCAAGTTTAACAAAATGGAAAAACATCAGGGATACAAAAACAATGATCAAAACACAACCCAACTTGGAGCATCAAGTCACCAACAAAAACATATTAGCCATCCATATCATATCAAAATCCAAAAAAATAGGTCAAAAATCACTCAAAATTAAAAAAAAACAAAGTCATCTAGTTGAACTACGTGGTCTCTGCGTGTATAATGTAGGCAAGGCTAATCTTTGATCAGCCCCCGAGGCCCCTACTATAGGTCTTTAGGTTGGGTTTGACCCAAAATCTTAGAAAATCACAAAACATCATAAAAACCAGGATGGATGATCTAAATCTGAATAATGGTTGAAATACTTTAAGCAAAGTTTGGATATGTTGTACTTTGATCATTATTATCATTTCTTTGGAGCATCTCGGTGATGTATTGAACTAGAGAAGGTAGGAAGAAGAATTGTATTTTTCATTGTCTACTGTTTGTGAATTAATCATAATTACTATGTGAATTGTAGTAGGAAGTACTCTACAAAGTATCATGAATGGCATTCCAATTCACATAGGAAAGTGATTGATCCTAGTCTGTTTACGCAAGAAATGCTCAGGTCATCTCGGTTTAATTATATCTAGATGCTTGTGTTCGCTTGCAATATCAAAAATCATGGAAGTAGTATTCAAGGCATCATGGTCTAAATTATACCATTGATGCTTGTACTCACTTTCAACATTTTTAAAGCTCTATGATGATACAAAGCACAAAAGTATTGTTAAAATGCCAATAGTTTGCATATAGTTTTGCATGATAAAATTATATTGCATTCATAAATGATTTCTACATTTGCAGAGTGTTTGTTATAAAAAGGATTCAAATTGATGATTATCTTTTCTATTGATAAGATTGAGTATACTTGACATAAAACAAAAACATCATCATAACCATGTAGTTGCATCAACATTTTTCACATTAGAAGGCATTTTCTATTCATAATTCATACATTTTAAATCAAATAATTTTGCATGCATATTTCTCCGTATCATATAAAAGTTCTAAGAGAAAATTTCAAAACTAAATCATATAATTGCATTTTTCATCCATCCACTAATTATTCTCCCATATCAAGTCATCACATTATCCATTCACATTTTACTATCAATACATTACTGGCATACATTAAAATACATCATACATCCATTTATCATATTATTTCATTTCCATCAATTCATAATTTATATCAACATAGGAACATACATCCCATTTGCATCACATCATTACATCCACATTCATGTATAAAGATGATCATCATATAAAAATAAAATAATCATGCATCCATACATTGACAACATACATCCATACATCATTCATTAAATAGATCATCATAAACCATAGCATATCACATGATCATCTAGAATCAAGTAAATCATCACATGGCATGTAGAATATGGAAAATGAATGCATCCATCAATAGAATCATAATAGAACCCATCAAAGATCAATAATAGTTTGTTGGATATCATATAAATCATATAAAACATCAATGTCAAATATACAATGAAATATGAAATAAGGGAGGTATATCATCAAAACTGGTTGGATCAAAGTATGCATCATGTCTCAAAAACAACACAGAATCATAACAACATCTAGGATCTGTTGCTACCAAAATCTGCAGGCATCATGGGACCAATACCTCCACCACCACGAGATGGAATGGGATCTCCTGTATTTCTACAAGGAGGCCGGGTCACACCCTCACTGACAGTCCTGGTATGTGTCCTACCTAACCGTGAAGGATCATAACTCACTCTCCGCTCAACAAAGACTACATCATGATAACGACCCCTATAAAACTTTTCCTCTCGATCGACATGGAGAACCTCCCTCATATAATCGCCAACACTGGTACCATCGGCAATCTGCAATCACCTTTTCCCTCTCTGTGATCTGCCTGGTACTATCCCTCTCTATCGTCAATGTGGCAATCTGCGTCTATGCAGCTGCTAACTATCCCTGTACCTATGTCAAGGCTTGTGCATGAGCATGTGCTTGGGTTTGTAGTTGTCTGTGTCTACACAAGTAAACCCTGTGCCTGAATAAGCTGCCCCTGTAGAGTCTGAATTTGTATCTGGAGGGAGGCAATTTGTGTCTAATGATCCGAACAAGATGTCTCCACTGCTTGCCTCTTATGAGGATCACTAGTGGATGGACCTGTACTGCCTACCACAATACCTCTTCCACTGTCCCTGCCATCATCTTCATCATCACTACTACTCTCACCACTGCTGCTCCCCTCACTGTTATCATGCTCACTACTACCCTCCACATCCTCAATATCAACATCCTCCTCTCCACCTATACCCTCTACCTCAACATCCACAACCCCCTCCTCCACCACATCCTCTGCTCATCTCCATCGCCGACCATGTACAACCTCAACATCCGCCTCCACAGGTAATGGCGCTGGCTCATCAGGAATAGTAATCTGAGGGCATGGATGTAATGCAAGAAAAGATGCATACTCCTCTATCATTGGGTGCCTCTGTAATATCGTGACGTATGTCCTAGGCTGAAGGTTGTAAGGCACGATATCCCTCTACTAAAGTATCATATGATAAATGGGGCCCCCAATCTTCTACATCACTCTATCATTGGGCATAATGTGCAACACCTTGGGGCATGCATTGCACAATACCATACTGCCTATAGACCCTCCATAGTAAGAATCTCTATAAGATAAAGTGGGTCCGGCCAATCAAATGCATAGAGTCGCAAAGGTAACCTATCTTCGCATCATCCTCATACAAATGCTCACAATCTAGATATGGGTGCCATGTCATGACCTCTAAATCATCTAAAATGTGCCTCCAATGCTCCAACTTACCCATCATGGCCTGGGTAAGTCGAACTCTATATCGGAAAACATATGGCCTAGTAGCAGGCTTATCTCAAACTGGCACTGGCCGCGTGACAACAATATGCTCCCATGCCCAAACCTGAAGCAAGGTAGCTCCTGATGATAAACTACGTCCCCTCAAATAAATTGTTGAATGAAAATCATGATACAAGTGGGCTAGCATGCACATCCCCCAAGCATAGTGGGTCCCATGTACAACCATACTCTCAAGAAATCGGCCCCATCCGATAGATAGCGCCTTTGACCTACGATCAGGACAAAGGAACCCTCCAATAAATCCTGCCAGAACTGAAGGAAGGGTGGCATATGCATCCACCATCTCTCACCATGGAATCCACATCCCAATAATATGCTCATCTTGAAAGACTCTATGAAGAGAATCTATCCCGCCCACCTCTTGAGAATCATACACGATAATCTCTCCAACGAACGAGATCTATAAAATATGCCAGACATCCTCTGGAGTAACTATCATCTCGCCAATGGGTAAGTGGAAGGTGTTATAATCACTATGCCACCACTCGGCTAAAGCTATGAGAAGACCCTGATTAATACTAATTTGGGGCATGTCAAGAAGAGAAGCTAGTCTGCACCGAACAATAATTTGTCTCATCCGATGTCACCTGAGGAATCAAGTCAAAGGTCCATGGAAAACACTCTCGAATCTGGAGGTTATCTAGACACTCCTATCATCATGAAATGTTCAAATCAGTACACTATGTCAAATATCACATGTCATTATCCTATCAAATCTAATCAGCTCTTGGTACAAATTTTGATCAAAATTTGTAAGCAAAGCATCATCAAACCTCATTTATCATGAGGTCAATTTATTTAAAATCAACCTCACCTATCATGAAGTTCATCAAAATTGATTTTATTCCTCACCTATCATGAGGATAATCAAAATCTATCAATCATCCAAATCATTCATCATGAGGTTGAAAATCATCAAGGTTATTAGATCATCAAATCATATCAAACCGAAAGGTTGACATGATCGGACTAAACAAAATCAAGCTTTAAATTTGATAAATTTTGCAAATCTGACTCAGATGCACTAGAACAAACATTCAAAGCACTAAAATATCAAAAGTGCTATTTCATCAGTTAGAAGCACTAGAATAGTTTATCAAAGCGCTAAAACATCAGAAGCGCTATTTCAAAAACTCAAAGTGCCAAAACAGTAGTTTGAAGCGCTAAAATCCTCGAAGCGCTAAAATAATCATTTGAAGTGCTAATCTAATCTACCATTGCACTAATATTCTAAAAGTGCTAATTTAAATATATTCGAAGCGCTAAAAAAATCCTACCAAAGTGCTAATGTTTTCAAAGCGCTAAACTAGCCTGCTGAAGCGTTACAATATCACATTGAAGTGCTAATTCGCCGAAGCGCTAAAACAAAACCTAAAAGTGCTACACCGGAGTGTAAAAGTGCTACAAAGCAACTTGAAGAGCTAAAAACTATGAAAATTTGAAATTGCAGAAAATGGCAAGAAAAATGAAATTGCACGAAATACGAGGAGGATTATGGGTACATACTAGAGGTCCGTAAGCGGTCGGGTGCTGGTGATGTCGCACACGCTCGAACCGGTGGTTATGGTAAGGAATCGACATCTTGCTCCAAGTAGCTCAAATATGTCTCTCTCACAAAGTTTTCAAAAGTCAAATGCACAAATGAGTATGAAAATGACCTTTTGACCTTTTATTAGGTTCTTAAAGGTGGAATTTTTGTAGGATTTTTAACATTTTAATTAATTTTATGGGGAAATTAATTAAAATTCATCTAAGGGGCAAACTTTCTTCATCATTATCGGGAGATAAATTATTTCACCATCAAATCATCATAGAATCATTAAAAATTTGAAAAATTTGAAAAATCCAAAAAAAAATCTAAAAATCAAAAATTTATCTCCCGAGGGGGCATATTATCATCAATCACCTGAAAATCAATGTCTGGGGCATACTGAATTTTTTTGTCGATACTGGCAGCAACAACACAAAATTTTCTTTGAAGCAATGTGTAAACACGTCACTTCAAAGAGGGGCAAAATGTATACACCCAAAATTGGTCTGGAGAATCCAATTAATTAAATACAATTTATTTGATTAATTACCCTTAATTCCTCTACTATTAAAATAAATAGAAATATTTATTTATATAGTTCATCTTAAATTCTTCAATCTTTATTCTTTTATTTTTTCGTCTTAATTAAATGAACAAATTTCACTTTGTTTTATTTAATTATCATTATTAAATTCATTTACTTTTAAATAAATAGAAAATTTCACATTCTAAATCTTATATTCTTCAATTTTAATTAAATATGCAACTTCAATAGTTTGTATTGTTTAATTATCACATCATTCAATCTTAATTAATTAAACAAGGTTAAATACTTTGTTGTTTAATTATCATATTTCTTCTATTTTAATTTAATAAACAACTCTTATAGTTTGTTTTATTAAATTATTAATTCCCTCTTTTGCTAATTTAAATAAATCAAAATATTTAAATAAAGGCATAAATCAATTTTCCTCTATTCACTCACCTACCAAATTAGATATCATATATCTAATTTATGTCTAAAATTAATTCAACCGGTATTCATGGGAAAGCTTTGGAGACAAATTACAGGATACTCCTTCATCCTCTTCCATCAATTCTTCCTATCATCTTGCCTGGTGTTTTCATGGGTAGGAACCAGTCCCAAAATCTTCTCCAACTTCTTCATCTCTCACCATTCAATCCTCCAGATTGAATCCAGGCCTCTGTTTGTTGCCCCTGTGCAAATGTGCTACCGAGAAATCTATAAATATAGCCCCATACAACAATGAATAAATCCCAATTTTGTGCAATCTTACTCTACAGGAAATAACAATCAAGTAATAGAGAAATCAAGCATTTCAGCAATAGCATCATAGCATCAGTAGAAATCATAATCATGGCTGCATCTTAGTTTTACTATAGCTTTCATTTATCAGTTTCATGTCAATTTAGTTTACAATATCATCATATAGGATTAGTTTCCTTCATTTTGACAACCTCTCATTTTCTAGATTGTCATTTTAACAGTCACAGTGCTTACAATGGAGATAGAGAGCAATATGACGCTTTCAATGGATTTCTGGTTTAATAGCTTAATTGTTGATTAAATTCATTGATATAATGTCATATTAAGAAGTGCTTTTAGTTATTTTACTCTTACTTATTTCACACTTACAACTTTTATTATCTTTTAGAGGATATTTTCTTTAAATGTTTGTTATTTTCTACTTTTTCTATAATTTTTGGAAGGTGTTCTTTAAAATATTTCTTTTTGAGATATTTAATATTCAATCTCAAGTCACTAAAAGAAATTAACTATAAACTATAAATAAGTGTCTTTGGTACACTATATTCTTAATAGTAGTTGATGCTACATCTATGTTATAGAAATATTGTTCAAGTTGATTATCTAGTATCTATTTTTATTATGTTGATAATTTTATCAAGTAAATTAAAAAGAATTAATTAAGCATTCTCTCATCAACCTTCTTGATTCTATGTCCTAGATTAGATATAGGTTTATTCATCTCTTCAAATCCCAACTAACTCTATATTTTAACCACCTTAGAATGTCAGTTTTTATGCCACTAATTAAGGACCTTTTTATGACATCATTATTATCACATGTCATTCCCTTGGGGATTTTATGAATACAGAAGATACTCGTTAGTCCATATACTCAAAAAAAATGTTCCAAGTCATCAATTGTTAATAGGTGAAATTTTAAAGTTGTATTACTTTTAGGTCAATTTTTAGCATACCAAAATGTAAGAATTTTCAACTAAATGTTAGTTTGGATTAAAAATATTGAGCTTTATGCATTCCAACTAAAATAGATCTAGGTCAAAAAAATTCTATCAAGAATAATTTATTAGCTGTACATATTACAATTTTTTTTGAAAACTTTAATATTCCTACCACTTTTACTCGAGTAAATGACACAAAAAATAAATAATCTTTTGTAAATCTAAAAATGTAGATTTCAAAACTATAAATTTTTAATATTTTAATTAGTGTTTATATTTTTTTTACTAAATTTATCTTTTCAACAACAAAGTATAAGGTTGGTTGTCTTCTCAAGAAAAAAGATTAAAGTTAATTAAAAATATGATTTACTAGAGAAAAAAATCCATATTGAGAGGATATAGTTATTTTCTCTTAGATAAATAATTAAGACAAAATGTTGAATCCCCTCAAAACAATTATGTTTTCAATAAATGATATTTTGAATATTTGTTTAGATAAAATTATTGAAATGAAAAAAGTTATAGTACATGCATTATAGTTTTGAAAGTTATCAATATGAAAAAATTGAATTAAAATAAAATTATTATTAAAAAATGCCATCCCCCTTAACCTTGACTTTAACATTTTATTAGCAATTAAATTATAGTATTGTTTACTAGGTTTTTGGTAAGAGTAGCTAGGGTTTGAAGATATTTTTGAGGTATTTATAATTAAGTTTGCATATTGTTAATCATGTTCATCTGACAAAATTATGGAAAAATCAATGTAAGTCATTTCTGTAAATTTTGGGTAAATTTGAAGTATATTTTTTGTGACTTTTCCATATTAAAAAATAATTTAAATTTTATTTAAATTAGAAAAAAAAATCAATAATTTGAGTTTAAATTTGGGGGTTTTTATAATCCCAAGGTGTCCCCATGTCCTAGCCTAGAAATTCCCGACCGACCTTGCTTTGGGCTTACTTTTGTGCCAATTTTTGGGGTACAAAAGAGGCAAGCAGGGTTTGTTAAAGGATATCTTATTTACAAAAAAAAATTCAAAAAAAAATTGCTATATATTTTTGGGAATATTGTTGTTTCTCCTCTATCCCTATTTGAGGGATATTATAGTGGTACCATATATACAATTTTTTCTATCCTATTTGGGTTGGTTGTGTGCATGGGAAGGGTAGTCATAACCTTGAAAAATAAAAGGGAATAATAGATAGCGGTGATCAACCACCAAAATCAAGTGAAGAGGAGACAAAATAAATATTTGCAAAAATCCTAAGATGATTACAAAACACCAAATTTTATTTGAGTTAGATAGATCACAACACAATAAATGGAAAAAATATGGTGTATATGGAGAGACAAGAAAGTAGAAAAGTTGCAGAAAAATATGAACACTCTACTAGCAAACCTTCAATTTCATCACTATCTAAACCTTTCATGCCCACCTTTCAAAAAGAGGATGAGCCTTTACATGAAGAACCCATGGAGAAAAATTAGGGTGCTAAAATTTTGGCTAAGTACCAAGCTTTGGGAATAGATTTTCAAACAACTATCTCTTTCAGAGATTATTTGGAGGTCACCAAACACACAAAGCTAAAATAAAATCAATGGAATCAAGGGAAGAAGAATTATGGGTTGCAGAAATGTTGGTTTGTCTATCCTTTCCAAACTTTGATGGATCATACAAGGGTACTTGAGCTTGGATTTATAAATTGGATACTTACCTTACCTTTAATCAGATGAAGGAGATTGAGGCCATCAATTTTTTTACCTTTCACCTTGAAGGAGCAATACATGAGTGGTGGTATCATGGTTTAGTGACACATGGTCATGGTGTGATAGTTTCTTATAATCAATTTTGCACTACATTGATATAGTAGTTTGACCATAAGGATTCAGAGGCACACTCCAAAGAGTTGGCTAAATTGAGACAATTTGAGACACTTGAAGCATACATTTTAGAGTTTTGGTGGTTGTTAGTAATGGTTTCTGATGTGACTAAGAGGAGGTTAACTTATTGGTTTATAGAGGGTTTTCCAAGACCTATTAGGGGTTGGATTAATGATTTTGATCCATCATAATTGTAGGACATTATTAAGTGTGTAAAGAACATGGAGCTATCTACACCATAGACTAGATTTCCTAGCAAGTTTTCACAAAGACCCTTAATGTAAATTTTTTGCATAGGAGAGACAAGAAACTAGAGTTTTCTAGACTATTTGGGGAGATTTATAGGATAATTGGTGGGGAACCTTGTGATTCAAGGGATGAGTTGAGACAAAAAGGGGCTTTTCTTCAAATTTAATGAACCTTGGACACATGGACATAAGTGCAGGAGTGGAGGCAAGGCCCAATAGATTGAGGTCTTTGAGGAACCTAGTGATGGTGAGTTGGAGGAGACACACATACTTGATGAGCAACATGAGAAAATGGATGTGGAGATGGGCATATATGAACATCAGGATGATTCGGCATAGATGGATGATGTGCTTGTAACTATCACTACCGCTCATTATAAAACCTTCAAAGTAAGGGGCATTATCTAGGGACAATCAGTTGTTATTTTTATTGATAGTGGTGCCACCCATAACTTTATTGATTCATCCTATGTGAAGAAGTGGGATTTGAAAGTTGAGGAGCATGATGGTTTTCAAGTGTGAATAGAGAAAAACACAATGTTGCATTGTGTTCCATAATTGAGTATGAATTTGGGTAATTACACCCTTACTAATGAATTTTACATGGTTGACATTGATAAATCCAATGTTATGTTAGGTGTTTCATGGCTACATTCTATAAGTCCTTATTTCACAGACTTTAAGAGTATGTAGTTGAGTTTCACAATAATTGGTTGAAACATGTTATTATGGGGCTTATCTTTAGATGCTCCTAGAGCTATTTCATCTAGGAGGATGGAGAGATTTTTTTGGCATTCAGAGGTTGAGTAGGTAGTGCAATGTTTCATTTCCGATGGATCTACTAATACAGGACAACATGACTATTGGGTTGACATACAAGGCTTTTTTGGCAAGCATAGTATGGTGGTTTCAGATCTATCACATGGTCTACCTCTAGATCATGGTTTTGAGCATGCTATTGAGCTTCAGGATAGCAATCCAATTATTATGAATCCCTACCATCTGTTGAACACCCAAAATACTGAGAGGGGGGTGGATCAATATTCCTTGAAATTCATAAAACTAAAAATGCATTTCAAAACATCTGATCCAACTTAAGGAAATGAAAAGGAACAATGAAAGCATTTGTCACAACATATAACACAAGAACACTAGATTTACATGGAAAACCCAAAAAGGGAAAAAAACATGGTGAGGATTAGCTCACAATATATTATAACTAGTTATAAGATATTATAGAATGGCTCATTTCTAGGTGGACTCACTATCCGGAGGACTCGCTATCTAAGAAAAAAAAGAAATAGAAGAAATGGTGGCTCACTGCCAAGTATTGAATTGATACAATGCATTTGCAATATGTTGGAGACAGTTATATTTAAGCTCTATAAATTAACTTAACACACTTCATGCTTCACACCAATTACACTTCACACTAGATCTCACACACACATACAATTACATACTACATACATCCCACTCAAGGAATTAACCTTGCATATATACCACAACCATCTAAAACATCAATTAGGTCAACCTAATTAGATGAAATGTGCAACACCACAACCTGTTGGTACAAAAATCAACCATACATGCCTCATGGAATAAAAAAACATGTGAAATATCAAAATAGGTCAGCATGAACTATAATTACTCCCATAAGTTTGATCTAAACTTACTTTAACTCTGCATGACCCCAAACCCTTTAGGTTGGCACACTGGTGAAGCAAGAATAGAATGAACCAATTGTACATTCACAACTCAACACATAGACCTTTGAAATACTTTCCACTTGGAACATGCAAACTAATTAAATCCACAAAAACTCCCTCAAAATTTCATAGAAAAATAAACAACTATGGTGGAATGCAGAGTGTTCCAATCATGTACTCTGCAACTGCAACATTGTCACTACCAAGTTCGATACTCTGTCAACATTATATTTTTCTATGAAGGAATTCAAGGCTTTAAAATTTGGATTTAGATTCCTCCAACATGCACCAACATAACCTAAAAACCAAATGATAATATTCTTCATGGTGGAGAAATGCGTACCACAAAATTGGTTCACTGAATACTAAAAATTATAATCTAGGACTTAGGAAAATTTGTAAAACATTTGGACTGTTTTAGGCCAAGCACTACTATATCTAAATAATGAGTTTCCATCAATCAAAACACCACACACTTTCATGCTCATCAATCTTCAAAAATATCCCCACTCAATAATATCTTCATCATCATGCACATTTTTCCAACAATTCTCAATAACAAACAAACTTTAGAAAATATCCCCCTTTGTCATCGATGGCAACACATTCTCAAAAAATCTCAAACTTCTCCCCCTTTGACATCAAGGGAAAATGGATTATAATATTTTTCTTCAAAAATAATTCCCTTTAATAGATATATACACATGATAGTAACTCCTCCTTACTGTTTTACTCCTATAATCAACACTTCAACAATTAGAGTGACTCCCCCTAGCAATGTTATCCATCAAGAATGACCAAAAATGTACTACAATATTATCTGCTACTTCCGCATATGTACAATGAAATTGAAAACTTCATAAGTAAAAGCAAAGATGTACACTTTCAACTAGAAGAAGGAGAAATATTCTTGTAAGAAACCTTCAATTTTGCAAGGTGTGCCTCCCAATCCTTCTTGGTGAAAGAAAGCATGCAACACCAACTCTCAAATTCTATGAGGAGATCTTCTCCTTCACCCAAAGAATAGGGTATCAAATTCAATTTCACTACCATGTTAGTATTAGCTATAGCACCTATCAAGGATGTAAGTCTTGCACTTATGAAATCTCTAAGACGACTTTATTGCATTATGATCTTCTCTTGTTGTTCTTACAATTGAAAGAATTGAACATGTAGGTTTTCTATTGTTTCCCTTGTAACACTATCTACATCATTAATTGGATCATAAACATTAGAGGCCTAAGAAATTTGTGACTTGATGGAGTCCATTTCATCTTTGATGTTCCTTGTAAAATTCGTCCATTTCAAACAAAACTGAAATAAAACTCTAGCTTGTTCTAGACATTTTTGAACATATATCAAGTTACTTTTCAACTTGTCATGTGCAACTCTCCATTTATTAGATATCTTGGTCAATCTCTTATCATTGACCTTATTTTCCATTTATTTTTCAATCTTTTCTTCTAAATTGACAAAGTAATCTTTGAAAGAATCTAACAGTAGCTTCAAATTTTGTACACCAGATAGCGAATCATCAATTTTTGAACTGGGAATACCTTCTTGCAGTACCTTAACTACTTCAATTAGTTTTGTACTCTTTTGGTGGGTTTGTAGTATCTCCTTCCTTGTAGAGGCATAAAAAGAATTAACAAGCTGAAGTTCTTGCATGGGAGAGATCTTGCTCATGTCAACCTGTCCTTGCTACATTGTAATTTGTAAGATTTGTGGACACTATTGGTTCAAACTATAATTGCATATCTAGTGTATTCTTGAATGAATCTCTAGGGGCTCTAAAGGATTCACCAACAACTTTGGCACTTTGTTCTTCCTTCTGCTCACTCTTTTCCCTTTCACCACTATCAAACTCTTCCTCAACATTCTTCTCTTCTTCTATAGATTTCTCATTATTCGAAAGAGGCAATTATTCAGTATTTTGTGCCTCTAATTTCTCTAGGACTTTTTTTGTATCTTCTTTGCTTTTTTTTGTTTCTATGTCTGGAGGGGGGAAATATTATTCAGTTTGTTCTTCCTCCTTGTCTAGGACATCCTACATTTCATCATTCTTTTCTTCACCAACATTCTCCACCATGAAGAGACATTATTTGTAACCACATTTTCTTGCACATTCTCTTGTACAAGAAAATGTTCATGTTGTGCATTTTTAGGCTCATTATTCTTTGGAATAAATGCATCATGCTACATTTCACATTCACTATCCAGAGACATTCCCAATTCTTTTTCCAGATCAGCAATCTTTTGCAGTGTCTCATTTTTTAATCTCTCAATATCTTCTTTATCCCTAATCATCAGGGTGTTGACTCTCTGCTTTGTCTTAAATTCCTTATTATACAACCAAGCCATTTTTTCTCTATCCTCATTTGTGAGAGAAGAGCCAATCTTCTCCAAGCCAAATACCCTCATTTTGGCATCTTCATCAAATGCTTCGTGCCTTCTAGCACTTAGAATTATTTTAAGGTCATCAAGTAGTTGACTCTAAATTTCACTCAAACTTATATTGAATGTAACCATATAATTAATGATGGCTTCTTCTATTTTAGCCTTGTTTTTTAAAACTCATTCGAATTCATCTTATTCATTTCTTCTAAAAGACCAAACTCTACAATGCCATTAAATAAAAAATATAATTTTAAAGGACTGTGTTTCCTTACCAGAGGGAATTTTTACTTCTTCTTTTTCTTCCCTTTAGGAAACTTTTCTCTTTCCATGTACTTATTTTCTCTTTTCTTAATAATAAAATATTTCTTTTCTTTTTCAACCTCCTCTTCATTTTTAGCATCAACACTATCAATTTTATCTATTTTGGCATTGGTTTCTTCTTAGAAGGCTTGAGATACCTTCTGTGATATAAGAGGGATTCACTACACATAGGTCTCTTTCTCCTCAAGAGATCACCAGGGAATGAAATGTCCTTATACACCTCAAACTAAATGGATCGATGATATCATGAACAAAAGTGAGAAAGTAGGTTCAGGATCCGAAAGAGAAATACTTTTAAGTTTCTATCCCCGGCTGAGAAGCTCCCGGCCAAAAGATGTCAGTGCATTTCTAGGATGCAAACGTGGTGCGCTATCGTACGTAAGATGTGTTGGTGTCTTAAGCTGCAAGGAACTCAAGAGCTCAGACATATGAATCAAAATCTTACTTCTTGGCACTGATTGAGAGACAAGAAGAGCCAAACAATCAACAAAAAGATAAGAACTATAGGGAAATGCAAGAGAATTTGTAACAAGATTACCTTCATGCGTCTGAATCTTTATTCCAAGTTTCCCTTTGTAACCTGTACAAAAAAGATCAAGGGGAAAATTTTGGGGCTTTATAGGGGCATGCCTCACTTAGACCCCCATATTGGTGTTCCCACCTCCATGGACAACCAAGTTTGGAAAAGAGTGTAAAGGAAGTAAACAAAGTGTGGTGAAAACAAAACCCACTTTGGAGTAGAGCTCACGCCACAAAGTAGTAAATGAACTAGTAAGAAAGAGTGATAGGGAGAGAGAGCATTACCCATGGGTCAAGACCCTCTTCCGGAGCACACAGGTGCATCACGATGTGCTTTCTTGAGAGCTAGTAGCTGTTGGAGGGACCTCAGTCCAGCATGGCTACGCTAGTAAAAGTGTTGCTATTCAAGGATAGAGCCTACCCAAGAGTAGAGAAAGTGATGACAAATTCTTGAATTGAAGGCTTCCAACCATAAAATGAGGGTGAAAGAGGAGTTTTTAATGCATGCATGGGAAACATAGAGACATTTTACTTGAAACCTAATCGCCAAGATGCGTGTCGCAAGGGTCAGGGTTCTAGATTCACCGTTTCTGACTCAGAAAACCGCTAGGACTCTAGTGCTTCACGCGGACGTCCACACACCACGTAGGCATCCAAGGCCTAAGTTTTCAAAATATGCTCCATTAGGCTTCTATCATTTTTCCATGTGTCCACATGGAGTCGGAATCGTAGAATTCCGTCTCATGGGATTTTTTCATTAATGCTTCCAAGGTGTCATAAATGCTAAGCAAGATGTGAAAATGTGGAATTTCCCCTAGGTGGTATTTTGTGACATTACATCTTCTTCTTCTAGATTAGTTGTGGTTGTTCTTCTTCTACCTCTTCATCCTCACAACTAGTATATTTTTCTCTTATGGCCTTTTCCTTTACTCCTCTCCACTTAGGAGTTTGTTGTGTCACAGGGGCATTGAAAGTTGCTTTCTTCTTCATACCAACTGCATGCTTAGTTCTGGAGGATTGGGAATAATTGAAGAGGGGGTAGAGGTCCTACTTGACCTTCTTTTACTTGGAGTTCCTTCTAAAGGGGTAGATATTCATTTGGATTTCTCTATAAGACTTTTTGGTAAACTCATCATTTCCACTACTTTTTTTTTTTTGTTTTGTTTTGTTTTTTTTGTTTTTTGATTGGTAATGGGCACCTTTTAAGGTGCCTAACACTATTGTTGTTCAAATCTGCGAGCCCGCCAACCCAGCGAAAGCACAAATCCTACGAGCATAGCGGCCCAGCGGGGATTTGAACCTTGGTGGCAACGTCACCAAGCAAGTGTTTCAACCGCTGCATTATATGGGTCACCCCTCATCATTTCCACTACTTATGCCTTCATATTTTCCACATTCTTTTAGATTTCCTTCTTTTTGTACTCCATGTGAACTACATTGAATTTTTCTTCATATGTACCATATCTTTCCTCAAATGTGTCTTTAGGCATACTCAACATATGATCTGCCAAACCGGTAACCTCATCCTCTATTACCTCATATCCTAGTTCTAGAATCCACACTGTCCTAGGTTCAACAACTTGAATGATACAATTATCTTTCCTAACCATTAAGATGATGCCAATTTTGTACTTAACAATACTTTTAGGAATTATTTCTCTTACCTCCATGTTTCTTGAAAAGTCTTGAAGAAACCCCACAATGCAGTTTTATGAGTATCTAAGTTACCCAACCTTCTCAAGTGGTCTCTAATATGCACTACAACTGAAATATTGTCCAGCCACACAATAATCTTTTTATTGAGAACTTCTCTGAGAAAGAAAAACAATAAACATATGATTAGGGTACCATACTGGAAGGGGTACCATGAATCTTTGGTCTTTTGTATATTGTTAATCAACTGTTGTCTTAGAAATTTACACAAGTTTATATCCATTCCTTTCTTCACCATCTCATAGGTAGTATGAATCGTGGTTGTGAAAATAGAGTTTTCTTTTATCATGAAGAAGATCTTATACCATATCATCATGGAGACATACTTTACAACCAGATCTTCAATATCATTACTGGTGAGAGCACACTTGTCAAATTTTTCTCCTGTTAACTTCATAACCACATCATTCTTCATAGATTTTAGTGTTGGAACTAGTCCTTATGAGCACAAAATGGTAACCGACTTGATTGCTTGCTTGTTTATAATATGTGGCTTATCCAACCATATAAATTTGTGATTAATGTTTTGCTCAAAACATACTTAACCCACTCATCCACATAGTAGAAAATAGGAAAGTTGTTCCACACATCTAATTTCTTCTCCATCAAACCCCCATGCTCAGGTTTCAACTCAAAGTCATCATCGGTTAACTTGTCTACCCGAAATTCTCCCAACTTTGAATGATTGAATTGTTGCAAGGTGTGACCCTTGGTCTTCCTTGTAGCACTAGCACATGGATTTGTGACATGGTCTAACCACCTCTTGTGGTTCTTAACTGAATCTTGTATTGGGAATTGACAAGTTGATCTTTTGGTGCAACGACAAGTCCAAAAATTGGTATCAGAGTTGGTCACAGGTTCAAACCCCACGTTTGTGCTAGGGGGGATTTTTGCAAGGTGTGACCCTTGGTCTTCCTTGTAGCACTAGCGCTTGGGTTTGTGACATGGTCTAACTGCCTCCTATGGTTCTTAACTGAAGCTTGTATCGGGCATTGACAGGTCAATCTTTTGGAGCAACGACAAGTCCAACATGAATTCCTTGTTTTTTGTATGAATACAAATTCTTATATCCTCTCTATTAATTACACCATATGAGACACTTGAAAACACACTTTCCAAATCCATTTCCATGGACTTGAACGAATGGTTTTTGAATTTAGGAGATTGGTTGTTACAATGCACTAACTTGAGGATAACATTTTGAACCTTTCTGAAACTAGGGTTATGCAAAAAAATAATAAATACCTTGAAATTATTTGTTGGTAGGGTTTCCACAACAACTTGGAAATGCTTCAATTAGCCTCTCTTTTGATCTATTCTCCTCTTCAATTGTATGATCACAAGTGATATTTTCATACATGAACTGACATATAAACCCCTTTTTCGGTGACCTAATGCATATTAATTGCTTTGATAGAAGTTAGGTCAAAAGCTAGAAAGTCGTAACTATGTAGTTATTCACCTTCAAAAACTCCACAAATCTTCACAACAAAAGATTTTCCACCAGAGATTTCACCAATAGATTGAGCATATCAAACTACATCTTGTATCACTATATTGAAGGCATCATCACAACATATTTGGTGGGGGCTTAAATATTTTATGTTAAAACTCCCCCTGGGCCAAAGCTCTTCATCTAGTTTTTGGACGAAACACTTGCACCAAGAGGTGGCACTAACTCATTCTTAACCTCGTTCTCCTCTTTCTTCTTCTAGATCTTGTTAATCTCTTTCTTCATCTCTACTAGATCAATTTTCTTCACCATATCACTCTTCTTTACCAGATCAACCTTTACATTCTTACTTTTTCAAAGCTTGGATATGTGTCTTGTTTTATTGTATTTGTGACATATGATAGCTTTTTGAACAAGCTCACTTCTTACCATTCTAGATCTACTTTCAAAATGCTTATGTCCAAATCCATTACATGTATAGCAGTAGACATTGAAATATTGAAACATCATACCATTATTGTAACCATTCATCATCTGATTTCTACATTCAATGGACTTATGACCAAATCTATTGCATGTGAAGCATTGAATGGTAAAAGATTGAATATTTTGATTCATTTTGCTTCTACACTCTAGCTCTATGTTCAAATATATTGCAAGAATAACAATAACCAACAAAAGATGAGCACCTTTGTGCATTTGGTTGTTTGATAGGTGGTCTCTTGAAAGCTTTCTTTTGGTTCTAAACCTATTTGAAATTTCTCTTTTTTTCTCCATTATTCCTTTGTTCACTATTCTTCTTTACAACATTGTTTGAATTATGATTTTCTTTTGAGATTTCTCTTTTTTCAAACCCTAAACATCCTTTATCCTTAGAATTTTTTTAATTTGAAATCACCTCTTCAAGAAAGGTGGAACTCTTCTTGAATTTATCTTCTTGGATCTTTTCTTTCTCTAGATTGGACCTCAAGGTCACAACTTCTTCAATTCTTGAACATTTTAGCTGATTTGTTTTTCAATTTGGAATTTAGGAATTCTTCAATCCTTTTCCCTTCTTCAACTTGCACTTTTAGATTGGTGATTGTTTCATTTGACTACTTTAGCTTCTCACTTACCTCCTTGAATATTTCTCTAAACTTCTTGTTTTTCTCCCTCAACTTCTTGATGCATTCATCTGATTCCTTAATATTGTCTTTCATATCTCTATTCTCACATTCAGTTCTATCCAAATCATCAAGGGTTAAATTGAGTTCTTCATTCATATCAACTATGCAATCTTTTTTAGTAAATACTACCATAGGAATTTATTCTGAAGGGATAGGATATCTCCTAGTAGCCATGTGTTCAACCTACAAGATCTACCTCAACAATCAAGCCAATTGAAGGAACCAAGCTCTGATAGAAATTGTTAACCACCTGGAATACTAAGAGGGGGGTGAATTAGTATTCCCTGAAATTCATAAAATTAAACGTGCATTTTAAAATATTTGATCCAACTTGTGGAAATGAAAAGGAAAAATGAAAGCATCCATCACAACACATAACACAAGAATACCAAATTTATGTGGAAAACCCCAAAAGGGAAAAACCATGGAGGATTAGCTCACAATATATTATAACCAGTTATAAGATATTATAGAATGGATCACTAATAGGTGGACTTACTATCCAAAGGACTCACTGTCTAGGAAAAGAAATAAATAGAAGAAAGGGTGGATCACTGCCAAGTATTGAACTTATATAATGCATCTGCAATATGCTAGAGATATTTCCAACTAATCTCTATAAACTAACTAAACACACTTCATACTTCACCATAATTACACTTTGCACTTTTCTTCACACTAGATCACACACACACATACAATTACATACTACATACATCCCACACAAGGAATTAACCTTGCATATATACCACAACCATCCAAACCATCAATTTGGTTGGCCTAATTAGATGAAACATGCAACACCACAACATGATGGCATAAAACTCAACTATACATGCCTTGCCAAAATAAACCAAAATGTGTGACATATCAAAATACTTCAAAATGATCTATAATTACTTCCATAAGTCCAATCCAAACTTACTTTAACTCTGCATGACCCCAAACCCTTTAGGTTGACACCACTGGTGAAGCAACAATAAAATTATTTCTACAACACTAATGACCCCAAACCCTTTAGGACCCACAAAACACTTGCCACTCAAAACATGCACACTAATGATTTCCACAAACACTCTCTCAAAACCACATAAAAAAAATTCAACCACGATGGAATGCAAAGCATTCCAATCGTGTACTCTACAACTGCAACTCTATCATTTCCAAGTCTGATACTCTATCAAAATTATTTTCTATTGTGGAGGACTTCAAGGATTAAAAAATTGGATTTAGATTCCTCCAACATGCACCAACATTACCTCAAAAATTTATGATAATATTATTCATGGCAGAGCAATGCGGACCTCAAAACTGGCTCATTAAACACTGAAAATTGTACTCTAGGACTTAGTAAAATCTACAAAACATTTGGTTTTCTCTAGAACAAGCACTAATGCATCTTTATAATGGATTTCCATCAATGAAAACACCACACGCTATCATTCTCATCAATATTCAAAAACCCCTCCACTCAACAATCTCTTCATCATCATGCTCAAGTTGCCAACAATTCTTAATGGCAAACAAACTTCCAACACCATCATCCTAGATAATTTAAGGATGATATTGAGTAGATTATTTGGGAGTTGCTAGATGTAGGAAACAAATGACCTAGTTCTAGCCCCTTCGCTTATTATATCGTCTTGGTAAGGAAGAATTATGGTACCATGAGGATGCACATTGATTATCATGCACTAAATAAGAATGCCATCAAGAAAAATTATCCTATTCTGCATATGCATGAGCTTATGGATGAGCTATATGGAGCAATCTATTTCTCCAAAATATATCTTCAGTTTGGATACTGTTAGATTCTGGTATAAGAGCAAGATGTGCATAAAATAGCTTCCAAGTGACACTATGGATGTTTTGATTATTTGGTTAATACCTTTGGGTTATCAAATGCTCTAACTACTTTTCTATCTTGCATGAACTATTTGTTCAACAAGCAATTATGGAAGTTTGTGCTAATCTTTTTTATGACATTTTGGTGTACAACAAGACATGGTAGGAGCATATATGGTACCTAGATGAGGTGTAAGAATTTTAGTGGTTGAATTCCTTTTTTGTGAAAGCCTCTAAGTGTGAGCTTGATATGACTAAGCTATTATATTTGGGATATGTTATTGGTGAAGGCAGAGTGAAGTCACATAGGGAGAAGATTAAAGCTATACTTGACTGGCCATCACCAAAGAACATGTCCTATTTGAAGGGATTAATTGATCTATGCACATATTATAGATGGTTTATGAAGGGATTTTATTCATTAACTGCTCCTTTGACATATTTGACCAAGGATGATTCCTTTGTTTGGATAGATGAGACTCAAAAGATCATGGACATATTAAGAAGGTAATTAGCACTTCTCTTATTTTGGTGTTGCTAGGTTTCTTTAAACCTTTTGTGCTTGAGTGTGATGCATACAATATTGGTATTGGGATTTTTTTTATTATATAAGACACGTATCCAATTGATTATGAGAGACAAAAATTGAATGGGATTGAAAAATAGATTATCTGCATATGACAAGGGAATGTTGGAAATTATCCATGAACTTGAAAAGTTCCATCAATATCTTGTGGGAAACAAGTTTATAGTGAGTACTGATCATAATAGCCTCAAGTATTTCATGGAGGAAAAAGGATTAAATGGGAGACAACACCATTGGGTGAGTAAGCTTCAAGGATATGACTTTGATATTGAATTTTTCAAAGGGAAAAATAATGTCATTGCTGATACATTATCTAGAAACCCTTCATTTTGAACTCTCAAAAAATTTAGACTCTTGGAAGGATCATTTAATAGTAGAGTATTCAAAAAATAAGCATGATTGTGAAATTATAGATGGTAAAATCAGTGATGAAAGGTATAGAGTGTTGAATGAAATCATCTATTATAATGATATAGTCTATTTTATACTAGAAAGTAAGCTTAAACATAAGATTCTTATTATTGTCCATAACAATCAACTTTCTGGTCATTTGAGTTATTTGAAGACATACAGGTACATCTATGAAATATGATGTCCTCAAGCATGTAAGAGAATGCATCGAGTTTCAAAGGAAGCCAAAATTTCTTTTCTAGCAAGGCCACTACATTTACTTCCTATTTCCAATAAAAATAGGAACACATATCAATGGATTTCATTATCGGGTTGCCCAAGACCAATGGTAAGGATTGTATTTTTGTTGTGGTGGATAGATTCACTAAATATGATCACTTTTTTCAATGATTTTTGAGTTTAAAGAACCACAAGTTGTTGATATATTTTTTGAACAAGTGTTTAGACTTCATGGTGTGCCAAAAAGAATTGTATGCAATAGAGATTTAATATTCCAGTAATTATTGGTAAGAGTTGATGAAGTTGGTTGGAATAGAACTTGATCATAGCACTAGTTATCATCCTCAAATATATGGACAAAAAAAATATTGTAAAAAAATGGCTTGAAGACTACATAAGAAACTATGTTTTAGGGCAACAAAAGGAAAGGTGGTTACACTTGGCTGAATTATGTTACAATACTACATATCATATGAGTATAGGTACGACCCTTTCAAAGCCTTATATGGTTATGAATCTTCTATATTAGTGGACTTGGTTTTTTTATTATTTAGGGAGTTCCAAAGCTCTTGAGTGGGCTAAAGAGAATCAAGATATCACTAAGGCACATGAACAAAAAAATAAATATGTTGATCACCATTGAGTTGAGAGGTCTTTTGAGGTGGGAGACATGGTATTTGTGAATCTTCAAACTCATAGACAATCCTCATTGAAAGTGAGTGTAGTAAAAAATCTTAAACCAAGGTTTTAGGGGCCATTCAAGGTGATTAAAAAAATTGGTGAAGTAGCATATGAGTTGGAGTTATCATCTAGAAAAATCCACAATGTGTTCCATGTGTCATGCTTGCTCTTGGATAACAAGTGATTCATTCTAAAAAATTGCCTCCTATGGATGAAGAAGGTAAGTTGATACTCATTTTAGAAATAATTTTGAAAGTGAGGGAGAAGAAGCTAAGGATTGAAATAATTTTTGAGTTCTCGTCAAGTGGAACAACTTTCCTTTGGAGGATGTTATGTGGGAAGGAAAGGATATTCTTAAGCATCTTAGTATACAAATTCTTGAGGCAAAACATTCTTTGGGTGGGGAGGATTGTTTTGACCTCAACTCAAGCCATGTGACTTAGCGATGCATGGGTTGTGATCCTTTCCTTGGATTACCCAAGAGGAAGATGATGTAGAGCATTGATGTTTAAGCGTGGAGTTCTTAGCTTGTATCCTATTATATTCTTAAGTTGTGGGAATGCATTTTTATGTAACTTAGGATGTGATTCCTTGCCTAAGGACTCAAAATTTCCCCATTTTTAAGTTTAATGACCTAAGGGGCATGTACATTAAGTGATTTTATTAAAAATGTGCCAAAAAGGTCAAGTGGGGTGTGATTTCATGGAGCCTATTGGTTCATTTTTTAGGGATTTTATTTGGAGCATTGGATTGAGTTGGCAATGAGTCAATAAAATTCAATACTTCTTTTGGGAGTCATTATATAACATTTTAGGGTTCTTTTGGAGCTCATTATGTTATTAGTATTTTCTCTATTGTAGTTGCAATCTTTGGCTTAAGGTTTGAAAATCCTTGAGTATCCTTGGCTTTAGAGAGACATACGAGATCCCCCTAGTCAAAAGGGTGTGTTTAGGTGGAAGGGACTTGGTCTATGATGCCCTAGAATGTCATTTTCAAAGATACACTTTTCAAGCTTGGAGGTTATTTCACGAGGTGAGATTCAAAATATCAAGATCAAATTTGGATTATCTGCAACAATGTGTCTTCATGTTTTTTAGCATAACTAAAGCTAATAACAAAAAGGACAAGTGGGATGAACCTAGTGTTGATTTATTGGGGTTTTAACAAGGGTTGCTAGGGTTTGTATACATTTGAGGTATTCGTTCCTAAATTTGCATACTGTTAATCATATTCATCTCAAAAAATTATGGAAAATTTAATTTAAGCCATTTTTGTAAATTTTGGGCAGATTTGAAGTATTTTTAAGTGAATTTTCTATATTAAAAAATAAAATAAAAATTATTTAAATTAATAAAAAAATAGATCAATAATATGAGTCTAAATTTGTGTTTGTTAAAGGATGCCTTATTTGTAAATAAAATTTTAGAATTTTATATTTCATATTTTTGTGAATATTGTTAGTTTTCCTCTATCCCTATTTGAGGGATCTATTACATGGGCATAATGAACTCAATGTTATTCAAAACATATTGATGAGTTGAAGAACCTTCTTAAGAAGAATCTCCTTCATCATCAAATTACAATCAACCTAAAGGGAAAGCACTTGTTGCAATTATAAATTCTGAGACAAAAATATGGATACTCGATTCAAGAGCCTCACATCACATGGCTTCATCAAAGAGTATGTTTTCTTCATTTGAGTCTTGTTCATCACCACATATCTCGATGAATAATATATATATGTGTGTGTGTGTGTTTGTGGGAAAGGATCCATTGATATGGATGACAAAACATTCAATGATGTTCTTTGTGTTCCTTAATTGTCAACCAATATCCTTTCTATTTATTAGATCACACATGGAGGAGTAGGAAAGAGTGTTGATTTCATAATAGATTCTATCATAATCTATTATTTCCATAGTAGATATATAGTTGCATTTAGGGAGGTTAATCACCAATAATGAGTCTACACCTTTTTAACATTTTTCTCTTATTTTTCCTTCGATAAATTTTCACATTCAAAACTTTAGTGTGGACACTTTTGAGGAGATTCAATATGGTCATTTGAATCTTGGTCTTCTTTCATTTACTGAGTATTGAGTGAAATGTGTTGATGTTTTATCTTGTGATTCCATAGTTTTGGCTCCTTGTGATTTAGCGCATTAAGACATGCATGATCTTCTAGAGATGGCTACTTGGGATGAGTACTCATCAAGTACTGTTGGTTTTCTTTATGAGTCCTATATTTCAAATTTGGGAGACACCATTTATTGCATTCATCTTCTCTTTGATGGAGATGATGCTTCCTTAGTTGTTGTGAGGGAACACTCTCACCCTCTTATTCATTCTCTACATGATCATCCTTCACCATTTGACATGAGTGTGGATTATTTTGGACACCATTTGGAGGAATATTCTTTATCTTTAGAGGAGGTAACTTTGTCATTGGGTTGTGTTCTATATTAATTTAAAGGAGATTTTGGGTTGTCATCTTCTATAGTGTGGCCTAGAATTCCTTTTTGGAGCATGGTGACCTTCAAAATCAACATAGAGACACTTGAGCATTCTTTGAAGACATCACACATAATCTATCTTCTCCCATCTTCCTTTTTGGAATGGGATGACATCTTGCATACCATATTGGTTTTTTTTCTTCCTAAGGGGAAGAATGTTGTTTAAAACTCTTGGATCAGCTTCAACATTCAATGTCAAGCATCTACCATCATTGTAGGAGTCTATAAAAATTGAGAGGGGTTGCATAGTCTCTCTTCTTCTCTCTTATGGGGATTATTTTTCCTCACATGAGGTTTTATACTTCTCATTGTTCATTGAGAGTATTTTATTTTTATCTCTTTTGGGGAGCAGTTTTATCCCACTAGGTTTTCTCCTTTTCTTCATTTTTGAGAGATTGCATTTGTACATGGGTTCCTAACATGGCCTCATATTCAAGACCAACCCTTGCATCATTTTCATAATAATTTTCTCCTTAAGTTGTACTTTGTTGCAAATATGTTGCAGGTGTTTCCATTGATGTCAACAGTGTGAAGTGTGTTGATGATGTTGGATTTTTTATCAACAAAATGGTAGTGTGTAGATGGTTGCATATGCTGCAATCAAGATGTTGATAAGAAGTATTATGAATGTAGCTAAATTTCATGATTTGATTTAACAAGTGTTCTATATTTCTTGTTTCTCATGTGAATGTTGTATTCATTATCTATTGATGTAAAATGTATAAAAGAATATCTTACAATTAGTGGCTCAGGAAGCTGCTTTGAAGAGCTCTGAATAATGCTCCACATTCCTCCACACTTAAATATTTGGTCCTAAGATTTGGAAGATAGACAAAATCAAGTGTCAAGTATGTATGTTCCTATTTTTAGAGCATATGAGTTATTGCACAAGTTTCCTAAGTTAGCAAAATGAAGACTATGTTGAACACCCAAAATATTAAGAGGGGGCATGAATCAGTATTCCCTAAAATTCATTAACTTAAAAATGTACTTAAAAAAATCTCATTCAACTTGCAGAAATAGAAAGGAATAGTTCAAGCATCCATCACAACATATAACACACAAACACTAGATTTACGTGGAAAACCTAAAAAGGGAAAAACCATGGTGAGGTTTAGCTCACAATATATTATAACTAGTTACACCATATTAAATATGGCTCATTGCTAGGCGGACTCACTATTTGGAGGACTCACTATCTAGACAATAGAGAATGACTCACTGGCAAGACTAGAAAGAGCGTACGAGAATGGAACACTGCCAAATATTGAACTGATTACAATGCATTTGCAACATGTTGAAGACAGTTCCAATTAAGCTTTGAAAATTGACTTTACACATTTCATACTTCACCATTATACACTCACTTTGACTTTCTTCACATCAAATTCAAATACAAGAAATATAGTATTTCAAAGACATATTTTCAACAATGAAATTAATTTACATATATATGCATAACATCCACAAACTCTCACACCATCAATTAGGTCATCCTAATCAGATGAAACGTGTGATCCAAAAATTGTTGGCTCAAAAATAAATCATACACACCTTGTGGAGGAAACCAAAATAGGTTGGAATGATCCATAATTACTCCTATGAATCCTCTTCTTACACAATTCAACTCCGCATGACCCCAAAACCCTTATATTAGTACCACATAACAAAACTGGTGAAGTAACAAGTGAATGAACTAGCTAATCATCCACAAGTCAACATGCGAACCACCAAACTACTTGCCACTTAGAGTGCACACACTTCTAACATCTATAAAAACTTCCTCAAAATTGTAAAGGATAATATTTATCTGTGGTGGAATGTGAAGCATTCCAACATGCACTCTACACCTGTAACTCTATCACAACTTATTCCATACTTTTTCAACAATATCTTCAACTGCGGAAGACATGGAAACTTGAATCTTTGGATATAAACTCCTTCAATAAATATCATCAACTCCTCAAATCTACATGACAAGATTCTGCAACATAGAGCATTGTGTACCACAAAACTAGTTCACTATAACACTAAAATTGTACTATAAGACAACCAATTATCCAAAACACTTATACTTTTTTGGATCAACACTTTTGCATCTATATAATGGCTTGCCATAAATGACAACAACATATGCCATCCACACACTATCATGCTCATGTTGCCAAAAATCTCCTCCTTTTTCATTGATGGCAACATACTCTTCTCCTAAAGTACTCCCCCTTTAACATCAAGGGAAAGGGGTACCAAAAATATACTTAATTTCTTTACTCCGCCTAAAAATGTTATCTATTACTAAAACTGAAAAAACTTGTACCACAACACCATCAACTACTTCCACAAATGAAAATTGCAATAAAAAAATGTTTATACAAGGAAAAAATGTATAACTTAACTAGATGAGGGAAGAATACCCTGATATGACACCTTCAGTTTTCCAAGGTGTACCTCCCAATATTTCTTTGCAACATCCCAATCCTTCTTGGAAAAGGAAAGCAAGGAGTTCTGACTTTCATACTACAGATGGAGGTCTTCTCCTTCTTTCGGAGAACTCAACACTAGATTCTCTTGCATAAACTTTTCTTTATTAGCCAAAACTTCAATCAAATTTGTAAGTCTAAGACTTACCACATCACAGAGTCGACTGCACTGCATTATGATTTTCTCCTTTTTCTCTTGCAATAAGAAGAATTGATAATGTAGATTTTTAATAAATTCCCTGGTAGCTCCATCTGTATCATTTACTGGATCATATGCACTTGAGGCTTGAGAAATTTGTGACTCAATAGATTCCATCTAATCTTTAATTCCCCTTGTAGAATTTGGCCACTTCAAATAAAATTGAAACACTACTTTATCTTCTTCTAAACACTTCTCAACTTCCTTTAAGTTTCCTTGCAACTTAGCATGAAAAATAACACACTTATCAGAAACATCAATTAATCTTTTAATTGACCTTCTTTTCCAATTCCTTCTCAATATTTTCTTTCAAACCAATAGAATATTCTTTTAAACAATCAAGCAGTAACCTCAATTGTTGTGCACTACATAAAGAATTATCAATAGTTATCTGAGAATACCTTCTTGCAACACCTTCACTACTTCATCTACTCATCCTAAACTCTTCTGGTGAGTTTTAAGAATTTCCTTCCTTGCAGAGGAATTAAGTACATCACCAAGCTATATCTTATGTAGAGGGGAAATTTAATCTAGGTCCACTTGACCTTGTTGCATAGGGATATGTTGTAGTTGTGTAGACACCACTAGTTGAAACTACAACTGCATATCTAAAAGATGTTTTAATGAATCTCCAGAGGGTTTGGAGGATTCACCACCAATTTTAGCACTCCCTTATTCATTTTTCTCACTCTTCTTCTTATCAGTATTGATAGAACATTCTTCAATATTATTTTCATCTTTCAAAGGAGGCAAGGTTTCTTATATTTGTGCCTCATTCTTCTCTAGGATATCTTCCTTATCTTCCACATTATGCTCGACTTCTATCTCGAAATCCGTAGGGGGAAATTTTTTTTCACCTTCAACTTTATTCTTCTTTTAAACATCTTGTTTATCTTATTTCTTCTCTTCATTAGAATCTCCACATCTGGAGGATTATTATCAATCACCATATCTTCATGCCCAAGCTCATGATCATGTTGTTCATGCTGCTCACCAACTAGTTCATTGATTTTCGTGAGAGGAGTGTCATGTTGCACTTGGTCTACATCACCCAGAGGGATTATCAATGTTGGAAACAGGTGCCTCAAATTCTGGCTTGTACCTCTAAGAAAGACTTGACAGATTTATTTATTTTCTGGCCTTTATCACTTTACCGCTAGGTGCATCTCTTAGAGGTGTAGTTGTGCATTTTACCACCTTATCGTGAGCCTCTTTCTTTCAGTCCACAATTGGGAGGTGTTACCGTCATAACACAACAGACTCCTCACTGTTCAGTGGTTGCACGGTGAAGGCTTGGTGAATGACATAGATGGTTACCACCATACCGTGGGGTCACTCTTCCTCCTCGGCAATGGCATGATGAATTGGGCTGTCAGAGTAAACACTTACCTCGATACCACAGGGGTCACTCGGAGAAGGTGCAATGGTGCGGTAGACCGTGACGGTTGGTGGCAGTCTACCTCCATACCACAGAGGGTTGTGTAAGGCTTGGTGGTAGCGTGGTGACAGTGGAAGACTGGTGGTTGAATGCCTACTGCCATACTGCGGTGGTCTCATCGCTTGATTGCGATGGTGCGGTGTGTATACTGCCAGACCACGAAGGCCTTGTCTAGGATGAGCAGTAGCACGGTACACCGCATTACCACGAGAGTTGGTCGACAGGGTTGTGGTGGCGTGATGGAAGGAGCTCAGTGCTTGGATGGCAAGTATGACTCACGGTCAAAGCAATGGACGAGTAATTTTATGACACGTAAGACTCGTTGATTTTACATCGCTGTTGTAAATCAACAATTGATTGGTCATTTTCTTGAAGCAGTGAATGCATTAACTATTAGACCTAATTCGGTCGGTGACAGGATCTTATTATGGCAAATAGAATTAAATGCAGGGTGGCCCGATGCATGTTTGCAGGGTGACTTGGATAGGAGGAGATTAGATTTGTCTCTCAGAAGGAAGGTGTATAATTAAGGCACCTGATTGGTTGGTTGATGTGTAGAATTTTGAACAGACTGAAAATGTGTGATATAGTGTGTTTTCTTTGTATGCTGATATAGCATTGTAATAGAGAGAAATAAGTCTGTGAGAGAGTTGTCTGTAAGAAGTGTGTTATGTTGTTGTTGTAAGCTAATATCAGAGAGAGAGGTTTGTTAACTTTGTATGTAATCTTTTTACTATAATAAAAAGTGATTGCTCTTGGTCTAGTGGGTTTTTTCCCGAGAAGGGTTTTCTCACATATATCTGGTGTTTGTTTTTAGTTTTTGTTACTCTTGTTATCCTATATGTATGCATCTTAAGTGTATGAAAGCTTTAAAATATGGTTTTTTCACTTCACTGAGGTTTTAGCGTTAGGAAAGCATATTCTGAAACTCTTCTTTTCCTTTCAAGTGGTATTAGAGCCTGGCTAGTTGAGTTATCCTTGTTAGTAGGGCTGGTTTTCTGTGCTAATTCTATTTCAGTGGGAGTCTTGCAAAGTTAGAACCATTTTCTATTTGAGATGGCAAGTACATCAAGAAGAGTAGAAATTGAAAAATTCAATGGTGGCAACTTTGAGTTGTGGAAACTCAAGATGGAAGACTTGTTAGTTGATAGAGACCTCTGGGTTGTTCAGTCTGGAACTATGCCACAAGGAATGAAACAAGAGGATTGGGACCTCACTGATAGAAAATCCAGAGGTTTGATAAGACTGTCTAGTCAATTTTGTAATCTTGAACGTCCATGAGGAGAAGTCTACAACTTCATTATGGAAGAGGCTTGGTGATATTTATCAGGGAAAGTCTCTAGTGAATAAGTTATTCCTGAGGAAGAAGTTGTACTCCTTGAAAATGGAAGAAGGAGCATCTGTTGTAGACCATCTGAACTCATTTAATATGAGTGTTGCTCAGTTGGCATCTGTGGGTGTGAAGATAGAGGAGGAGGATCATTGCATGCTTTTGTTATGTTTGTTACCTGACACTTGGGATCATCTTGTAATGGCTATTGGAAGTACAAAAACTACTTTCAAGATGGAAGATGTGGTTGCCTCGCTATTGTCAGAAGAAATGCGGAGTAAGTCTTCAGAGATGGCCAAAGAGGCCATTGTTGTTCAAGGTAGATTGAAGGAGAAAGGTAAGAAGAAGGACAAGAAGTCTAAATCCAAATCTGAAGGGAGATCAAAATCTCCTGGTAAAAATTCCAAGGTGAAATGCTGGAACTGTGGGTAGCCTGGTCATATCCGAAAGGATTGTAAGGAGAAGAAGAAGAATACTAATAACTCTTCTAGCAATGACTCTTCTCAAAGTGATGTTGATGACTTCATTGCAGCCTTGGCGACTTAGGTGCATCTTTCCATATGACGTCTCATAGAGAGTGGTTCACTAAATATGAAAAGTATGATGGTGGAAAGGTGTCATTGGTGAGTGACTCAGCTCTGGAGATTGTTGGTCATGGAAGAGTCAAAATAAAATTCCTTGACGAAAGAACTAAAGGGATTGGTGATGTACTGCACATACCAAGTTTGGCTCGTAACTTACTTTTTGTCAGTAAGCTAAATGATGTTGGTGTGGGAGTTTCCTTCTCGAGCAAATGATGTAAGATGGATAGAGGTGCAATGGTGTCGGCCAAGGGTGTACGCACTGGCACTTTGTACAAGCTGGATGCACATGTTGTTCAATGTAACGTCTCTATAAAGTCAGGAAAATTTGCTCATGAAGAGAAGAAGATTGACACTCCTCTGGATGAAAATTCCTTGGAGGTGAAACTCCCAATGGAGAATACCATGTTGTGGCATCATAGACTTGGTCACATAGGTGATAAGGGTTTAAAAACCTTGAAAAATAAAAATCTTGCAGAAGGGCTTGTTGATTGTAATCTTGAGTTCAATTTTGTGAAAATTGCATTTATGGAAAGCAACAGCGTGTTTCATTTTATTCGAGTCCTCATAAATCTTATGGTGTACTGGATTATGTTCATTCTGATGTGTTTGGTCCAATGAATGTTCCTTCATTACCGAAGTCTAGATATTATGTTTATTTTATTGATGATTATTCGAGAAGGGAATTTATATACTTTCTTAATAGTAAATCAGAAGTGTTTGGTCGATTTAAAGAATTTAAAAATTTGGTAGAGAATCAGACTGGAAGGAAAGTCAAATGTTTAAGGACAGATAATGGCAGTGAGTTTTGTTCTACAGATTTTGAAAGATACTGCAAAGACCATGGGATTAAAAGGCATAAAACTACAACTTATACTCCACAGTAGAATGGAGTTGTTGAAAGGTTGAGTAGAACATTAATGGAGAGAGTGAGGAGTATGTTGAGAAGTGTTGGTCTGGAGCAGAAGTTCTAGGTTGAGGTTGTGGCTACAACATGTTACCTAGTAAATCATTCACCTTGCTCTGCTCTTGTTGATAAGACACCTTTGGAAGCGTGGTTTGGTAAGAAACCCTCTCTGAGACATATTCATGTCTTTGGTTGTAAGGCATATGCATATGTGCCAAATGAGAAGAGATCTAAATTGGAGAACAAGGTTGTTAAATGTATCTTCATTGGCTATGGAGTTGGTGTGAAAGGATACAAGCTTTGGAATCTTGATACTGAGAAAGTTTTGTACAACAGAATTGTAATATTTCATGAGCTGAAACCCTCAACAACTGATCCACAGTTAGAGATAGATCAAAGAGAAAAGAAGAATGATTTAGTTGAAATTCCTCGAACTTTAGAAAAGGAGGAACTACATGGTGTACCTGAAACTAAGGAGAGCTCTAGCAGCTCTGAGAGCTCTGAAGATAAAGAACCACAACCTCAACCAGTAAGAAGATCGACACATGAAAGACATCAACTAGATAGGTATGGTTTCTCTATATTGGATTTGAACTGTGCCCATGCTTTGATTACTAGCACTGATGAGCCTAGGACTATGAAAGAAGAGATTAGCATGTCTGATTCAAATTCTTGGTTGGAAGCCATGAATGAAGAAATGGAATCATTGAAGAAGAATGAAACCTGGAATTTGGTACCTTTGCCTAAAGGGAGAAAGCCTATTGGTTGTAAATGGGTATTTAAGAAGAAGACTGGTCTAGATGGCAGTGCTAAAAATTATAAAGCAAGGTTGGTTGCAAAGGGGTATTCCTAGGTAGAGGGAATTGATTATGGAGAAATATTTTCCCCTGTAGCTAAGCTAACATCTATCACATTTATGTTGTCACTTGCAGCTACATATGACTTAGAGATTAAACAAATGGATGTGCAAACAGTGTTTCTTCATGGAGAACTAGAAGAAGAAATTTATATGTCCCAGCCTAAGCACTTCATTGAGAGAGGTAAAGAAAGCTTGGTCTGCAAGTTAAAGAAATATTTGTATGGTTTGAAACAATCGCCTAGAATGTGGTACCAAAAGTTTGACACTTTTGTGTTATCTATGGGATTTGTGAGATCAAAATCTGATCATTGTGTGTATTACAAATCTGAAAATGATCGTGTGCTTATTATTACCTTGTACAAGGATGATATGTTGTTCATAGGAAATAGTAAAACTATGATTTCTAATCTTAAGTCTCAGTTGTCTGTAAAGTTCGAAATGAAAGGTTTGGGTGCAGCAAGGTATATTCTGGGTATGGAAATAACCAGGGACATAATAAGTAGAAATCTTTGGGTCAGCCAAAGTAAGTATGTTAACACTGTTCTAGAGAGATTTGATATGAATGATTGCAAGCAACTAGTTGTTCTAGTTTTGCAGGGAATGAAGCTATTTGTTGAAGATTGTCCAATATCCTATTGAGATGGAGGACATGACTAGGGTTCCTTATTCAAGTGTTGTTGGTAGTTTAATGTATGTGATGGTTTGTACAAGGCCAGACATTTCCCAAGCAGTGGGAGTACTTAGCCAATTTATGGAAAATCCAAGGACACATTGGGATGCTGTGAAAAGAGTGTTTAGATATTTAAAGGGAACCTGAGAATATGCTCTGTGTTACCATGGTAATTTGGTTGAATCACAGAGGACTCTTAGCATTCATGGATATGTGGATTCTGATTGGGCAGGGGACATTGATAGCAGAAGATCCACCAATGGATATAATTTCATGCTGAATGGTGGTGCAATTAGTTGGATGAGCAAGCGACAGGTTGTAGTTTCTTTGTCCACTATGGAGGCAGAATACATGGAAGCAACACATGCTTGCAAAGAAGTTGTTTGGCTCAATCATTTGTGTTATGATATTGGTTTTGATGCAGGTCAGATTACTATTTGTTGTGACAGTTAGAGTGCCATTTTCTTGACGAAAAATCCAACTTTCCATGCTAGGACGAAGCATATCGATGTGCAGTATCACTTCGTGAGAGATATGGAGGATGGAAATGTCTCTTTAGAGAAGGTGGATACTTTGAAGAATGTTGCAGATGCATTGACAAAGCCAGTGAGCATAGACAAGTTCAAATGGTGTGCAAGTTAGATGGCCCTTGGGGCCTATGATTGTTAGTAAATTCAAAGTCTGGAGGAAGCCAACAAGTCTTCATCAAGTGGGAGCGTGTTGGAAATAGGTGCCTCAACTTCTGGCCTATACCTCTGAGAAAGACTTGACAGATTTATTTCTTTTCTGGCCTTTACCGCTTTACCGCTAGGTGCATCTCTTGGAGGCACGGTTGCTCAGTTTACCACCTTACCGCGAGCCTCTTTCTTTCGGTCCGTGGTTGGGCGGTGTTACCACCATACCGTGGTGGACTCCTCACTGTTTGATGATAACGACGGATGGCACAGATGGTTACCACCATACCGTGGGGTCACTCTTCCTCCTTGGCGGTGGTGCAGTGAATTGGGCGGTCAAAGTAAACACTTACCTTAGTACCGCGGGGGTCGCTCGGAGAAGACGTGGTGGTGAGGTAGACCATGACGATTGGCATAGACAGTCTACCTCCATACCACAGAGGGTTATGCAAGGCTTGACGGTAGCGTGGTGATAGTGGCAGACTGGTGATTGAATGCCTACCGCCATACTATGGTGGTCTCATTGTTCGATCGCGATGGTGTTGTGTGTTTACCGCCAAACCACGAAGGCCTTGTCTAGGATGAGCGGTAGCGCGGTACACCGCATTACCATCAGAGTTGGTTGACAGGCTTGCAGTGGTGCAATGGAAGGAGCTCGGTGCTTGGATGGTAGGTATGACTCACGGTCAAAGCGATGGATGAGTAGCGTTGACACGTGGTGCGATAAGACTCGTTGATTTTACATCAATTTTGTAAATCAACAATTGATTGGTCATTTGCTTGAACCAATGAATGCATTAACTATTAGACCCGATTCGACAGGTGACAGGATCCGATTATGGCAAACAAAATTAAATGCAGGGCGAACCGATGTATGTTTGTAGGGAAACTTGGATAAGAGGAGATCAGATTCATCTGTCAGAAGGAAGGTGTATAATTAAGACACCTGATTGGTCGGTTTATGTGTAAAAGTTTGAATAGATTGAAAACATGCGATATAGTGTGTTTTCTTGGTATGCTAATATAGAATTGTAACAGAGAGAAATAATTCTATGAGAGAGCTTTCTGTAAGAAGTGTGTTATGTTGTTGTTGTGAGCTAATATCAGAGAGAGAGGTTTGTTAACTTTGTATGTAATCTTTTTACTATAATACAAAGTGATTGCTCTTGGTCTAGTGGGTTTTTTCCTGAGAAGGGTTTTCCCACGCATATCTGGTGTTATCTCTGTGTGTTTTTTTCAAGTTTTTGTTACTCATGTTATCCCGTATGTATGCATCTTAAGTGTATGAAAGATTTAAAAGATGGTTTTTGCACTTCTCCTCTGAGGTTTTAGTTTTAGGAAAGTGTATTCCACAACTCTGCTTTTCCTTTCAATCAATTCTTTCACAAATCCTTCAATTATTTGAAGTGTCTCTTTCCTTAGATTTTCTATGTCTTCCTTGTCTCTACTCATCAGAGTGTTCACTCTTTTCTTAGTCTTGAATCTTTGAGAGTACAATTGAGATAGTTTAACTCTTTCCTCATGATTCAGTGGAGAACCAATCTTCTCCAATGCAAAAATCCTTTTCTTTTCCTCTTTTACAATAGTGTCTTGCCTTCTGGTACTTAACACACCTTTTAGATCTCCAGGAAATTGATCCTCAATATCACTTAGGCCAACACTAAATGTTACCATGTATTTAACAATGATCTCTTCTATGGTTACCTTAACTGCATCATCTAAACTAGGGTACAATTCAGTTGTCTCCTTCAATATCCCATACTGTATAATACTATTGAACAAAGAATCGCGTTTTAGAGGGATATTCTCTCTAATTGGAGGGGTCTTCTTCTTTTTCTTTTCCTTATCTTTTCCCTTATCCTTAGGTGATCCTTCTTCGAACTTTGGTTTATTTTCTCTTCTCTAGAAAACAAGTTTTTCTTTTTCTTTTTCTTCTTCCTCTTCACTATTCACATATATCGGATTGATCTTTTCATTTTCAGCACTGGTCTCTACCTAAGAGATACCAAAATTCCTTTTCTAGACCAATTGGGGTCCTTCCTCTTCCTCTTCTTCTTCATCTTCATAACTAACATAACTTTCCCTAGTAGCCTTTTCTTTCCTTATCCTCTATGGAGAATTCTATAACATAGAGGTGCTAGATGTTTCTTTCCTCTTGGTACTCCTTGTATGCTTTATTCTAAAGGACTTAGGAACAATAGGAGTTGAGGATAGGGTCATATTTTACCTTCTTCTATCACCAAATATCCAAGATTTTGAACCCAAATAGTTCTAGGTTCAACTACTTGTATATAGAAGTAATCTCTACTAACCATAAAATTTATGTCCTTATATTACTCAACAACACTTGCTGGAATTATATATCTCTCTTGCATTCTCTCTTGAAATGATTTGAAATATCCCCACAAAGTTTGTTTCTTAGACTCAAAATTTTGCAATATCCTCAAAAGATCTTTGATATGTACAGCTACAAGAATACCACCTAACCATGCCATACTACATTCTTTGCTTTGGGAACCTCCCTAAGAAAGTAAAACAACAAAAAAATAACAAGAGTATCGTACCAAAATGAGTACTTTGACTCTTTGGTCTTCTAAAAGTTCTCCAACAACTACAATCTTAGGAGTTCACACAAATCAATGTCCATACCTTCATTCACCATTTGGTATGCAGTGTGTATTGTGGTGACAAAAATATAATTTTCTTTGTTTGTATAGAAGTTATTATAACCAGTCATCATGGAAGCATATCTCGCTATCGGATCTTTAATATCATTCACTATTAGGGAACACTTGTCAAACTTTTCACCGATAAGATTCATTACAACATCATTATTTATGACCTTCAATGTCAAAACTAGTTTAGTGGAGCAAAAAAACATCACAACCCTAATTGCATCTTTGTTAATCATGTGCGACAAGTCCAACCACATGAATTTATCATGAATTCTTCTCAGGACATACTTAAACCACTCATCCTCATAGAAAAAATTGGGGAAATCAATCCACACATCCAATTTCTTCTTTGAAAAACAGGTATACTCAGGTTTTAGCTCGAAGTCATCTCCAATAAGCACATTATGCCTAGATTTCACCAGTTCTACATGATCATACTCATCCATCTTTGAAAGAATATACATCTGCACATCCTCTATGTGCATCACACTACTCAAAACCCTAGAAAATGCTCCTTCAAGGTCCATCTCCATAGACTTATATGGGTGCTTCTTGAATTTAGGTCTTGGTCACTTGAACACATCAATTACTTGAGGAGTAAACATTTTGAACCTTCATAGAACTAAGATTTGCAAGAAATTGATTTATACCATGAGAATCTTTGTTGGTAGGGTTTCAATCAATGCTTCAAATCAACTTTTCTTTGTTGTTCACTTCAATTGTTTGATTAAAAATGACTTTGAAATATGTGAAATGGCATATAAACCCTTTTACAATGACCTAATATGCATTGAATGCAACAGATAAAGTTAAGAATTTTTTTTTGGAAAACCCTCACAGTGTTGTCATAGGAACCTTCAATCACTCCATAGATCTCTGAAACAAGCTATTTCATATCGGAGATCCCACCAATAGAATAAGCATATCACACAACACATGTACTAGTGTGTTGAAGGCATCAAAACCACATCTTTGGCAGGGGGCTGGAAAGCTTTTTGTTAAAACTCCCCCTGAGTCAAAGCCCTTTATATAGTTTTTAGAGGAAAAATTTGCACCAAGATTTGGCACAGACTCACTCTTTACCTCATTCTCTTCATTTTTCTTGCATATCTTTCTCATCTCCTTCTTCATCTCAACTGGATCAACCTTCTTTTGTGAAATAAGGGGTTTCACATTCTTACTTCTATAAAACTTTGTTGTGTGTCTAGATCTATTGCATTTATGACATATGATACCTTTTTGTTGAACTTACTTCTTTCCATTTTGGATTTGCATTCAAAAGCCTTATGCACAAATCCATTGCATGTATAAAAATAATCATTGAAAGATTGAAACATCATACCATTATTGTAACCATTCATCATCTAACTTTTGCATTCACTAGCCTTATGACCAAATATATTGCATGTATATCACTGACTAGGAAATGATTGAACATTTTTTATTCATTCTACTTCTACACTCTAGATATCTATCTCTAAATCTATTGCAAGAATAATAGTAACCATTAAAATATGGGTACCTTTGTGCAGTTGGTTTTTTGATAAGAGGTCTCTTGAAATCTTTCTTCTGGTTCTGATCCTATCTCAGATTGCTCTTCTTATCTCCAGTATGCCTTCGTTCATTTTTCTTCTTTCCAACATTATTTGAATTATAATTCTCCTTTGAGCTTTCTCCTTTTTAAAAACCTAATCCTTCTTTGTCCTTAGAACCCTTTTGACTTACACTCATTTCATCAAGCAAGGTGGAGCTCTTATTCTTTTCTTTCTCCAAATTTTTCCTCAAAGTCACCATATCTTCTTCAAGCTTTGAGCATTTTTCAGTCTTGTCTTTCAATTTAACATTCAAACAATCTTCAATTTTTTTTCCTTCAACTTGCACTTTTAGACTGGTGATTGTGTCATTTGATTTTTTGATCCGCTCATTTGTTTCCTTGAATATTTCTTTAAAATTCTTGATTTGATCCCTCAACATATTGATGCACTCATTTGCTTCCTTAATATTTTCTTTCAAATCTCTATTCTCACATTCTTCGTTATCCAAATCATCAAGAGTAGATCTAAGTTCTCCTTCCATATCAACAATACAATCTTCTTTTGTAAATCCTTCCATCAAGATCTCTTTCGAAGAGATAGGATACTTCCTATTTGCCATATGTTTAACCTCCAAGATCTACCTCAACTATTAAACCAATTGAAGGAATGAAGCTCTGATACCAATTTTTGAACACCCAGAATACTGAGAATCAGTATTCCCTGAAATTCATTAACTTAAACCTGCATTTCAAAACATCTCATTCAACTTGCAGAAATGGAAAGGAACAATGAAAGCATCCATCACAACATATAACACAAGAACACAATATTTACATGGAAAACCCAAAAAGGGAAAAACCATAGTGAGGATTAGCTCACAATATATTATAACCGGTTACAACATATTATAGATGGATCACTGCTAGGTAGACTCACAATCCAAAAAATAGAGAATGAATCACTACAAAGAATAAAAAGAGCGTAGGAGAATGAATCACTGCCAAATATTGAACTGATTACAATGCATCTGCAACATGCTGAAGACAGTTCCAATTAAGCTTTGAAAATTGACTTTTACACACTTCATACTTCACCACTATACACTCACTCTGACTTTCTTCGCATCAAATTTGCATCCAAGAAATCTACTATTTCAAAGACATCATTTCAACATTGAAATGAATTTAAATATATATGCATAACATACACAAACACACAAGCCATCAATTAGGTCAGCCTAATTAGATGAAACATGTGATCCAAAAATTGTCAACTTCAAACTCAAACATACATGCCTTGCAAAGAAAACCAAAATGTGTACCACACTAAAATAGGTCGAAATGACCCATAATCACTCCTATGAATAGTTTGAAGGAGGTGTTTAGAATGCCTATTTATTTTCTCGGGTAAAAGCAAGAAGATGAGTCCACGAAACGTGGAAGTTCTTGCCTTAGAAAAAAATCAAAATCAGCCTCAAGAAAATGGGATCCCATTTTTTAATAAATGGGATCCCATTTAGGTTCGGGGTCTCGAGCTGAAAACGAGTTGCTAAAAAACAGGCTGTTAAAAAATGGGATCCCATTCTTAAGAAACGAGATCCCGTTTTTCAATGGCCCATTTCATAAAAAATATATTTCTTTTACTTTTAAGAAACGTGATCTCATTTTATAGAATGAGATCTTGTTTCGTTCAAGTATAAAAAATTATCTTTTTATGAAACAGGATCCCGTTTTTAAAAATTTTGATTTTTGGTCAGGTTTTTGCTTTGTTTTTTGGTTCAATAAAAGGGTTGGGGACTCAAACCTAAGCCCTGACTTGGTTTGACCTGCAAGTTGAAGGTCTTGGCAATGTCACAAGAAAATAGTGACTTTAGACATATGTCTGAAGACCCTTTTTGTAGAATTTTTTGACAAAATTAAAACCCATTATAGATGAGACAGTTTAGATTCCAAAAATGTATTTTTTTTAATTTTTCAATTAATTTATAATGAAACAAGTCCATAAACTTGAATTATCGGGGTTTTTTAGTATTTTAATAACTTTTTATTAACATAATTTTTTGATGAACGGATTGCACGAAAGCATACTTCAGACAATTCTTTTCAATTTTTTTAAAAATCAAATAATGATAAGTTTAGTTCATCTTATGTGTGACGTACATGGCAATTTTTCAAAACACCAAAAATGGCCAGTAAAAAATTACACAAAAATATGGAAAGCGTGCTTCAATGAGCTACAAATCTTTTCCCAAAAGGATTTAGAAAAATATTATTATTTAGGTCAAAATATGGATGACGTACACATGCATAGTATGGTAAAAAAAGGGTGACTTTTAAACAACAGTTTTTAGAAATTCCTATTGAAAATAAATTTGTATCATCTGGGTATTTAAATAAATTACATATTTGGAAACTAGACTCTGAGTACTACATTTTATGATTAGTGACCTTTTTCAATATTTCATCTCTAAGTGCTTCAAATTCTAAGGTCAAATGTGTCAAATTTTGAAATTCAAGGAAAACACTTCCAGTAAATGGCCAAAAAGTGGACTAAACTTCTTGCCAACACCCTCTCTCTTCAAGTTTCAATTTCTATTGTGTACCACAAGCCATGTTCTCAATGTTCTATCTCAAAACTGTGTTTTTTGGGTTCGCAATAGATATTGGTTATGTGTTTGTTTGCTTGCACCAACATATTGTTGCATGAAATTGTGAAAGATGAGCATGGAAATGTTTTTGAATATCATTTGATGTTGTGATGTAATTTTTTCTCTTTGGTACCTCTCATGGTCTAGAGCTAATATTTTGAGAGTTGAGTGTTTCTTTTGATGACTTAATACTTTAAGTTGTTTGTGCTAAGTTTTTGTGGTGTGTGCTAGCATGGGAATGTGTGCAAATTAAAATAGCTTTTGCTTATCTCCTGGCTTGGACTGTATTGAATTTACCTTTCCTATGGATGATTTGAATCCAAATCATTGTGGCCGTTGTACGTTTCATGTTCATACATTTTTGTGTGACCAACAAGGAGAATTTTTTTGATACTTACGAAAGGTATAAATGAAAGATCAAGTGTGTGATCAATGTGTACATGTGCTCAATGTGTGATTGATGTAAATTATTGAAAGCAGTACACTGAAGGAAGAGGAATGAATGTGAATTTGCATAGAAGGGCTTGATTATGCTAAAGACAGTGAGTCAAAAGTAGAAGAGCATAACTAAGGTGTTGAAGTCAGTGAGTCATCAAAAGTGTGTGAGTGTTGGAGGTAGTGAGTCGAAAGAAAAAGTGCAAGTGTTGGAGGTAGTGAGACAAAGACAGAGATGTGTAAAGTGTTGAAGGAAGTGATCTGGAGGTAGAAGAGGCGTTGTGGAGGCTATTATCTATTTGATTCATCAAGTGTTGTATTATGAGGTTACAACCCCAATCAGTGAGTGTTGTATTAAGCAGGGAGTTATAAACTTCCTTAGGTTAAAGACTTTAAAATTTGTTGTAACCATTGTTTCATTCTATGAGGCTAGATTTGGATAGTAGCTCCAAGCATCTTTCTCACCATGGTTTTTCCCTTGATGGGTTTTCCATGTAAATCTAATGTTATGGTTTTGTGCTCTTGCCTTGAATGTTTTATGTAGTTAAGTCAATTATAAGTTTTTGATTGATATGTTTTGAATTGGATTAGTTTGAAGGAGTATTGATTCAACCCCCCCCCCCCCTCAGTATATATGTGTGTTCTAACACACTTAAGGGGGTGTATTGGTGTAAATAGGTGTTTTACCTATCTAGTCATTAGTGGTCCTATTTACATGTTAAGTTTACTTAGGTCCTCATTATTTTCTATAAGTCTTAGTTGTCTAGAGAAGATCTTATGCTATCTTATCTAGTTATCATTTATTTAATGCTTGTGTCCTAAGTCATTTAATATTATTTGATTTATTTATCTCATGACATAGGATTAAAAAACTTGTCATAATATTGTTTAATCCTATGTCTCACCTTGGCTATATAACCAAGATGATCATGTGTACAAAATCAAACATAACAATACATTGATGAATACTATCATCATAATCTATCATTTGCATCATTTGATAGAATAACACTATTATTTCATAGTTGATCTCTCTTATTCTTTCATGAAGTGCCTAGATCTTGGGTGGCTATAATCTTCAAGAAAATCTTACATGGTGTAGAGTATTTTATTCCAACTCTTACAGATACCAATGAAAAGTTCAATCAAGGTCATTTGTTTTTCTTACAAGTTTGATCATTTTTGAAATCATTGTTACAAGACAACAACATAACCATAAGGCAATCATAGGACTTGAAACAATTATTTGTACATATCTTTGTATGGGATGTATTCCATCTAATATTTTCAACTCTCATGATCATCCTTGGACATAAATACATCTTTTGGGTTATAGATTTGATAATAATATATATATATATATATTTGTGAAGGAATTAGTGTAACCCTTTTGTGATCATAGTTAGGGTGGTTGTAATCCATTGTCACAAATTCTTAAGATTGATCACATAATTTACTTTGACACAAGTTTTCGGGTGGTGGAATGGTGTTGTTCAACACCTCTATGAAGGAAGCACACTTGTATATTTTAATTCCAGAGGGTTATGTGGTAGAGTTTTCTTCTCATATTGGGTTTCTCCATGATAAAATACTCATTTTGATCTACTCTTCTATGTAATTTTGGTTCTTTCACTTCTTGGGTTATTCCTCACAATTTTGTTAACACTCTACAACACAAGAATTTTTTTTGGTTATGTCTAATGATGATTAGTCATTGACAAGCATGGTTCTTGTTCTTCACAACTCAAACTTAGAATTAATCCCCAAATAATCTTACTTGAAGTATGGTTTTAAATGTACATGGTAGTATTTTGGAGTGTGAATTAAAGGATGTGAGTGATATTGGCATGGTTGTGGACATGTTAAGACTATCATAAGTATTCCAAGGTGTTAAAAATTAGTCAATTGTATTGCATTTTAATTTTGTGCATTTATAGTTGTTCATATAAGAATAGGACTTACAACAATAAGGTCATAAAAAAACTCCTTGTGAATGAAACTATGGAATATCCATGGGTTTGATGCATTAATTTATATATTAAAAAACTAGGGATTTGGCTCTATAAATATATTTGTCTTTAGAGTATAAATATTTTGGTAAAAAATGTATACATTTAATTTACATTATCTTGAATCACACTCCCTAAGGGATGGAATATAATTTGGTAGTGCAAATTTAAGTGTCTTTCTCACAATTCAAAACCTAAAAGTATTTATTAGATTGAGGAAATTTAATTCCTATATATTATTTAAACAATGCACAAGCATTATATAATTTCCTAGTTGGTAATTAGTCTTGATGGTTGTAAGGATTAGTGAGATAATAAATTATAATATGAAATTGTATTATAGTACAATGTTTAATTTTATAGGTGTGGGCCTAGGGTGTTTATGTTAGGGAGGTGAAAAGTGGGAAACTACTCTTAACCCTTGCATGAGATAGTGTCATGTGGTAAGCCTAGCAACAAAGGTCAAAGAGACATCAACTAACAAACATGCAACACTTATCACAAACATTAACAAAAATTTGAATGTAGAGTGTTGAACTATTAATACCCAATATAATTAGTTCTCAAAAGGCAATCAAGACCTTAGGATTTTTCTATACTTCCTATATATTCTAGTATGGTTTTTATGCATAAGCTTTCATTTCCTACACCATTCTTTCACTTTCCTTTTATTGTGTTGAATTTAATATTGATACTCCTCTTATGTAAGCATTCCACAAGGGGGGTTGTATTTTTCCATTTACCTTACTTACTATGTTGTTGGTTTTAGTTTGGATCTTGGCTTGAGTTTGTAGATTCAATTCATGGATTTGACCCCAAAAAATTAGGGGGTTAGTTTCATTTTTGATTCACCCTTATAGAAGAAATATAAATTATATATATTTATAACCTAAAAGAAAAAATTAAGTTAAAAAAAGGCCACATTGCATCATATAATCAACAAAACCACTATAAAGTTGAATACCATAAAAACTCACTAATAAATATAAAATATTAATTTTTAAAATTCAAGTTCATATTAAAACAATAATGTCAAGTTTAAATTATCTTCAATGTCATGTGAGCTTTCTAAACCATTGTCAAATCATCCTTGATATTAGATAATTTAACAAATTTTGAAGAAATAAAAAAAAATCTACTACCACTTGCACCAATAGTGTGCTCCCTATCTAGCTCCTCAAATGCAACATGTTAAGAAGTTGAAACATCCAAGTAAGTATGCTCTACCTTGATATCCCACAACCTTGTTTCCTCTTCCTTGTAACCATGATGTTTATGCACAATGATGTGCAAGTTGGAATGCATGTACACTAAGTTCTCTATCTTTTTTAGTGCAATCAATTGCACTTTAGTGAGTGGGTGAAGGAATATGTGTCACAATTCTTGTTAGATGTAGATAAACTTGCAACCTATTAAGAAAAAGTACAAAAATAGAGATATTTAGAAAATTATAAAATAGAAATTCCAAAATTTTCATTTTATTAAACATACAATAAAAATTTGATTGCAAGAGGTTGTAAGTATTGGAATTATTGGCACTAGAAGTACCCAACATAAAAGTACAACCACCTATGAGAATATTTCTTGAACCAATCATGAAGAGCTTCAATACTTTGATTATTATAATATATAAAAACAATGAACTCACTCATAACTACATCTTACAAATCAAGATCAATAAATATTCTACAAAATTCTATCTTGTATCCTTCAACAACTTTAAAATATTTATTTGGGGCAATCCTTGTTGACACATAAGGAACCTCAACACTATAGTATTTTGGAATCAATGTGAAGGTAATTAGATGTAGTAAGGAAGCCATTATGTTTCCTCTCTCTTCAATAATTTTGTCCACATGTTTGAAATAAAAATTCAAGATCTTGCTCTTTTCTATTTGTCACAACATTCATCTTCTCAATCATTGAGTTGATGTCAGCACAATATCTCCCAAGAAAAGATTTTCTATGTTAGTGTAATGAATCATATTTAAAATAGGCTTAGTAAAATTAAAGAGATATTGCACATGATCCCACTAAGAGTCATTAAGGATCATTTTCTTCAGATTGTTTCCCTTTTAGTGTTGGCTTGTCTCCATATGGAGCAAGTTTGGACAATGAACCTATTAGAAAGTGTTTGTCAAACCTTTACAAGTCCATCTCAAAATGATTGTGTTGTAGGAAAAACATGTCTTAAAAATCTATTGAAATATTAAAATAATATAATAAAAAACAAACTTCAAAGAATAATACATAACCAAAATAATTAAAATGGAACTAAAACATTAAATTTTACAATTTCACTTACCTTCAATAGCTCTAATTTTGAAAATGATATAAATATGCTCTACAACATGTGGTGATTAGTGATGAACATTTAGATCTCTTTATCCTCTAAATATAAATTTCTAATCTAATCATTTTTTTGTCAAATTTTTATAGCATAAGGTTAAAGGAGTGGACATCACAAAGTGTTTAAAAGATATATAAATAATGTTCCTCAACCAACAAACCAATAGCTTTACAATTATTTGTATTGTGTTTGAAATTAGGATCTTAGGATACTAATCATTGACAAAATAATAAATAAATAAAATGAGAATCATACAAGTATAGATTTTACATATTACACAAGATATACGTGGGGAAAATCTTTTTGGGTGGAAAACCCCATAAAGCATGATTTTATTAAAACACTTATATTAACGGTTTATTATAGCATAGACTAAACTTGGGGAACACAACTCCATACTTTCGTATGGCCAATAATACCTCATGTGCATAGTGATAAAATTTAATATAAATCTCCAAATTCTACACCACTCAAATGAGAGGAGGGAACATCCTTAAATATAGGAGAAAGGGTGGAATAATACCTTAAGGGATACTAGTCACACCTATTCAAAATAACGATTCATAAATGATTAATAATCTAATAGTATTAGACTATAACTATTTCAAATGTGATATGCTTAATAAAGCATATAATGTTTAAGGTTTGATAACCTTATTAGAACATTATATAAATTTTATAAGGGTATGACCTATAATAACATTATGTTCTAACACCCCCCCTTAATGTTAATATGGGGCATCACATTTCAATTTCCAGAAGAAAAATAAAATGAAGTACCCCAGTAATGTAGGTCTTCTATGACAATGATAACTAGGGACACAAATATATGCCAAGATGAAATCCACATATTCCAGACTACATGAAAGTCATCTTGTCATAATCTATAATCCCAGTGTTTTAAAAATGATGCTATATATATGAGGTCTTATAAAGATTATTATTAAAGCCTGAGTCTCCTCAAATTAGCCTCGCCCTAGGTCCATTATATAGTGCCTGCAGGACATAATAACTTTAATAGATGTCCATAAGACTTATACATCTAGGATTTAGCCACTAGGTGGTGGCATTAACATACACACTCCCTCAATGGTATCACCTAAAGCCAATAATTTATCTAAATTTGGAGCATATAATGCCTAGAGTTCTTATATTATGTTTATCAAGTCTTACATCTAGGATTTATCCATGAGGTGGTGTCATGCACATTCCCCCTCAATGTCACCACCTAAAGGCAATCATTGCACATAGGATTTAATAATTGGTTGATAAAATTCCAATCTATTTCTTCTTGATCATAGTATACACTAGATATTAAAATGAATAGAATTGAAGAGAATTTTTATGATGAATTTTTTTTCTTGAGTGAGGTTTCCATGATATTCAATGTGTTATTCTCTCTTTGGAAATGAGATTCTTTGGGAAGAGTAAAATAATTCTAGTTATCATATAGTATGGTGACACTTTTACAAGTATCCAAGTGAAGCTTTTCCATAAATCTTCAAAGCCACATTGATTCTTCAAGACTTACTTTTGTATTTCAGGATTTGATTAAAAAGCCATAGAAGATAGCTTTATTAAAACTATTACACCATCCATGTAAGAGCACCCACACCATTTATTTTGAAGACATGGTTTATGGTATATTTCTTATAAATGGAACTACCAACATAGTCAGTAACGCAATAATAAATTTTGTTATTGGTGTTTAAAAAATATTTTTAATATGCATTTGTCAATTGCCAATGAGCATATAGTATTCCACATAAAACTAGAAAATAATCTAATGATCATTAGCAAGGAGATCATAAGAGATTTTTATGAACATAAGTATGAATAAGCTGTCATTTTTCTTTCAAGGAAAAACAAATCATGCTACTAATCATATGGTAATTATCCAAAAATTTAAGCAATTGGCGAGTTGTCCTTTTCAGGCTTTGTCCCTGAACAATTTATAAGGGCGACAACCACCCATTATAAGTAAGTGGTTACATCTAATAATTTTAGAACTACAAAAAACATATGTCAAAGAAACAATGTTTCTTTTGGACATAAATTAATGTGAACGTATTAAGATAATTATATCTAATTTTATATAATATACCTTAACCTTTTATATCTCTTTCTTGAATAATGCATGATTATATCAATACCATAAATTATTTGGGATATGAGAACTTAGTGTTCAGAAGCTTAGTCATCTCTAATGAAGATACGATTAAAAGTATGTGTATATGGATACCTCATGAATCATAAAATAAATCTCTTAGTAATTTCATCACATATGATAGATCATATGCCAAGGACTATTCATATACACATAGAGCTAGGTGGCTATAAAATGTTTTTTCTCTTTGAACTCCAAAAAAGGACTCTAGAGGTCTTAAGGTTATTTGACAAGAATCACCATGCCACATAATTAATTATTGAGCATGAACTTTGATAAGAAAAACTAGAAGACATGTGGAAAATGAATCTATATTCCTAGAAGATCCTATTTAGCACAAATTTTTTAGTTGAATTATTCCAATTTGTTGTTGGCGTGATATATGCAAATGAAAAATGACATCCAACATAGATGAGACAACAATGATATAACATATTTTTACATGGTGTAGGCTTATTTGAGTATAAGACAAGAGGAATAACATGATAAGAAATTGACACAATGTCATTGAAGAGTCACATCAAGCATATGCAATTGTATTTTAAGGATTATTCTAGTGTTGTAGTTTGAATTCTAAAGGAAGATATGGTACATATGGGATCAATTATGCTCTATTATATATGCATTCAAAATTGGAAGTTACCCCATAAAAAAATACACAAATACCTTGTGAAGAAGCATTATGCACACCATTGATGCTTTATTATACAAGAGAGCACTACTGACTCATTGGATATGTTACTTGGTTGCCTCATAGTTTAAAAGGCACAAAAAAATGTGGTGCTTGGCATAATTCTACAAGATAAATGTCACATCACATGTGTTTTTTATGTAATAAAATTATATTGAAGGCATTGTTTAATATTCTTCAAATCTTTCAAAATGTGATGCTACCATGATTATGGATGATGACACAAGTTTGTGTCTTCCAAAAAAGTTCCTTGTGGCTCTATATGTGACATAAATAGTTGACATAGCTAAGAGCTTATGATGAAATCATTGGCTCATATGACAAATTAGCATATTTTATAGATTTAAAATATTTAAGATTATCCGCGTTATCACTATCAATTGTGATGACTTTCTTAAGCTGCATTGAAAGCTCGAACTTATGATTGGTATGGGGATCATTGATCTTATGGTCCATGTGGAAGCTATTCTTCATGATAGAAATAGATATATCATGTTTGAGAAAATATTTTTTTCAAAATTGTAGGTGTTTAGCTTCAAGCACTTTTCCTATCAAACCAAAAAAACTTACTCATTAATAGAAGGTGAGAATCACTTCAACAATTAGGGTTAATACTACTATATGCATCCTTGGAAAAATAAAAATAAAAATGCTTAGTCAATCATTTCATAATCTGAGCCCAAGCATGATAGTTCTTATCATTACTACAAGAGGATAGAGCAATAGATCTCTATATAGCAATTTTGTATGGACAAATCATGAGAATTAGAAGAGATGTTCATATTTATCTAGCACCTTTACCATTTGATTCATCTAGTTTACTTGATATTTATCTTACTTTAATAATAAACAAGTAAACTAGATTAATGTGCATATGAATTCAATATTTAAAATTTGATAAAATGCGAAAAATTAATTATATAACTAAAATTACTACTAATCTCATGGATAACACCTAATATAATTGATTATATTAATTATAAACTCAATACAACACTCTAAATAATGATTAATCATGATGCCATATGTCGTCATAGATAAGATGAAAAACTAATTAAAAAAAATTCGTAAGAAAAATTGAAATACAATTTTGATATGGGGAAAATTTCCAATATTTATCCACTCTGTCCAACACTTATTTGACTAGATCAAACCGACCATCCTTCATATGAAGCCTGAGTAAATAGATGGTTTGTTGGGTTATGTCTAGACACCTAATCAATATCCACTCTTCAATTCAAAAATTATTATAATGAATTATGCATCAGGTTCTAACCATGAGTTGAGTCACTAGAGTTGATGGTTTTCATGTAATACAAAATATGGAGGTATATACAAGCCATGTGGATTGATATCAACCCGAGTGAGTTCCCCAACATTATGGTCAAAATTTCAAAGTGTACCTGTTTGTAATTAACACTACACATTGCATGTTTTTGGTAAAACATAGCATCCATTGGAAAGCAATATAAGCTCACACTAAATGAGGTAAACCACTCACGCAAACCATCAATTGAATTCATGTTAAGAGCAGCCTTGAGTGCCAATTTTGATTCTTCACAAAATTTTAGTTGTAGATTAAATTGAAATACAGTTGTGTCAGATTTGATATTCTAAATTGTTTGAAACATGTTCACTTTATTGGGAGGCCACCTCGAAACTGCTGAAGGTTGTAAAGTTCAATAAGAAAGCTTTTAGCCACATCTTACATAAATCAAATTAAGGACTTCAAAAAGCATCGATGGCATAATGAATTTAAATGAAGGGCTTAAAAAATGTCGATGGCATAATGAATTTAAATGAAGAGCTTTAAAAAACGTCAATGGCATAATGAATTTAAATAAGGTCTCTCACATACCCCTCTAAAGAGACATGCCCATTAGCTTTTGTAAGGATTTTAATCTATTAAAGAAATCACATGAATACCAAGTTTGGAAAACATAATCAGATGGTTGAATAACATGGTTCTTAAAAATTGTATGTACATTTGATAAGATTGAATAATGATATAAGTGTCTATTCATTCTTAATTTACAATTATTCAATATGATAAATGAAAAGATTATATATATATATCAATTGAGTGATGGATTTTTTAATTTATTTTTATGCATGCTTTAATCATTTATCATTCAAATAGTTGGTAATCACTATCTTAAGTTAGTTGGTCAATAATACGAAAACATGGATATAGAGTGTTCCTTACTCTCAATCTATTCAGATACCAAATATGACAATTTTTATTATAAAAATAGTAAATCATAATTATATTTCAACTAAATTTGATGATAGTTAATCTCACATACCCCTGTAAAGAAACACAACATTAAATTTTCTAAAGGAATTGATCTAGTAAGAAAAGCATGTCTTGCTATAGAATTGGCACTAACAAGGATTTGTGATAATATACTACTATTATAATGGAATAAATTTGAATTATTTAGATTATGAAATTTAATACTCAAAATAATAAATATCATACATCACCTAAATATCAAATAGTTGGTAACCGTAATCATATGCTATATTAATATTTTAGAGAAATAAATATGAAAAAATCTCTTAGATATCACCTATAAAAAAGAATTAATTAGAATTTCCTAACTTAGCTTTGATGAATAAATTTTAAAAAATAATAGAAAAGGTACATACAATATTATGCAATTGTCCTTCCACATATTGATTGAACATAAATAAGTTTCTCATCGAGATCAACATGTTTTCTAGTATAACTTGAAAAGATGATTAGTATAGCCCAAACTGCTTTGGTACCATGTTAGAAATTAGGATCTTAATTTTTACTTTTTTTGCATTTTTCTTTTACAAATGAACTCTCTTGTTTTTCTTTCAACTTCTTATTTTCCTTTCATTTTTCTATGAATGTATCACTATGCTTAAAATATAAAAGTACATTATACATATAGTTTTTATTTGTTTTGAATGTGCTTTTATAAAACTTGTCATAGGAATTACAACTGTAGCTAGTTCTAGCTTTGTGGGACAATCCCACTTGAAAAAAAAACCCATTATATGATATGTTTGGCAACTAATGGACTCTTGTACACATGTAAGAATAACAATACTACCACCTTGGAACATTCACTAATCAATTTTCAACTCTCTTTGTCTAATGATAAGCAAGAATGAAAGTTCAACAAAAATGAATATAATTAATTTTTTGCATTCAAAATGAGATAAAATATGTTAGTTTTAGTGTTTCAAATGTTTTAGATGACATTCTTAAATTTAGAGATTCAATTTTGTGTCTCAAAGCCAAAGTCAAATGTGATTAATTATGAAAAAAAGGTAAGAAAAGAAAATGTAAAAAAATGAATGAGCTTGTCATATAGTTTCATTGTGGTCGTATTTGGTTCATGAAATGAGCCAACCAATTTTTTTGAATTTTTCAATTAGCAACTCAGTACAACAAGCACCCATTAAGGTCAGCTCAAATCCAAGTCAACTACTGGAAAGTAACTTTGTGCCAAGAATGCACACTCATTCCCAAGATGGAAAAGGTGTTGTCATATGGCATCGAGGATCGTCAGTAGCAACTGAAAAGATTACAATGCTGAAAAGTAACCCAACACCAAGAATGTGCACTCAAAACTCGAGGTGGGTGAGGTGCTACCATATGGCACTGAGGATCTAATGCATTGGTGACAGCTCAGTCGATCAACAGTATGAATAATGCAATACAATGAAGACGACGAGGCCTTTCTCTTCCACAATCGTGGGAATATGATTTTGCAAATAAGTAAAAATGGCGGCGTGGCCAACCTCTTCCACTATGAATGGGAATTACAATGTAACTTAGCAAGATATGAAAGAAAGTTGAACAGTACTACTATAACAACCTTACAATGAGATAGAATTCCTGCAAATAATAGTGAACTAGAGATGTCCCAATGCTGCAAATATCTAGTATATCTCTCCTATCACCAAATGACTCACTCCACAAGAAACCAACTCAAAAAAGATAAACTCAACAATCTGGTATGACAAACTAGCAACTGAAAGTGCAAAGCAACAACTAAGCAAAACACTAAAATGCTCACAAAATTATCATAACACCCCCAAATAGACTGAAATAAGCTGCAAATGCATTTAGCAATGATGGCGCCCACAATCCAATGACAAAACCTCAACAAAAGACCTAATATAATTTTGCACAAATCCCAAGACAACCCCCAGGAAGGTACGACCCTCTAAGAAGGGCAATTTCTTGCCAAAAATCCCACAGTTGATATTAAAATCTGAAAATCACCAGGAAGGGTCACCCAAAGCTGAGAAAGATATTAGCAAACTACCCAAAACAAGATAAAATTTATTCTATGACTTCTAAGCAAAATCGACCTCCAGCTAAACTAAACCAGCAAACTCAAAAACTTCATTAAACTCCATTGAAGCTCAATTTGACTTCCCTGAATGAGAAGTAGTCTTTAACCAGCTAGGTGTTATCTTTCAAACACGAAGACTGATCCTTGCTAGGTGGTATGCATTCCTCGAAGCACTTTGTCTGAAATCATTCCAGAAGCATAACGGTATAGTAGACATCAGATAACTAAAATGAAGAATAGAAGCCTCCTTTTATAAACTCTGAAAAGAATCGCCAACAACTTATAGAAGGTGCAGCCATCCTCAAGAGACTTTAGGTTTTTTACTTGACTTTTGTCTCCTTCCCCCTTAGGCGTCCATCTTCACAAGACATAAAATTTGATTAAATAAAATATTTCCTTCCTCAAAGTGGCATCCCATCTCCTCAAGAGCAATTTTGACTTTAGAAATATTAAATCACCTCCAAATGAGGCGTCCACCCATGAAGTCCCTCTTTTTAAAACAACATTAAGTTATATCACTAGGCCAAGGGGTCCAAAGTGAAAATATAGCATTTATATCATAAAATAACTTATTTCTCCAAAAAAATCACTACAAAGCCAAAATCAACATTACCCACTGCACTGCTTGAAGAGGAAAGCTCATTGTGTTGATGCCAACAGGACCACTACCAAAAATAGTAAATTCAGAAAGTTTCTCAGAACAAAGTGCATGCAATACCGTTGCAAAGCTCTTTGAAAACCCAGAAAGAATCCACAATCCAAAATCCCAAACTCCAAGTGCACGCCTCAAAAAATGTAGAAACAAACTCCTAGAGAATAGGAAACCCTAATTTCCGCTTCCGAGTAGCCTACGAGTCTCTAGAATAGGCTAATGGCCAATTGCAATGATCACTGCTAAGAAGGGGACATTACAGTCTGCCCTCCCCAAGATTGCTTGCTCTCAAGCAATCGCAAGTCTGGATGCTGCAAAGTGTCCTCATTCTCCCAAGTAGCATTCTCAATGGGAAGATTCTTCCACTTCACCAAATACTCTTTGATTGTCCTCCTCAAAGAGCATTCTCTGGAATCAATGACCTCCTCTGGAATCAAAACTAGTTGTCCCTCCTCATCCAATGGAGGCAAATCTGAAGAAGCGACAACATTGTGTCCAAGCGCCTTTTTGAGGCGAGACGTGGAATACATTGTGAACTTTGCTACTCGTTGGTAGCTCCAACTCGTAAGCCACTGCGCCAACTCTCTTGATGACTCTAAACAACCCATAGAAACATGGCTTGAGTTTCTCTGCTCTACTCTTCTTGAGAGTAGACTGTGTGTAAGGCTGGAGTCTAAGATAGACCATGTCACCAACCTCAAATGTGCGCTCAACACGCTGCTGATCAGCATACAACTTCTATTGATTTTGTGTTATCTGAAGATTGTTCTTCAAAGATTTCAAAACATCTTGACTCTATTGCAACATATCCCTCACTTGAGGGGCTTTGCTATCACCAAACATGAAATCAACAAAGCTAGGGGCCTCATATCCATAGAGCGCCATGAATGTAGACATCATGATAGACATGTGGAAGGATGAATTGTAGCAATACTCTCCTAAATGAAGTCATCTCACCCAAGCTTTTTGTTGCTCTGAAACATAATTTCTGAGATAGCCCTCCAACCACTTGTTCACAATCTTTGTTTGTCCATTGGTTTGAGGGTGATAACTAGTGCTTGGAGTGAGCACTGTACCACTCAACCTGAAAACTTCTTGCCAAAAGGTGCTTAGGAACTTGTTGTTCCTATCACTCACAATGTTCTTTGGCAACCAATCCAATCAAAACACCTCATGAAAGAACCAATCCGCAACTTGGGTTGCTGAAAATGAACTAGTAATTGCAAAGAAGTGAGCAAACTTGGTTAATCTATCAACCACAACATAGATACAGTCTTTGCCTTGAGTCTTAGGCAACCCCGTGATGAAGTCCATCGATATGCCTTCCCATTTTTTATTGGGAATTGGTAGTGGATACAACAAACTAGTTGGATATGTATGCTCATTCTTGTTCATTTGGAAAATAGGACACTCCTTGATGTAGTGCAAGACCTCTTCTTTCAATCCCTTAAATGAAAATCTTTCACAGATCTGCCTATAGGTCTTGAAATAACCTTGATGACCAACAAGTGGAATGCCATGGAAAGTCTGCAAAATCTTCTTTTTGAGCTTAAAATTGGCCACCAAGAAGATTCTTCCTTTATAGTGTATCAATCCACCAACCACCTTGTACCTTTCATCATGAAAAGTACCCTCAATAATGTTGGTTGCAAACTGATTTTTGGCATAATCAGCAAGCAACAACTCCTTCCAATCAGTAGTAAGCTCACACAATGAGCTCAAATGAGGCCTTCTAGATAGTGCATCCGCCACAATATTGTTTTTCCCTTTGACATACTCAATGTCAAAGTCATAAGCTTGAAGCTTACTCACCCACTTTTGCTGCCTTTCGTTCAATTCCTTTTGATGCATGAAGTGCTTGAGGCTATTATGATCAATTTTGACAACAAACTTGCTCCCCACCAAATACTATTTGAATTTCGCCAATGCATGCATGATTGCAAAAATTTCCTTGTCATAGATGGAATATGTCCTTTCAGCACCTCTTAGTTTTCTACTCTCAAACACAATGGGGTGTTTTTCTTGCATTAGAACAACACCAACACCTTCTCCTGATGCATCACATTGCAACTCGAAAGGCTTGGAAAAATCTAGTATAGACAAAACTGGGCAAGAGCTCATAATCTTCTTAAACTTATCAAAGACACCTTGTGCCTTTTCTAACCATTCAAAGTCTCCCTTTTTAGTGAGGTCTGTGAGAGGCGCAACAATTTGAGAGTAGTCTTTCACAAATCTTCTATAAAAGCCACAAAGACCCAAGAATCCCTTCAAATGAGTCAAGTTTTCTGGAGGTGGCCAATCTACTATGGCCTTGATCTTTTTTGGATCAACCTTCACTCCTTCAGCACTGATTATGTGGCCAGGTAGAGAAGCTCCATCATTCCAAATTCACATTTGGACTCTTTGGCAAACAAACTCTCTGATTCTAGGATGCTAAGCACTTCCTCCAAGTGCTTGAGATGTTCTTCCCACGTCTTGCTGAAAATGAGAATATCAACACAAACTTCTTCAACTACTTTTGAAATATTCTATTCATACAAGACTGGAAAGTGGCAGGAGTATTAGTCAACCCAAATGGCATGACTAAAAACTCAAAATGACCATAATGGAAACAAAATGTCGTCTTCTCAACATCTGATCCCCTCATTTGAATATGATAATAGCCCAATCTCAAATAAATCTTTGAAAAGAACTTGGCACCATGTAGCTCATCAATGAGCTCATCTATCCTGGGAATGGGGTACCGGTTTTTTATTGTGCTTTGATTCAAGGCACGGTAATCCACGCACATGCGGATGGTGCCATCCTTTTTCTTCACAAGAACAACAGCTGGAGCAAAAGGGCTTTCTCTTGGGCGAATGAAGCCCAACACCAAGAGTTCTCTTATATTCTTCTCAATCTCATCTTTCTGCTTCTTGGGATATTGATAGGGCGTTGTGATAACTGGCTTGGCCCCATCTTTGAGTTCAATGATGTGCTCAGTCCCCCTATCAGGAGGCGGCCCAGGAGGTAGATCAAAAAAGACCTTACTCTTTTTGGTGAGCAAGGGTTGGATATCAGGTGGATAGTCCCTTTTTGTTTCAACTAGACTAGTTGGAAGAATCATACATTATGCAACCCACTCAACTTAGTCATGTCGAATCAACCTCTCCATTCTTTTGATCCTCCTTGCTCATCCTCAGTCTCTTTTGGATCCTTTTCTTCCTCACTTTCAGCAAAATCAAACCGCTGCTCCGACTGATTAGATTCTGATCCAAAATTAGAATAGGCCTCCATGTGGTTAGAATGACCTCTTCCATAGCATCTATGCCCTTTTGACCAAGGTTCTTTGCAAGTGTAACATTTCCCTTCCTTTCTAAGCTTCTCACAAAGCTCATCATCTATCTTACAAGGAAACTTCTTGTGCTGATTTGAAGAATGCCTTTTATCACACTTATGAGGAAAAGGCTTGGATGAAAACTTCAGCCTAGGGGGAGACAACTCCATGCTTCTAGATTTTTTAATGGCTTCATCAAGGCTTGGTGGGTCAAAAACCTTTACCCATCCCTTCAATGGTTCCATCAAACCTTCTGAAAATAGCACAACTAATCTTCTTTCAGTGATGTTGGGAACCATCATGGAAAATCTTTGGAAGTCTCCAATGTATGCTTCCAACAAGCCTTGTTGTTTCAATTGTGCAAGCTCCCTAAACTTCACCTCAAGATCTTTAGTATCAAATCTTTCAATCGACTTGTTGGTGAACTCTTCATACGTATGCATGAGGTTGTGGCCAAGTGTGACCAAACCATGGTACCACCATTCATGGGTAGCTCCTTCCAAATGCAAGGTTGCAAACTTTATGGCGTCTTCTTCTATCATTGGTCTCAAGGAAAGGTAGTTATCATGGTTGTACATGCATCACTTCCATCAAAGTGGGCCGTCACCTTTCCAAGGGCTTGTTGATAGTCAGTTCTAGGACCCATGGGAGCACGGTATTCAGTTCTTCCACCATTTCTTTTGTTTATGTGATTCATGAATTGATCGAAGGTCCATTGGTCTCTAAGATCAGGAGGTAAAGTGGCTTACTCCATGTAAGCCTGTCTTGCATCATCTACAAAAGGTATTGTAGCCTCAACTTGTGGTTCTTTCCTTTGAGTGAATGTGGGGAAAAGTGGCCTAGAGGCTGATCCTCTAGAGGTGGCCTCATGTTGGCCAAAATTTTTGTCTCTCCCATTGCTATTGTCCCATTGACTCCACTATTTTCTCCAACAGTATTATTTTGATTTTGGGGCTGATTTTGAGCAACCTGCTAGTCCATTCTTGAAAGCAAATTAGACATCATATCAATCATTCCATCAAAATTATTCTCCATCCTAGCATCTATTTCATCCATGGTTTGCCTGAGATTGTCTGACATGTTTTCAACTGCTTCACCAGTGTCAACTGCTTTTCCCGTCTCTCTGAAAGCCCCTGAAATTGTGTCTACCTCTGGTGTAGGTGGAAACTGAAACTATTGATTTCTTGCTTGACTTTTGGTGTAGTATTTGTAGGCTTCGTCACTCATCTGCCAACTGAACATTGTTGGGCACGAGATGGTAGGATCATGGCTCTGATACCACTAAAATAAGCCAACAGATTTTTTTGAATTTTTCAATGACCAACTTAATACAACAAGCACCCGTTAAGGTTAGTTCAAATCCAAGTCAACTGTTGGAAATTAACTCTGCGCCAAGAATGCACTCATTCCCAAGATGGAAATGGTGTTGTCATATGGCGCTGAGGATCATCAATAGCAATTGAAAATATTACAATGTTAAAAGTAACCCAACACCAAGAATGTGCACTCAAGACCCGAGGTGGGTGAGGTGCTACCATATGGCATTGGGGATCTAATGCATTGGTGACGGCTCAACTGATCAACAATATGAATAATGCAATACAATGAAGATGGTGAGGCTCGTCTCTTCCACAATCGTGGGAATATGATTTTGCATAGAAGTAAAAACAGCGGTGTGGCCAACCTCTTCCACTATGAGTGGGAATTACAATGTAACGTAGCAAGATATGAAAGAAAGTTGAACATTACTATTGTAACAGCCTTACAACGAGATAGAATTCCTACAAATAAAACTGAATTACAGATGTCCCAATGCTGCAAATATGTAGTATATCTCTCCTATCACCAAATGACTCACTCCACAAGAAACAAACCCAAAAAAGACAAACTCAACAATCTAGTATGACAAACTAGCAACTGAAAGTGAAAACCAGCAACTAAACAAACCACTAAAATGCTCACAAAATCATCATAACACCCCCAAATAGACTGAAATAAGCTGCAAATGCATTTAGCAATGATGGCGCCCACAATCCAATGACAAAAACTCAACAAAAGGCCAGATATAATTTTGCACAAATCCCAAGACAACCCCCAAGAAGGTACAACCCTCTAAGAAGGGCGATTTCTTGCCAAAAATCCCACAGTTGATATTAAAATCTGAAAATCACTAGAAAGGGTCGCCCAAAGCTAAGAAAGACATTAGCAAACTACCCAGAACAAGATAAAATTTATTCTATGACTTCTAAGAAAAATCAACCTCCAGCTAAACTAAACCAACAAACTCAAAAACTTCATAAAACTTCATAAAACTCCATTGAAGCTCAATATGACTTCCCTGAATGAGAAGTAGTCTTTAACCAGCTAGGTTTTATCTTTCAAACACGAAGACTGGTCCTTGCTAGGAGGTATACATTCCTCAAAGAACTTTGTCTGACATCAGTCCAACAACATAACGGTATAGTACACATTAGATAACCAAAATGAAGAATAGAAGCCTCCTTTTATAAACTCTGAAAATAATCTCCAACAACTTCTAGAAGGTGCGCCCATCCTCAAGATACTTTAGGTTGTTGACTTAACTTTTGTCTACTTCCTCCTTAGGCATCCATCTTCACAAGACATAAAATTTGATTAAATAAAATATTTCCTTCCTCAAAGTGGTGTCCCATCTCCTCAAGAGAAATTTTGACTTTAGAAATATTAAATCACCTCCAAATAAGGCATCCACCCATGAAGTCCCACTTTTTAAAACAACATTAAGTTATATCACTAGGCCAAGGGGTCCAAAGTGAAAATATAACATTTATATCATAAAATAACTTATTTCTCCAAAAAATTCACCACAAAGCCAAAATCAACAGTACCCACTACATTGCTTAAAAAAGATAACTCACTGCGTTGATGCCAACAAGACCATTGCCAAAAAGAGAATTTACTAAAAATAGTAAATTCAGAAAATTGCTCAGAACAAAGTGTGTGCAATACCATTGTGAAGCTCTCTAAAAACCCAGAAAGAATCCAAAATCCAAAATCCCAAACTCCAAGTGCATGCCTCAGAAAAATGCAGTAACAACCTCCTAAAAAATAGGAAACCCTAATTTTTGCTTCCGAGTAGCATATGGGTCTCCGGAATAGGCTAACGACCAACTGCAATGATCACTGGTGAGAAGGGGACATTACAGTTTGCTTCAAATTTGCTTGGGTTTGTTGGGTAAAAATTTTACAAACTTGCGAGGTTTAGCAAAATGGTGGTTTCAGCCACAATGTGTGAGAATAAATCTCTCCTATTTATATGAGGGAAGGCTCCCCCTCGGATTTACTATTCTATTTGTTGCGAAAATGGTAGACTCTATTAATTCTATGCTATAACTCATGGCATTACTCATCCTATTCTCTTTTTTCAGAATAGATGTTTAATCTCTCCTCCTTTCAAGAAAGAAAATTCAAAATAGTAAAAAGGGAAATTTTCTGCTATTTAACTATTGTGCAATAGTTATATAGAGAGAAAATTTGATGTGATTTTGAAAGAAGCAAAGTTTCCTGAAATCACAAAGTCTTTCATTGCTTCTCGGGACGGGGAGATACCACTTGGAGCACAAAGTCTTCACAGTTTACCTTCCTATCAACCTTCTGAGATATGATTTCCATTAATCCAATAATATAAAATTGAGCAACAAAATAAAGCACAAAGTCTTTATCTAGATGCACTTCTAAGCTATAGACAAGAAAGATAATGTAAGCATAAAGTCTCTTATTATATTTCTTGGCATGAATTCACCTATCTCTAATTCAATCCTTCAATCTTGTAGCACAAAGTCTACAAGAAACCAGACCAAAGTCTTTTCACAATAGCTCCACAATTCCACAAGAAGAACTTAGAAAAATGCACTACTATGACATAAGAACACAGTAATAACATGCAACAAGACTCAACACAAATTCTGAAATCTCATATGCCTTCCTTATATTGCTTGGAAATCAAGTTTACACACACAAAACACAAAGTCTCTTTGTTGTAAATTTTTGTAGAGTTTTCTCTATAGCCAAAAAAATGATTAATACAAAGAGCACCCTCATGTATTTATAGGAGAGGAGCTAAGAGAAAAATGTGGGAGAAGCCTAACTAACTAAGCCTTTTTCCACAACTAACTACTTGCAATTGACTTATTCCAAATTACAATCCTAATTTATTTTGACTTGTAATTTGATTACATGTAATTACAATCTACAATAATACAAGTAATATGATTACTTGCAATTACAATTTTTGACATTACATGTAATTTGTCAAAAAGGAAAGAAAACTAAGAAATTGATAGCATTTTTGAAATATACCAACCCAATTTTTCACTTTTTTTCAATTACAATAAGCAAAGCAATTACACAATCATTAGGGTTAGTATGTAAACCAAATGATGCGGAATTCAACTTTAACCAAAAATGTACACCAGGATCCCGAGTTGGGCAAGGTGTGAGCATATGGTCAGAGGATCTCAACTAAAAACTTGTAACTGAAAATAACTCAACACCAAGTATGTGCTACCCAATTCCAGAATGGAAATGAGGCGACCATATGGTAGAGATGAAATATTCTAAAGCAAATACAAAATGTAAAGTAGGCAGCAAGCCAGCCTCTTCCACTTATCTAGTGGTAAATACAGTAAATGAAAGAGTAAAGGATAGAATGCTGACAGTACTACTGTTCAGCTTACAACATTTAGAGAGCCTGCCAAGCACATGTGATTAGAAATAGTTCAATGCTGCAATAATGGTAGATGACTCCTCTATACTCTACTTGACTTCTTGGACTCAATCCCACCCTCAAGATGAACTTTCATAAAATTGATATGACTGATCGACTAACTGAAATAACAGACCAGTAGCATAGAAATTCACTCAATTAATGATATCTCACTCAAAACTCACCCAAATCCCATGAAACCAAATGCAAATGTTGCTCACACTGGAGGCGCCCAAGGAGGAACCCAAAAACTAACCCCAAAGTCCCATATTAATTTTGCACGGAAATCAATGCATTTCCAAAAATGTACGACCCTCAAGGAGGGGCGATTTTGCCTTTAAAAATTAAACACTCAATATTAAAATTTGAATCTTTGCAAGAAGGGTCGCCCCTGACAAGAAAAGAGATAGATCAATCACCTAGAAGCACACTCTTTTTATTTTCGGATATATGAGTGAAAATACAGATTCAACCCTGTTATCAACAACTCCAGAAAATGACATAAAATGCAGAAATCTGAACTACAAACAAACTCCAACTACAAAGCAAAACTCACTACAAAAATCCTCTCACAACTAACAAGTTCTGCACTAGATGTTATCTCTCAAGCATGGAGTCGAGCCAAGGCTAGGAGACATTCATTCCTCGAAGCAGCCCAGCAACCGTTTCAACAGCATAACATTACTCAAGATATCTGATCCCAAATGAAGAGTCTAGGCCTCCTTTTATAAATTTGAGATGACTTCTCTGGAAGCTTCTAGAAACCCTAACTCCTTTTCCCTCCAAGAATGGTGTCCTTTTTCCAAAGCTTCATTTGCCTTTTATTTTAAATAAAATCCATCTCTCTAGATATGCGTCCCACTTAGAGCTTCACTTTTGACTTTGGAAAAATATAAAATATTTCCTCAATGAGGCGCCACCCATAAAAAACCACTTTTTAACATAACTTAAGTTATGAGACTAGGCCAAGGGTATTATAACATTAAAATATGACATCGTTTAAATGAACTGCACTTATCTCACCACAAAAGCATCCCGAGGCCAAAATTGAACAAACCAACTGAGCTGACATGAAGAGGAATGCCAGCCGTGCCGAGAACGAAAGGACCACTGCCAGAAATAGAATTTACTAAAAATAGTAAATTCCTGAAGGTGCTCGGAAAGCCATGAAAAACACATCACTGCAAAGCATTATGAAAACCCAGAAGGAATCCGCCAATCAATCATCAATTCACGAGCAAGAGCAACCTCCAAAACGCGAAACCCTAATTTCACCTTCCGAGTAGCCTATGGGTCTCCGGAATAGGCCAACGGTCAACTAAAGAGATCATGCTCGAGAAGGGGACATTACAATTTTCAACCACTTCCATTGTTGTCCATGAAATGTTGGAACCTATGAATGGACTCTTGCAGTTTATCGAATTTTGGCCCTTGGGTGTTCTTAGCAACAATAATTGTTTTGATGATGGTGTCACAAAATCTTATCACTGATAATCTATATTCTTCTAGAGAAATTTGCATCTTATCAAGGAACGAGTGATGATTTACAAATCTGTTGATGGATGTCACCGTGAAAGTTTCAGCTTCTAGCTCTTGATGAAACTTTGTTGTTAATGTTGAAAGTATAGCATCCTCAGGGAGTATTTCACCATTTTGGTCTTCTATCTTGCAAGATTCCTTTTCAAAACTTCAAAAGATATTCTGCTCCACCTCAACCACCATCTCTTGAGTAGCCTGCATATCTGAAATAAGCTCTTTGAATACCATTGTCTTGTTTAGCAAGAGCTCTTCAGTTTCAATGTACATCTCTCTGTTTGGTATCACTGCATTCACACATAAGATTTCTAGCTGCACTTTATTCAAAGCATACCAACTCTTCAAATTACCTTCCATAGATTCTAAGCTTTGTTTGAAAGTGTCAAAAGCTTGGCGTAGTTTTAGCTTTGCTACCTTTACATTAACTAACACATTAAGAGCCTTTTTCACCACTTGAGCACTTTGATTTATCAGCTGATCAACCCAAGAATCTAATGCCTTTGCCTTTTGTCTTGCTTTCTCAATTTGTTTTATGGACTCTCGAGAGATAGAAGAAGATAATGAATCAACCATTTTTGAAGATTTTGTAATCTTCTGAATGACTGAAATAAGATGCGCATTCTCTTCCTTAAGCATTTCTTTTTTGACCAAGAGTTCATTATAACTTTGTGTTAACATTGTCATAGAATTTTGTGCATCTTGCATCATACTGATATGTGTCTGTTTTCCCAATTCCACTCTAGTGAACTTGTAATCAGACACCTGCATCTCTTCTTGTGGCTTCTTTGTAAGAGGTTTTGTTACCTCAACATATTTCATTTTGTTGTTGTCCACAATCACCCGTGAGACTGTTTTAGCTTTCTTGGCAACCTTTGGCTTAGATCTTCTTAACTGTTGGAAATCAAACACGTAAGGAGAGATCTCTTGCTTCCTTTTCGGAGTGATCGAACTCAACCATGGAGGTAGATCCAATGTTCTTACATCTAAAACAACAACTATGGTTTGTGTAGAATCAAATTATTTTTGTACCACAATTGTCATTCTAGGAGAAGCCTCAGTTTGAACAACAAGGGCATGTTCTGATGACAAATTGTGATCAACATTAGTCATGAATTTATCAAAACTTATTGATGATGTGTCTATCTCTGGAAGTGTCATTTCTTACAGTATTGAATACGTTGGATTAGAGTCAAAGACATTCTCCAAATTGTTATGCAAGCTATCCATAGATGTGTTCAATGTTGATGTAGTTGTAGTAATATAAACATTCTCTGTGAGTGCAATAGGAGGAACAAACACTGTTGAGGAATGTAATGTCCCCATTTTCAGCACTACACTTTCCAGTGACTGTTAGCCTATTCCCGGATGCTCGTAGGCTAGTCAGAGGCAGAATTAGGGTTTCCAGCTGCTTGGAGGTTCCTTTTGAGGATTCAGGGGTTCACATGTTGAAGTTTTGCAGAATGGTCACGAGATTCTTTCTAGGTTTTCAGAGAGCTTTGCAGTGGTATGACATGCAACTGAATCAGAGAACTTTTCTAAACTTACTATTTTTAGTAAGTTATGACAGTTGCATGTTGGATTTTTATAGTTCGGATTCTAGATTCCTTCTGGATTTTCAGAGAGGTTCACGACGGTGTGACATGCAATTGAATCAGAGAACTCTTCCGAACTTACTATTTTTAGTAAGTACGATGACTGCTCGAATTGTGGTTAAAATGAGTTTGGAGCAACTTACTATTTTTAGTAGTATGCTATTTTTAGTAAGTTCTATTTTTAGCAATGCTATTTTTAGCAAGGCTTCTGCAGTTCAATTCAGTGGTTATATCTGGTAGGTCAATTGGAGCAGTTTGGTCTCCAACACCCTTGATGCTATTTTTGGCAGTGTTTCAACAACTTGGTATTATGGCTATTTCAGGCTAGGCAGTATAGGCAGTTGGTCTCCAGCATTTGAGGTGATTATTTCGGCAAGTTTGATATTTGATGAAAATATCATTTTAAGTGAAATATTTAAAAGGCATGTTTGGACGCCTTGGAGAAATAAGTGGTCAATTATATTTATATTTCACTTTAATAAAGTGTTTCACTTTATTATTATTTTGGACGCCATAATATACTTTATTGACATTTTAAATAAAGTATAATACTTCTTAGAGGAGGACAACTTGGAGAAATGAAATGCAAATGATGCAAATGGACATTGTGAATTTGAGTTTGGTTTTGGCGCCCATTTGGAGGGAGATTGAATTTGAATTTGGAGCAGAGAATGTTATAAATAAGAGCATTGGGCTCTTAGTTCATTATCTTATGTCTTCAGTATTGTTATGCTGTCAGAATGGTGTCAGAGTTGCTTCGAGGGATGCATACCTCCTAGTTGGCTTAGCTTCTTGCTTGAAAGATAGCAACTAGTTGAGATTTGGTTGTTCTTAATCCTTGAGAATAGATTGACCACATTGTAGTTGAGTTTCTTGTATTTTAATCATTTTTTGGTAATGCTGGTGTGGTGCTTGGTTGAAGCACATTTTTTATCATAGCTACTTGCACAATTTTTTGTTGGTTCTAGGTATTGGCTTATTGTTCAAGTCTACCTGGGGTGCCCCTTCTTGCAAGTTTTCAGATTTTTCGAAGGTGATTTGGATTTTATCTTGTTGGTCGCCCTTTCTTGGAGGTTGTACTTTGCCTGCCATTGCATTGGGAAATGTGCATAAAATATCAGAGGTTGCTTGCTACTATTTCTTGGTTTGTACTTGGTCGCCTTTCTCTTATGCTTCCTTTGCACTTTATTTCACATCAATCGAAGGTGTTTTGACAAAGTTATGAGCATTTTGGTGATTCTAGGGCTTGCTGGTATGAATTTCTGATAGCTGCAATTTTCATATCAGACCTGATATTTCAGTCATTTTTACTATATTTCATATGTTGGATAGCTTGTACTTGTTTGGAGTTCATTGGTTATCTACATCTCATCATATTTGCAGATTGTTCATCGCATTGTAATGTTGAATCAATAGTACTGATCAGCTCTTTACTTTCTGCACTTTATATTTTGTATCCCCACTTTGTGGAAGAGACTGGCATAATTTCAGTCTATAGTTTCAGGTTTCATTTCTTTCATCACCCGCTGAATAAGTGGAAGAGGCTGGCTTGCCGCCTATTTATATATTGTAATGCATCACTTCATCATATTGTTGATCGGCTGAGCCGTCAACATGCTCCCGCTGAACAAGTGGTCGAGTTGCATATTTAATTTCAGTAATGTACTTTCATTTTCAGTCCTCCCGCTGAATAAGTGGTTGAGTTGATTGTTATCTCCTTTCATTACTCTTTCAATAGTTTTGGCTACGCTAACGATCCCCTTTCGAGTATGCTCTCAACCTTGGCCGCATTGGGATCTGGGTTGATCAGAGGAAAGGGTTCCCTTCAGTTCGATTTAGTTTTCATAACGTTAACGGGTGAATTGAATTGTGGAAAAAGTGAAAAAAATTGGCCCGATATATTTTAGTGGTATCAGAGCCAAGATCTTGCCATCCTGTGAAAAAAAATCAATGATTCAACTATCAGCTGAGTGACAAAGATATCAGATACTACATATAGAAAGAGATGACTACAAAGAAGTCTATATCAGAGTTGATACAGGAACTGTCCACGCTTATGAGAGATCCTGACATTAAAGGGGCATACTCATGGATTGCTGCAAAATCTAAATGTTTGGATGGGAAGGCTGCCTTGACATGTGAAGGATGTGTGGTAGAGCCCGAAAACAATCCCTTAGACTTGTATATGATTGGTAGTGATGAAGATCTTTTTGGCGATAAGAACAAAACAACAGTCCTGAATCCTAATTTGGATTCATCCAATGAAGGTCTTGAGACTAATGACTTCACAAAAGATGATGGAAGTACTGTTGTGTGGGATGAGCTCATTGAAGAAGAGAACGATGAAGAAAATACTAGTGGTGTCTTTGAACCAGCTTATGATCATTACCATAGTGATGTTGTTGGTGGTGATCCCAATGATTTCATGCAAGATCATGTTGAAGATTTGGTGATGAAGGATTTTCCTCTTGTTGCTGTCACAACTTCTCAAGAGCTTTCACAAGACAAATTTATGTCAAGTAGCCATGAAGACCTCTTTGGTGTGCATTGGGCTGGTAATGATGAAATCAGTAACACACCTACTCATGATTTGTCCATTGAAGAAAAGAATGATAAAACATTCAAAGCAGCCAGCTTTGATGATTCTTTATACAATAATAGTGACATGGGTGGCATTGGGTTTGGTTATCAAACTACGCCCTTGGAGAGAGTTGTTTTTGAAGATATTAGTTTAAGTGAGTTGGGAGGTGACTTGTTCAGAGAATCAACACTCCAAGAAGGGTACGAAGAGCACCTTCCTGTTGATCAAAACAATCAATCCCCTAGCATTTGGGATCCAGGTGAGAAGGCATTTAGTGATGACAAAGAAACAGTGTGGGATGAGTTCCCCTTTGATCCTGACGAAGCTAAAAAAATTGATTGCTTTGCAAGCTATGAGGGGGCTGCCATAACCTTTGATCATGGAGACAATGAAGTGGGAGTGGAGCTTGAAGACCATATGGCTTTGGGTGATGAAGAGTTTGAAGGTGTTCTTAAACACAAATCTGATTTACCTATTCTTGAAGTTGGTTGTAAGAAAAGGCTTGAAGAATTAGAAGAACCTGATCCTCTTTATGACATTGAGCAATTTCAATTATTGGGAGGTGAAGTAAAGGAGTCTTGGAGTAGCAATGAGGGCAGCAAAGACGAGAAACAAGGTTCTGATTTTCAATTGCAGCCTATCAGCAGTTCACCATCCTTGCATGTTCATGAGCGTGAAGATCAATGTAAGGTAGATTTTGAAAAAGAAGTGCAAGCTCTATCCCTATTTGATCACACACACAATTTGGTTGAAGATCTCTATTGGAAGGTTCAGCTTGAAGAAAGACGAAGAGGAGTTAAAGATGAAGTTGTTCTTCCCAATATGCAACTTATCAGAGATTCCATGGAGACATTGAAATCAGCATACATACACTTGATTGAAGATCGAGATTATGCCTTCAAAATTGCAAAGAAAACCATTTGTGCTTTCCAAGGAAAAGAGAGAAGGGTTGACGAGCTTACTTTTGATTTCAAATCAACAAATGCTATGTTGGAAGATACTCAAGTGGCATTAATGGAGGTAAAGAGGCAACTAGCTGGTTTCAAACTTTTCAGAGAGCAAGAGAATGAGCAAAGAGTTGAAGAAATCAAGCAGGTAATTGGGGAGCTTGATAGTCTTCGAGAGGAGTTTGATCTTGAAGGTTTCTCAAAAAAATCAGAAGCTGTATGTGCAGATTTGAAGCAGCAAGATGAAAGGAATGACTTCCAAGTTTTTGACAACCCTCTCTTTGAAGTGGATGCAGAGGAAACTTATGATAATCCTCTCTTTGTGATTGAAGATAAAACATGTGAAGGTCTCAAACTAGTTACTCATGAAGAATGGGAGAAAGAAGGACAAAAATATGTTGATTGCATATTTGACAACCCATCCCTTGGTTTGAGAGATGCTTTAGCTCATTCAAGTCTATCTTGGGAGTTGGGTTTGAATACGTCTATTGTTCCATGCTCCATTGTTGTTGAAGCTTTCATGGATAGGCTTCAAAGGTTCACTAGAGGAGATACCGATTTCATGAGGATGCACTTGGGGTTGTGTTGAGTTTTATTTTCAGTGTATTGAAAGTCATTTTCAGTTGGGTATCCATGCTTGGGATCCTCAACAGGGGTTGATAGGGCTAAACACTTGTGGAAAGATGAATTCATGGAGAGATATGAATCAAATTATCAACTTCCTTGGTGTTGTTACTCTCATTACCAGCCACTTGATGGTTCCATTTGTTCATCGACAAATGGATTGGAGAGAAATCTTGAGTAGATGCATTAAATTGGATGATGATTTTCAGTATAGCAACAATAGTTCATCTTCTTGGATGCTGATTATTCCTAAATCAGATCATAAGTCAATCATTTCAGTCATGGTGGGCAATTGGTATACTTATTTTCAGGCTTCACAGTCCCCTATCAGGACTAATTTTTGGTCTCAAATGCAAGAGGTGATGTTTCAAAGCAATCTGAATCCATCTTTGGGAGGTGTTCAAGTTGTTACCAGTGACTATTCCTACGCTTTCCTTTGTACTTGTGCTTGGGGCTGTGAACCTTTGATTGCCTTGGTTCATCATTCTGAGGCTCTTGGAGTTAGAATTGTGAGAAATTTCTACAGTCTTCAAGGTTGCATCACGATAATTCAGTTGAGGTATCGTAGATTCATGGGGAGTCATGAGTTTCACTTTGATGAGCTCTTGCAAAGGATTGCTTTCCTCTTTGCAAGAGAATTCGAAGAGGTCACATTTGCAGTTGTGGCTTTGTTAGTTACCTTACGGAGATATGCTGAGGATTACAGTATCGAGTTGAGTAGACTATCTTTCCCGTTGCCCAGGATTGTGATAGAAAGTGGTATGGTTGATATTGATGACTCAGAGTCTTTGGGGCATGAGATGCTGCAAGGTGTTGACTTCAGTCCTTCCAGGTTGTTCATGGATAGTAACATTTGGGAGTCACGAGGGAGGTTAGTGCAGTTTTGGCATGATGTTTTCACTAATGTGATCAGAGTGGTGCAACATCAACATGGTAGTTCCTTCTTGAGACAAACATGGGACCCAAGGAGCGTACTCGGGTTGGTATGCATAAGCTTCAAATTTTCTGAGGTTGTGGTGGTATTGCTTCAGAACAAGCAATTTTGGGAAGGGGGGACTGTAATGTCCCCATTTTTAGCACTACACTTTCCAGTGACTGTTAGCCTATTCCCGGATGCTCGTAGGCTAGTCAGAGGCAAAATTAGGGTTTCCAGCTGTTCGGAGGTTCCTTTTGAGGATTCAGGGTTTCGCATGTTGAACTTTTGCAGAATGGTCATCGGATTCTTTCTGGGTTTTCAGAGAGCTTCGCAGTGGTATGACATGCAACTGCATCAGAGAAATTTTCTGAACTTACTATTTTGAGTAAGTTACGACAGTTGCATGTTGGATTTTTACAGTTTGGATTCTGGACTCCTTCTGGGTTTTTAGAGAGCTTCGCAACGGTGTGACATGCAACTGAATCAAAGAACTTCTCTGAACTTACTATTTTTAGTAAGTTACGACGGTTGCATGTTGGATTTTTACAGTTCGGATTCTGGATTCCTTTTAGGTTTTCAGAGAGTTTCGCGATGGTGTGACATGCAACTGAATCAGAGAACTTTTCCGAACTTACTATTTTTAGTAAGTACAACGATTGCTCGGATTGTGGTTAAAATGAGTTTGGAGCAACTTACTATTTTTAGTAGTATGTTATTATTAGTAAGTTCTACTTTTAGCAATGCTATTTTTAGCTAGGCTTCTGCAGTTCAATTCGGTGGTTATATCTGGCAGGTCAATTGGAGCAGTTTCGTCTCCAACACCCTTGGTGTTATTTTTGGCAATGTTTCAACAACTTGGTATTATGGCTATTTCGGGCTGGGGAGTATAATCAGTTGGTCTCCAGCATTTGAGGTGATTATTTCGGCTAGTTTGATATTTGATGAGAATATCATTTTAAGTGAGATATTTAAAAGGCATGTTTGGACGCCTTGGAGAAATAAGTGGTCAATTATATTTATATTTCACTTTAATAAAGTGTTTCACTTTATTATTATTTTGGATGCCATAATATACTTTATTAACATTTTAAATAAAGTATAATACTTCTTGGAGGAGGACAACTTGGAGAAATGGAATGCAAATGACACAAATGGACATTGTGAATTTGAGTTTGGTTTTGGCACCCATTTGGAGGGAGATTGAATTTGAATTTGGAGCAGAAAATGTTATAAATAAGAGCATTGGGCTCTTAGTTCATTATCTTATGTCTTCAATATCGTTATGCTGTCGGAATGGTGTCAGAGTTGCTTCGAGGGATGCATACCTCCTAGTTGGCTTAGCTTCTTGCTTGAAAGATAGCAACTAGTTGAGATTTGGTTGTTCTTAATCCTTGAGAACAGATTGAGCACATTGTAGTTGAGTTTCTTGCATTTTTATCATTTTTTGGTAATGCTGGTGTGGTGCTTGGTTGAAGCACATTTTCGATCATTGCTCCCTGCACAATTTTTTGTTGGTTCTAGGTATTGGCTTATTGTTCAAGTCTACCTGGGGCGCCCCTTCTTACAAGTTTTCAGATTTTTCAGAGGTGATTTGGATTTTATCTTGCTGGTCGCCCTTTCTTGGAGGTTGTACTTTGCCTGCCATTGCATTGGGAAGCGTGCATAAAAATATCAAAGGTTGTTTGCTGCTATTTCTTGGTTTGTACTTGGTTGCCCTTCTTTTATGCTTCCTTTGCACTTTATTTCACATCAATCGAAGGTGTTTTGACGAAGTTATGAGCGTTTTGGTGATTCTAGGGCTTGCTGGTATGAATTTCTGATTGCTGCAATTTTCATATCAGACCTGATATTTCAGTCCTTTTTACTATATTTCATATGTTGGATAGCTTGTACTTGTTTGGATTTCATTGGTTGTCTACATCTCATCGTATTTGCAGATTGTTCATCGCATTATAATGCTGAATCAGTAGTACTGATCAACTCTTTACTTTCTGCACTTTATATTTTGTATCCCCACTTTGTGGAAGAGACTGGCATCATTTCAGTCTATAGTTTCAGGTTTCATTTCTTGCATCACCCGCTGAATAAGTGGAAGAGGTTGGCTTGCGGCCTATTTATATATTGTAATGCATCACTTCATCATATTGCTGATTGACTGAGCCGTCAACATACTCCCACTGAACAAGTGGTTGAGTTGCATTTTTAATTTCAGTAATGTACTTTCATTTTCAGTCCTCCCGCTGAATAAGTGGTTGAGTTGATTGTTATCCCCTTTCATTACTCTTTCAGTAGTTTTGGTTGCGCTAATGATCCCCTTTCGAGTATGCTCTCAACCTTGGCCGCATTGGGATCTGGGTTGATCAGAGGAAAGGGTTCCCTTCAGTTGGATTTAGTTTTCATAACGTTAACGGGTGAATTGAATTGTGGAAAAAGTGAAAAAAATTGGCCCGATATATTTCAAGAAAGAATCAACATCACTGTCTACTGGAGATATAGGGGATGATGTAGATATTGGTGGAACGTCTACATGAGGAGAATCCACACTTAGGATAGTAGGAGATTCAAGAACATTTTCCTCTTGTTGATCAATGACTTGAATCTGAGTTTCTCTAACTTCCTTCCCTTTCAATGTCATTTTCTCCATAGGTTTCTCTACAGCTCGACTAACCCTTAGCTTGATTCTAGTTCTTGAGGAAGAGGCTCCTTCTTTTGTTTGGTCTATCACTTCTGATTTCAATCCAACAGGTTCAGCTGGGTCACCTTCAACTCCAATTCTGATTTTAGTGGCCTTAATACATCTACTCTTAAGCCAAGTATTAGAATTTGCTAAAATTGACACAAATCTATCAAAAATAGAAGTAGACTCCTTCTGAGACCATTGTATTGCTGGAATAGGAGTATCAACAACCCCCTGTTCTTCATACTCTGGGTCTAGAATCTGTCCATCATCAATTACTCCTAGGATCAAGATTAGATTAAGATCAACAATTTGTTCTATTGTGAGCCTACAGTAATCTATCCTACGGATATCCTTCTCAGTCTGAAGGTCCACCCAAATGTCTTCTATGCGATGCACATGAGTGAAAGCTTTTTTTATCTTATCCTTCATTCTTCTGTAATCAAAATTCTTTCTTGCCTTAAACTTCTTCAATTTGATTTCTTGAAGTTTAGCTTCCATTGCCTTAGCTTTTGAAGTTGTCAAAGAATACCTCCCGATTTGCAATGGATTATGAGATGAAATACTGACCCCAACTTTATGTTGTGTAGCTTGTCGTACATGCACCACCATTAACTGCCTTGCTAGCTCCATCAAAATGATTTTATCCGTTGGATATCTTGGGAGCATGTAAGGCTGATCTTCAAAACAACCAACTCTCATGTAAGTGAAAGTGGGAAATTGAAGAAAAAGACATCCATATTCGTTCACCTTCCTCCAAGCAGCTTCAACCATTATTGTTTTTCAATGCTTTGTCAAACAGGCACATGAAATGACCAAAGAAAGCATCTTGAACCCTTCTGTAATGAATTCAGCTTGATCTCAAAGTCAGTTGATCATAATACTCCCACACTGTTATTAGTGATCTATCACCTTTGGTAGAAAGGCTTGAAAACTGCCTTAGTGATGCTGCTATGTAGACCAAATAAGAATTCATGTAAAATGTGAGAGTGGTAGGAACTCGTGCAAGTTGTTCACACAAGTTATCACTAATCACTTCTCCCCAGAAAATCGGATATTGTGCCTTCCTTATGAACACTATGTATTTATACATCCATGTTTCAAAAACATTGGAGTACTTCAAACCCATCACTCTGCTCAGAAGTGTGATCAAATAATTAATTTGCTCCTTAAAATCTGATCGGTATCGCTTGGGCATCCGAGATATACAAGATCAGGGTTTTAGAAGCCATTTAGAATTGATGTGTCTGACACAATCACTCTTTTTTTGTTCATAATGGTCATGAGCACTCTTCATTGAAATGTTTGAATATACAGGAGCATCAAGAACCCTAAAGATCTTATTAATGGTTTCCAAATCAAGTCTAATAACCATGTTACCATCATCATTTCTGACAGTTCTGGATTCTTTATCAAAATGAGCCACAAATGCAAGAACAAATTCTGGCTCTAGGGAAGCAACAAGAAAAGTGGAAACCATATGAATATGACTTATCAGTAATAATTGCATATCAGGTGAAGTCGACTTCTCGGCTCTTTGAAGAAAGTCGGACATATCGACATGCCAATCTCAGTATCTTTGATTTCCTCAATATTTGAGACTACGTGAGACAGAGAAATCTCATTCTGATACTTGTCATACTTATATTTCATCTTTTTATTTGTCGAAGAAGTTGGTTCCTCTGTCATTGAACAAGAATCTACAAGGTTGTGATGAAAACTCCATAGAATTAAAACATCATCATCATCAACATGTGACGACATGGCATCCATTGGCATGAAGAGAACAAAATTTAGACTCGGTTTACTATGACCACTCGTTGTATGAAAATGGAAGATGAATGGAATGACTCCAAAGGGATATAAATGAGGGATATGAATAATTTCGGATCTTGGAGGACTGACTGCAAGTGAAAGCAACAAATACTTTTCATGGAAAAATGGAACAGTTTGGTTACATCTCAAAAAACTACATAATATAACCTTTTACTTGCACTTGCAAACAGGTCTAAAAAGTCCAACATTGAGCACTTTAAAGCATTTCGGGTTTTTGGATGCAGACTGCAGGTAAAGTGTGTAATCGGGTTTTTTAAAGAATATTACAAGTTCAAAGCCTTGGGTAGGGAAAGTGGAAGGTTATTACAAATTTCAACTTGAAACTTCAACTTGCAATCATAATGAAAAACTCCTACTTGTAATTGGATCATGAAAACTCGATTACAAGTATATTTTAACAACACTTGCAATCAACAAATGAAAACCCAACTTGGATTTATACTTGCAATAGAAAGAACAAAACCCAACTTCCAAAGGACATCCCTACTTCTCAACTACATTGAAATGAAGATTTTGAATTTGTAACCAAGGCATTTGAGACAAATGCGTTTTGAGATAAATGTTTGCAATGGCGTCTTGAGATAAATGTTTGCAATGGCATCTTGAGATAAATGCGTTTTGAGATAAATGTCTGCAATGGCGTCTTGAGATTAATGTCTGCAATGGCGTCTTTACACAAAAACGATTTCACATTTTTAAATGACGTTTTTATCAAAAAAAACGATTTGGCAAGAGATATAACGCTTTTTCACAAATGCGATTTAGCATGACGTTTTTGGCATGAGAAATGAATGCAACTTCACAAGGGCATGACGTCTTTTACAAAAAAAAAAGTGATCTGGCATGAGAAACGTCAAAAATCAATAAAAGATAAAATAAGAAAGAAATTTAAACAACATACCTGAAAAAGAGAAACTTGAAAGCCAAAATAAAGAAGGAATCCCTGGGCGCCTTGCACAAACTCAACAAAAGAAGAAGAATTGATTATTTAAGTTGAGAATCCGAGTTTGCTGCTAAAAAAATAATGAAATCTCCATAAAAAGAGGAGGACAAATCAACTCAAACTCAAACTGCTCTCAGCATTCATGTTGACGGGTTTTTTAAGCTCCAAGACAAGTGAATGGGTCGACTTTCTCTCAATCGAGCTTTTAAACCTCATTTACAAGTGCAAATAAAACAACATGACTAAAATCGGACTTTTTAAGGCCTTTTACATGTTTTTTTAATTTTAAAAGAAATCGGGTTTTTTAAAGCACATTTACAAGTTTATTTTTCTTACAACTTGCATTTTCAGCAAAAAGTTCCTATAACTTGTAAGATATTCAAAAAAACCCCTACAACTTGCAATTAGGACAAAAAGTTCTTACAACTCACCTGTAAGTTATACAAAAAGTTCCTATAACTCACTTGTAATGAAGGACTAAAACCCCTACTTGCAGTAATGCCTCTAAAACCCGAAATTGACCAAAAACATAAGAAAAATGACTCAAAAACCTATGAAAATGAATAGGTGTGAATGAAAAAGAATATCTTAGGAGATCATTGATTCAAAGCCAAAAACTTCCAACCTCTGCACCTCGTAAAACATGCCTCAAGGAAGAAAATCTTTAATTTTATTCAAAATTTTGATAGGTTATCCCTAGTCAAGTCAAAAACTAGGTACACCAGCTTTGCTTGGGACAAATACACAATCCCTTGGATGCTTCTTGGTAGACTCGAAACATGCATCGAACTGAGCTCAAACCCCAAGCACAGATTCTAGTGAATCAGCAACATAACTTATTTATTATAGTCCACCTATAATAATTGAAGCCTTATAAGGAAATTATTGATTCATCTGTTGAGAATCCACAATCTACAAAAACTCATGAGTAGTTTCACTTGTGCCCAATGGTTGCTTAGATCCTCTTCCATGAATTACTCTATCAATTTGTCTTAATTGTCCATGTATTGGAACTATTGCTACTCAATGCCACCTATCAAATCAATTATTCCTATGGCCTTGATTTATTTATTTCTTTAAATTTGAACTGTAAATTTGTATGAACATAATATAAGTTCATATAGTCGTTTGAGGATATTTTGAAGAGCATTCAACTACACTTCCAGTTAATCTTCTTTAAGATCCCTTGAGTAATTGGATGCAATTTGACCCAAAAACAAATGAGGAACAAGAAGAGTATCCTTGATGTCCACTTGAAGCAATCCTAATTATAACAAAAATTCATGAACAAAGTAAATAGATAATCAATCAAAAAAAGCCTTATATCCCCAGAAAACAAAGTAGAAAATTTCAAAACTGATGTTGCTTCTAAAGATAGCATTTGCAAATGGAAAAAATAATAAAAGATAAATGATTTTCCAGCTAATACTGAAGAAGTAACACCATACAATTTTTTAATAGAGGTAAAAGGATGCAAACTGTAGAAACTGATGTGCTATGACAACTAACCATTTAAAAAGCATGCACTTTGAGATACAACCTTTCATGCATTGTGAAAGCTTCAAACAAAGCCAATAAAGTCTATAACCCAAAGTGTAGATTTTAATTGTAATCTTAATCATATGTTTATTACATAATTATCATGATGCAAAATCTCAAGTAATCTAGAGCAAGAACACAACTGATTATTGTATACTGCTACTCAACAATTAGCAGAAAATAATGAAATGTGACTAAAGCAGTCCTACCATGTCAATAGAACATAAATACAAACAAGCATCGAACATTCCAGGACATTGACATGGGAATCTGTTTGTTTTACATAGTAAAAATTATGTTTATATTACAATTCAAGAAAAATTACAAGATAGCAAAGAAGCATCTTTGTCTCTTCAAGATACACAGAAAATTTGACTGATCTTATTATCAGTAATAGGAATACCTATGGGTCAAAAATGTTGGACGCCTGCTAATTTGTCGTCAACTGTTCTTGAAGGCTGCTAACGCCTCTTTTGTTGCAGCAGATATTACCACATCAGAGGCATTAGGTAAATAGTAATATTTCCCTGCCATTTCAAGTACATTAAACAAGTTAAAAACGGGTCTAGTTTTGGATAGTGGATGGTTGTGAAAAGTAGATAACTAGATTTATGAATGTGGTTATGCTATTCAAAGCAGTAAGATCCATAGAAGGGCATTACCCTGAGCGACTCTAGCAATTTCCTTTGCAAAGCCTGTGGATATAAATTTATTCTCCGTGTCTATAACAAGAAGGGACATTCCTGCCTTATAAATCTTTCCTGCAATCTCTAGTATCTCCTCCTAATTACAACAATCAACCATTAAATTATTTCAAAGATTAGAACAAAAAGGATATCAAAATTTAGATTTGAGGAAAAGAAAATAAATCAGAAACAAAAACCAAAATGACTTATTGGTATGATCTAAACACAATGTACCAAACAAAATAACAGCTGTATTTAGATTTTAGACAATCTTTATCACTTAATTTTTAGTCATTTCAAAAAATTTGGACAAAATTTAGTTCAACTTTGCACTGATCACTATGAATGTTGAAATCGTCTACAGCCTTAAAGGAACATCATGCCACTAACATATCAATATAATATTGCCAGTGATGTATATGATCTAATAGAGCTTAGTTACTGGGAACGTGTTTCCAGAGGATCAGTATGTGTACGACAAAGAAGTATGCACTTCCATTTACCAAGGTTTATTGCGGTGAGACAAGACAGCTGCTGATGTCTCCTGAATTATCCTGAACATCTCCTAAGTATATCGCAGGTTGAAACAGAAAAGAAAAGAAGGAAGCTTTTTGAAGCGCTATAAAGTTATAAACACTATGTGGCTCCATCTCTCTTTTTCCAATAAAAAGACCAAATTGCATGAATAAAAAGGAGAAATTTGAGAAACTACCCAGCATTGGTGTTCACTGCAATCATATGTGACAGTAATACTGTTATTTGTTAGAAGTCTTTGGGAATTAACTGTGCAAGTTTTTTGAATTTAAAGTAAAGGTATGTTGGAATTAACTATGCCACAAAAAGCTTCCATTGTTAATTCCTAAAGCTCTCTAACATCTTACACCCCGTTGTGCATTTACCTATTTACTATTACTATGTTAGTTGAAATACTTGAATTTGTGAATGTGATTGTAATCTTGTTAGAAATATATGTGTTTGTACTTGCTTATATGTATCATTGGAAATATGATGAATAAATGATTGATTCAATTTGATGTTGATTCTAACAATGAAATATATATGATGTGAAAGATTGTTTTTGTGAACGTCTAACTACTATTGCAATGTGCTAAGTTGAATGCAAGCATAGCGATCGATCCTCTGGAAGAGAGGGGAAATATCACTCAGGAGAAGAACTTGGTCTGGTAACCCTTAATAAGACCTAATTGAGTTTGCACACAATCACATTTAGTTTGGTCAAGTCGAGTCGGTGGTTTCGTGAAATGGTAAGTTACCTTAGTCTTGTTTGTGCATGAATTAAACAAAGTATTGGTTGTGAACGTTCTTGAATTAGGTTAAGTGTTTGAGTTTCTTTGATAAGTGTGAGTTGTATATATGTACATGTCAGCAATAAACTCATACACATGAGTAAATACGTGCATGAGTATATGCAGATAGACATATCTATGCATGCTCATGGACGGATTACCCATATGCATGGGAATATCAAAATAGACAAGGTGACATATATATATATATATATATTGTAATGTCCCCATTTTTAGCCATACGCTCTTTTGTGACTAATAGCCTATTTCCGGAAGCTTGTAGGCTTGTCAGAGCTTGGACATTGGAGCTTTGAGATTTGGATTGCGGATTCTTTCTGGGTTTTCAGAGAGCTTCGTAGTGATATGACATGCAAGAGAATTGAGCAACTTTTCAGAATTTACTATTTTTAGTTAAGTTTCTATTTTTGGCAGTACACAAGTTGGCAGCAGTTGAGTGAGCTTTCTTCTCCAAGCAGGACAATTGCGTATTTCTGGTTTTGGCTTTCTGAGGTGCATTTCTGAAGAAATGATTTATTTAAGTCATTTAATTATTATATTTTCATTTTGACCCCTTGGCCTACCATCATGTCTTTAAGTTGTTTTAAAAATGGGGCCCTTGAGGGTGGACGCCACATGAGGAGATAACATTTAATATTCCTAAGGTTAATATTAATTTTGGGATTTGGATGCCTCTTTTGAAGTTAAATATTAATCTTTCAAAAGCTATTATTCCTTGAGGGTATTGGACACCAAGATGAAGGAAGGTGAAGATTTTAAAATAAAATTATTTTTCCAAGAAGTGTGGAGGCGTCCCATTTGGAGAAGCTGGAGAGTCACCTCAAAATCTATATAAGGAGGCCTTTGCTCATTCATTGATTATCTATTGTTTAACTTATTGAAATGTTGCTGGATTGATTTTTAAACTCGGCTGAGGGGGAGCTTACCATCTACACCATTCTTCAGGCCTGAAACTATTGTTCCCTAGATGGTCAATTGAGAGTGTTCTTCATTCAAAAGTGCATATTGAGCTACATTGTTGAAGTCTTGGAGATAATTTCCAGTTTTAATGTTGCTAGCTTATGAATGGCTGAAACGAGTTTTCAATTACAGCTTATGCAGTGATTTTAATTTCATTATGGGTATTGATGCAAACATTTTCTATGTCAATGGAAACCCTTCTTGCAAAAAAATGGATTTTATTTTGAAATTTGGAATTTTCTAGGAAGGCCATACCATTCCTAGGGTCGTACCATTCACCAACACCTTGCATTGGGATTCGAACTTGTCTTATGGTGGCTGTTTGGCATTGTCAAACTCATGTTTGCTGGTCGCCTGGCCTTTGGGAGTGTTGTTCTAAGTTTTGGTGAGTTTTGGAGTTGTAATGAGGTAGAAATATGCATTTTGGAGTGAGTTTAATTGTTGTTTCTGAGATTACAGTTTGCTGGTTGCATATATCAGATTGATATTAGTTCAGATTTTGGCTTGAATTTTAGTAATTGAGAAGATTATAAGTGTGAGAGATCATCTTCCTTCATTTTGCTTTGATAATACTATAATAGCACTTGTAATTTGCAGATAATTGGCATTGTAAGGCTGTAAACAGTAACATTGTTCCAGTCATTTTCATTTCTACATTTCCTTTGTGTTTTAACTCAAACATTGTAACCCCTAAATGGTTTACCGCCAGTGTGGAGGAATAGACATTTGTATCTCTCATTTCTCACCCACTGTTTAAGTGGAGAATCCCCACTGCTATGTGGATGCCTGCTGGAAGCGGATGAATTGTTCTTCATTGTAATATCCTCCCCCCCATTGAATAAGTGGTAGCGTGGAATCTTCATGGTTGGTTCTCCACCTGCTTTGATTTCCAGCTTGTACTTCAATTCAGTTGTTGCTAACGATCCCTTCCCATATGCTATCACCTCGCCTTCAATAGGATCTTGGTGAATTCTTGGTGAAGGTTACTTTCAGCTGATTATGATTCTAGCTAATCCTTAACGGGTGCTTGTTGTTGGTGAAATTTCAAGAAAAAAATTAAGGGGCACATTTCATATATATATATATATATGCATATTATATATGTATATATGCATATATGCATATATGTATATATGTATATATATATATATATATATATATATATGTGTGTATGTATGTATATATATATATATATATATATATATATATATATATATATATATATATATATTAAAATGCACGTATGTATTGACGTAATGGAAACGTCCATATGGGTATAATAATATATGTATACATATGTGCATATGTATATATACATATGCGATATTACTTTGCGGAATATGAAATATGAGTTTATATATTCAAATATCGAATGATGCATTTAATGAATTTATGAGTTGATATATATATATAATGATTGCTAAGCGCTAATTATTACATAAAGCATATAGAAGATATTAAGCGCATAGTATGCATATTATACTAAGCGCATGAAATTAAGAATGATAGTGCATAAAGGTTGTGCATAAACCTTTGAGGCCGCATATAAACTATGGCAATGTGTAAATGTTATATGTTGTGCAAATATGAGCCACACATATATGCGCGTGGGTGTTTTAAACCAAGCTAATGCATGTAAGTGAAATATGCAAGACCAAGTCAAATGAATAGAAGGCAATAATAATCTGAAGCAAATAAGTAAACTTTGACTTATTCTTTGAACATAATAGCAACCCAATATAATAGGGCATGTGATGTTTTGGTGGCGCCAAGCTGAGAACAGTGCGAACCAAATAGAAGTCTAAATCTGCAAATATGAATTTCTGTATATGAAGCAAATTGAATGTAAGAAAGAGTCAAATAGTAAGCTGGCCAAAGTAAGTCGACCTGTGCAAACTTTAACCTTGCATTTCTGATTAAGATTCTTGTTGTCCATTGAGTGAAGCGACTCATTCCTTCTTGTGAAATCTGGCTGTGTATGTGTTTGTTGTGCAATGATTTTTAGCTGCCACCTTTTCATTCTTTGGCCGAGTCAAACCTTTTGATTGAGAAGTGTCATCTTTGATAGCTAGTTTGTAGCCTGCAGTTGCTCATAATTCTATATAAATAGAGGTGCTTTCTACCTCATTTGGGACGCATATCTGCACTCTTGTTTATTTTCTGAGTTAATATTATCTGCATTTCTAAGTGAGTGAGTTTTGAGAGAAGTTTGAGAGAGATTTGAATAGAGAGCTTTTGAGATTAGAAGTGGTAATTGCTGAGTTACAAGCTGATTTAGGGAAAAGGCTAAGCTAGGAAACCAGTTTGTTCGATTGGAGCTTTGCAGTTACAAGCATGCTAATTTCTACTTTATCATTCTTTTATGTTTTGAAAAGATTGTGTGTCTTTGAATGCTATGTTCGAAATATGTTTTCATTAATTATCAAGAAGTGTTTTGTCTTCATAATATAGGAAGGATTCATAATGAATCTTGTTTAAGGAATCATAATACTTGATTGTTTGTACATACTCCATAATAAGGAGAGGGTGTTATATTAATATCTACACTACAATAAGATAGAGCTTATATAGCTGATGCTTAAATTGTAAAGTGTAAAGATAGTGATGTTTTGAGTTACTTGTATGAACCTAGGAAAAGAGTCATAATGAATATAAGATGAATATAGGTTATTCCTAGGGTTGAAGGTCACACAATCCAATGGAGGGGATAGCCTATGCATAGTTTATGAATGGTCAAAATCCAGATTGAGCTAGGGAAAGTGTGTGAAATAGATGGCTTCTTTTATAAGAATTCTTTGGACAAAGTAGTGTAAGTGCCACTGATTACACTATCAATTCACTGTGATCCAGTTTAGCATACTAGGCAGGGTTATTCATACATGTAGGTTGTAGCCAGTGTATGTCAGTTCTAGTTATATAGGACACAACACTAAGCTCAAGAAGGCAATTGTTATGTGGTTACCTTACCAATCTCTTCATCGAAAGGTAGGGCCATCTTACCACATGTGGTAGATGTGCGGGGGACCACAGTAAGTCCGTGGTTGGTGGAAAAACGCTTGAGTAATATTTATCCTCACCAATTGGCAGTCGAGATTTGAGGGGTACTTCCTGGACCATTCGTAACTATTACTAATGAAGCTCAAAGGAGCTATGTATGTTTTCTTTTATCCATTTCTATGGAAGTTTGTAAATGATTGAAATGTTATCTTAAGATTATATAAACCATTGTTTTGGAAAGATTGTAAATATTCAATTATAATGCAAATGGAAAGGTTGGAATATATGTTATTTCAGATGCGCATATTGTCTTTGAACTATAAGAAAAAATTTATTGCTATGTGTAGGCATATTTAGTTTATTCACTTGATGTTAAAACATAGAAAAATTACTGTGTGGAACAATTGGCATGTTACATAACAAATCTTCATGGACTGTGGAAAAATCATGGTTAATACTGTTATGTTAGAAATATTACAAAGGGAGAGATAGCAGAAAATGACTTTATAAACATTCCTAGATCACTATTTGGCGTAAAAAATATAGTCAAAAAATCTATCTGGCAAATATAATGAACAAAATCCTCATCACAATAGACAGTTCCAAAGGGACATGATGTACATTTTTACAAACTTGCCCTTCAGATTATACATCTTAACGAATAGGGATTCTGTTGTTTTAAGACCCATCCTAATTAAGCTTTTGTGCATCATCCTCCACGCCTGCCCCTGCTTGCTTTGAGTTAGGAAATGAGGTAGCAGGCATTTTGAAATGTCACTAGGGTTTTGTGTTAGGAACTAATCAAGATCAAACTGTCATTTACTGTTAGAAACCCTACCAGAGATTGCAGATCTAGGGTTAGCAGATAGGTTAGGGCTACTTCCATTCATCCAAAGCACTTAAATAAAAATAAATTAACCACTGTTAATTTTGCAGTTGTTAGCAGTCTTATGGAATAGCACACAATAAAACCATAGTCAATCTTCTGTTTATTTCAGTTCACAAACAAATCAACACAAACTTCAGATTAAAAGAAATTCGTAGAGATAACAGATTGACAAACAATTGACCCAGATCTAAATGATGACAGGATTTTGGAGTCAATCACTGATAATTGAATGTTATGAAAAGAGTAGAGATCTGAATGTGACCGGCAAGAACCCTGGCCTGGTAACTGGCCTATCAATGAAACTCCTGCACCCACAGTTTGACCTTCAACTGGCTGAGTGCAGGCCGCCTAGAAAATTCAAAGAATCCTGCCTATATGGTTGGAATTGCCCTAGATGTGATTTGAGTCGTGAGTCTTTAGGGCTTAGTTAACTTGCAACCATATGGCCACTTGAATGAGATATGAATTTGGTTTCTGGGTGATTTTGGCAGCTGCTGGGCATGCCTGGATAGCACCCCAGGGCTGGGGTCGGCTCAGACAGGATTTTCCACTCAACAAACTTCTGAAAACTGCAACACCTGAGTAGGGTTTAGTCTTTGTCGGAGAGATGACTCTGCCAAACACCCTCCCAAGTCTGATAAACCATTTGCTACAGCAATTTTGAATTAAGTTGGGTTTCTTTGAGGAAGTCTGGCTATTAATTATGTGCCCCAGATGCATAGTTGCTGGTAAATAGTGCTGATCTGGGCACGACACTGATGGTTTAGGCATTGTTTAACTTCAGATCTGCAATCAAGTATAGGGATCTGTGATGACAAATGGGCAATCAGCTCATACCTGAAGAAACTGGTTTGAATGTCAAGAATTAGGCAGGTGAAGGATTTCATCCTAACCACACCAAGGCTCTCCATAGAGGTTTTCGTCTCTCTTTCAAGGTTAATTGCTTGCACGGTGCCAAAATTGATTCTCCAAAAGTAGAGTCAAAATGCCCAGCCAACAGTTATTATATTGGATTTTTAAATAAGTCCCTAGGGCCCATAATTGCGCACCTAAATGCAAATTTAAAAAATCATAACTTTATTTTATTTGTTTCTAAATATATTTAGTATTTAAATTTAAATGGCAGTGTTTAAAAATACCCTTGTTAATAAACTGCTGGCAGCTGACCTATTTAGGGAGGGACTATCTGCTTGTCTTCAAGCAATGACAACTCTAGAAACTCTATCCAGTTCATGTCAAAACAACATAACATAGATTCATGCTCATCGATATCAGGCACTACAACAGATAAACCATCTTGTTTAGCAGCAATACTTACTAATCCTGGCTTCCTCGTCGCCCTTGCTTCCTTAGTGACCCCATCATCATATGTGCAAGCTTCAGCAGCATCATGAACGTATACCTTTTCCAAATTTTTGTTATGAAGATCACCTAGTAATTTACTTTTGTCGATCGTGATACCCCCTGCTGTACCCTCTAGAAAGTGGGTAGCAGACTATTTGAGAGCAGATAGGTGATTGCAATTTGCAGCAGTCACATCTTGCCCCAAACTTCACCACTGACACTATCAACAATGTGGGGACATACATTCTCAAAGCCTTTCATGTGGTAACACCCACTCACCTCATTATACCAAAAAATTCCTTTCATACCCGGTGCTATAAAAATTGCCCAAAGATGATACCATCAACTGAAATATTTTGCTGTTCCTTGCTCAGAAATAAAGAAAACTTGGTTAGAACCCTTCTTGCATCATTCCCAAATGCCTCCTCAAGGCTTAAAGGTGGAAGATCCGTCTTCAATTTCTCTCGTATTAGCTATCTCAAAGGGATGGAAAAGGCTGAGAAAATAGATAACAGCAGATTTGAGATGAAAGACAACACTCATTATTACCCCTGCATTATGGTTCTTGTCTCTAGAATTCCAAACAACCATGCTAAGATGATTCTTCCCCAAAAGGTCCCTTTTTGCCAATTCCTCGTATGGTGGCCATTTTTGGTGTGCTACTGTGAATGTATTCAAAATAGACCAAACATGATCATAATGGAGTATCTTGCCTTGGAGGAAATCCTTGTCTATCTTCATGCATTGCGTGGCTTGGGTTTCCCGCATACTCACTTCCATCCTTTCCATTTCATCCATGCTTGGGGTTCCATTTAAAATGCCTCGGAGTATAACCTCCTTCCCATCTGCTTTGAATTTGAACTCTATTGTTTGATAGTTTTGATTAACTTCTCCAAGTGAGTACAACCATTGCATGCCCAAGACTATGTTTGTTTCCCCCAAACCCACAATGTAAAAATCAACCTTAATTTGATACTTCCCTAGAAATAAGTTGGATTGTTGTATCCGTCCTTGCAAGGAATAATATGGCCATTTGCAAGCAAGAACTTAAACCCATCAAACTCTTCCCTATCCAAGCCACTCTTGGAAACCAAATCTGCATCTATAAAATTATGAGTGGACCCACTATCAATCAACACTATCACTTTGTGACCTTGCAAGACTCCTTGAACTTTCAAAGCATGGTACTTGGGTGTCCTATAAATAGTAGCAAGAGTGCCTCTTGGGATCTCTCCTTCTTTGCTCTTGGACTCTATCTCATTAATCATTGCCTTAGACTCGGTTCCTTATGTCTTTGAGCCCTCTAGAGAAACCTCTATATAGTGTATTTTCTCCTTCCCCAAGCATCTATATCTTGGCTCCCATGGCTCTCTACAATGGAAGCCCAACTTCTTCCTCCAAAGTTCACTCTTAGTTTCTTCAAGCTTGTTTAGCTTTTGAGGTAATGCTATTGGTTGAGGGGTATTTTTTTGGAAGGGTTTCTTATGCTGCACGCTTGGGTGGAATTTGTTCTTGGTTGCTGACTCTTCCAATTTCAAAGCCTTTCAAATAGCATCCTATAAAGATGTAGGCTCAAAATCTTTGACCAAACCTCATAATTACTCAAATATTCCCTCAATAATCAAAAGAATGGGTTTCCTCTCTGAAACATCTAGTGCCATGACTGAAACCCTTTGAATTTTGCTACACACTCTTCTATTTAATCATGTTGTCTCTAACATGTCAATTCTCTTAAATGCAACTCAAAATCCTTCCTATCAAACCTATCTATGAGCCTTTTTGTGAAATCAACACATGTCACAACACTACGATGTTCTTGTGTGATTAACCCATGATGCCTCCACTCTTGTGTTGTACCATCCAAATAAAGAATAGAAAACTTGATAGCTTCATCTTCTATCATAGGGTTGAATGAAAGGTATGTATCTAATTTTTGAACCCAAGCTCATGCAATGACATTTCCCGAGCCATCAAAAGTTGGGAGAGGCAACTTAATCATCATCTATTGTCAGTCTTTGTTAAATTGTTGCAAAGGTTGTCTCCCTCTGAAATATACCGAGCAATTTTTTTCAATTTTTCACAACCAAATTCACTCGTCAACGTTACTGAAATCTCAATCCAACTGAAGGGAACCCTTTCCTCTGATCAACCCAAATCCCAATGCGGGCAAGGTTGAGAGCATACTCGAAAGGGGATCATTAGCATAACTGAAACTGCTGGAAGAGTAATAGAAAGGAAGTACAATCAACTCTACCACTTATTCAACGGGAGGACTGAAATGGAAAGTACATTATTGAATTTAAAGATGCAACTCGACCACTTATTCAGCGGGAGTATGTTGACGGCCCAGCCGATTAGCAGTATGATAAAGTAATGCATTACATAAACAAATAGGCGGCAAGCCGGCCTCTTCCACTTGTTCAGCGGGTTATGCAAGAATTGAAACCTAGAACTACAGACTAAAATGGGCCAGTCTCTTCCACAATCGTGGGAAATGGCAAACAGATAAGAATGCTGACAGTACTACTGTTCAGCTTACAATATTATAGAATTGCCTGTCAAGAGAGCAAGATCAAAAGTGTTTGCTGCTGCAATAAAATAGAGGGACTCTCATATACCTATCTTGACTCCTCAAACTCAAACCACAACTCACAAGCCCAATTTAAACAATCTGATTTTGACAGACCTGCAATGCAAGTACATAATCAGCAACACATAAATTCGCTAAAATGCTGATAACTCATTCAAATCCTAACCAAAACACGAGATAAAATGCAACAACTTCTAATACTGATGGCGCCCAAGATGAGACCAAGAAACCACCCCAAACAGTTCATATTTATTTTGCACGGAATTCAATGCATTTCCAGAATGGTATGGCCCTCTAGAAGGGGCAATTTTTCTCTAGAAAATCATAAACATGACAATAAAAACTGAAAGTTGGTGGAAGGGGTCGCCTCAACCTGCCAAACACATCCCTCAACTACCCATAACCAGAATAAAATCACTCTTAAACATATAAGAAAAAAACCCAGTTCAGCCACAGTCAATACAACAACTGTAAAAATCGACTGAAATACAAAAACTCAATTACAAAATGCAAGACAGCTCTATAGTAACCAATTCTCAACTAGTTGCTATCTCTCAAGCAAGAAGTTAAGCCAGCTAGGAGGTATGCATCCCTCGAAGCAACTCTAACACCATTCCGACAACATAACAATACTGAAGAGATAAGATAATGAAGTGAAGAGAAGAGACCTCCTTAAATAGATTTGCAGAGCATCATCCAGAAGCATCTAGAAGGGCGCCCAAACCAGAGTCAAAGCAATATTCGAAATGAGGTTGACCTCTTAACTCTCCAAAGTGGCGTCCCTTTTCATGAGGCAAGAATTTGACTTTTTAAATTAATATAACCTCCTCTTCAAGTTGGCGTCCCATCTCCAAGAATAATGTAACTTTAGAATTATTTAAATCACCCCCCCTTGATGAGGCGTACACCCATGAGGTCCCCTTTTTCAGAATAACTTAAAGTCATGAAGCTAGGCCAAGGGGTTAACATAGAAATAAAACATTATTTTAATTAAGTTAACTTATTTCTCCAGAAAAGCACCCAAGAGCCAAAACACATATTGCCAACTGAACAAAACTGAAGAGGGTAGCCGACTAAACTGTAACCATCAAAACCACTCCCAGAAATAGAATTTACTAAAAATAGTAAATTCAGGAAATTGCTTAGAACAACATGCCAGTCATACCGCTACGAAGCTCTCAGAAAACCCAAAAGGAATCCACAAACAGAACTCCGAAATTCCATGGGCAACCTTCAGAAAAGCTGAAACAACCTCCACCAGAATAGGAAACCCTAATTTCCACTTCCAAGTAGCCTACGAGTCTCAAAAATAGGCTAACGGCCATCACCAAGATTACTGCCAAAAGGGGGACATTACACCCTCTCGATCCATTCATGGCATTATGGAAGTGTATGAATGGGATTTGACATTTGACATCTAGATCAAGTCTTGAGTATGCATCTATGTAGGCATTAAAAACATTTGTTGTTGGATTCAACTCTTCCTCTTCTTGTGTCAACTCAATTGTAGGCAAGAATGTAGACTGTGTGGATATGGGTGTTGATCCAGTTGGAATCCTCCTATTATGTGTATGATTTTTAGACCCATTCTAATTTGGGTTACTACCTTCTGCTCCATTATTTTATGACTTGGTGGAATTCTTTGAATTATTCATGTTTTGCAACATTTGGAGGAGTATTTGTGTCACTTGTTTGAAATATGCTAACCAATTTTTTCAAGTTCTATATGACAACTCAATACAACAAGCACCCGTTAAGGTTAACCCAAATCAAAAATCAACTGCAGGAAAGTAACTCTACGCCAAGAATGCACACACAATCTCAAGATGAGAATGGTGTTGTCATATGGCGTCGAGGATCTTCAATGCTCGAAGAAATACAATGCTGAAAGTAACAATCAACTCAACCACTTATTCAGCGGGAGAATTGGAAATAGAAATTACAATGCTCAAAGTAACCCAACCCAAGAATGTGCACTCAAACCCAAGATGGGTATGCTACTACCATATGGCGCTGGGGATCTTATGCACTTGTGACGGCTCAGCCGATCAGCAGTATGTAAATGCAATCCAATATAGATTGAGCATGACCAATCTCTTCCACAAACGTGGGAATACAATGAAATAAGCAAGATAATTGAAATAGCTGGACAGTACTACTGAACAACTTTACAATGAGAATAATCCTGCAAATAACCTTGTATTAGAGTTCTCCAAATGCTGCAAATGTATGGAAAGCCTCTCAAAACTCCAAAAATCACACTCCACGAGTAACACACCCAAATGACCAACTTCTACAAATCTGATATGATAACCAGCAACTATACGAATGTAGACCAGCAACATATAGACCCACTAAAAAGCTCACAACTCCCTCAAAACTCCACCAAATCTCTTAAAATAAGATGCAGATGAAGCCTAAGGAGAAGGCGACCATGCTAAGACCAAGAAACCACTGCAAACTAGAGTTATCTTTTTTTCTAAACTTTTCCAAACTTTGGTAGGCAAGATTCAGCCTTCAAGAGGGCCGACCAGCAATATAAAATCAAGAACTTCACTAAAAATTCCCAAACTTTGCAAGAAGGGATGCCTAAGGCCTAGGAATGGATATAACAAGTACCCAGAATGCATTAAAACTCACACAAAGATCTACAAATGAAAATATGCTTCAGCCATAGCCAAAACCAGCAACCTGTAGACAACAAAATCATCAAACTAAAACAATATTGCTCAATATGCACTACTGAATGTAGCACACTCCCATTAGACCATCTAGGAAGCCATAGTTTCAAGCCCGAAGAGTGGTGTAAATGCTAAGCTCCCCCTTAGCCAAGTTCTGAAACCAATCCGGTAGCATTTTGATAAGATAGACAATAGATGCCCAAGAGAGAGCAAGGCCTCATATTTATAACTTTTTCCAACCTTGAATTCAAAATTTTTTTCCCTCCAATTACGTCGCCCCCATGAGATTCACATTCAAATTCACTTTGACATTTGCATTTCATTTCAAACTTCATCCTCCTTCATAACTCGGTGTCCAAACATAAGAAGGATAAAACTTTATTTAAAATGCCAATAAAAGGTATGTTAGGCATCCCAAATAATAAAGTGAAATGCTTTTTAAATATTTCTCCAAGTATGGTGTCCAAAATGCTTAAGTGAGAAACTTTATAAAAATTGCTCTTTTTAATAAACCAACTTATCTCTCCGTTTAGGCATCCACCAAGCCTTAGTAAAAATATTTCACTTGAAATAATATTTTCATCAAATATCAAACTTGCCAAAATAATCGTCTCAAATGTTGGAGACCAACTGAATATACTGCCCTACCCAAAATAGCCATAATACCAAGTTGTTGAAACACTGCCAAAATTAGCACCAAAGGTGTTGGAGACCAAACTGCTCAAATTGACCTGCCAGATATAGCCATTGAATTGAACTGCAAAAACCCTACTAAAAATAGCACTTTTAAAAATAGTACTAAAAATAACATACTGCTAAAAATAGTAAGTTGTTCCAAACTCATTTTAACCACAATCCGAGCAGCCATCGTACTTACTAAAAATAGTAAGTTCGGAAAAGTTCTCAGATTCAGTTGCATGTCGCACCGTCGCAAAGCCCTCTGAAAACCCAGAAGGAATCCAGAATCCGAATTGTAAAACTCCAACATGCAGTCGTCGTAACTTACTAAAAATAGTAAGTCCGGAAAAGTTCTCTGATTCAGTTGCATGTCATACCATTGCGAAGCTCTTTGAAAACCCAGAAAGAATCCCACAACCAATCTGCAAAACTCCAACCTGCAAACCCCTGAATCCTCAAAAGAAACCTCCAGGCAGCTTGAAACCCAAATTCTGCCACTGACTAGCCTATGGGCATTCGGGGATAGGCTATCATTCACTGGAAAGTGCAGTGCTAAAAATGGGGACATTACAATCCACCCTTCCCAAAATTGCTTGTCCTCAAGCAATTGCACAACACTACAACGGATCCCAGGGTCCCATGTCCATCTTTGCAAAGACCCACCATGCTAATGTTGCACCACTCTAATCACATCAGTGAAAACCTCATGCCAAAATTGCACTAACCACCCTTGTAACTCCAAAATGTTACCATCAATGAAACTCAAGCTGAAAAGTCTGGAAAGACTGAAATCAATATCATGCAGCATTTCATGCCTAAAAAGCTCTGAGTAATCGATATCAACCATGGCATTGTCTTCCTCAACTCTGGGCAGTAGGAAGGAAAGTCTGCTCAACTCGACAATGTACTCCTTAGCATATCTCCTCAAGGTGTCAAGCAGAGCCACGTTTGCAAATGTGACTTCCTCAAAGCTTCTTGCAAGGAGGAGAGCTATCCTTTGCGAGAGCTCCACAAACTCATACTTATAACTCCACATGAATCTATTGTGCCTCCATCGAATTATCTTGATACAGCCATGAAGATTTTTGAACACTCTTACAGTACCAACTCCAAGAGTCTCAGAATGATAAGCCAGAGCATGTGGAAGTTTGCTGCCCTGAACCAATATAGTGAAGAAACTATCAAAGTTTACATCACAAACCTCCATAACATGAACTCTGAGAATAGGATAGGTTTGAAGAAACAAATAATCACTGCTGTTCAAAGCTGGGATCAGAAAAGTACAATCTGATTTTAGCTCTCTACACAAGGAAAAACAGCAGCACCAATGGAATTTCCAAGTGTGAGTATGTGAGATGAACATTGAGTTGCAAGATAATGCCTCCAAAGTGGCTGGAAAACACACTAGCACAACCTCCAATTGAAAACTACCACCTCTTTGACAATAAGTGATGAACCAACTCTCTTGAATGAGAGTAACTCCCCATGAAAGGTGGCTGGTCTGCCTCCAATCAGCAAACTCATGTCTAAAAATATGCCTTTGTCTTAGCCAAGGATCACTCCCAAGAGCAACCATCCATTCATCTTTCCATCCCATACTCAAAATTTATCTCCAATCCATTTGTTGATGAACAAATGGGACCATCAAGTGGCTGGTAAATAAGGGGACAGCACCAAAAAATCTGATAATTTGATCCTTATCCCTCCAAAAGTTCTTTCCACAAGCAATAAATTCCATCAACCCAAGGAATGGATTGACAAGAGTGCAAACACCATGTTCTGGTCTATCTTCCCAAGTGAAGATTACATCCTCAATCCCTCTTAGGCATTCTTGATCAAACATTTTTCTTGGAAGATTATCAATTGCAAGGAGCGAATCTCCCTCATGCTTTGCTTGCAAATCTTCAATAAGTTGAAAATCACGTTCCATACTATATTGGAATTTTTCATCAGGATCCCATTTCATGCTATTGTCAATTGATGCATCATCTTCCATCACAAAAAGAGGATTATCATAAGTTTCTTCTGCACTCACTTCAAAGAGAGGATTGTCAAAAACTTGGAAGTCATTCCTTTCATCTTGCTGCTCCAAATCTACACATACAACTTTTGATTTTCTTGAGATGCTTTCAAGATCAAACTCCTTCTGAAGACTATCAAGCTCTCCAATCACTTGTTTGATTTCTTCAGCTCGTTGTGCACCCTCTTGCTCCATGAAAAGTTTGAAGTCAGCAAATTGGTCTTCAACCTCCGTTAGAGCCAACTGAGTTTCTTTCAACATGTCTTTTGTTGATTTGAGCTCCAGAGTGAGCTCATCAACCTTTCTCTCACTCCCTTGGAAAGCACCAATGGTCTTCTTTGCAACTTCAATGGCATGATCTCGATCTTCAATCGAGTGCATGTACTCGAACTTCAAGGTCTCCAAGGAATCTCTGAAAAGTTACAAATTGGGAAGAGCAACTTCATCTTTCACTCCTCTTCGTCTCTCTTCAAGCTGAGTCTTCCAATAGAGTTCTTCAATCCAACTGTGTGTGCAATCAAATTGTGATAGAACCTGCACTTCTCTTTCAAAGAACCCTCTGACTTGATCTTCCTTCTCAAGAATATGCAAAGATGGTGGATTGTTGGTTGGCTGCAACTAAAAAATCAGAACTTTGTTTCTCGTCTTTGTTGTCCTCATCGCTGCTCCAAGACTCCTTTTCTTCACCACCCACTAACTAAAATTGCTCAATGTCAATAAGAAGATCGGGTTCTTCTAATTCTTCAAACCTTTTCTTACAACCAGCTTCAAGAATAGGTAAATCAGTTTTGTGTTTAAGAACACCTTCAAACTCTTCACCATCAAGAGCCATATGGTCGTCAAGCTCTGCTTCCACCTCAATGTCACTTTGGTCAAACTTGAAGGCAGCCCCAAACTCAAGCATATTGTCACCATTGTTTGTTGTTATAGAGTCCTTATCAAGTTCCATTTCATCATCCGGATCAAATGGAAATCCATTCCACACAGGTTCCTTGTCAATGCTAGGTGCCTTCGCACTTGGATCCCAAGTGGTAAGAGGTTGATCGTTTTGATCAAAAGGAAAGAGCTCTTCGTGCTTCTCTTGGAGTGCTGACTTTTTTAATAGGTCACCACCCAACTCACTTAAACTGATATCTTCATAGACACCTCTCTCCAAGGGCTTAGTTTGATGCTCATACCCAAGGCCAACCTTGACACCATCATTGTAATGAAGCAAAGAATCATCTAAGCAAGCTGTTTTGAAAACTTCATCATCTTCATCTTCAATGGAACCATCTTGAATGAGTAAGGTGCTGATTTCTTCATGTGGAACTTCATGGGAAGTTGGGACAGCAACAAGATGAAAATTATCCATCACCAAATCTTCAACAAAAGGAGGTACAAACACATCAAAATCACCACCAACAACATCACCATGATGATGACCATAAGTTGGTTCAAGGACAAGACTAGCTTTTTCTTCATCGAACTCTTCTTCAACAAACTCATCCCACACAACAATATTTCCAACATCTTCTATGAAACCCTTAGTCTCGAGACCTCCATTGGATAAATCTTCATTAGGACTCAAGACTGCTGTTATGTTTTTTTCACGAAGCTGATCTTCATCACTTCCTATCACATGCAAGACTAAGTATTTTAAAGTTCTTCCAAACACTCTTCAACTGTCAGAGTATCTTCATCAAACTCACGATCATTTTGAGGTGACAGGTGCACCTTGTTTGTGCCATCTTCAATGCTAGTTGACTGATTTTTCTCTTCAACTTGCTTACTTGTGGGCTGCAACTCACAAACAGGAACTACTTCTTCCTTCCTTGATCGTTGAACCAAGGCTTGTTCTACTTCCCTTTTAATCTTTATCTTGATGTAGTTGACCATATCCGATTTTCCAAGATTCATAATCATCACACAATTCAAGTAGCAGTCAAAAGAAACATCGTTCTTGAAATCATCTAGAATGCTCTAATATTCCTCATGGAGTATGAAAGCCTCATGTTCACATTGCCTCTTGAACTGTTCGGCATATCTAATGAAATCCATTGTGGCAACACTAATTTTTTCTGTTATCCCAACAGGATGGCAAGATCTTGGCTCTGATACCACTAAAATGTGTTAACCAATTTTTTCAAGTTTTATATGACAACTCAATACAACAAGCACCCGTTAAGGTTAGCCCAAATTCAAAATCAACTGGAGGAAAGTAACTCTACGCCAAGAATGCACACGCAATCACAAGATGAGAATGGTGTTGTCATATGGCATCGAGGATATTCAATGCTCAAAGAAATACAATGCTAAAAGTAACAATCAACTCAACCACTTATTCAGCGAGAGGACTGGAAATAGAAATTACAATGCTGAAAGTAACCCAACCCAAGAATGTTCACTCAAACCCAAGATGGGTATGGTACTACCATATGACGTTGGGAATCTTATGCACTTGTGACGGCTCAGCCAATCAACAATATGTAAATGCAATCCAAAGTAGATTGAGCATGACCAGTCTCTTCCACAAACGTGGGAATACAATGAAATAAGCAAGATAATTGAAATAGCTGGACAGTACTACTAAACAGCTTTACAATGACAATAATCCTCCAAATAACCCTATATTAGAGTTCTTCAAATGCTGCAAATGTATGGAAAGCCTCTCAAAACTCCAAAAATCACACTCCACGAGTAACACACCCAAATGACCAACTTCTACAAATCTAATATGATAACCAGCAACTATAAGAATGCAGACCAGCAACATATAGACCCACTAAAAAACTCACAACTCCCTCAAAACTCCACCAAATCTCTTGAAATAAGATGCAGATGAAGCCTAAGGAGAAGGCGACCATGCTAAGACCAAGAAACCACTGCAAACTGGAATTATCTTTTTTTCTAAACTTTTCCAGACTTTGGCAGGCAAGATTCAACCTTCAAGAGGGGCGACCAGCAATATAAAATCAAGAACTTCACTAAAAATTCCCAAACTTTGCAAGAAGGGATGCCTAGGGCCTAGGAATGGATATAACAAGTACCCAGAATGCATTAAAATTCACACAAAGATCTACAAATGAAAATATGCTTCAGTCATAGCCAAAACCAGCAACCTGTAAACAACAAAATCTTCAAACTGAAACAATATTACTCAATATGCACCACTGAATGTAGCACACAACCATTAGACCATCTAGGAAGCCATAGTTTCAAGCCTGAAGAGTGGTGTAAATGCTAAGCTCCCCCTTAGCCAAGTTCTGAAACCAATCCGACAACATTTTGATAAGATAGACAATAGATGCCCAAGAGAGAACAAGGCCTCGTATTTATAACTTTCTCCAACCTTGAATTCAAATTTCTTTTCCTTCCAATTAGGTTGCCCCCATGAGATTCACATTCAAATTCACTTTGACATTTGCATTTCATTTCAAATTTCATCCTCCTTCATAACTTGGCATCCAAACATAAGGATAAAACTTTATTTAAAATGCTAATATAAGGTATGTTAGGCGTCCCAAATAATAAAGTGAAATGCTTTTTAAATATTTCTCCAAGTATGGTGTCCAAAATACTTAAGTGAGAAACCTTATAAAAATTGTTTTTTTTAATAAACCAACTTATCTCTCCATTTAGGCGTCCACCAAGCCTTAGTAAAAATATTTCACTTAAAATAATATTTTCATCAAATATCAAACTTGCCAAAATAATCACCTCAAATGCTGGAGACCAACTGAATATACTGCCTTGCCCGAAATAGCCATAATACCAAGTTGCTGAAACACTACCAAAATTAGCACCAAAGGTGTTGGAGACCAAACTACTAAAATTGACCAGCTAGATATAGCCACTGAATTGAACTACAAAAACTCTGCTAAAAATAGAACTTACTAAAAATAGCATACTGCTAAAAATAGTAAGTTCCAAACGCATTTTAACCACAATCCGAGTAGCCGTCATACTTACTAAAAATAGTAAGTCCATAAAAGTTCTCAAATTCAGTTGCATGTCGCACTGTCGCGAAGCTCTCTAAAAACCCAGAAGGAATCCAAAATCCAAACTGTAAAACTCCAACATGCAGCCGTCGTAACTTACTAAAAATAGTAAATCTGAAAAAGTTCTTTGATTCAGTTGCATGTCATACCACTATGAAGCTCTCTGAAAATCTAGAAAGGATCCCACAACCAATCTGCAAAACTCCAACATGCAAACCCCTGAATCCTCAAAAGAAACCTCCAAGCAGCTTGAAACCCAAATTTTGCCACTGACTAGCCTACGGGCATTTGGGGATAGGTTATCATTCACTGGAAAGTGCAGTGCTAAAAATGGGGACATTACATTGTTCTTGCTGTTGTGCCATTTGTTCTTGCCTTTGTGCTATTTGTTGTTGTATTTGCATGAAAGCACTTCATTCCTCCTAATCTGACATCTTCTTACCTCTGCCTCCAATTCCAAATCCTAACTACTGTGACTGCTAATTTCTCTCTGTTTCCAAAGCCCACTAATCCCTTTGGCTCAGCTGCATAAACTAGCACACCCTTAGGCTGGCATGTTAGTTGTGCTCTGATATCATAACTTAAGTAAACTCCAAATGGCTCTGGTACCATATTCTAAATCATAGAAAGATTATTTGCAAAAATATAAAGAAACAAGTCATAGCACAAACAAATAAGAAAGATTGAATCAATGCTCATTAGCTTTAATATTACAAGAAACTAAAATAAATAGAATGGAAATTATCATTGATTTTTGCAATTCACTATGACCTTCCACCTTCCTTGAACCTTTGCAACTCTAATTCTCAAATTTAGAGTTTGGATATAAATATCTCGCTGTCAATAATAAATTCCCTAAGGGAAAAAATGAGTACAGAAAAACGTAAAGGTGGGGCTGGCTTGCATGATTTAATTTCAAGAAATATGGCTTTCAAAGCAAAATTAGCATGGTATATGTACACTAAACCTCATCTAAAATGGTGTAGCATTTTGCAAGCAAAATACCTTGATGATCCATCACCATCCAAGATTTTCGCCATTGTTGATCCTCCCATCGGGTCTGCTATTTGGAATTTCATGATATCGTGCAGACATATTATCACTTCATATATTTCCTGGGAGGTGAACAATGGCAAAAATGTTCTTTTTTGGGATGACTTGTGGAATGGTCACCCTCCTCTAAAGTCCAACCAAGATTTAGCAGGTGCAGAAGTTGTCCTAAAAGGATGTTGGTGCTCAAAATTGGTTGATTATGTACAGACAGTGTGTGTTTCTACTGGGAGAGTGATTTGGAAAGATGCTTCTCCTTTGCCTATTCCACAAAATGAAATTGTTCTCTTCAATGACTTACTGAAAAGCAAAGTGGTTTACTTTTCCAACAAGGAAGATAGAATCTTTTGGGCTCCTTCAAAGAATGGACAATATACAGTTAAGCAAGGCTATCAAGTACTAGTCAGTAAAGGGCAAACCATTCATCGACAAAGAGCTTATTCTTTTTGTTGGAATCCAATGGTGCTTCCAAAGACAAGTAGTTTTGCATGGTTGGCCTTGCAACATAAAATTCTAACCAGCGATAAATTGTCTAAGCTTGGCATTGCTGAGCCTTTTAATTGTGTTCTATGTGGAGAGAATCGAGAAACGGTTGATCATTTATTTGTGCAATGTGATTATTCACAGGATTGTTGGAATTCCATAAAACAGAAACTAAATTGCTTTCATGTTCTCCCAAATTCCCTTTGGGATGTCTTTTCCAGTTGGCCTGTATTATATAAATCCGACTTCTTTGCTTGTATTTGGAGAATTATTCCAGCAGTTCTCATATGGAACATTTGGTGGGAGCATAATAGAAGAATCTTTAGGGATTCCAAATCATCAAGTGAGCAACTTGTAACTAAAATTGAGAAAGCTATTTCAGAATGTGTAAACTCCTATGTTCTAGATCATAAATCAATAGCCTCCTTGTTCACAAGTTGGGACAGTCATATATTGAAGAATTGGCAAAACATTTCACTTCCCTTCAAAGGTAGTAGAATGATTCCTTTTAAGCAGAAAATTGATAGAAGCATTATCAAATGATTACCCCCTCAAGACAACTTTTGCAAACTCAATTTTGATGGCGCCTCACGAGGCAACCCTGGAGTTTCAGGAGCAGGGTTACACATTCGTGATTGTAAGGGCATGCTATTGGCTGCAAAATCTCTTCACCTACCTAGAGGCACAAATAACGCTGCAGAAGCTCAAGCTCTTCTCTTTGATTTGCAGTTGGCCCAATCTTTGGGAATTAGAAAGCTCCATGTTGAGGGTGATTCACTATTAATAATCAATGCTTGTAAACAACAATCAATTCAACACTGGGAGCTAAGTTATATTCTGCAACGTTGTTGGTATTTATTTCCATCTTTTGATTCGATTATCTTCTCTCATACATATCGAGAAGGTAACAAATTGGCTGACATTTTAGCCAATATGGGGTGTGATGAGAGAAATGTTGAGCTTTCTAAGGAATCTAATCTTGCTGATTATCCAACCATTAGCAAAATGGTGGAGAGCGAATATTCTTGATTCTTATATTTGAATGGGGCAAAACTTTTTAAGGACTTTAATGGAACTTATTTGTTCAATGATTTCAGAGAATCACTTAGCAATTTGAAATGACATCATTCACAGTATCAAGACTTGAGATGGCATGACCATTTTAAGATTTGAGGTGGCATGATAAGGACAAATTCACTTCTCATGGCTTACGAAATTAATATCTTGCCCCTCACGGTGTCACTAATGCCTGGGTTCTTACAATGCCTTAATGGCCATTCATTACTTGGCCGATGATTTTACTTCTAATGATTTCCTTGATTTTTGCAGGTTTAACCTTTAATAATGCTTCTGTCAGATAAAGTGACATCTGTTTAATCTTTAAAACATCGTGGCACCTCTAAATTTGGCTACCTGTCTTGCAAGAAATATGATTTTTGGAGAGTTGGACCTGGCTCTGGAACTTTTTCAACGGAGGTGGATGAAGACCTTGCTGCTGGCATTGCCAAGAGGGTGAAGGCGATTTTGGAGCTCCTTACTCACAATCATATGGCACCTGTTTCAATTGCAGATGGACACTCTGTAAGTGGAAAAAATCTTATTCAGTTTCCTATCTTGCCCAATTTGAACTTTGAGCCTCCAGTGCAGCAAGAAGACGACCCTGTCATTCACGGTGATGACAACCCTGGTGAACAAATGGAAGAATAATTATTGGGTTTTGCTCAATTTTGGTTTGGTTCTGATGCATGCTATTTTGGTCAAGTTTTGTCTGAAAGTACTTTTGTTTAAAATCTCTTGCTTTGGAGTCTCTTTCGTGCTTCTGTGCATCCCGAGATGGAAAGTGAAGCATGCTAATGGAACTAAAGTTTATGGTATTTCTGGTGACCTTATGAAGAAATAGTGCTTTTCTGGATTTTGTCTCGATGCTCGGTCTGTTGTTCATCTGGTTTCTGGCATTTGCATCGACTTCTTTCATGCTCCTTCAACATGAATATTGTTTATCTGCCATGCCTAATTGTATCTGAAAATGTTTATTATGCTGGCTATGATAAGAGCTTTTTTGCACTATACTAGAATGGTATGTTATATGGCTAAATAAGAGCCTTCTGAAACAGAAATATGGCTATAATTATAGCCTTATTGTTATGTGCTAGAATGGTCTGTTATCTAGCTAAATGAGAGCCATCTGCAACAGATATATCTCTACATATATTGTAATCTGCCTTTATATATATTAATATATGGGCCCCTGTGCTCTTTGCCTTAGAAAAAAGAAGATTGCCCAGGTGAGGAACATTGAGAGATGAACGCACCATTGTTTGTCTCCACTTTCCCTGCCCACACCCCGCCCGCTTCCAGAAGGGCAAGGAAAATTTTGAGTGAGGATCAAACTTTGGGCGTTGAGAAGGTAATAATCCTAGAGATCAATTTTTTGTCAAGTCACACCCACATCTTCCAGTTCATTGTCTCGTGACCTCCAAAGAATTAGGTAGGGCATGGATCATATCAAATGGGGCATAAATTTTGGCTCTTAGAGGGGACTTTCCTTTGAGGAATTTGCAAGTGTGGGCAAAGAAGCTTTCAAAGTCGGCCAATGGTTGATGAAAAAAATACATGTTTGTATATGAGATTTTGGGAGCCAAATATAAATCCAAGAATAGAGAAAATGCTAATAATTCTAATGTAGATTTGTCTATGAGTTACCATTAGGATACCAAAATCCTCAGATTTTTTAAAATGTCAAGACTCAAGAATATGTTTGGAGAACACATCTATGTGGCAAGAGCTGTAAAATTCAGAATTTTCTTCAAAAGATGTTTGTATGTGTCAAAATCAATTTACAAAACCCAATACCCAACACAATCAAATTAAGGACCAATGAGGGTTTTGGAATCAAAACCTATGCAATTTCTTACCAGTTTGATGCTACAAATTGTAACAAAATGGATCTTTTTGAAAGAGACCATGGTCTTACACAAGGCGAAAATCATACAAGAGAACTTAAGAGGCATTCACAACTTTTACAAATGAAATTTCTCAATTTGAAACTTATATCTAATGTTTATGTTCATTTCTAAAGTTAGCATTAAAGTCGCTCCAAAGGTAAGAGTAAAATTTCTTGTCCCCAAGCTCTCGAATATGGCATCCGCAATTGTTTCATGCCTCCCAACTTCTAAGAATTCACAATCAACATCTTTTATTCACTACCCTATCTTCATGGGAGCCAAGAAATAACATGGTGATTCTATCAATGATTAGAGGACTGCTAACAGTGTAAGCAAGGTAACTTTTCTTACAAAAATGAAATTTTCATTCACAATTAATATCATGGTATGTGTTGATTTAAAATAGCTTCGGTCAGATATAAATGATGATTGCATTCATGCATCATCATCATTTATATTTAACCAAACTGTTCTTAAAATATAAAACCATCAAATAAGTTATTCAAATTTCTGGTAATGATGATCGAAATTTGCAATTGAATCAAATCGGAATGCATCTTATATAATCGCTGCTTGTTAAAGCATGCATTGGTGTTTATGGTAAACATAGTATGATTACGGGTTGTTGAGGGAGGTCGCGCGCCCAAGGGACAAGTCCTCTCATCAGACGCATCTCTCCTTGAGGCGTGTCTCCCTCATACAAAAGGTAGTTCATTCCTCATTTGCAAAACATCGAAATTAATAAATGTTCTGCAGTCAACACATTCGAAATACAAGAAGTAAAATCTGACTTAGAATTCTTACACAGAATTTCAGACTTAGAATTTCCATAGGTTCTTCTTAGGATTGAATTTGACTAGATTTGATTAACAATTACATGGTATAAGAGCCACGTTGAGTCAATCCAAATCAAATCTAGATATCAAATTACTTAGAAAAATTCGTATTTTTAAAAAAAATCGAATTCACATCACATTCTTCATAATGTCAAGTGTGATCAGATTTGAAGATCGTCTTGCAGGAGCAAACAACTTCACATCATGGAAATTCAGAATCATGATGATTCTTAAAGAGAATAAGTTAGACTCATTTGTGAGAGAAAACAAGAGGGAACCAGAGGATGATCCAGAGAAAAATCAATGCATTAAGAACAATGAAAAAGCCATGAAAATCTTAGTAGATGCAGTTACGGACCATAGAGTACCCATTCTAGCAAAAGATGAAACTACATATCTAATCTTCAAATCCCTTGAGAGCACCTATGAGATAAACAACACCAGTAGACTACTCGGAAGCAGAAATTAGGGTTCCCTATCTTCTAGGAGGATGTTTCAGCTTTTTCTAGAACTTGCTTCTGGAATCTTGGTATTCAGTTGGCAGCTCCTTTCTAGGTTTTCAAAGAGCTTTGCGTTGGTATAACTTGCATGATGATCCGAGTGACTTCCTAGATTTACTATTTTTAGTAAATTCTATTTTTGGCAGTGATCCTGTTTGCTTCAGTACATTTGGCTTTCCTCATCAGATGGTTCAGTTGATAGAATCAGAATTAGCGCCTAGATGCAGTTTCTGGAGAGATAAGTTGTTTTGATTAAAATAATGTTTTATTTTAATTATAACCCCCTTGGTCTAGCTTTATGACTTAAGTTGTTTTTAAAAGGGGGGATTTTATGGGTGGGCGCCTCATCAAGAAGTTAAGTGAAATACTTATCATTTTATTAAGGTCAACTTGGAGAAAAAGTGGGATGCCAAAATGAGGAGGTTTTTAATTAATTAAAAGTGTGAAAAGTGCCTTGGAAAATGGGATGCCACTTGAAGGTTTGAGTCAACATCAAATTAGGGTTGACTCCTTGAGTGGGGCGCATCTTCTAGAAGGTTCTAGAGATGCTTGGAAAAATTATAAAAAGGGAGTGTCGGGTCTTCATTCATTATCTTATGACTTGAGTATTGTTATGTTGCCGGAATGGTGCCAGGGTTGCTTCGAGGGATGCATACCTCCTAGCTGGCTTGACTTCTTGCTTGAAAGATAGCAACTAGTTGAGAATAGGTTACTTTAGAGTTGTTTTGTAATCTGCAATTGAGTTCTTATATTTTCAGTCCATTTTATAGTTGTTGGTTTGACTGTGGCTGAACTGAGTTTGTGCTTAGATGTTTTTGAGAGATTTTTATTTGGTTATGGGTAGTTGATAAATGTCATTGGCAGGTTGGAGCGACCCTTTCCTCCAAGTTTTAGATTTTAATGTTGAGTATTTATTTTTATAAGGCAAAATCGCCCTTCCTTGAGGGTCGTACATTTCTGGAAATGCATTGAATTCCGTGCTAAATAAATATGATGTCTTTGGGTTGGTTTCTTGGTTTCTTCTTGGGCGCCATCAGCATTAGCAATGTTTGCATTTGGTTTCATGGAATTTGAGTGAGATTTGAGTGATTTATCAATAAATTAGTGAGTTTCTGTGTTGCTGATCCTGCAATTTCAGTCCAGGTCTGTCATTAATCAGATTATTAAAATGAGGTCTGTGAGCTGGGATTTGGGTTTGGGATGTCAAGGAAATGATAGGAGAGTCTTCTATTTTATTGTAGCTTCATACACTGGATCTTATTAACAGGCAACTCTATATTATTGTAAGCTGAACAATAGTACTGTCAGCATTCTTGAATTGATTACCATTTCCCACGATTGTGGAAGAGACTGGTCTCATCCAGTTTGTAGCTCAGGTTTCATTATTGCATCACCCGCTGAACAAGTGGAAGAGGCCGGCTTGCCGCCTGTTACTTTATGTAATTGCATTATCTCATCTTGTTGATCGGCTGAGCCGTCAACATGCTCCCACTGAAGAAGTGGTCGAGTTGCATTTTACTTTTAGTATTGTACTTTCATTTCAGTCCTCCCGCTGAATAAGTGGTTGAGTGATTATACTTCCTTTCTGTTACTTTCAGCAAGCTTCAGTTATGCTAACGATCCCCTTTCGTGTATGCTCTCAACCTTGCCCGCATTGGGATCTGGGTTGATCAGAGGAGAGGGTTACATTCAGTTGATTGAGTTTTCATAACATTAACGGGTGAATTGAATTGTGGAGAATTTGAAAAAATTGGCCCGGTATATTTTAGAGTACCCATTCTAGCAAAACATGAAACTGCATATCTAATGTTCAAATCCCTTGAGAGCACCTATGAGATAAACAACACCAGTAGGACTCTTGCATTAAAGAGGCAAATCAACAATGTCCAAATAAACAAAGGAGAAACTATTAATGCATACTTCATGAGGATCATTGAACTAAGGGATCAATTATCTACAATTGGATATCAAATTGATAGCAAATTTTAACACTAATTGCACTAGGAGGCCTACCAAACTCATGGGAGTCATTTGTTCAAAGAATAAGTGCGAGATCTAAACTCCCCAAGTTTGATAAGCTAAGAACAGACTGCCTACAAGAGGAAACAAGACTCTCAACAAAAGAAAACAAAAAAAAGAACATAGATGAAGACATTCATGTGCTCAACACAACATCTAATAAAAAGGGTAAGAAAAACTCTTACGGGAAAGGATCATTTAAGAGAAAGAGAAATTCCTATGGAAAAGGATCATTCAAGAAGAGGAAAGACATCTCTCAAGTACAATGTTTTAGATGTGATCAATATGGGCACTATGCAATGAAGTGCCCTGACAGATCAAAACAACAAGCATCCTTTGCTAAAGTAGGAAAGTCAAATTCAGAGCATGAATTTCAAAAATTTGTATTCTACTCAGCCCTATCAAGTCAAGTATCTAACAATACCCACAACTGGGTAATTGATAGTGGTTCTTCTAGGCAGATCACAGGGTTCAGAGAACACTTGGACACTATGACAGAAGAGACTGAAGAAGAAGTAACCATTGGGGATGATTTTGCACACCCTGTAAAGGGGGTTGGAACTTGCTCCATTAAATTGAAATCTGGTCTCTCCCTTCATCTCACTGGAGTTTTATTTGTATCTGGAATAAAGAGGAATCTAATATCCATCTATGCTCTTGAAGACAATGGATATAGGGTTACCTTCATGGATGGAAAGTTTTGGCATGGCCCAAGAACTCAACTATAAAGAAAGCTCAAACCATAGGTATAAGACAAGGTTATTTTTATAAACTATGCATTGAAGTCAAGCAAGCCCTTACCCTTGATACTTTTGATTCAAATGAAATTTGGCATAGAAGATTAGGACACCTTCATTTCCGTGCCCTACCCTCTGTGGAAAAACTTGTAACAGGAGTACCTAAGTTAAAACCAACTCATGAAGGAGCTTGTAAAGGTTGTGCCCTAGGAAAGAATACAAAGGGATCCTTTAACAATAGCCTGAGTAAAACCCAAAGTGTGTTAGAACTGGTTCACTCTGATCTATGTGGACCCATGTTTGTACCCTCCAAGGCAGGCTTCCTATACTATGTCATATTTATAGATGATTTCTCTAAGAAGACTTGGATTTATTTTCTTAAGTGTAAAGAGTCAATAGAAATCCTTAAAAGGTTTAAGGAGTTCAAAGCTCTTACTGAAAACTTATCTAGGAAGAAAATCAAAATCCTAAGGACAGACAATGGAAAAGAATACACCTCTGAAATCTTTAAAGAATTCTACATGAATGCTGGGATTAAGAGGGAGTTTACAGTAGCTTACAACCCAAAACAAAATGGTGTTGCTGAAAGGAAAAATAGAACCATTGTAGAAGTTGCAAAAGCAACGTTGCTTGACTAGATAATAGAAACCTCCTTCTGGGCAGAAGCATCTAGAACTGTTGTCTACATTCAAAATAGATGTCCACATTCTCATCTAGATAACAAAACTCCTGAAGAAGCTTTTATCGGCATAAAACCTGATATTAGTCATTTTAGGATTTTTGGTTGCCCTGTCTATATTCATGTGCCCAAAGAGAAGAGATTCAAATTAGAACCTTCTAGAAAGAAAGGGGTATTTGTGGGATATAGTGAAACCTCCAAAGCCTACAGGATATTCATACCCAAGCAGAAACAAATTGAATTGAACAGAGATGTCATCTTTGAAGAAGACATTGCATTCAAAAGGGCAAGATGTTCATGTGAGATAGAAACTGATTCACCTAGAATCTTAGAAGAGGATCCTACTCCTGAGATTTAGAGGGAGTATCCTGAGGAAATGCCAAATGAACTTCAATCTACTTCAGATGAAAATCCAAATGACAACGGTAGAAAGAGGCCACTTTGGGCTAGAAAGATGATCAAAGAAGCCGAGAATCATGCAGCACCCAAAGGAACATTTAGGGAAAGTAAAAGACCCAAACGGTTCTCAAGCTATGTTGCTCTAATGAATAACATCATAAATTCAGAATCTGATAGTGTTACAGAAGCCTTTAGACATCAAGTATGGAAGGACGCAATGAAGGAAGAATATCAATCCATTCTAAAGAATGATGTATGGGATATAGTGCCTAGACCAAAAGAGAAATTTGTTGTCTCTTCTAAATGGCTCTTCAAAATCAAACATGCTGTTGATGGCAGTATAGAAAAACATAAGGCACGTTTTGTGGCAAGAGGTTTTTCATAGAAGGAAGGCATTGATTATGAAGAAACATTTGCACCTGTTGCCCGTTACACATCTGTGAGAGCAATGATAGCCATTGCAGCAGCTAAAAGCTGGAAGATCCACCAAATGGATGTGAAAACTGCCTTCCTAAATGGAACCACTGAAGAGGAAGTCTATCTAGAACAGCCTGAAGGTTTTGTGATACATAAACCTGACTCACATGTATGCAGACTAAAGAAAGCACTCTAAGGACTTAAACAAGCTCCCAAGGCTTGGTATGAAAGAATTGACAGCTACCTCTTGGGACTAGGATTTTCCAAGAATGATGCAGACCCAAATCTTTACTTTAAGGTAATCAAAGGTGATATGTTAATAATTATTTTATATGTTGATGACCTGCTGATAATAGGAGAAGATCACCTCATTGCTCAAGGAAAGAAGGATCTAACTTCAGAGTTTGACATGAAAGACTTGGGCATCTTACACTACTTCCTAGGTTTAGAAGTATGGCAGAAATCAGATGGCATCATACTAAACCAAGGGAAGTATACTATTGATATTCTGAAGAGATTTAGAATGTTGGATTGTAGACCCATGTCTACACCTATGGAAACCAACCTTCACAAACGAAAAGAAGCATTAGCAATAGCAGAATCTAAGTGTGCAGATTCCACTCTATATAGACAAATGATTGGATCATTGTTGTACCTGGTTAACACCAGACATAATATTTGCTATGCAGTGAATGCTCTAAGCCAATTCATGTGTGAGCAAAAGGAAATTCACCTTATGGCTGTGAAACATATATTGAGATATCTTCAAGGCACTATTGGATATGGTCTTCTTTACAAAAATAACCAACTAGATCTACATGGATACTCTGATTCAGATTGGGCTGGAAGTGTAACCGATCGGAAGAGCACATCAAGATGTTGCTTCAGTTTAGGATCGGCTATGATCTCTTGGATCTACAGAAAACAGTCTTCAGTAGCTCAAAGCTCGACAGAAGTTGAATACATTGCAGCCTCTCTGGGGGCAAGAGAAGCAATATGGCTCCGGAAATTACTTGTGGGACTCTTTGGTGAGCCCTTGAATCCTACTATCATTCATTGTGATAATCAGAGTTGCATCAAACTCTCTGTAAATCCAGTATTTCATGATAGATCTAAGCACATTGAGATCCCCTACCATTATGTAAGAGACATGGTAGAAAGGAATGTGATCCAGTTGGAGTATGTTAGTACAAATGATCAAACAACAAACATTCTCACCAAGCCTCTCTCCAGAATCAAGGTTGAACACTTCAGGAAGAAGCTTGGTATGGTTGAAATGTAATTTGATATTATGCTTGAAATTCAAATTGTTTAAAAATTGTACTAATATATTTGAAGTTGTTTAATGTGTAAACTCTTTTGTGATGTGTGTGACTCCATGACTTTTATGGGCCCTCTCCCCCTATGTACATTATTGAAAGGTGACAATCTTTCTCATAATGAACACTTGTATGTGACATTGTAAAGTGACGACTCTACAATGATGAGTTGAACTCTCATGATAGATATCATGTGACTTGATATTTGTGGACATGTCATGATAGTATCTCTTGGACACTTTGATGGATATCATGGGACTTGATGTCATTTGAAGATCATTGTGATCCTTAAGAGATAATCATGGTGGATAATTATATATCCGTGGATATGCCATGAATTATTATAGTAGACATCATGTGACTTGATGTCAGTGCACATACCATAATGAAGATGTGTTATGAAGAATGTCATGTGACTTGACAATATTGAGAAAACATATCATATCTTCAATATCACATGTGAAGGTGATATCTCCACTTATTTGATTTGGAATATCTTCCCTAGCTAAGAGGGAGTGTTGATTTAAGATAGCTTCGGTTAGATATAAATGATGATTGCATTCATGCATTCATGCATCATCATCATTTATATTTAACCAAACTGTTCTTAAAATATAAAACCATCAAATAAGTTATTCAAATTTCTGGTAATGATGATCGAAATTTGCAATTGAATCAAATCGGAATGCATCTTATATAATCGCTGCTTGTTAAAGCACGCATTGGTGTTTATGGTAAACATAGTATGATTACGGGTTGTTGAGGGAGGTCGTGTGCCCAAGGGACACGTCCTCTCATGAGACGCGTCTCTCCTTGAGGCGTGTCCCCCTCATACAAAAGGTAGTTCATTCCTCATTTGCAAAACATCGAAATTAATAAATGTTCTGCAATCAGCACATTCAAAATACAAGAAGTAAAATCTGACTTAGAATTCTTACACAGAATTTCAGACTTAGAATTTCCATAGGTTCTTCTTAGGATTCAATTTGACTAGATTTGATTAACAATTATAGTATGTTTCTCTTTCTTATTACCTAAGCATTTTAAACTCATAGATCCCATTTCTCTTTGGTTTGTCATCCTAATACCTATAGTTTATGAACAATCCATGGATAGAAACTAAAATTCAAAGGGATGGACAAATCATTCCTTTTGGATGGAGGATTCACCAAGAAAAAAATGAATCCAAGCAAATTTTGTCAACGAAGAGCATAGTTTATCCTATATACACAAAGGGTGTTATGAAACTTTTTTCCAAAGTGAAAGTAAAGTTATGAAAGCATTTGAAAGGAGATAGAAAAATAAAGGATAATATGATTCTTTGGTTAAAATGGACATTAATGAAGAATATTCATAAAAACTCTTTTAAAAGAGAGGCATAATTATATTTACTAAATAATAATTAAAGGAAACCATTGTGAAAGGGTGCGATGGTTTGAAAAACCAGCCCTCAAGGTTTATAAAAAGCATTTATGGAGACTTGGAAAGGGGCATGGAGATCACTCAAGGAAGAAGAAGGTGGTTTCATGAGCTATGGATATTGAAGAAAGGAGCACACAGAGTGTATCCAACTCAGGGTATAGAGTACACTTGGGATTGTCTTGGTCAAGGCTTTGATGCACAAGCATGGTGCATGTAGGCACGTTCTATGTTTATACATAGGTTCTCTGAAGTGTGCCATAGCTATGAGGGCCAAGACCATTGATATCTTCTAGGGTTAGAGTGGCCTTTCTAAATGCTTTGATTTAGATAAGTATTGAAAAACATTAATGTTAAAAGATATTGGGAATGTTATATATATGATTTTGATGTTAATATGATTGAATAATGTGATTGTATTATTCAATTTATTATGTTAATTATTTAAATTGATGTTGTTACTAAATTATCACATGTATGGTTTATATTGGTTATTTTACATTAGTTATTCGCATCTATTTTAATAGCATTACATCTTGTAAATTATCTTAACTATAATATTTAATTGATTAAATCCGCTGCTAAAATAACTCTGGGAGAAAAGTAGCATTACAAAGGGTGACCTCAAATCATTTCATTATTTCAAGTTTTAAACATATAGCTTGTCAATTTTCGAATTTCCATGCCCTATGTGTTTATATGTTTCCTTATTGTTGTCTTTTCTTCCCATTACCCCTTTTTTCTTCATTTCAGGCTGCAACAAATATGACCATACTTGAGGATATCCAAGAAAAGTTTCACTGTGAGTTTTAGCCAAGGTAGTTGCTAGGTCTAGAGATCGGATACATAAGGTATGACCATAGGCTAGCAATTGATTTGTATTCCCTGCATATGTAAATATAGTACAAAATTTGTAATGGAGTTGACTGAAAGACTCATCTATATTTTGATATCTTCTACTACTGTGAAGTGCAAATCTCCAGGTCATTTATTTATTCAAATGCCTTTGAACTATGTGTGAGAATTCATTTGTTATTTCAAAATGATCTTACTGTGTCATGCTGTGGTTTACAATATTTTTAAATCAAAAAGATTCATTTCTGTCTTGATTCTTTTAAGTTTAAAGTTGCCTTGGTTAAGTTTAAGGATTAGTCATCGATCTTGATTCCATCGGTCTTAATGTAACACTTCCTTTTCAAATGCTATCTATGCATTCCATGTGCCAATATATCCTTGCCATTAGTAGGAGGCCAATTCTCTGGAAACCAATAAGGCACAGGTCTACTTACTGCTTAATATATAAATTTCAGAATTCTTTAGGTCTCTTGATTAGAATGATAGGACAAGTTATTGCGCTTCCATGCTATAATCTAGTTAAAGAACCATGGCATAAAAAGGTTTTTTCACCTAGAGCAACTTAAATTTTTTTGAACGATTGTTTAATAGAAATGTCTTTGAAGCTGATCTGAATCTTTGTAAAGGTAGGATAAATTCAGGCGATAACAATGCCAAACATGATGCATACAAGCCATGTTCCATCACTCGATGTGCTATCCTTTATGGAAAGAAAAAAAGTAGCAAGGAACTATGGAAAACTCAATATAGAGGAAAGAGAAAGTGCTGACAAAATTGAAAATAAAAACAAACTAAATGGATACTCTCTTTCTGAGAAACAACTATACCTGAAAAGAACATTTCTAAGGAGCCCCTTCAGAGATGGGCTGATATAACACTCTTGAATAAGAAACAGAACAGTTTATTCATTGCAACCCAACTCAAGCCTGGCAATGCATTACACATCATATCATGTCTTTCCAAACAAAACCATAGAGAGAATTACAACCAAACCAAACCTTCCATAAGAGCCCCACTTCTATGGCCGTAGCACTTTGTGTTCCTTGCTACTCCATTTTGGAAATGGCTCACATGTAGCCTTTAAATTCCATTGAGTTCATTTGACCACAAGGAATGTATGTGATCAAAGGTGGTTAAATGAACATTAATAGAAGTAAATACATCAAAATAAATATATATCCCAGGTCTTTCTTGAAAAAGGGTCCACTTTATAACTTAAAAAGTTATTTGGCTGTTATATAACAACAAATGATCCAAACCACCATGTGTATGAATCAGATGTGAATGAAGGGAAATCCCACGGTGAAAGCCACATACAAAAATGAAAGCCATGAACAAATGAAATGTGATAATCATAGAAAGCAAACACATACAAAATAGGTAAAATGCAAGAACTGAATGTTTAGAAGAGTGGAAAAGACGCAAGAATGCATGAATTAACATTCAAGAGATGAAAAAAAAAGGTTGCAGGGTAGCATTTTCATAACTAGACAATGCAAATAATGAATAACGAAAAATCTAATGCCCATACACAAAAAGCTGAAGAAACACTAATTTGGTAGGAAATTTTGGAGAACACGAGGAAAGAAGAAAAGTGAAATGAGGGAAAAAGGCTATTGGTAAATAGGCAGGATAAAACATCAGAATTTAGGAGCATCAGGTGCAAAATGGCCAAGAAAAAATATTTGTATGGATAGGAAGGATATTGTTGAGAGGGTAGCACTTGTGCCCGCAATGAAGAGTGTTTCTACCTTCTCAAGTATGAAATCTCTTTTTCTTACCACCAAGGAGCTCGGCACATGAGTGAAGTTTGTTCCTTTAAACTTTACACACGAATCATACAAGTTTTAAGAGTTGAAAAGGGTCAGTACTACATGCTATTATTTGGGTTTCAACACCAAAGATGAGCTTTCCTTGGATCCGACTTATAAAATTGGAAGTCAATAAAACCTTTACGAAAATAAATCTTAGTACAGCTTATCTCATTCAAGACACTGAAGAATAGATCAGCACAATGATTAAAAACGATCTTTTGTTCTCAAAGGAGTAGAGATCGACCTTTCTAGAATCATTTTTTACATAGCTCCTATTCCATCCATCAACCCAAAAGTTAATCTGGAACAGAATTACTTGAATAATTTCCCCTTTTTTCTCCCAAGTACATCATTGTTGGAAACAGCATTTTTTTATTAGTGAAATAATTCATTTTAAAATTAAATTTCAAATAAATTAACCCTAAATATGTCATTACAGAAACAACTTTTAGTTTCTTTTGGATATTGCATGTGGATTAATCTAACTCTGGGAATACATACGGTACTTTAGTGTATTCCAATTAAACTGTCTTAAGACTGTTACCTTCAACTCTTGTGACGAAGGCTTTGGTGCATCTGTAGTAGCAGTAGAATCTGGATCGGTGGACCTTTTCAATGAGACGTTGGCCCTTCCATCTGTGACAGCAACTATCATCACACGTCCAACATCTCCACTCTTCTCAGCATTTAGGCCAACCCGAACAGCCTGTAAAACCGCACCTTACTAAGCTTAGTATGTAATTCTATTTTAGAAAGATCATTGATACTTCTATGAAAAGAAAATATGCAAATTAAGTACTTCCAATGAAAGAACATGATCATTTACAACATAATTTCCAGAAAATAAATCAAATTTACCATGCTAAGGCCATGTGCCAAAGGAGAGCCACCACCACAAGGTAGCCTCTCTAGCCGTTTTCTTGCCATTGCTATGGATCGAGATGGGGGTAGGAGGACTTCTGCCATGTCTCCACGAAATGGTATGATTGAAACCTGCTCATGTATTTCCTCCCTCTTAAAATTCTAGAATGCAACATTGATGTTTGTCTTTTCCCTTCATTTAACTTAGTGCAAGATAATAGAACTCAAATATTACTCAAATTTCATATTATGTCAATGATGATTTTATTAATAAAAAAAATAGCATTCTGTTTGCTGGAATACTCAATGTAAAAATTCCACAGTGACAGATAATATTCTATGATGTTTTTCTTAAGCTATCATAAAAGAAAGAAAAAGGATGTTTCTGTGGAATTCTAATCATACTAATATGCTTGATGAAATCCCTTGAATAGATGACTGAAACAAATAACAAAATACCTGATCTCTGCTCGTGTAGCTCTCAGCAAGAAGTTGCAAGGCAGCACCTTTTGCATTCTGCATGCGATTCAATGCCATACTTCCACTGGCATCAACAACAAATATTACCTGCAATCATCCGCAAACTTCCATCAAGAGAGAAGATGTATTTTAAATGATACACAAAGTGGGCAGAAAAAAAAAGGTGTACAGTTAGACTCTGTTCTAATTTCACTTTGTTAAATAACTTATAAGACAGATAATACGTATTGATATGACCATACTGGAATTACAAGAGTTGGCTGTTGTATATTGCCTTAAAAATCAAGGTTTAATGTACTTGAGAAGCAAGGAAAAACCACTGACAAAATTGTGGGATTTCTCATCCAAGGAGTTCACCCAAACACTTGTGACATTATTTGCAATGAGGTAAAAGATTTAGTCTATGTTGTCTACAGGTCACAAAGTTGACATTACTCCAATCCACATCTGGCAACCTGCTAATATGCACAGGATTTTAACAAACAAAAACTTGAATCCTATAGCTTTACATTTATTGGTATCAAAGATATATCTTGCATATAGGAAACAATCAAAATGCTCCACAATGTTAATTCATAAATACAACGTTTGGGTTACAATACTTGGTGGAAATTTTATCTTCATCCAGAAGACTAGTTCTAATTTTGCATTCAGGTTTTTCACAATTGCTCATGATTAGGATTCTGATTTACAGCTGATCCTTTGGACAATAAATTTACTGTATATTATAACAACTGCACACATTACTCCTTGACTAATCCAGAATTGGCTACCAAGGGTTCTATACTCCATCTGTATAGCTGATGATAAGATGTCTGTCAACTGCCACTTTGAAAGGCACTCCTAAATGAATTTCAGGAAAATACAAATGAACAAAAGAATGAATAACAAAAAGACAAATATGAAAGAATGGGAACACTTGCTCACCTGTGATGGAATGCACCTACAAATCTGACATTAACACAAGTACTCGCAGAATGGAAGCTCTTTGCATTTGCATTAACAAAATAAGATTGAAGTGAGAAATTTTTCAGGGATTTTCTTCACTATATACTCAATGAATAAGAAAACCCTTATTAACCCATGAGTAACTCTTAACATGTGAAATAAATATTCATGTCATAGATAGAAAAACCATTGTTAAAATTATAACACTAAGGCTAAGGGCTACCACTAAATTCTAAAAGCATAAGTATAGTAAATTGTTGTTCTTAGGTATACAACATGCACTGCATCTTAGAGAGCTTTGTCCCCAAAACTAGTAAAGACACAATCTCGTAAAAGACAACCAGGAAAGACAAAAAACTAGTAAAGGAAAAACTAGGGAGTTACACTTTGACATGAGCAGTCTAGATGCTAGGAATGGAACCCATGACCACCGAGTCACAAAATGTAAGCCCAAAGAATACAACTTATCAAAACCCATAGGTGAGAATGGATGATTTTCTTTTTACTCTCAAGTCCCTTCACAAATTTTTAGGTGTGGTCTCTAATGTCAACATGCATTTTACTGTTCGCATGTGGATCCTCTCTTTTCTTTCTCTCTTTTCAAGAGATGATAGGTTTACATGCCTCTCCATAAACATGTCATTTTTCAAAATTGCATCTTCCTTGGGCGATCACTTCCACTTGATCTTACCTCTTCTCTCACTATAGCTGTTGGCTCCAAACTAATTTTCCTTCCTCATTTATCCTTAGAATTTCTATCTATGGTAAAATGTGTACTCCCACCTTCTTCTTTGGATTGATACAATGGAAAAATCATGTATTATGATATTATCCCTTTGTTTGGGGTATCAAGAGAATAGACTACTTCCCTGACCTTTGTTTGAACTCTATATGGCCCTTAGAACCATGGTTGGAGATTTTTTCCTCTTTCTTTGTAATGTTCCCCCTTTAACATGTTGGTTTTAAAAAAATAATAGATTAATGCTTGGCTTTATTTTGGTGATTTAATAAAGCATTAATTTATTTGTGCCTATTGCACAAAAAAGACGTTAATGGTCTTATCTAAAATGAGTCCCTTAGGTGCTCGTTAAAGGAGATCTTTAAATTAAGATTTCTAATTAAACTCCAAGAAGGCATTTCAAAAAAAAAAATGTCAGTTACATTCGAATTAGAAGAAAAGTGAGTTGTTGGCTCAGTGGCAGGGGATGCATAGTTTATGGTTTTGGCTAGTGACAGGTTTTTTTTTTACTCTACAAAAAACGAAACCATCTGTGGAGGTTAATTGCCTACAGTGTTGAAAGATATACTCTGGGAAGTCATGGGTTTCATAAGTCTTTTTAGCAGGTTTTGATATGGTTGACAATTTCAGGAATGAAGTTAAATTTAGATCTGGTAGTGCATGGAGTTTGTTTCCTAAATATCATTAGGAGATATTTTAAGTCGATAACTAAAGAGAAATTTGTAGTTCACTAAGAGGCGTACAAACTTCATATCATCGTCCAACACCGTCACGGGTCAAGCAGTAATGGATGAAGTGCAAAGTCGGGCCAATTTGAAATTCAATATGAACTGCGTCCACCCTTTCTTCAGCGTAAATGAGATGGATTTTAATATCTAGGTTTATTGTATTGTGTTTTGTTTGGCGGAGGTGAAGTTTTTAAAGAAAAAAAAATGGATTACAGAATGCTTAGTCAGCTATTGTAGATGATTAAAAAGGAGACTATCAGGTGGTTGCAATATACAGAGGAAACCTGGAGAATCACGGCTCTGAGAATCGTGGCTCTAAGAACTCAGCATATTAATTCCATCAAGAGCAACAGGTTGTTAGCTTAAATAGGAAGTCTCAAGCAAGGGCCGAGTTGAAAGAAATCATCATTTCACTCAACACCAAAAGTCAATAACATATCAGATGAGGTTCTAAAGGGCGTATTGAGAAGCTTGTGAATTTGAACCATAGCCAAGGTTGGGTGTGAGTTCAGGCAGTAACCGGATGAGGACGTGGGTCTTCCAATGTAGACGAGAATTTAATATCAATTAACTGATGTTCATCGGATTACTCTCTGCTGCTCGTGTGTTGTTTAAATAGTGGGGCAACCAACTCTAGGACTAAGTTTGTAAATTTTTTGTGCTACTGAATTTCAAGGTTTGGAGATTTTCTGCTCATTAATTTGGTATTTTGTTGTTCAGTTGTTGTGGTCTGTTTACTGTTAGTTGTTTTGAAAGAGTCTTGTTGCAATCATGGACACAAACTCTGTTATCTGTAAACTCGGCATTTAAATTCATTTAAACTTGGAACTTTAATAAAATCCATACCAAACTCCTTATTTCCTGTATGTAAGTGGGAGAATATATATAATTTCATTTGGGGTAGCTCTTTACATTTTTCTATAAATTCATTTTCTTGTAGGGCTGCATTCATACAAACACCATGTCTCCTACTTCAAATCTTCACTTTTTCCTATGTTCATCTTCTTGTCGCTTTATCCAATTTGCACAAATGGCCCAATTGTCCTTCAACTAATGTACTGTCCTGCATTTCTTCCAATGAATCTACCACTGAAGGAACATTTCTCTTGTGAAGTACCCTTCCCGTGGATGATGGGCTCATGTAACCATTTAATCCCTTAAATGGAAACATTTGTAGCAAATTTGTATGTGGTGTTGTACAAATACTGTAATGTCCCTTGCTGGAAAAATATATCAGATTTAACATAAAATAATTTCACTCAGATTTTGTGATTTTACAACAAATAATGAAATCGGATATATCAAAATTTGCTCTGATAAGCCTACAAACACTTCGCAAATTCATATAAATTACCAGTAGATGGTTTTACAGAAATTTTGGCATTATAACAGCCTGCAAATGGCACTTTTGGCAGTCCACAAATCTGCCGTTACAAATTGCAAATAACCCCCAATATTAGAGCTTTCATGCACAACAACCACCACTAGATTTCAACATAAAATCACCAGATTTGAAATATGAAAATAGAACTAAAATTTATATGTTCCGGGACTATTTAATACAGAAAATTAAACCATAAATATGCTGCTAACAGAAGAAAAAGTTTGATTGTAAACTATGAACCAAAGCATATGGAAAATAACAACAAAATCCTGCAACAATGCACAAAATGAAGCTTCTGAAGCACAACTGCAATCTCTGGATGAGATTGCCTCTGGAGACCTGTAAACACACTGCCTGCATGTCTCTATTTCCCTAGTTTATCAGCTTGGAAGATCACTCCTTCAATGGTTTCTCAGCCTTTGAAGAAGAATAGCATAAGCCTGTAAAATTACCAAAGTATGCTTGAACATGCAACACAAAACAAATATATATCAAAAACTTTCTCAACCAAACTTGGGCGCCAAAATCCCATGCCCAAAAATGAGGATGCTTGCATGCCAAGAAAGAACCCCTTGTTTCCAAGTGTCTTCATCATAACTCCACTCCAAACTTGACTTGCTAAATTCAACTATTGTCATGCACCCAATTAAAGCCAATTTCCATAACAAATGCACTTTCCAACTTGGTCCCACAAACATTTTATAAATATTTAAATTTTAATATTTATTTGCCCAAATGATGTACATGTGATCAGGACAATATAAATATTAAATATATATTTTTTCCCAATGTCCCCTGTGACCCTTCCCGACTTACTATTTTGGGATGGTGGAAACTTACTATTTTTAGTAAGCACTCTTTTTAGAAAAAGGGGGACATGACAAGTCCTCCCTTCCCAAATATTGCTTGTCCTCAAGCAATTTCTACCATAATGCTTCAAAATTATGTTATACTACACAAAAAGTCTTGATCCAGTACTTGTGAGATGTTGCAATTCCTACCATAGAAGATTGTGCAAACCTGATAGCTCAAACTTCTTTGTGACAATACCGTGAAACCAATAAGAATATTCATGCAAATATTTGATGTATTCACTCCCATTCCAAATCTGGATGACATATTTTCCAAGAAAATTTGTAAACTCAACAAATGCTTCTCCTTGAATATATGTGCTAGCATGTAATAAGCCAAACTTGCAACTTCTCCCAATCATGTAAATCTGGTTTGTGTTGCTATTAAGACTATTATAAAAGTTATTGCATCCTCTATAACAAGTACATCTTTGAGAATTAACAACTATCTCCATCTCCAAAATACTGAAATATGCATAGCTGAAATGCACACTAGTAAGCCTGAACATTACCTCAACTTGGGAGATGGTACCTTCAGCTTCATAAACTGATCTATAACAACAAAATATTTTTAGACAGGCAGCAAGTAATATCTTGTAGCAACAAAATTTACACCACCATTTCCCAAAGACTAAATTTGCAAGCATTTGTTCATTCTAATACCATTGTATGTATGCACTAGCACTAAGTATTTTGTACCAGAAATATCTGAAACTTCCTATTGTGACACAAATTTGCTTTTTATGGCCCATAGGACTGTTATAATATTCAATGCATCTTTCACAACAGTGAATACATAATTTAGAAACAACTGCCTCTTTTACCTTCAAAATGTGGAGATACACCCTGCTAAAAACAACACTAGTTGTTCCAAACTTTGCCTCAGCTTGAAGGATGTTATATGCAACATTTGGATCTCATCTGAAATAGAAATGATAATATTGAGGAGTAAAAATTAACACCATATAACAACAACTAATACAACACCATTTCCAAAATATTGATTCTACAATCAACAGTTCATTCTGGAAGGAAACTGTGCGCTTCTTGAGTCCTCCCACTGGCACAAACTAATCATCCAAAAGTGATTTCAAAATGAAAGGAGAGAATAAGTTTATTGCATCCTCTACTATATTAGGTGACTTATTGATGTGTTTGATAGTTTCCACCTTGAAACACGTCCAAGACTGTCTCCCACAACAATTCAAAATAGTGTCTTGGAGCACTAGCTAGAAATGCACTATCATTGGGCAACTTGTTCCGAGGACTTGTGAGGAATTTGATAATATTTTGGATATGATTTTTTTTGCTATTATGACTGTTATAATAGTCATTACATCCCTTACAACAGAAAATACATATTTTGGGGACTACTTCCACCTCGATAATATTAAAATAAACATTGTTGAATTGCGCAATACAAATGTGTACAATAACAAACTCATACATTACCCCAGCTTGAGAGGTGTTGTCTTCATCTTCATGGACTTGTCTATAACAGCAATAATTGAGAAGAGGAGTTGCAAATAGTGCTAAGGAATAGCAACATATACTCCATAATTCTTCAAAAATCAAACCAAACTTCCATATCACACTATACTACCAACATTGTTTTGCTCTGAACTAAAAGAATGAACCCACAACCTTTAAAGTTGATATGATTGGAGTAAATAAAAATATATAATCATCTTCATTAGCTTCAGACTGATTTATAACAGCAACATACTCCATCATACAAAATACCCACAAATCTTCACACGATTTCACTGGAACATGTAAACAACACATACATACTGCACAACCTCCCTCAACCTTCCCCAATTAAAAGATATGGTTGTTGGATTATTTGACATTAACAATGATAACCTTCTATGTAATGAAACCATATCCAAGTGCAACAAACTATAGCTATTGAAAACAAGAGCTACCAAGGTCAACAATATATCAATAATGCAACAAATGCATAAATTACTAGTCTAAGTAGAAAACCATGTTGTGTCCCTTATATGATGTGTAAGAAACCATGTAGAGGCTACAAAATATCCATGAGCAACCATAATATGAAAATAATTCTTTCCCATGTCTGAAATTTCCATTGGAGAATAAGCATTGGCATGTAAAAATATCATCTCCAAAGATGATCCTGGAAGCACATATCTGAACATCCTCCTTTGTTGATTTTGAAGTAGTGGAATGTTAGAATGAAATCTATGGTGCTCACTAAAGGATAGTACAGATTGCATTCTCTTATCCTTCAAACATCTTGCTTCCCATGTAGCTTCTCTTGCAACATCATATTCTCCTACACATGTATGTGAGAAATCAGAAATAATAATTGTAAAACATAAAAAAAATACTAATAATAATTGTAAAACATGGGTTGATTACCTCCATAGGCCTCCCAAATGTCTTTTGTGTTGCAAACTCTTGTATGACTAGATTTTAGTTGACATAAGTCAAGTACAAAATATTTTTAACCCATTTTTCTTTCAACCACATAGTCATTGCAGCCCTGGGACATATGATATGGAAATCTTTACATTTCTTTTGTTCACCAAATAGTAAGACTAATTTCCTTGCCTTTATGATGCTAATGGTTTGTAGAAGCTCATCCTTTATGAATCCTTCAACTTTCATGAGACTTGATTTCCATAACATTAAAACATGTTTAGTCATCAAATAATGAGCCTCAAAATGTTTCATTTTTCCCTTACCATGGTCAACCATCAAACAATCCAAGTTTCCTATCACTATTTTGCCATTACACAAAATCTTGTCTTCAAGTGTGGTACTTGGCTTGCATAAGTGTTCCAAAAATTAGGAATATTGATCCTTCATTAAGTGGTTAGAAAGCACAAATAACACTATATGTATCCTCATAAACTTCCTTTCATTCCAAATGGAAAATATGGAGAACTCAATAGTGTCTCTAACCCTTTTAATCCTCAAGAGATTTCTTGGATCCCATATTCTTATGTATAAACAACTTTGAACATTAAAAGATTGATCTCCCCCTTTGGCATGCTCTCCAACATGAAAATAATTTTGTGGTAACATAGAAAGTGACAAATCTGAAATATTTTCATACCTTTGGCTGCAAGTAGAGTGCTCATTCTCATTTGCCAAAATAACCTTCATTGGGAAATCTTCAAAAACTTTATTTTCTTGATCCAAAACCCATGAGTTCAGATTAACCAAAATGTTACTTTTAAAAGCAAATCCATCCATAATGTTGCTCTATAACTCCCTCAATGGATCACCAAGTTCCATTACCCTTTTCCTTTTGTCAAACTCTTCACTTTGAACAAGTGACCCTCTTCCATCATCCTGCATGTTAGATACATTCTCTTTTTGCACAAAAAGAGTTTCCTCTTCACTATTTTCAAAGGGTGCCTCTTTTGACAATATTCAAATTTTCTTAATTATCTTCATAATCATCATGCAATATTGATATTGAATTAACTTCATCAAAAGGAACACATTCTTTTCGTGACATTTCATTTACTGAAATATCTCTTTCAATTGAAAATTTATTATCTTCAACTTTTGACTCTGATTCTTCAGCTTTTTGTAGAGACATTTCCTTAACTTCATGATCTTGGATCTCCTCCTTTGATTTTTCTCACTTGAACTTGGGTGTAATTTATAACCTTTCAGTGCCATCATACCTTGCATGTGAATTAAAAAATCATTGTAGGGGACTGAATTCCTAAAACCCTCATCCATATTGTTATATGAAGCCCTCATAGCAGCTGGATCTATAACCAATTCTTTCATGGTGTTGGAAGATTGGGTGAGTGTAAAGTAACCACCTTTAGGAAAGAAATTAGATTTAGTGGGTTGCATCTTCAAAACCCTTAGGCTGACAAGATCACATCTATGATACCACTATAATGTCCCTTGCTAGAAAAATGTATCAGATTTACCATAAAATAATTTCTCACTCAGGTTTTGTGATTTTGCAACAAATAATGAAATCGGATATATCAAAATTTGTTATAATAAGCTTGCAAACACTTAGCAAATTCATATAAATTACCAATAGATGGTTTTACAGAAATTTTGGCATTATAACAGCCTGCAAATGGCCCTTTTGACAGTCCACAAATCTGCCATTACAAATTGCAAATAACCCCCAATATTAGAGCTTTCATGCATAGCAACCAGTACCACCACTAGACTTCACCATAAAATCACCAGATTTGAAATATGAAAATAGAACTAAAATATATATGTTTGGGACTATTTAATACAGCAAATTAAACCATAAATATGCTTCTAACAGCAGAAAAAGTCTGATTCCAACTATGAACCAAAGCATATGGAAAATAACAACAAAATCCTGCAACAATGCACAAAATGAAGCTTTTGAAGCACAACTGCAATCTCTGGATGAAATTGCCTCTGGAGAACTATAAACACATTTCCTACAACTCTCTATCTCCCTGGTTTATCAGCTTGGAAGATCACTCCTTCAATGGTTTCTCAGCCTTTGAAGAAGAACAGCATAAGCTTGTTGTAGACATATAAAAATGACCTGACAGTTATCACACATCCTAAATGACATTTTCGCATCATCGGCATCATTATCACTTAATATCACTGCATTTCACATCAGATACATCAAAAACCCTAATTTCCTCTATTAATTGAATAATAATACGTTATTTAATTAATTCACTTTTTCACCATTTTTGACCAATTAAATAAATTTCATTTATTTAATAAAATCCTAATCTAACTTTATTCCTCCTGATTAATTAAATAACTATAATGTCCCCTTCTCGAGCATGATCTGTTCAGTTGACCGTTGGCCTATTCCGGAGACCCGTAGGCTACTCGGAAGGTGAAATTAGGGTTTCATGTTTTGGGGGTTGCTTTTGCTCGTGCATCAATGACTGAATTGCAGATTCTTTCTGGGTTTTCAGAGAGCTTCATAGTGGTGTGTTTCCATGGCATTCCGAGCACCTTCAGGAATTTACTATTTTTAGTAAATTCTATTTCTGGCAGTGGCTCTGTCGTTCTCGGCATAGTTGACTTTCCTCTTCAGTCAACTCAGTTGGTTTGTGCAATTTTGGCCTTGGGATGCATTTTGGAGAGATAAGTTCATTTCTTTAAAATAATGATTATATTTTAATGTTATGCTACCCCTTTGGCCTAGTCACATCACTTAAAAGGTGGTCTTTAAGGGGTGGCGCCTCATTGAGGTAAGTTTATAATTATTAAACGCAAATTTGAAGCTTTTAAGTGGGACACATATCTTGAAGAGAGAAAATTCAAATAAAGTCAAATAAGGCCTTGAGGAAAGTGACGCCTATTCTTGGAGGGAAAAGATTAGGGTTTCTAGAAGCTTCCAGAAAGATCTTCACAAATTATAAAAGGAAGTCTGGGCTCTTCTTTTTGGCATCTTATGTCTAGAGTATTGTTATACTGCCGAAATGGCTCTGGGATTGCTTCGAGGAATGAATGCCTCCTAGCTTTGGCTCGACTTCATGCTTGAGAAATAGCATCTAGTGGAGAATCTAGTTGTAGTGTGAGAGAGTTGTAGTGAGGTTTGCTTATTGCATTATTTGCTTGTAGTTCTGATTATCTTCATTTTATATCAAATTCTGGAGTTGCTGTTTCAGTGTAGCTACCTGTAGTTTTTATTCATAAGTCAAAAAATATAAAAAGGATCGTTCTGGATATTGAGTAATTCTATTTGTCTATGAGGGGCGACCCTTCATGATTATTTGCAGATTTTTTAAAGAAGCCTTTGATTTTATTTAAGAAAATCGCCCTTCCTTGGGGGCCGTACCATCTGGGGCTGTCTTGGGATTCGTGCATAAAATATTTAGAGACCTTTGGTCTAGTTTCAGGATTCTATATGGGGCGCCATCATCTGAGAGTCACTTTGCATTTGATTTGAAGTCGTTGGGTTGAGTATTGAGTGAGTTGTGAGCATTTCAATAGGTTACAATGTTGCTGGTTTTGTATTTTCAGTCCTGGGTCAGTTATATCAGTTTGCTTAATAACCGTCATTGGGTTGGGTTTGGGCAAGAACTCATTGAGTGCATCAAGGAGACATTATATTTCATTACAACAGTGATAAACTTCTTATTCAATGATGTTGACAAGCATTCTCTAATTATTGTAAGCTGAACAGTAGTACTGTCAGCAATCTTGCTGTTTCCTTTATATCTCAGTTTAATATTTACCATCTCCGTCATATGGTAGCACCAATTCCCTCACGGTTTGGAAAGCACATTCTTGACGTCGAGTTATTTCAGTATAATAGTTGGTAGGGATCCTCTGACCACATGCTCGTCGTTCTCCGACGCATTCTTGGTTAGAGTTATTTGTATCAGCTTTGCTTTAAGACCCTTTGACCATATGCTCGTCGTCCTCCGGCGCATCCTTGGTTAAAGTTCCTTTATCAAGTTTTGCTTTGAGATCCTCTGACCATATGTTCACACCTTGCCCAACTCGGGATTCTAGTGTACATTCTTGGGTAGAGTTGAATTCTGCATCGTTTGGTTTATGCTAACCCTAACGATTGTGTATTGCTTAACTTGTTGTAATCGAAAAAGAAAAAAATTGGCTTGGTATATTTCAATAACATCAATTATTTAATTATGTCGCAAATTTTCCTTATTCTCCTAAGTCAATTAAATTATTACAACATAATAGTTTAATTAATCATTTTCCCCCAAATTTGAATAATTAAATAAATTATTCAAAACATCATCCAAAAGGTCAAAACAAACAAATACCACAAAACAAATCCCATGCCCAAAAATGAGGATGCTTGCATGCCAAGAAATAATCCCTTGTTTCCAAGTGTGTCTTCATCATAACTCCACTCCAAACTTGACTTGCTAAATTCAACTATTGTCATGCACCCAGTTAAAGCCAATTTCCATAACAAATGCACTTTCCAACTTGGTCCCACAAACATTTTATAAATATTTATAATTTTAATATTTATTTGCCCAAATGATGTAAATGTGATCAAGTCAATATAAATATTAAATATATATTTTTTCTCAATGTCCTTTGTGACTCTTCCTGACTTACTATTTTTAGTAAGTACTCTTTTTTTTTAAAAAGGGACATGACAAATACTCAACTAGATATAACCATCTAGCCCACTTACTCTACCTATTGTGTGCATACATCCTCAAGTACCCTTCCAAGCATTTATTCGCCACCTCTATCCATTAATTTGGAAGAGGATGGTACGTAATACTCATATTGAATGTCATCCTTGCTAGTTGAAATAGTTCTTGTCAAAAATGGGCTTGGAAGATACAAACCCAATTGCAAATCATCTACTATGGGATCCTATGTAGTTTAAATACATGTTGGAAGTAAAGTCTAGAAACCTTAGGTCTATTGATTATTGGATTTGACATTGGAATGAATGAGCACACTTTGTTACCCAATCTACAACAACGAATATTTCATCCATATCTTCAAATTTTGGCAAACCAAAAATAAAGTTCATTGATACAATTTCTCATTTGTGATTTTGAATAACATTTGGTTGGAGAGTGTTGATGTGTATTTTGACAAGTCTCAAATTAGATGAAAATCCAAGATGAACTCACACATCCCCAAAAAGGAATCAAATTCCAAAATGGAAAGTGACTACTCTAAGGTCTTTGTTGTTAGGTCTTGACTTGTTGGATATCTCAGTTGATTCCTTGTGTTGTTCACAAAAAGGGACTTACACAATTGTTTACTGGAATCTACAAATGAGGGTTAAATTTGAAAGATAAACAGATTACAGTATTCCAAGCCCTGAATCTACTGTTCCTTGATCTGAAATCTGATTATATTCTAGTGCTAGAGACACTTTCTAACATCTGATTTTTCAATATTCTTGATGCTTTGTTCCTAATTCTAATCACAGTTTATAAAAAATATCAAAAGATGGGGTAAGAAAGGAATAAGGTTTTGAAAATCCTAATCTTTAAACTTCTATTGGAATGGCAGAATGAATAAGTAGACAGATCTTAGAGTAAACTGATCTTTGTTTAACCAGATAAATCATAGTGTGACACAAATAGTGCGATCTTCAAAGTAATTCAAATCATAAACACTCTTTAAACACCCAATTTTGGCACAGTTTAGTAAGATACTTCACAAGATGAAATAGAAAACGTGCTCATACTAACCACACAAGGCAAACTTACAATCAACAAACTGCTACTGGTATAAACAGAAGATTGATCAAATACTCATCACATTCACACATTCACAATAGAAATTCAGCTATCAATTGACAAACCATGAAGTAAAATCTATAATTTGTATTGTAGAAGTTCCACTAATATCAACAATTTCTCTCCTACCTTTTACAAAGAATATTACACTGTCTTTGATAGGAGAAGGTATAAACTCACACAACTAAATATTCAGAATAGATATGTCTTCTATGATTGGCTTGTCCTTCTCAGCTTCTTTGTGCCTGTAGTTCATATAAGCTGCCAACACTGTATATACTATATACCATGTCCATGTTCAATTCCTTGACAAACTTATACCTGAAGTTCTAGGTTTCAAAGGAAATGAGGAATTCAAATTTTGTTATCTTCTTCGGGACATCCTCCTCATAGACTTCAAGCAGATTTTTCAGTTTTTCCATTGTATGTTTTTATGAAATATATTCATCTCTTTCAAGCTAGCACATCTCTATTACTCTGTATTTGAAATTGGGAAAGAAACTACGTTTGAAACTTTGAACATATCGCATAACCATTTATCAAACTCCTAGCAACAAACTGAAACACATATACAAAACAATAGAGTATCAACCATTTGACGAAATGTCTGAACATACGCAAAAATGAAATTGAAAAAATTTTATATACACATTTAGCTCAGGATATTACAAACTTCATTTATTCGAAAAGATTTTATTTGAAATGCAACGATTCTACAATAGCTCCTCTTCTTAACCTCATGGTCATCACCGCAATTCGCTATAAAATCTTCAAGTTGAACAACATGCTTAATAACAAATCCCACATATTTCTCCATTTTTCCATGTGAATCAAAGTTTGGTCTAACAATATGAAAATTCATATTATACCTTTGTATCTCAACATCTGACTCTTTTGCACTTGGGAGGTAAGGACAAGCATATACACCTATCATGACTAGAAATTGGACCCTAGATTTGCTTTTCTTCCAAGTTTTTGTGTGTTTTACACAATTGCCTTATCAATTTCAATAGTATTATCTTGTCAATGGAGTACTTGGGTAGCCTATATGAAGCTCAAAAAAACCTTCCACTCACATATGTGAACTTAGGAAATTGGATGAACCAATTACCATATTGTCTAATAGCTTGAGCAACATTCAAGGATAATATTTTGTTCCTATCTCCCTCCAAAATTCTTACTATACATATCATGAATGCATCATTCACTCTCTTGTAGTGAACCAATGAACTTTTGTATTTGTTGTACCCCAAATTAAAAATTTTGTTACACTTAGGCATTTTGAAGAAATGAGACGAAATACTGTTAAATCTGTTAAAACAGTCAAAATTGGGGTTTGTATGTCTTGCATGGGGGTCAATGACTTGAAATTTTCAAAATCTGACAATCTGGGTCGGCTCAGAACATCCAAATCAACAAAACCCAGATTTCAGTTTTTCAACCCTAAATTTTATGAAAATTTCTATTTTTAGCAGTTTTCTAAAAATAGAAACTTTTTTTGGGTTTTTCTAGGTTTCTTTCGAAATAGATACTAGCAAAAATTTCTAAAAATAGAAAAAATTTAAAAATAGAAAGTTTGGCTTCTAGGGTTGAGAGTGATTTTGATTGGCTTAAAATACTTCTTCATCAGGCTGGTGAAGTCGGAATCACGAAAAGGCCAGTTTTACCCTAGTGGGTTTGTTCTGCTTTTTCAGAAGTTTTTTCTCGAGATCCAAGGTCATCAATGGAAGTCTGTAATGTCCCCGATTTAGCCCTACGCTCTACAACTGGATTTAGCCTATTTCTGGAAACTTGTAGGCTAAGCAGAATGGGAAATTAGGGTTTCCTATTTTATAGGAGGTTTCAGATGCAGTTTTGAGGGCTTGCATGTGTGTTTTTCTGACGCATGTCTAGTGGAGCTTTCTGGGTTTTTGAAGAGCTTCAAGATGAGGTAACTTGCATCTGAATCTGACATCCTTTCCGGGCACTTCCTATTTATAGTAAGTCATGATGGTTGCCCGGTTTGTGCTTAAAAGATATTTGGAAACACTTACTATTTATAGTAAGTCATGATAATGCTCAATTGGCATACAGATGTGGTTTTGGCAAACTTACTTTTTATAGCAATATGCTATTTTAGGTAAGTATATTTATAGCAGTATCACTCTAGCAGCAACTCAGTCTTTTGTAGCTCAGTGTGGCCGATCAGTTTGGCTTTTTGTTGAGTTGAAGTGAACTTACTATTTTTGGCAGTGGCTATTTTTAATAAGTCTAATCTTGGCAGTATCATCATCTGCAATTCAGCTCAGGTCATCATGCTATTTGTGGTAATCCATCAGTTTCAGTATTGGCTTTGGTTTTGGTTATCTCCTTGGACTAAGTGTTATACTTAGTTAATTTCATGTTTTTAAGTTGTTCCCCCATGCCTAGGAGTGATAACTTCATGTTGTTTTAAAGAGGGGACATTAAGGGGTCATGTTGAGCATTTAATGATTTATTAAATGCTTTATTGTTGCAAATAGAAATGGACGCCTAAAGGGAAGGGAAATAATGTTTTATTAAATCACAATAAAGTGAATGGTTGAAGATGGCATCCCTTGGGAAGTTGAAATGATTCAACTTCTTGGAATTCAAAGTGTTTCATTTGCCCAATGAAACTTATATATTGTTGCATTGTGGAGAGTTGATTATGTTATGTTTTGGAAAGCTAAGTTATGCTGCTGGTTTGAAATCCAGAATCCGGCTAAGAGAAAGCTTAGCAATTCTATTCCACTCTTCGGGCCTGAAACTATGGTTCCCTAGATGATGAATTGAGAGTGTGCTTCATTCAGAAGTGTTCATGTTATAGCAGCTTCAGGTTGCACTTCCTTTGCACAATTACCAAGAAGAAGAACATGAATTAAATAACTAGCCTTCGGCTATTTAATTCATGGCTACACATTTATTAATGACAAAGGGCTGACCCTAATATAATTTGCATTTATTATTTGTTGCATGGGCCGACCCTAATTGTATTTATCATTATTTATGTTTTACTTGAGAAGGCCAACCTACCTTGAAGAGGCGCCTCTCTTGTATATATACAAGGTCTTCTTGTCATTGTAATCATTCATTAAAAAGTTCGCATTTCCTCAAGCAAGTTCGCTATTAAAGAGCAGAGCAGAATTCGCATCTTTATAGCAGCAGATCCGATTTCAAGGAAGAACATATTCATTTGTATCTTGTGCATCTAGGAGAGGTGCGACTTCATTGTATTCATTATTGGCCATTGCTGGGCCTGAGTTGTAAGCAGATTTCTGCTCTTGTCCTACATTATATAAGAGATTCATTTGCTGGGTTTTTCTCCCTCAAAAGGAGGGTTTTCCCAGGGTATCTTGTTGTGTTCATTGTCTTATGTGTTGCAATATTTCTAAGTGCTTTCATTGTTTAATCTGATCTAAGAAACACTAACATGGTATCAGAGCGGGTGTGAAAAAGATTGTGATCAGATTTAGTTTGCAACACTCACTTTATTCTTTTTCAGTCTATCTCCTATTTTCAAATTTCTCAAGATGGTGAATGGTCTGAAAATCGAGGATAGACTCGAAGGGATTTCGAACTACACATCATGGAGGTTCAGGATCATGCTCACATTGGAAGAGAATGATTTGGCTGAGTTTGTGAAAACAAAAGGTCCCGAACCTGAGGAGGAAGAAGAGAAGTTGCAGGGGAGGAAGAAAGATACTAGGGCAAAGAAAGTGTTGGTTGATTCCGTCAAGGATCATATTGTTCCGATTGTCTTCAAGTTGGATACTGCAAGGGAGATGTTCAAAACATTGGAAGAGATGTACGAAATCAACAACACCAGTCGTGCCCTAACCTTGAAGCAACAACTACTTCACATTAAAATGGCGGAAGAAGAGTTTGTCATCGCCTACTTCATGAAGATTTCCGAATTGAGAGATCAACTCTCTACTATTGGTCATATTGTTGATGACAAGGATTTGACCATGATTGCTTTCAATGGTCTTCCGCTTTCATGGGAGTCGTTTATTCAAAGAATCAGTGCAAGATCTAAACTTCCCAAGTTTGATCGATTGAAGATTGACTGCATTCAAGAGGAGTCGAGACTAACGGCAAGGGGTATTGGTCAAAGTTCAAAGAATGAAGATTTACATGTTCTCGCCTCTCATTCATCGAAGAAAGGATTCTTTAAAAGGAATCGAGATAATGGGTCAGACGGTGCTCCTACATTCAAGAAGAAGTGGGACCTCTCTCGGGTTCAATACTTTAGATGTGACAAATTTGGTCACTATGCGAAGGATTGTCCTACCAGGCCTAATCAGCATGCTTCATTTGCAGATGTGATTGAGATCTCTCCCCAAAATGATTCTAGTGAATTTCTACTCTAGTCATGGGCCTATGTTCAAGCTGTGAAGGTTGTGTACTAAGCGCAAGAGTAGCGTATCATACCGTGTCCACCCAAATATTTAAGAGATAAGTATTCTTTGTTCTTGTCGAATGCATTTACTATTCTAGGCTAAAATTCAATTTGTTGAGTTGTGCAAATCTAACATTATTTACTTAGGATTATGTGTGACCAGTAAATAGTGATCACTGTGATAAGATTCTCTAGATTTATTCATTGCAAGTAGGATCATGCTAATTTGTGAAGATTGTCTTTTGAGATCAACTCTTCCGAGAAATTGAAAGAAAGACATGTCATGATTGATGAATTAATTATCTATTACTCTCGAGATTTTTGAAGTATTGCACGGTTGAATAATGTTCATGAATTATTTTGTAGCCACTAATTCATGCTATTGAGATAGTCAATCATGTATACTCCTAGTTATAGTATGTCAATTTGAGATAGTTGAGTTCCATGAACTGTGAGTAATCTCTTGTTAAATGATTTCAGGATAAATCAGAAGCGTAAGAGATTGCTTTCAAGAAGAGCATGATGCATCCTATTGGTTGAAGGATGGAGACTCTACTTGCAGCCTTGAGACTGAATAATTAGCTGAAGTCATTTTTTTGGAAAAAGAAGAATTAACCTTAAGAGGGAGTTCTATGACTCGTTGAGAATAAGTAAGGTTGCAATGTTGCAAGGCCGGATGTTAAATTGTTGAAACACCTCTTCAACCAGTTGGGTTCTGGATTGCTCAAGTCAACCTAGATTGGTAGCTCCGCAAACCTATTCAGAATAGTGATCTAAGATGCGGTCAAAGAGGACAACCTTGAATCTCTACAGAGGAGTGCATTGGAAACCATCTCTCTAAGGCAAGCGTTGCAAGCAATGAGGACAAATGGTTGATGCAAGTGATTGAAGATTTAGAGGGAGCCTACTGAACCTAAAGATGATTGTTGTGTTGCTCTAGATGCTGTTTCAGTTGAGGCCTAGTATAGAAGGAAGCAGTCTTCTGTGGCACTGAGTACAACTAAGGCCGAGTACATTACAGCATATGATATTCAGTTGAGGTAAATCAGCACTGATGAGCAGAGGGCAGTCATTCTCATCAAGCATCCCTTCAGGATAATGTTTGTGTACCTTCGCGACAAGCTTGATATGGTGGAGAATTTAGTCCTAGTTGAGAGGGAGCCTCAGTATCAGTGTTCCTTTGTTTAATGAGTTCTTCTTTGAGAGAAGTTCGAGGTGAAATCCCTTGGTAATGCATTTCTCTATTGAGAGAGATTTGAGGTGCAAGCCCTTGATAATGCATTTCTCTATTGAGAGAGATTTGAGGTGAAAGCCCTTGTTTCCACCCTCTGGGAGAGCCATGGTGGATGTCATGTGTGTGACTCCATGACAGCATCACGTGAGGGAATCCGTGATGATTTATTTGTGCTTGTGTATCACCCTCTGGGAGAGCCATAGTGAAAGTCACGTTGAGGTGACAACATCACATTAAGTGATGAGCACTTGTTCATACCATCTATGGAGGTAGCCATAATGGTTGATGTCACGATGAGGTGATATTCTATTTTGTTTTCATTCTGATATGATGTGTCTTGTGCAGGTGGAAGTTCATCCCTAGCTGAGAGGGAGTGTTGATGTTATAGCAGCTTCGGGCTGCACTTCTTTTGCACAATTACCAAGAAGAAGAACATGAATTAAATAAGTAGCCTTCGGCTCTTTAATTCATGGCTACACATTTATTAATGACAAAGGGCCGACCCTAATATAATTCGCATTTGTTATTTGTTGCATGGGCCGACCCTAATTGTATTTATCATTATTTATGTTTTACTTGAGAAGGCCGACCTACCTTGAAGAGGCGCCTCTCTTGTATATAGACAAGGTCTTCTTGTCATTGTAATCATTCATTAAAAAGTTCGCATTTCCTCAAGCAAGTTCGCTATTAAAGAGCAGAGCAGAATTCACATCTTTATAGCAGCTGATCCGATTTCAAGGAAGAACATATTCATTTGTATCTTGTGAATCTAGGAGAGGTGCGACTTCATTGTATTCATTATTGGCCATTGCTGGGCCTGAGTTGTAAGCAGATTTCTGCTCTTGTGCTACATTATATAAGAGATTCATTTGTTGGGTTTTTCTCCCTCGAGAGGAGGGTTTTCCCAGGGTATCTTGTTGTGTTCGTTGTCTTATGTGTTGCAATATTTCTAAGTGCTTTCATTGTTTAATCTGATCTTAGAAACACTAATAAGAAGTACTTATTGAACTTCAGTGTTGGAGAAATTGATGTCATTTCCAAAATTTGTGTTGCTGGTCCTTTCATGGCTGAAGGACGTTTCTATTTACAGCTTTGAGAGTGATTATTATTTTGTTCTGGGTATTTGACCAAAGGAATTCTATGCTTGGGGCGACCCTTCCTACCAATTTGAAGATTTTAGTTTGGAGCCTTTGTTTTTATATGTCAAAATCGCCCCTCAAGGAGGGTCGTACATTTCAGCTTGCATTGGGATTTGTGCCATAAATAAATAGTGGCATTTTGAGGCTGTTTCTTCATCTCAGCAGGGGCGCCTATCTTCTAGTTGATCATTGCACTTGGAATCATGCAATTCGGAGGTAATTCGATTGTGTTATGAGCATTTGATAATTTTTTGTAGTTGCTGATTTGACATTTCCAGAATTACAATTTGCTGAAACAGAATTAAATCATTTGTTGTTTCCATCTTTCTTCTTCTTTTCTCATTATGTCTGACATGGAAACAATGTATAACTTGGTGCTTGAAAATTAGTGAAAAACATTGTAAATTGCAGCCTTCTTATTTGTACAAACTGTTAACAGTAGTACTGTTTCAGTTTTTAACATTGTTGCATTATTTAATTAGTTTCACACTAAGCACCCCTGGATGGTATACCGCCAGTGAGGATAAATTGAATTGTAACTCTCTTTCATACCCACTTTCAAGTGGCGAATCCCCACTCTTCAGTGGATGCTTGCCGCAGCAGAAGAAGTACTTTAAATTGTAATTTTTTCCCCCCACTATTTGGTGGTAGCGTGGAAAGTCTTTGGCTGGTTATCCGCCTTGTTTCATTTCAATTCAGCAGTAGTAGTCCACCATATGTTAGCACCTCGCCTGTCAAAGGATCTTGAGTGCACATTCTTGGTGTCAAGTTTAATATCTCTCTTTCAATGTAATCTCGTACTCTTTGATTTAGTAGATCCTAGGGATCCTCTGACCATATGCCCACCCCTCCTCCTTAAGTGGTTTTAGGGCGCATTCTTGGTTAGAGTTCTTTCATGTACGTTTTGGGTTATGCTAACTTTAACGGGTGATTGATTCTATTGTAAATGTTCACTAAAAAACAAGAAAAAATTGAGAGAGAATATTTCAAAGTCAGTCAACCGCCAGGTGCCAGAATCAGACATTCAAGCATCAAGCAGACACTATCAACGACGAACGTGCATGAGGAATGAGAAACGGAGAAAGGAAGCTGAAAAAAGTTGAAAAATGCAAAAATTTGACTAAGGCTGGTGAATCCAGGCGCCCTTGCCCAGTTTGGGCGCCCATACTTCCATGCCTTAGAATTTTTTCTGTTTTCGATAGTCGAGACAAGGAAGGCACGTCAAACGAGGGAAGATTTCGAAAATTGTGAAAATTGGCTAAGTCTGCTCAACTTGGACGCCCCTGGAGAAGAAGGGCGCCCATCTTTTTGAAAGATCAGATAATTAAGTCAAGGTTGGCTTCCCCAAGCAATGTTGTTCAGTTTCCTGTCAGCTTCGTAGTGGATGTCTTTGTCAGCTCGTCAGATCATTCAGCTACCGGCAAATCCAGATCAAACAGGAGCCATGATGAGAGGTGTTTAAAAACTCTAAAGGTGAAAAACAGATAAAATGGCTAAGTCTAGAGAAAGTGGGCGCCCCAGAAGGAGAAGGGCGCCCAACTTTTTGAGGTGTCAGATGAATGAATTTGCTGAAGGCACCTCCAACGTGACTTCGTCAGACTTGATCAAGCTTTCCAACACAATCATCAGCACGTCTGTCGAAGTTGGCAGTCATCAGATATCGAAGGCTGAACGGAGGAAAAAGTGAATAGAACGACAAAATCAGAAGCAACAATAAAAAAAACTCTCAGAATAAAAACTCTCTAGAGGAGATGGGCACCCCTGAAGGAGAAGAGCGCCTAGGGTTTTAAGGCATCAGATGTCAGTTTTCAGTGATGAAGTATCCAGGAGACCCCTTCCAGAATCTTCTCAGCTATCCAATGGATTTGACAGCCAGTCAATCTGACAAGTACAACACCGGATATCATGAATTCATCTGAAGGTTAGAAGACAAGCATAAATTCAAAGATCATGAAAATGGCTAACATTGGAGAAAGTGAGTGGGCGCCCCTGGAGGAGAGGCACCTGACTTTTTGAAGGGTCAAACGAAGTTTTCATCAGAAGTCTCCTCCAAACAAACTTTGTCAGATTCAATCAGGCTCCGTGATGAAACATTCAGCACATTCGTCGGATCAATCTGGAGGCCGGAAATCAGAATCAAACTAGGGTTGAAAATTGAGGAAAAGTTGAAAATGATGAAAAAATGGTTAAGTCTGAGTGAAATAGTCGCCTCCAGCCAAGAAGAGCGCCCAACTTCCAATGCCTTAGTCAATTTTTTGAGAATTTCAAAACTTGAAGATGAAGACAAAAGTCTAAGTTCATTGCACAAACTTGAATTAGGGTTTTGAAGAATTAGGGCAAAAGAAAGTTGTTTTCTCAAGGCAAAGCTTATTTAAGGCACCTTTGTGTTTCATTATTCATTATTTTTTTGCAGGTGGTCTTCAAGGAGAAACAAAGCAGCAACTTCAAACCCTTATTCTCAAGATTCAAGAGTTTAACTTGTTGTTTTTTTAATAAATTTTCGGATCAGCACTCAAGAAGGCTTGCTTTTTCATATTTTTTAAGGATTTTCTCAAGGTTGCAGCAGCTGCTTTTTATTTTGCATGTCAGAGAAAACTTCAAAATTTACAACTTCCAATCTTCTGGGTCTATCTTAAACGTTCTTCTGGACAGAACCCATATCACAGCTTTTTCGGAGAAACTTCAAGTGGTTGCTTTTTCAGTGAAACTTTGAGGTTTTCAAAATCTAATCAACTGGGTTCATCCAGAAGATGCTCATGAACAATACCCAGATGACAACTTTTTTTGCTTTTTTCAGAAAAAATTAGGGTTTGTTGTTTTTTCAGTCTTCACTCCAAATTTTCAAAAACGAACGATTTGGGTTGTCTTGTAACGAAATTATAAACAAAACCCATATCTCAGAAAAAAAATTCCAAAAAAATTCATCCGTTTGATGAAGAAAATCAGCAAGCTATAAATAGAAAGTTGTGCAAAGCTTGTTCGAGCATAGTCAAGTTTACAGTCAATCTTCGAGTTTTTTACCATGAAGTACTCTCCCATCGAATTCAGAGCCAAACAAGTGTTGTATCATAATTATCTGAACGGATGATGTTGGGAAGTGCTTTTCAGTACCATCATGGACATAAAACGTCATCATCTCAGTTGAAGAACGTGCAGAAGGAGTGGTATGAGCGAAAGGACAAGTGTCACAAAAAGTTGTGCAAAACTCTTCCGTGGGAGAATCAATAAAAGTGTCAGAATGCACGAAGTTGCAGAGCCGCCAAGTTATCGATTAGTGAGTCATCTTTTGGGGCAGCGATGTTTTTCAAGAATAGAACTCATAAAAAAGCTAAAGATGTCAAAGATTCTCTAAGTTTGATTGCAAAAGAGGAGAAGATCTTAGAAAAGAGGAATATGGCTATAGATAGTATCAACACTCCTAATAGAGAGGCAGTTTCCCATTTTTTGGTGGATGTGATAGAGTTTTAAAGCAACAATCTTCTAGAAGCTTTCTCCAAGCTTTCTTTCCATTCTTATCTCACGCTCTCTTTCTATTCTTGTCTCAATTCTTATCCATTCTTTGAAGAAGGAAAACAAATGTAATGAGTTGGCATTTCCTATTTTACATGCTTTCTTAGGTGTTAGATGTTATCTTCTTTAGGTTTAGAAATAAAGCTTGCATGTTGGCAAGTATTAGTTGTAAAAGCAAGGAGATTTTAGGGTTCCCTACTCCTCTGCTTAGTTATAAATAAGAGCAATGTTTGCTCATTTTTTTTAACTGTGCTTGTGATAACAAAATCGTTGAGCTTATGCCTTCATGTTTGTTATCGATTAGTGTCAATTCACTGTGTAAAGAGCAAGTTTGCATGCCTCCTTAGCTGCAAATCCTTGCTTAGTGCATGTGTTTTGTGTCAATCGTAATCTGGTTTGATCGCATGTTGCGTGTATTTTGCCACAACTTGCTGTTCCGGAATTGTAACTTTGTGCGAGAAGTTTGAGTAAATAAAATCCTGAGCGTGCTTTGCTGCCCTGATATAAAAATCTCAGATTTTCGTTTATTGTTTTGTGCTAGAAGTGTGAGGAAATTAAGTCTTGAGCGTGGTTTGCTGCCTTGATATAAAGTCTCATATTTCCGTTATTGTGTAATACTTATATGATCTCCTTTTCATCTTGTATTGAAATTCAGTAGATGTATGTTGAAGAAAGTTTATTTAAGTATCTTTGTCAGAAAACCAATCTCGTTCATTTCTAACTCTCTTGCTCTGCGTTTACTTGAGAGGCTAGAAACGTCAATAGTGTAAGTTAAGTTGTAGTTGTTAAGTTTCATTTAAGGGAAAACCTCAGTTGCAACATCTAGAGTTCTATAACCTTGTGTTCTCGCAGCTGAACCAAAAAGATAGGCAAAATTAGTTTAGTTTACTTTCTTTATGCAACTCAGCAAAAGAGGGAGCTTCCCCTCCTAATTCGAAGAGCAGTTTACTGCACATAGCTGACTGTTTCCAAAACACATTCCAGAGGTGCGATTTGAAACACCAATAGTTTCCAAGTTATGGATAACATTAAAAAACTTTCAATTGGTTTGCCCCAATGCCAACTATACCTTTCTTGGTTAGCCCAATATATATTGCTTTCCTAGCTAATGAGTTTATCAGATAGGTCATAAAATCTCTTGTTATCCTTCATTGTTGTTGACTAATAATGTAGATTGTTAACGGTTAGCTATAGTTCACGAATCATTTTCTAGTTCTATAAAACCATGCCAATGAATGACATATCCATAGCATGAAACTGGAAGCAGTGAGCAATCAAATTATTTTGCTCAATAATGTAACCATATCTCTAATTTCAGCTAGGAAATCATTTCTTAGGAGCTTCTTTGGTATTTTTGAGATTTCTAACCTTGGTACCTCCATCCATCTTTTCTTGACTGACTTCAAACATTTGTCAACATGTTGGTTGTAGTGATCCCGAACATCTATCAATCTTGTTATTACTATCTCCTCAAGGAAGGGAATGTGAAAGGTCTTTGAAATTGCATCTGGAGTTACGTCCACTAACACTACCTTTTGAAGTGACCACTCTCCTCTAACCTGCATTGTTGTTCTTTGCATGTGCCATAACAAGTTTTGAAATTTGGGGATGACCCCACAGCGCAACGGTTAGTTGCGAGCCTCCCACATGGGAGGTCTTGGGTTCGAGCCTACTCGAGACCCATGGATGCTCGATGGAGAATGGTGTGCAGGTGCCCGAGAGACTGCAACTGGAAGTTGGCAGGAGGAATGTGGCGACAGGCAGTGGCTGGCGACAAACTACAGGTGGAAGGATGGGGGGAAGGAGTGTACCGATAGACAGTAGGAGGAGGCCGACGTGCAAGGGTGTGCTGGGAGTCGGAGGAAGGAGAAGGAGGAAAAATAGGTGGAGTGGAGTCGGAGGAGTCGGAGAGAGGATGCGGAAGGAAGGAGGTAGGAAGGTGATAGGAGGTGGGGGGAGATAAGGGGGAGCCTGTGGGAGGGAGGAGTAGTGGAGCAGAGGAGAATGGAGAGAAAGAAAGGAGGCTGCGGGAGGAAGGAGTTGGCAGTAGAGCCAGTAGAGAGGGGAGGAGATAAGGTGAGAAGAGAAGAAGAAAAGACTGTGGGTGGAGGTGTGGAGAGATAGAGGAGAGAAGGAAGCCATGGGAGGGAGGAATGGAGGTAGAAGAGAGCAGAGAGATACGGTGGTCTGGGGTTCAGTCCAGCAACTTGGCATACAGTCGGTTCACCCATCGACGACTGCTGAAGACGGTTGTTGTTGAACCTTGAAGACGAATCATGGGGATGAGGCCCCCTCGAATGTGGCCTCACTGGTTCAAAACTCCAGTCAAAAGCGTTTACCTACCAAAAAAAAAAGAAAAAGAAGTTTCGAAATTTAGATTATTGTTGGGAATCCACCAACTTATTCCATTTGCGTGAACCATCCTCTTTGCTCTATTGGTTGTTGTTGTTAAATTTAGAAGATCAGATTAGAGTAAGAAAATTAATTCAAAAATGACACAATAACACAGCCAATACCCTAGGAAAACCCTCCAACCCGAGGGAGAGAAACCCAGCCAATATATCTCCTATATATTGATAATAATTAGAGCAGCAATCTGCTTACAACATAGGCATAAACTCAATGCCTGAATAATACAATGAACAGCAGCACCTCTCCTAGATGCAAAGATACAAATAAGATAAATCTGCTTGAATCGATTTGCTGATATAATTGATGATCTGCTCCTTAATTCGCACTTCTTCTCTATGATGAATTCGCTTGACTTGATTGTGAAATGAAGGATAAACAACAAGTATATATACACATCAAAATGGACGGTTGTGACCTTTCAACTAGAAGTTGGCCACAAAGAGGAAACACGTCTTTTCACAAAGGAGGAGCAATTTTCAATGCAAGTCGGCTTCTTAAAATAATATTAAATCTTTATTAAAAAGGTGAAGTCGGCCTCTTTCACTTAATTTCGAATATATATAAATATATAAATTTAAATAGCATTTGTGCTATATTTAAATTTATTCTTCTTAATTCGAATCTAAAGTATTTATCACGTAGCTACAAAAATATCATTAACACTCCCTCTCAGCTAGGGAGGAATACTTCCACCTGAGTAAAACATATCACCTCATAGTGATGTTCAACAACATGGCTATATCCATGTAAGAAAAGAGCTTATCACCTCATCGTGAAAGCATATCACCTCATCGTGATATCAACCATCGTGGCTACCTCCATGGATGGTAAGTACAAGTGCTCATCACTCAATGTGATATTGTCACCTCACCGTGACTTTCACCATGGCTCTCCCAGAGGGTGAAACAGAAGTACAAGTAAATCATCACGGACTCCCTCACGTGATGTTGTCATGGAGTCACACACATGACATCCACCATGGCTCTCCCAGAGGGTGGAAACAAGGGATTTCACCTCGAACTTCTCTTGCAGAGAAGAACTCATATCCAAGGGATTTCACCTTGAACTTCTCTTGCAGAGAAGAACTCATTACCAAGGGATTTCACCTCGAACTTCTCTCATAGAGAAGAACTCATTAAGGAGGATCACTGATACTGAGACTCCTTCTCAGTTAAGTTTGTATTCTCAACCATACCAAGCTTATCTCGAAAATACACAAAATTTATCCTAGAGAGAGGCTTGGTGAGAATGTATGTCGCCTGCTCATCAGTGCTGATATACCTCAACTGTATAGCTTTCCTCAATACCATATCTCTGATATAATGGTATTTGATCTCAACATGTTTTGTTCTGTCATGAAACACATGATTCATAGAAAGCTTCACACAGCTCTAGTTATCACAATGAATGATAGTGGGCTCCACTGATTGTCCAAACAATCCTGCAAGGAGCTTACGAAGCCACGCTGCTTCACAAGCTGCAATGTACTTTGCCTATGTTGTACTTAATGCCACTGAAGACTGCTTCCTGCTGCACCAAGATATCATGGCAGAACCCAAACTGAAGCAACAACCAGAGGTACTCTTTCGATCAGTAACACACCCTACCCAATCAAAATCAGTAAAACCATGCAGCTCCAAATTCACACCTGTAGAATATCTCAATCCATATCCAACTATGCCACGCAAGTATCTCAGGATATGTTTAGCTGCAACAAGATGTATCTGCCTTGGTTCACACATAAACTGACTAAGTGCACTCACTACATAACAGATATTTGGTCAAGTGTTAACTAGATACATCAATGAACCAATCAGTTGCCTATACATTGTAGAATCCACTAGTTTTGAACTAGCTGCAGCCTCCTTCAACTTATGTAAGTTTGTCTCCATAGGTGTAGACATAGGTTTGTAATCATTCATACCAAACCTCTTCAGAATGTCAATAGTATACTTGCCTTGACTTAGAATCATCTCATCTGGCTTTTGCCAAACTTCTAAGCCAAGAAAGTAATGCATGAGATGAAGATTCTTCATCTCAAACTCAGAAGCTAACTCCTTACATTTTAGAATTAGGTGTTCTTCTCCAGTGATAATCAAATCATCAACATACAGAACCAGAATCAAAGCTTCACCATTTATTACCTTGAGGTAGAGATTAGAATTTGCATCATTCTTTGAGAAACCCAAACTCAATAGGTAATGATCAATCCTTTTGTACCAAGCACGAGGAGCCTACTTAAGACCATACAAGGCTTTCTTCAGCTTGTAAACATGAGACTCCTTCCCATGTACCTCAAATCCATTGGGTTGCTCAATGTAAACCTCTTCTTCTATTACACCATTCAGAAAGCCTGTCTTTACATCCATTTGGTGAATCTTCCATCCTCTAGATGCAGCAATAGCAATAATGGTCCTGACAGAAGTATAGTGAGCCACTAGAGCAAAGGTTTCTTCATAGTCAACTCCCTCTTTTTGTGAAAACCCTCTAGCCACAAATTTGGCCTTGTACTTCTCAATGCTCCCATCAACAGCATGCTTGATCTTGAAGAGCCATTTAGAAGACACCACAGATGTGCCTTCGGGTCTAGGAACAATATCCCAAACATCATTCTTAAGTATGGATTGATACTCTTCAGTCATAGCATCTTTCCAAACTTGTTGACTAGAAGCTTCTGCAACACTTGAAGGCTTTGACTCAATGATCTAACTCATCAGAGCTACATAACCGGAGAATTTATTAGATCTCTTACTTTCTCTGAAAGTTCCTCTTGGGGCTGCAAAACTTTCTGCCTCCTGCATTATTTTTGTTATGTCCCCGAAATTGGAACATTAAAATATAAAGCATTGAAATACAAATGAATAAATAAAACGATTAACGAAATATATTTAAAAAAATATATATATATGAAGAAATATTAACAATTTAATATAATTATAATTATCATAAACTAATATTATAATTATCAAATATAACAATTTAAATATTATTATTATAATATTATAATGCTATAAATATTAAAACACACATAAAACTGATAAAAATAGATATATAAATTCAATTCATAAATATATTAATATAAAATATGTAACATAAGATAATATATAGAGAGAGAACAATTAGTAATGCAGCGATCATGGGTATTAATGGGCAGTGATTGAATATATTAAAAAGACAATGTACAACGATCTTATAAAGGCACATTAAAACAATAGTCATACTTAAAAGGCTACGATCCATATTATTAAGCATTAGGAAGGAATCAAAGTAAAAGAAATAAATATTATCTCATGTAGTCAGCACTCCCAAGACAAACAAAGGTGTTAATCACACAGTAATGAAAGGGTGTGATTAAGGAGAAAAAATAAATGTTTTGGAAGGACACCATTATTTGTAAAAGACATCTCTCTTGAAGAATGTATAAAAGGAGAGTTTGGGAATCGATGGATGGAAAGGAAGAAAAAGGAAATAAATAAAATGAAGCATACACAAGCAAATCGAGGGATTAGGAGATAGGAAAGTGACATGGAAATCTGGTAAACACAGCAGATTAGGGAAAGAGTATATATATATTGGACTAAATATTATTGATAAGAATATAGTTGGGGAAGTAAAATATAAATATAATTATTAATATATAAATACATAAACATATATATATATATATGTTTATGCAGAGTTGATTATTGGGATAATTATATTTCTATGATATTATATATATATATACAATAATGATGCTTGTAGCAATTAGTGAGCCTTATAAGTAATTATGATTCTTTTATGTAAATGAATAGATTGTATATATATCTATGATCAAATCAGTATAAGGTTGAAGGAGGCGAGTAAGGGAACATGGAGAGATATAGCAACTCAGGTGATGTACTCACTTAGCAATAATATTTAGCATATTTTGAATATAAGAAACATATATTGCTAATTTGATTATTGGTGTAATGCTTTCTTTAGTATTATCATGATGATAATGATGTTGATATTAACTTAAAGAATCAGTAATAAATGCAAATGTATTTGATTGCTAAAAGATTGTCTTCACTGTGTTTGTAAGCCTACTAGGGTGGAAGGGCCTGAGACAGGTGGTGCCTGAAAACCCCACTTAATAATCCGCTACGGCCATGGAGGGGTGGGGGTCCCACTTAACAATCCGCTGCGGCCATGGAGGGGTGGTAGGCCCGGAACCCCTTATAAGCTTCGCTGGCTTCCCCTAGTAGGTTGAGTGTCTGTCGAGGTGATGGCACAGGTAGAGAAAGCAGGTACAAGTGTTTCCTCTAAGCACGCCACTCCGAGACGTTCATATCGCTTGGGGCCAAGGGGTGGGTTGTCCTGATAGGACGCTTGTGCTCTTGGGCTTAGATGGATAGCTTTGGGCGGCTCTACCCATGCCACTCCTCATATGTCTTTATTATTGATTTGTGATTATATTTATATTTGGATATCTAGATATTAATGCTAACAGATATATGTACATATGGAAATATTAAATGCAGACTTCAATCCAAGATTACTTAATCAAAGAGATCATTCATTTGAAAAAGAAGAAACCCTAAACCTGATCAACAAGTGAATTCTAGGGCAAAGTCGGGTAAGGGACATTACAGTGGTATCAGAGCATCTTTCTTGCCATCCTGTGCATGCTTGAGCTACTTGCTTGCCTACTTGAGCTAGTTGCCCACTTGCTTGAGCTAGTTGCCTACTTGCTTGAGCTAGTTGCCTGCATGCTTGAGCTACTTGCTTGTTTACTTGAGCTAGTTGCCTACTTGCTTGAGCTACTTGCTTGCGTGCTTGAGCTGCCTACTTGTCTACTTGAGCTAGTTGAGCTGGTTGCTTGTGTACTTGAGCTACTTACTTGCATGGTTGAGCTACTTGCTTGTCTGCTTGAGCTGCCTACTTGCCTACTTGAGCTAGTTGAGCTAGCTAGTAGCGTACTTGAGCTACTTGCATGTTTGAGCTACCTGCTTGTCTGCTTGAGCTAGTTGCTTAATTACTTGAGCTAGTTGTTTGCTTGCTTAAGCTTCTTACTTGTGTGGTTCAACTACTTGCTCGTGTGCTTGAGCTAGTTGCTTGCTTACTTGAGCTACTCGTTTGCCTAGTTGAGCTACTTGCCTGCTTGGTTGAGTTTCTTGGTTGTATGCCTTAATTTCTAATTCAAGTGGTTTTAAGTTATATTGATTCACAACTAGTGGGTTTAGAGAATAAGGAGAAATAGTTGAACTTAAGAATACTAGTCAATATATTATCCTCATAGCTAGAATATCCATCACTTGGGTTAGAACTTCCAACTCCCATCAAAGCTGATATCATCACCACAAGAAGCAAATCTTAAAATTACCCATCTTAGAGTATGATTGCTTGAGGGCAAGCAATCTTGGGTGGGGTGGACTGTCATGTCCCCGAAATTGGAACATTAAAATATAAAGCATTGAAATACAAATGAATAAATAAAACGATTAACAAAATATATATATATATATATATAAAGAAATATTAACAATTTAATATAATTATAATTATCATAAACTAATATTATAGTTATCAAATATAACAATTTAAATATAATTATTATAATATTATAAAGCTATAAATATTAAAACACACATAAAACTGATAAAAATAGATATATAAATTCAATTCATAAATATATTAATATAAAATATGTAACATAAGACAATATATAGAGAGAGAACAATTAGTAATGCAGCGATCATGGGTATTAATGGGCAGTGATTGAATATATTAAAAAGACAATGTACAACGATCTTATAAAGGCACATTAAAACAATAGTCATACTTAAAAGGCTACGATCCATATTATTAAGAATTAGGAAGGAATCAAAGTAAAAGAAATAAATATTATCTCATGTAGTCAGCACTCCCAAGACAAACAAAGGTGTTAATCACACGGTAATGAAAGGGTGTGATTAAGGAGAAAAAATAAATGTTTTGGAAGGACACCATTATTTGTAAAAGACATCTCTCTTGAAGAATGTATAAAAGGAGAGTTTGGGAATCGATGGATGGAAAGGAAGAAAAAGGAATAAATAAAATGAAGCATACACAAGCAAATCGAGGGATTAGGAGATAGGAAAGTGACATGGAAATCTGGTAAACACAGCAGATTAGGGAAAGAGTATATATATATTGGACTAAATATTATTGGTAAGAATATAGTTGGGGAAGTAAAATATAAATATAATTATTAATATATAAATACATAAACATATATATATATATATATATGTTTATGCAGAGTTGATTATTGGGATAATTGTATTTCTATGATATATATATATATATATATATATACAATAATGATGCTTGTAGCAATTAGTGAGCCTTATAAGTAATTATGATTATTTTATGTAAATGAATAGATTGTATATATATCTATGATCAATTCAGTATAAGGTTGAAGGAGGCGAGTAAGGGAACATGGAGAGATATAGCAACTCAGGTGATGTACTCACTTAGCAATAATATTTAGCATATTTTGAATATAAGAAACATATATTGCTAATCTGATTATTGGTGTAATGCTTTCTTTAGTATTATCATGATGATAATGATGTTGATATTAACTTAAAGAATCATTAATAAATGCAAATGTATTTGATTGCTAGAAGATTGTCTTCACTGTGTTTGTAAGCCTACTAGGGTGGAAGGGCCTGAGACAGGTGGTGCCTAAAAACCCCACTTAACAATCCGCTGCGGCCATGGAGGGGTGGGGGTCCCACTTAACAATCCGTTGCAGCCATGGAGGGGTGGTAGGCCCGAAACCCCTTATAAGCTTCGCTGGCTTCCCCTAGTAGGTTGAGTGTCTTTCGAGGTGATGGCACAGGTAGAGAAAGCAAGTACAAGTGTTTCCTCTAAGCACGCCACTCTGAGACGTTCATATCGCTTGGGGCCAAGGGGTGGGTTGTCCTGATAGGACTCTTGTGCTCTTGGGCTTAGATGGATAGCTTTGGGCGGCTCTACCCATGCCACTCGTCATATGTCTTTATTATTGATTTGTGATTATATTTATATTTGAATATCTAGATATTAATGCTAACAGATATATGTACATGTGGAAATATTAAATGCAGACTTCAATCCAAGATTACTTAGTCAAAGAGATCATTCATTTGAAAAAGAAGAAACCCTAAACCTGATCAACAAGTGAATTCTAGGGCAAAGTCGGGTAAGGGACATTACAATTTTCCTGGCCCAAAGAGGTCTCTTCCTTCCAATCACAATGTCTATAGGCCCATCAGTAGGTTCCAAGGGCTCAACTGGATCATCATCTTCTTTAGGTTCGGGAACCTCCCTTTGATTCTCGGGAACATGGTCAACTTCCATATCCTGAGGAGGTTCTTCTTCATCGATCTCCATATGAGTTCCCTTGGATCTTTTGAATGCAACATCTTCCTCAAATGTGACATCTCTACTAATCTCAATAGTCTTCTGACCCGGAATATAGATTTTGTAGGCTTTTGATGTCTCACTATAGCCTACCAAAATTCCCTTCTTGCTAGAAGGTTCCAACTTTGTCTTCTTTTCCTTTGGAATATGAACATACACTGGACACCTAAAGATCCTCAAATGACTTACTTCAGGCTTCACCCTAGAGAATGCTTCTTCAAGAGTTATATTTTCCAAGATTTTGTGAGGACTTCTATTTTGGACATAGACAGCAGTCCTGGATGCTTCAACCCAAAGAGAGATTTGCAAGTCTTGGTCATGAAGCATGGCTTTCACTGCTTCCACGATAGTTTTGTTCTTTCTCTCCGCAACATCGTTCTATTGAGGATTATAAGGAACGTTGAGCTCCCTCTTAATCCCTGCTTCAATGCAAAAGTTACGGAAGATAACAAAAGTGTATTGTCCTCCGTTATTGGATCTCAACACCTTGATCTTCTTTCCGGACAGGTTCTCCACTTGAGCTTTGAGCTCTTTGAACCTTTCTAATATCTCCTCAGATTATTTAGATTTCAAGAAATAGATCCAAGTCTTTCTAGAGTAGTCATCAATAAAAATAATGTAATACAAGAAATCACTCGAAGATGCAACAGACATTGGACCACATAAATCAGAATGAATAAGATCTAAGACACATTTGGATCTACTTTCACTACTATGGAATGGACCTTTTGTATTCTTACCCAAAGCGCAGCCTTTGCAGGTTCCTTCATGCTTCTGGTTGAACTTAGGAAGGCCAGTCACCATCTTTTCCATAACAAGTAGCGCTCGAAAGTGAAGGTGAGCCAATCTTCGATGCCAAAGATCACACAAACTCGTGGAGTCATGTACTAGAGCTTGAATGGGATGCGTGCATAGCCTGTAGAGACACCCATGTCTGACTCCAATCATCCGAGCAATCTTGATGTTAGAGTTCTTCGCCCATATGAGAACTTTACCTTCAGAAAAAGCAACTTGATAACCCTTGTCTTCCAAGGCTGAGATGGAAACAAGGTTCCGTTTGATACCTGGAACAAATAGCACATCATCCAACTGTAAGGAATCACCAGAATCCAAGTGTAGAGATGAAGTCCCAACTCCCTTAACCGAGTAACTAGCATCATCTCCAATAATAACTTGTTCGCTGGAGTCTTTCATCACCAAATCAGATAGGTGCTCCCTGAATCCGGTGATGTGGCGAGAGGCACCACTATCTATCAGCCAAGTGTTGGTGTCGGTAAATACATTACTTGACAAGGCAGAATAGAGCAAGTACTCACTTGTATCCTTCTGCATGGGGACTTCATCAACATTAGCAAAGGTGGCTTGTTGCCTAGGCCTGGAAGGACATTCCTTTGCAAAATGACCATACTTGTCACATCGGAAACATTGGACCTTGGAGAGGTCCCTCTTCTTCTTAAATGCAAGGCCACCATCAGCTCCCCTATCTCTATTTCTTTTGAAATACCCTTTCTTCCCTTCTCTTCCTTTCTTCTTTGAGGATTGAGTGGCAAGAACATGAAGATCTTCATTAACGGAGCTTTTCCCAATACCTCTTGCAACCAACCTAGACTCTTCTTGAATACAGTCTGTCCTTAATCAATCAAACTTGGGAAGTTTTGATCTTGCACTGATTCCCTGAATATAAGACTCCCAGGATGAAGGGAGACCATTGAGAGCCAGCATGGTTAGATCCTTGCTATTGACAACATGCCCAATAGACGAGAGCTAATCTCTCAATTCGGTTATTCTCATAAAGTAGGCAATGATAATTTCTCCCTTCGCCATCTTCAAGTGATGAAGTTGTTGCTTCAATGCAAGAGCCTGGCTGGTGTTGTTTATCTTGTACATCTCCTCTAGGGTTTTGAACATCTCTCTCGCAGTCCTTAACTTGGAGACGATAGGAACAATATGATCCTTCACCGAATCAACCAACATCTTCTTTGCCCTAGTATCTTTCTTCTTCCATAGGGCCTTTTCTTCCTCATCTGTAGGCTCGAGGGCGAAGCTCTCCACAAACTCTACCAATTCGCTTTCCTCCAAGGTGAGCACGATCCTGAATCTCCACGAAGTGAAGTTTGATGCTCCCTCAAGCCTATCCTCAATCTTAAGACCATTCACCATCTTGACGAGTGGATAAAGGTGAATAAAGATGAGAAAATAAAACAAGGGTATGGCTGATTTAATCACAAATCTGATCGGGATCCTCTTCAAACCCGCTCTGATACCATGTTAAATTTAGAAGATCAGATTAGAGTAAGAAAATTAATTCAAAAATGACACAATAACACAGCTAATACCCTAGGAAAACCCTCCAACCCGAGGGAGAAAAACCCAGCCAATATATCTCCTGTATATTGATAATAGTTAGAGCAGCAATCTGCTTACAACATAGGCATAAACTCAATGCCTGAATAATACAATGAACAGCAGCACCTCTCCTAGATGCAAAGATACAAATAAGATAAATCTGCTTGAATCGATCTGCTGATATAATTGATGATCTGCTCTTTAATTCGCACTTCTTCTCTATGATGAATTTACTTGACTTGATTGTGAAATGAAGGATAAACAGAAAGTATATATTCACATCAAAATGGACAGTTGTGACCTTTCAACTAGAAGTCAGCCACAAAGAGGAAATACGTCTTTTCACAAAGGAGGCACGATTTTCAATGCAAGTCGGCTTCTTAAAATAATATTTAATCTTTATTAAATCTCTTTATTAAAAAGGTGAAGTCGGCCTCTTTCACTTAATTTCGAATATATATAAATATATAAATTTAAATAGCATTTGTGCTATATTTAAATTTATTCTTCTTAATTCGAATCTTAAGTATTTATCACGTAGCTACAAAAATATCATTAACAGTTGTCAACACTTCAAATGCACCATGGAATCTTGAATCCTGGTCTCAACTGCAGCATTGAGTTATGCTTTAGTCTGGGGCCAGAAAGATAGAGATAACTCTCCAAAGAGGGCTAGTTCCCTTTGAAACTAGGCATGATTCACTCTCAAGGACCTAATCCTAATGCTAAGTTGCTGATTTAGATTAAAAGAGGAAAATAAATGTTTACGAGTGAAATGATGGTGATGCACCAATATGTATAATATCCTTCAACTTTCCTTAAAAGCACATGACAATCTTCAAGGCTGACAATGTATCACACAACCTTCATTAGTACACCATGAAGAGGTAAAGTCAGAAGACAATACAACTACAAGAGGGATAAGATGTCTAAAATCAATTTAAAATAGGCTAAATGAGATAGAAACCTACCGAATACAACTCAAACTCAAAATACACAGTATACAGCCATAGGAGGCAAAATATCAATGCTTTTATTGACTGTTGGGCTTAAGCATACTTTTTTTACTAAAACAAAATCCACCAAATTTATTACAAAGAAGTTTTTTTTATTATCTGTGCCTCAAATAAATCTCTTTTCTATCTTATATATACAAAATGTAGGAGAAAACCTCCAATTAACTATTTGATAAAAGAAAGGGGAATCGTTCCTTTTAGAGGAACCAAGAGGTTTATGGCATGCAATACCCCTTTTGACACCTTCCTTTCTTCAAACGCAAGTGAAACTCTTCAACTGGGGCATAGAGTACTGTTAGTTGAGTTTGTCTTTGGTCCTCCTATCTTCATGGAGAAAAGAGTCTAACTCTTCCAATTCTTTCAAACTTGTAGATACATGTTCCCAACTATCTTCTCAACTATTTCAACATGTCTCACTTCCCTCTTGAATGCTAGAAATCATCATCAACTACTTGAAACAGTTTGCATAATAATAGTTACATCAACATGTTTCCATTATTTTCTCAATTACCTTCCATACCGCCTCTTCTCCTCATGTGGTGTATCACAACGTTGTCCCTCCCTTGTGGTCTGACAAAGAAAGTGGCGGACTAACATGTTGTGGCTATGTAGAAAAGTTCATAGTAATGTTTCCAACTACAGTTGGAACAAACACACCTTTAACTGTTATACCAAAATGTCATTGGAGATATATAATAATCATCTCCATGCAAATTAATACACAATTGACATTATAAGAAAAATAAGTAGCAAATTTTGGGCTAAAATCTTGCCATAAAACAAAAAAGGATAGCATTGCATCAATGCACCAACAACAGAACTTGCTGCAACTATATCAACAATAGCTCTATATGCTCATCACCTAGTAACTATTTAGCCAAATTATACTTGCAATACTAGTTGTACAAATTCATGAAGACACTAAACTTAGAAGCACATTCTATGAACAATTGATGGACTAAACTCAGCATGCTCAAACTTGGCAATCCACATATGTTGGAATGTGTTGACAAACGCCAAGATTGGCCCTCCAATCTAGACACTGTACTTCCTTCCAGAAGGTGCAAAAACTTTACTCTATATGTTGTTAGGGACAAGTGTAGTAATTTCCTTGCTCATACAATCAGCAATACCAAGAAACATGGTAGATCTTCCACTAAGAACAATGTTTCCATCAATATTACAAGAATTGCCAAGACTCGCCTAGACTCATTTAGTCTCAAGATGAGTGGACCCAGACGAGTTGGGGAGACTCAACAGTCAAGGACCCGTTGAGTCCACTAGACTCGCCAAACTCACTGAGTCTAGGCTAAAGAGCACACAAAAAATATTGAAGGGGGAAGTTGGTAGGCGGGGGGGGTGTGGGCGGGGGTGAATCAGTATTTTAAACTTAAAACCATAAGAATCAACAATCAAACAATAAGAGAAAACATTACACAAGATGAACACCAATATCACATGGAAAACCCTTCTGGGTAAAAAAACCATGACAAAACTATTGCTTTCATTAAACTTCAACAGGGTACCAACCCAGGAGACTACAATCTCTAGATTACAAAAGTACACACCAACTCACTGGAAGCACCAACTTCAAATAACTGAAGCATCAACTCTAGCATGAGCACCAACTCACTGAGAAAATTCACAGCTCTACAATTCTGATTTGTTGACTCAAAATGCATCCTTCCACACGCATATTCTCTTCAAACTAAGAACTATCATAATCTCAACACTACCTCAATCTAATCATTACCTCAATCTGAGCTCTACATCAATGAACTTGCAACTTGGAACTGCCTTCCAAAAAGGACACCTTCTTGCTAAGGATGAAAAGTGACTTCCTTATCTAATTTATTCACTAAATAATAATCTACACCATTGTAAAATATGCCTAAAGATTAGAGTTTGGAACAACTCCCATTTTTTGTTGCTGCCTCAGAATATAAAGTCCGCACTTTTTCAAAAGAAGAATACCATTCAAAAATCTGCATAATCGATTCAACCCCTGTTCATGAAGAATGCAAGGAAAAAATAAAATCACATCTATCCACCCCTCGATACTAAGACAAATATCTCACTCATACATGACATCTCATACTTGATTCAACCCGAAATTCAAAATTCAGACACACAACATTCATGCACCCAAAAACATAATGATGCGGCATGACTCCACCAATTTCAACCAGAAATGAATAGCCTGATTAAGCAATACGATACCATGACTTCACACAAAAAGGCACGAGATAGTTTTTCCGCCACACCACTTCACACAACCTGTCATAGAAGAACAGAAGCAAAGCGTATTGATATTTGCATACTCACAACATATAGCCTGTACCACTAGAAGAATGAACACAAAAGCATTTCACATCCTCAGAAAATAAGCCAATATATTAACTCCAGCGGACAAAAAAATAATTCCCACGTTTTTACACCATCCACCACTCTTTATGCAATAGCTGAAGACTCATATATGTGACGGTGACTATACTCATCAGAAACTTGTTTTTTGAGCAACCTCATATTGCTCATACTCTCCACGAACTTACTAGATGCGGCATGGCTCCCACCAAATCGTCGAATCAAGAATACAAGTTTTATAAAAATGTAAGCATATCTAAAGATCAACTTAGCCAAGATAACCTATTTTGAGCTTTTTGTATATCCACCATGCCACGAAGGCCTATCAATTTTTCATCCATGATAGTGCATCAGAATCTCTAAACACATACAACCACCGCTAAAATCATCTATATTGAATACAAGAAAGGTAAAACATATATCAATGGCACCCTCCATGACTCCACGAACATAGCGCCAATTAACTCCCACAACTTTCATGTTATACAACCTACGCTAGGAATAGAATGGTGTCGATGAAATTTTCAAATGCTCACGACTTCAACCTATGGCAAAAGAATTAAGACAATCATAAAACCAAGGCCACCACCAATACTCAACCCATCCACACATGCTACAGCCGTCGGCAAGAATAGAAATTTCAAAAGCATGCAAATTAGTCGCGCAGGAAGGTGGACTCGTCAAAGGCATTTCATGAAGCCATCATTACAACAAACTCCACAACAAATATTCGCCCATAAGTTATCGCCCAAGAATAGAAAAGTTGTTGAGATTCATAATGCAAGATGTTACAAAAGAATTGTGCCTTTACTAATGACTCGACCCCCTAACACTTCATGCTAATATGGCATAACACCCGACCTCCTGACAAGTCAAAGCAGATTTGGCATAACTGCCACAGCGGATTTTAGTTTGTATCCAGACTAGTACACTCACCTAAAGCTCATGTACCTCTCAAAGACTCATACAAACCTTTGACACCAATGACAAAACATTCAACATAGACAAGTCCCGTTGGGGAGACTCAACCGTGACTAGGCTGAAGAAAAAGTAAAAAATATAACAAAAACAAAAATCAATGCACTTAATTTTTTGTCTTGTATTTGTCTCCTACACCCTAAAAGCAACTTCATTTCATTTTCAAGCCAAAGGAGAAGGAAAAGAGAGCGTTTTGAACAAAAATTGGATTTTGCATTGAAGGGAAACTAGGACGGATATTGAGCGAAAATTGGTAGTCGAATCACCCTTGGGCAGGTTTGTAGCTACTTTTGGTCCATCTAGAGGAGTTTACAAAGGATTGGAAAGAGCTCACCATTGATTTCAAGCAAGATTTAAGAGGTAAGTTTGTATTTTGATGTTTTTTTTGTCTTTTTAACAAAATTTCATTCTATTTTACATTTCTTCTTTCTTTTTGTATTTTGTTTTATTGGACCAAAGAACAAACCCTAGGTGTGTTTTTTTTTCTTTGTTGAAAAAATCCTAGGTGTTTTTGTAAAAAAAATAGTTTTATAGTTGCAAACCCTAGGTTTTTTATATTGGTTTAATTATAAATCATAAATGTTAATTTGTTTCTATTTATGTGTTATTGCAGCATTCTTTAGATTTATAAATTGTCTTTATCACAATGTCTTGGGACTCCTGTTAAATTGTTACCCCTAGGCAAAAGAAAGGAGAAAGTAACTTGTTTTCATTGCAAAACAACTATGCTTGGGGGAGGCGTTAATACATTAAAATACCATCTTGCACATATACCAAGCCGAGATGTTAATCCATGCCCAAAAGTGCCTACTGGGGTTATGCATGAAGTGCAAGTTTAATTAGAAACCTTTGAGCAACAAAAAGAACTAAAAAGGAGACAAAGAAAAGAGATGACCACCATTGGTGGAACTTGAGAGTCTTCTTCTTCCATTCCTCCATTTCCTCCATCTTCGAGTGTTGGTAGTGGTAGTGGTAGTGGCGATGGCAGTGTTAGCGTTAAGCCTAGAGTTCATGCATCTAGGTTGGATTCATATTTTTTCCACACACTACTCCAGGTTCCCAACCGTCACTTAAGAGCATGGATTGGAACAAAGATAAACATGATACAGGTAAAAGTGCAATTGGAGACTTTTGGTTCTATTGCAACACTTCATTCCACGCAACCAAGCAATTCTTTTCTTTGTTTGTTTTAAAATATATAGCTTGATTCTTTGTCTCTTGAATTTCTATATTTAGAGCTATGTCAAATTCAAATTTAAACTCGCCATTTTACAATAGTTATTTTATTTAATTTATTTGTGTTTGGTCTCCTTGTTGGAAAAACATGGTTGATGTCATTACTATTTGTGGGGCGGGTAGCCCCTAATGATGTGGAGATAAAGGGCCCCATTTTATCACGAAAGGTAGTTGATGTGAAAGCCAAAATAGAGGAGCAATGACAAATATGGAGGAAGAATGGTTGCACCATCATGACTGATGGTTGGACGAATAGAGGAAATAGAACACTGCTCAATTTTTTTGTTTCTTCCTCAATTGATTTTACTTCTTGAAATGCAATGATTTAGTGATTGAGATTTTAATTTATGCTTTATTGAATCATTGATTTTTTTCTTTCTCAGGTGGCACAATGTTCATCAAATCTATTGATGCATCAGGGAACACCAAAAAATATTGAATTCCTTTATGAAGTTTTGGAGTCTTGCTTGAGGTGGGTGAGGAGAATGTGGTGCAAGTAGTTATAGATAATGCAGCAAATTAGAGGATCTTGGCAAGATTGCATGGATCAAAGCATGTGTGAAGGTAGAAAAAAATATTTGTAAAGTCATATACAATCACATGGGTCCTCCACCTAATGAGGCAATTCACAAGGCAGAAAGAGTTGGCTTGTCCTAGAATAACCTGGTTTGCAACCAATTTCATCACATTACAATCCTTGCTGCAGTCAAAGGGGGCTTTGAGGCACATGTTAGTTAGTGAGGAATGGACTTCCTCATCATATGCTAAGACCAATGCAAAGGAAGATGTGGCAAATTAATTTTTTGACGAGCAAGGCTTTTGACTACCAATTGTGGAGATCGTACAAGTAAATGTAATTCTACATTATATCTTTATTCCTATTTTTATTTTATTTTCTTATTTTTGTTGACACTTATGCTAATGTTTATGTTAGTTACATTTTGGTGCATCACCTCCTAGAATTAGCTTTTCCCTTTTGTTACACCCTGATATTGTATAGCTACTATTTTAGCAATGCTTAGAGCATTCTGTTTGTAAGGAAGAATTTGGATGAACAAAATGTGTTGAACCTTGTTATCAATTTAAGAATCTTTTACATTTTATGATTGACTCATTCTATGTTTCTCTGATTGATGTTATTCTTGGGTAAAACAATGCATGAAAGAGGATAATTAGTCTTTTTTTTTAAATATTGATTTATTTACTGTAAAATGTTATGAGCAAGTAACTATCGTGGTTTTGTGCCAATGGATGAAAGAACAAGAACAGGAACCATTCCTCTAGGTGGAGGGGAGACATCACTCGGGAGAGGGGCTTGGTCGGATAACCAGTAAAGTAAATGAATTAAGCATACACACACTTCACTAAGGGTTGAGAGGAACTGAGTCAAATAGTTTTGTCTTGATAAGTCATCCTTAGGCTTTAGGAGTTTTGGATTACTTCTTTGTGCTTTGTGAGTGGTGTTACTTGTTAAACTGACTTATTGTTCTGTGACCTTGAATGTGGAACATGAATTGATATATGTACATAGGCAGGATGTATATGTGTATACATGTATCTCTCGTATGTATGTGTCAATATGTGTGACATGGCGATACAGACGTATGATGGGCAAATTATTATGCCATACGCATGTGTCGACATGGCATACATACTCATACATACACATGACGGTATAAATGGATTATACACATCAATATACATATACAAACTACTTATGGTGTTTAAATTATAACATTATTATATTACCTTAAATTTACAGTTAGACATATATACACATATTTGCACGAATAGGTATATTGAAAGTATGTTGACTGGCTCGCAATACACGTATTTGAATGATTTTATGCAAATGTGTATATGTATATTTAACTGTAAATATATATATATATTTAATATTATATAAATATATATGTTATTATAGTCTTACCAAAATAAATATATAGATACATATAGTATATTTAAATATTAAACATTTAAATATATATATATATTTATTTTAAGGAGAAATAAAACTATAATAGATTATATATAATATAATACATAATATATATATAAGAATTTATATATTTTATTTATATTAAATCTTTGGGAAATAAAAGACTTAACATTCTAAGTCATTTGGTGAATATCGAATAGATTTTACCGTGGGAAATAAACTTGGTTATGCGTTGAAAATATGGGGAATTCTTTCACCGTGGCAAAGCTAAGAAATACGCCAAAAGTGTTTAATATTTCATAAAGCAATAGTCAAACATTTGAAAAAGGAATAATTTTTGCACTGCTATAAACGCACGGGAAAGACCAGGTCGCGCAAATATTAAAAACGTAGCTCCAGATTTGAACACCATTAAAAGAGGAAGCCTGAAACTAAGGCCAAGTGGGGTGCCATGTGCTAAGACATTTTCGTGCAATGGATGACAAATCCGCCATTTTGGACGCCATTTCAGAGGACGCCTGTAGGTGTCATTCTGTCATTTTTTACCTTGTGATGTTTGAATCATTCTTCCCGAATGGAGGTCGACTCACCTTCAATTAGCTGAATAAGCTACTGGAATGCTGCCACAGCAAGTTTGACATTTTCAAATAAAGGGAGGTGTCGATTCTCATGCCAAAACTGTAGCATGGCATGAGAATCCGAACTCTATAAATTGAGTTCATTTTCTTATCATTTTTACCAGTTCACAACTTGCCTTATCAAATTCCAAATTTACTTTGAGAAGCCACAATTCACCATTGCCATTATGTTCCAGCCTTGTGAAATTAATTTGTTGCATAAATACATGTACGCACCTGCTGTAGAATTTAGTTTTGAAAAAGGTAATAACCAGCATTACTAGAAATTACACTCCAATCATTTTGTGCTTCAGCTAAGGATTAGAATCTGGAAAGAACAGTAGGAGAGAGGGATTAAATAAAGAAAGGAACGAAGGAGCTGCTAAACCAGAAGCATTCACAAGCAACAAGGAGGCCAGCTTGAGGAAACAGGCATGAGTGTCATATTCCTTAATAACTCTATTTTTAAGTTCATAAGTAGAAGAAACTATATGTTTACTTTATGCATTGAACTGTGTTATAGAATAAGTAGACCAATCAAGTAAAGGAGAAAATTTGTTTCCTGTTTATAACTGCATAGATTAAAGGGAATGGTTTGTCTGCATTTTAAAAGGAATGGCTTGTCTGCATTTTAAGGGAATGTCTTGTGTGCAAACTAAATATAAGGGAAAAAGGGGAAACTGTTGTTCCACTTCATTTGGGAAAGGGAACTTGTTTGGATGAAGTGCATTTGTGTGTATGCTGCTTGATCTCTTTATATAAAGGAAACGAGGGAACTAGCTATTTAATACTAGGACTAGGATAAAACTAGTACCAAGGTTAGTCTAAAGCTTAAGGTTAGTAGGTTAACTGGGAAAAGCTAAGTACTCCATGGATAAAGATTTCCGGAATAGGAGTTACCTGAGGGACACTTGCTAACTGCATTTCATTTCCTAATTAGGTAGATTGATGTAGGGGGGTCTAGGGTGATTGACTACCCATGGAAAGGACTTAGCCTACGCGTAGGATAAGACGCCTCAAATCAAACTGAACTTGACTTAGTGCATGTGATAGGTGACCGTCAGTTTAATACTGCCGAAACACTTTGGCCAAAGTAGTGTAGTACACCTACGTCCACTTAGTTGGTGAGACGATTACACTGTCAGTTCACTATTGTCCAAGTTACATACTAGATTGGGATTGTGGGATTACAAGGATTTAGTTATGTAGGACACAACACTATGCTCAGTTGGTTAAAACAGAATCAGTGACCCAACCAATCTCTTCGTAGAAGGGAGGGTCGTCTACTTAACAGTAAACGTGCGGGGGACTGCATTATAAGTCCGTGGTTGGCAGAAAAGCACCTGAGTGATGTTTCTCCTCCACAGTAGACTTCTGAAGTACCAAAGTTTGAAAGGGAAGATCCTGGACCGTCTTATTCCTATTTGCTCAAAAGCTTCCGGGCTATGTTTGAAACTTGTATGTAATTCTTACTCTGTTATTTACTTGGAAAGGAAAGTAATGATGTAATGTGTACTCTGTTATTTACTTGGAAAGGAAAGTAATGATATATTGTGTCAATTTTTTCTTTAGAAGGAAATGTTGCAATGAAAAGGAAAGAAAAGTTTATTTACTTTATTATTTGTGAAAGTAGAAAAATTTTAATTACCCAGTATGGAGGTTGTTACACCTTTTATCAGCTATCCTTCTTCCTTTTTCCCACAAAATTCATTAGTTTCTAGGAGATCTAAAGGGGATCCAGCCCATAATCTGGAGATTCATCTTCATCATGAGCAACCCATAGGCTCGAAGTTGTTGCCATGTTTCACGGGATTGCTGAGTCTCACAGCTTAGCATATGGGTGCAATCCTTCGTGACAACAGTTTCACAATAATTGCAATTCACAAATCCTTTAGTGGTCCTCCTATGAGTTGTTGATGGGGAGAAGCCTACAATGGGCTACATAGATGAGGGCATGGATAGGGCCAAAGAGGCCATTAGATCCATTTATGGGGAAGTTGAGGATAAGTATCACCCCGTTTGGGAAATCATTGATAGACGATGGTACCTCCAACTTCACAAGCCCCTACAAGAAACTGCATATTTTCTCAATCCAAAATATCAATTCCACCCTGATTTTAAGGCAAATGTGGAGGTTCTGAGTGGGCTCTACACAGTCATAGAGCGGATGATGCATGATTTTGGAGTTGGAGCACAAGTAGTCACGGCGATTGATATTTTTAGACTTGGACAAGGAGATCTCTTTGCACGAGTGTAATGTCCCACCCCAGGTGGACATTTGCAAACTAAAATTTCTTCCTATGATTGCTTATATTTTCTAGGTTTATGCTTTTGAAATGATTGTCAAATGGTTCAAAGATACAGTTTGCTAGGTAAAGCCAAATAGAAACACAAATGCAAGATAAAGAATATTGACAAACTAATATAATTGGAACCAACTGCTGAAGCAAACTTACATATATTTATTCAAATCAGATTTTAAATAGTTTGCTAAAACATTTACAATCATACCCAAACTACAAATTCATAGGTTGCAAATTTGAAACTCTATAACAACCAATCTGGAAATGATAGCAGCAAACTGGCGAACTCTTGATATGGACGCCTGGCACAACATATAATTTTCTCCACCTTAGAAATGATGCTAAACAAGCCTATGATCAGCTCACCCAAAAATGAGACCAATAATGATGCCAAGGACCAAGCGATTTTCGCTTTTTACCTCACACGCCTCAGTCTGCAATAGTACGGCCTGCTAAATGAAAGGCTTATATAAAATAAATGGTCTCTTAATTCCCACATGGCAGATATCAATGATGTTTACAGCATTAAAAGAAGCCTTCAATGAAAGCTCATTTAATATTCTGAAAACTGCTCACAAGCCCTTGAGATCTCTTTAAGACTTTCACCTCCAATTTGCACAATATATTTCCCATGTGCCAAAGAGAGAAAGCACAATCAGCAATAATGATATTCTATAATATTTATCTTCAATTCTTCTGATCTGCTATTGATTGATCTTCAAACTCTTGAATAAACTTTTGAAATTTCCTCCAATGAAGCACGATGTGACTTATGAAGCAAAACCACCTGTTTAGCCAACCTCAGATGATCTTTCACACCCTTGGAAAGCTCGACTCGAGAAGAAGCTACGCTCTCCAAGATCGAAATAACAGCAAAACCCTAGGTTTCACCTCCAAAGCCAAAGCACAAAGCCAAGTTGAGAGAAAATGATCAAGAATGAATGATATTTGCTTTTGATGCCTTTTTTATACTCTCCACAAAGAGGTCGATCTCATAGAGGCATTTAATCATTTAAAACATATTAAAATATATTTAGCTTTGACTTACTATAAATAGTAAGTATACACAAATGAAGCCAGAAACCCCTGAATAACCAAGCCTCAAAATATACAAAGGATTTGGAGGTGCCAACGCTGCAAACTTCCAACTGAGATACCAAATATCTCCAAAACAGGGCCCTCTAAACAGCATTATTAGCCTACGAGGACCCAACGATAGGCTAAACTACCCAACTCTGATGCATGCTCAAAAAGGGGACATTACAACGAGATATATGCAAGGCAGCTCAGTTGACATTACAGTCAAGCAAAAATTTATTAAGGGTATAATTTAAGTTTAAAAATTAAAAAATTTCCTTTTTTATATTATTACTAAATATTGAAACTTAAAGTTGGACAATGATATTGATTTTTTTATTTTTCTCATCTCAAATGCATGGTGAGAAAGATTTGGTGCTAAGGTACCAAATCTTAAAGGGATTGCAGTCTGGGTATTAAGCCAACCATACAGTGCTTCAAGTTATGAGTGCAATTGAGTATGTTTGGGTACATACACTCTAAGAAGCACAATAGACTATCAATATAGAGGTTAAATGATCTAGTTTATATTCATTACAACCTTCGCCATTGCCATAGACAAACTTTGGGCAGTGACTTATCACCCATCACATTAGAGGAGGTTGATCCACAATCAGATTGGATCACTGAGGCTAAGGATCCTATCTTTAGTGACGAGGACTTTGATTGGATTGACCAAGTGGATAGAGAGGTAGAGGCATTAGCCATGGTAGAGGAGGATTGAGCATGAGTAGACACCTTGGATGTTGGTGTGGGTGCCATTGAGACACAAGCAGCAATCACGGTTGCATCATCATCTAGGACTTATCTTAGATGTCCATGTAGGAGGGTCGAGTGCTGCAAGCTCCTCTGACCCATAGACTTTTAGCTTTTGTGTTGATATTTGTTTGGAACTTTTGATGCCATGGATTTCAGATTCCATGAGTATTGTATACATTTGACAATATTTATATATCTAGTCGTGTTATTTCCTTCAGCTAAAATTTGCATTTATACTTATGTGATTGATGCATATTTGTGTATGTGATCAAAGTAGCTTCTATTTGATGAGGTTAATGTGTCTTTAAGGTTTATTTATTGAAGGATACATGAAACAAGTTTTAAATCCTTAAAAATCTCTGACTTTCTTGGGTTTTTCAATTTGTCGAGTCTTTGCCAAGTTTGCGCCGAATCTGAGTCTAAGTAAAAAATCAGTTTGCTGAGTCCGAGTCTTGTAACACTGCTGATAATATACAAGAAGTTCCACAAATGGCAACAGTTTACTATTAAACGTCATTTCAAAAGTTCTGAAATATGTATTTATGAAAGGATTATCTAGTAGGTTGCAATCACATATCAAGGAAGATCATCCTATTAAAATGGGGGGTGGAAAAATTGGGGGTGGAAAAATTGCACTTGCAATATGTCTTAAAAGAAAATGAAGTAATTCTGAGAAAAAACGTGTTCATTAAGCCTTTTGAATCTTATACTGAAGCATGGATCCTACAAATTAAGTCATGAATGGCACAATGCAGATGTTTGATGACTAGGGAACACATGGTAAATGATCATAAAATATGAGCATCTGCTTTTCCAGAATGATAACTTGTTTGATATCTTCTAAACTAACCTTCTAACACAAATTTGTGAAGCAAATAGGAGGTGCAAATTGCAAAACATAATCTACCCAGAATAAATTAGATTATCATTTGAACTACTAACAATTCTTTGGCAATGTACATTGAACTTACTATTGCCTCAGCCATTTTTATGTGGATTGTGAATGATGGATAATACCTTTTAGAGCATATTCTGAAAAAGTTAAAAACCTGTTCTTGTTTTTTGGATAAAATTTTAATTTTAGGAAGGACAAAGCTGCAACGTGAAACACTTGGAATTGATGCTAAATTACTTAGCAGTGAATGTTGAAACCCCAATGTTAGAATGAACATATATTAAGATATTTGACACAAGTTATGTGTTTTAAAATGCCATCAAGGCTGTCCATATTCCAGAACAGCCAAATACAATTACCAGAGCTCCTGCTTTGCGTGCCATTCGCTTGGCTCTCATGTCTGTCTTCTCCACATATACCCGTCTCAATTCCCCCTTTTCAAAAGCTCTCTTCCTCCGTAATTTCTGATATGGCGCCGCAGCCCTTAGGGTTGCATCAACAGCTAGTCTCCGTACAGGTCCCTGTTTAAAAGTCATCTACTCAGAATTTACATTAAGAACTTAAAGAACTAGGCAGGCTTGCAAGAAATAATGATTCATTACAGATACCTTTGAAGAAATAAAACCTAAGAAAAAAAAATTAAACTTCTACTTTTTAATCTCATTTGAAATTTTCATTTAACTCTCCATCATTTGACCAGCTCGAGTAAATAGATAAACCTTTATCCATAAGTAAGAAGTCAAATTTATAAGTCCTGTCTAATTTACCTCATGTTTTCCTTGAGTACAAAAGCTTTTGCAAGATAAGAAATTATTACAGATAAAAGAAAAATTCCTGCAAAAGAAAAATCCCAGCTTGATCATTATCAAAATGTGCGTTGAACAATGACTTACCCTCAGATGGATTCCTGATTCTGAAGTGCCCCAGAAGCAAATATTCTCATGAACATGCAGAATGTAAGAGTCATTATGTCACATGTAGGGCCTATTCAAGTATCTTTCTAGCCTTGCAAGAAAACCCTTGTGTACAATATCTTTATACCATTTACATTTTAATTTTTCTTATTTTTCTTTTTATTGTTGAAACAGGAACCCCTGATTTTTTGCTCTCCCCTTCTTGTGCTTTCAACTTGACAAAAACGTAGATATAGAATCCAATGTAAGCCACAACATAAAGGAATACAAACCTTTGGAATCACAACCTTAATGTCTCACACTCTGTCCTCAATGAAGTAACATTATTGGCACACCCAGCTTTGCCCTTATGTCTCAGTGCTTGTCCCTTGGTTACAATATCTTTATCCCACATAACATTTTTTATTTTCTTGTATTTATTTATATTTTTGAAACAGAAGCCCCTGATTTTTTTCTCTCACCTTCCCATCTGCTTCCAGCTTCAACTAAACATAGAAGTAGGATCAAATGCAAATCACAACTAGATAAAAAAATACAAACCTTTGGAATCATAGACTTAATATATCGTCCTCTATCCTCAGAAAAGATAACATTTTTGGCACGCCCAGCTTTGCCCTTGCGTCTCTGTGCTTGTTGTGCAAAGAAAAGTAGTTTTGGATCCACCAAACCACCTTCTGCATCAAAGATGAACTCATCTGGTATTTGCTCTTCTTGTTGCTGTTCATCTTCAAGATCATCTTCTTCCTGAGTTATAAAGGCACACAAGAAAGAGTGATGTTAATACAAGCATATGACAACCGTACTTGATTACTTTTTTGTGATGCAAAAAGGGAAAAAAAGTACAAGCAAACTCCATTTAGCGCCCACACATAAATAACCACATCTTACATCATCCTGGAAATGGTACAACAGCAGAACAAGCATATGTAGAAGACAGAAGTGGGATGACCCTTAATAGAACAGTCTTAACAAAAAAAGTCAGGAGCATCTTACATCTTCTTTCTCTTCTTCACTTTGGTCTTCTGCAGGGTCCTGATTTTGAGGTGGTGGGGGCGGAGGAGGAGGAGGAGGTTGGTTTTGATTCTCCTGTGGGTTGTCATTCACCATGGAACGAGGTAATATCACCAACTCTACCTGCATTAATGAGTATTAATGTGACTACTTGTGTGAAAGATTTCAAAAAACAATATCTCTATAAAATCTGATTCTGATCTGAAAGAGACATCCTCCATCTCCAAGAAAAACAAAGGGCAGAGACAGCTTCAAAAAGAATATGCCAGCAAAGAATAAACACATTCATCCACCAAAATTTTCAAGGCAGAGTTAACCCATTCAACTCAAAAATAATTAAGATATCGTCCTCTAGTTCCTGCAAACTGGAAAATTGACAATTCAATGCGCTTAGATCACAGCTATTTTTGCACAAAAAATCAAATAACGGTAGTTACCGAGAAGAGTGGTGCTAAAGCAACAAGTAGCCCTAAACCTACACTTGCCATATAGTCATACCTCAAATTTAAAAATATATCAAGCGTGATAACTCCATAGCTATAAAGTAACATTTTTTATTTTAACCTCAGAACAGCATGCAAAACATATATTATGCATTACTAAACTGCATGAAACTGCCAAAATGTGACTGCTTTTTTAGGAGATACCTTAAGAGTAAAATTTCCTTAAACCAAATCTTATCAGACTCAGAAGGCTAATTTTCGACTTGAATTTTGACTTGGCTGAAAAACTCAGTACAGACTCAGAATTTTAGAAAATTGTGATATATAAACATTTTTAAGGAAACAATTTTTTTCTACGTACTCTTATTTGAAACATACAAAACTAATTAATTGCATGCTACTTTGCTCACAGCCTCACATACAAGCATACATCAAAATAATGAGTGCAAAGGCAGATTCAAGCTGGAGAAAGCAAGATTTTTACCTAATTAATATTGACAAGTGTTTTTAGTGTACAAAAATCATGAGTAAGGATATCCATGGCATTAAATACAAAAGGTCCAACATGGATTAAGGTGGAAAGGAGCCTGCATCACTCAACCGACTATCAATAGCTTTATTGTTGACTCTGCTATAGCATTTCAAATAGGTCCTTACGGTTATTGCATCCATGAGACTTACATGGGTGTTTGCAAAATCCATGGGATCTGCTCATGTTCTCTCTGTTGAAATTATTACATCTATATTAGTATGTTGAGTTAGTAAATATTTAAATAAATTTTACAAGTTATAAAAGTTAGTAGTTTTGAAGTTTTCCCATAAGTTGGTTTGGGTGGTTGAACTTTAAAATGGCTTTATAAATCCAGATTGTACTCGATGTCTTGTTACACCCCGAAATTGTATAGCTACTATTTTAGCAATGCTTAGAGCATTTTGTTTGTAAGGAAGATTTTGGATGAATAAAATGTGTTGAACCTTGTTATCAATTTAAGAATCTTTTACATTTTGTGATTGTCTCATTCTATGCTCTTGATTGATGTTATTCTTGGATAAAGCAATACATGTAGAAGGATAATTAGTCTTGTTTTTATAATTGATTTATATACTGCAAATGCTATGAGCAAGTAACTGCCGTGGTTTTGTGCCAATGGATGCAGGAACAGGAACCATTCCTCCAGGCGGAGGGGAGACATCACTCGAGAGAGGGGCTTGGTTGGTTAACCGGTAAAGGTAATGCATACACACACTTCACTAAGGATTTTGAGAACTAAGTCAGATAGAGTTGTCTTGATAAGTCATCCTTAGGCTTAGGAGTTATGGATTACTTCTTTGTGCTTTGTGAGTGGTGTTACTTGTTAATCTAACTTACTGTTCTGTGACCTTTAAATGTGGAATGTGAAATGATATGTGAACATAGGCAAGATGTATATGCGTATACGTGTACCGCTCATATGTACGTATCAACATGTATGACATGTCGATACAGATGTATGATGGGCAATTACTATGCCATACGCATGTGTCGACATGGCATACATACAGATACATACACATGACTAACACACTTATAAACATATACACACTATCTATGATGTTTGTTATAACATTATTATGATGCTTTAAATTTACAGTTAAACGTATATATCCATGTTTGCACAAACAGGTGTATTGGAAGTATGTTGATTGGCTTGCAATACACGTATTTGAATGTTTTAATGCAAATATGTATATGTATATTTAAGTGAAGTATATAAATAAAAATATATGTATATTTAATATTATATATATATATATATATAGTTATATTTAAATATTAAAACATTTAAATATATATATAAATATATTTATTATGGTAAATAAAACTATAATAAATTATATATAATATAATACATGATATAAATATAATAATTTATTTATATTTTAAATAAATAAGATCTTGGGAAATGAATTAGACTTCTATAGTCTTTTGGCTAAAATCGTATGAAGTATATCATGGGAAATAAATGTTTTTAAACATTGGACAATATGTGAGGTTTATCGAATACTTTATAAACATTTAAATAATGCTAAGTGATACGAATTTCCTTCACCATGGAAATACGCCAAAAGCAAAGTTCAAATGTTATTTGGAAAATAAAGGTCGAAACTTTGAATGGAGGAAGTCGCACGGCTGTGAACACGCGCGCGCACAGAGACCTGGTCGCGGCTTGCAATCCGCCATGCTGAGATGCGTTGGAAGGCCTGGAGTATAAGCCAAGTGGGACACAACTGCCATGGACGTTTTCTGCTAAAAATTTAATCCGCCATTTTTGGACGCCTTTGCTAAGGACGCCTGTAGGTGTCTCTCATCTGTATTTTGCCATGAGATAGTTGAAATATTCTCCTTGGAAAAAGGTCAATTCACCATGAATTTGTTGAATAACTAGCTATACTGCTGCCACAACAAGATTGACATTTTCAAATGTGTAAGGTGTCGAATTCTCATGCCAAAAATGTAGCATGGCATGAGAATTCGAAACCTATATATATAGAGCTCTTCACCTTGTTTTTTCTACCAATTCACATTTGCTTTTGCTATATCCGAATTTCCTTTTTGAGAGCCACTATTTGTCATTGTTGTATTCAAATTTGTTTAGAGAGCCCAATTCACAATTGCCATTGCCATTTTGTGAGGTCTGTGGGTTTTATATGCTGCAAACATATACATACAAACCTCTTGTAGAATCCAGAATTGTGAGAAGTGGTAATCAGCATTACCTAGAAATATACTCCATCCAATCTGAGATTAGAATCTAGAAAAGACAGAAAGAGAGTGAGATTAAATAAAAGAAGAAGCTGCCAAACTGCTACTACAAAATTAGAGGCATTCACAAGCAACAAGGAAACAGGCATGAGAGTTATTTCTTAATATCTCTGTTTAGTTTGAAATTAGATAAATCTACATGTTTACTTGTGCATTACTTTGTATTGTAGTATAAGTAGAGTAGACAAGTAAAGGAGAAATTCAGTTTTCTATCTATAATTGTTTATAAAGGAATAGCTTGTTTATAAAGGAATAGCTTAATTGCTTTATGAAGGAATAGCTTGACCAAGTTATAAAGGAAATGTTTGAATACATTTTATAGAATTAGCTTGTGTGCAATTTTAAGTAAGGGTAAAGGGGAAATTATTTATTCCACTTCAATTTGGGGAAAAGGAATTTACTTGATGAATTGTATTTACGTGAATACTGCTTGATCTCCTTATATAAAGGAAGTGAGCAAACTAGTTATTAAATACTAGGACGAGGATGAAACCAGTACCAAGGTAGTCTAAAGCTTTAAAGTTAGTAGGTTAACTAGGAAAAGTTATGTACTCCATGGATAAAGATTTCCAGGATAGGAGTTACCTGAGGGACCCTTGTTGACTGCATTTCAATTCCTGATTAAGTAGATTGATGTAGGAGGTCTAGGGTGATTGACTACCCATGGTAAAGGACTTAACCTACGCGTAGGAAAAGATAGCCTCAAGTCAAACTGAACCTGACTTAGTGCATGTGATAGATGACTGTCAGTTTAAATACTGCCGAAACACTTTGGCCAAAGTAGTGTAGTACACCTACGTCCACTTAGACTGTGGGACAATTACACTGTCAGTTCACCGTAGTCTAGAATACATACTAGATTGGGATTGTGGGGTCACAAGGATTTAGTTATGTAGGACTTCACACTATGTTCAGTTGGTCATACAGAACCGGTTACCCAACCAATCTCTTTGTAGAAGAGAGGGCCGTCTACTTAACAGTAAACGTGCAGGGGACCGCATTATAAGTCCATGGTTGGCGAAAAAGCACCTGAGTGATGTTTCTCCTCCACAGTAGACTTCTGATGAACCAAGGTTTGAAAGGGAAGAACCTGGACTGTCTTATTCCTATTTGCTCAAAAGCTTCCGAGCTGTTTTATACTTGTAAGATTTTTACTCTGTTATCTATTTGAAAGAAAAGTAATGATGAATTGCGTACTCTGTTATTTACTTGGAAAGGAAAATAATGATGTTTTGTGTCAATTATTTCTTTAGAATGAAATGTTGCAATAGAAAGAAAAGAAAAGTTTATTTACTTTATCATTCTGTATGTCTTTCCTTGTATCTTATTTGTGAAAGTAGAAAAAATTTATTTACCCAGTTTGGGGGTTGTTACATGTCTAATCAATCTATCATCCCAAATGAGTAATATTATTTTTGTCACTTTGCAACCATGTGAGCATTCATTATTCTCAATAAGTGTGTGGTGAAGACTTGTTAGTTCAAAGAACATAAGAAACAAAGAAGCTTCAAACCATCCCTATTTTCCATGTATACATAAAAGCAGCCATTAATTCTTGATGAAGATTGACCAGGTATTATTTCAGGGCACAGGCATTTTGTCAAACAGTTTGCAATAAGTTGTTATGTGATGGTTTGCCACTTGTTTGAATCTATTTTCCACAGCGTTTCAGGGACGGGGATAGGGGGACGGCAGGGGACACGTTTCCGGGACATTTCCTAGGGGGGCATTTTTAGGGGACGGTAGGGGACGGCGATATACAAATATATATATATATATATATGAATTATTCAAAATTTATTAATATATTATAAAGAGAGAGAGATATGTCAATAATTGATAACAAAAATATCAATATGTAAATAAATCACGAGAGCAGTAGTATAACAGCATAATAAATGTCATTAAAGCATTATTTTAAAAGACAGATGTCCTGTCAAAAATGAATTAAAAGTTTGTGTTCTTACAAAAGGAGAGAGACGAGGAGGTTTCTACAGATCAGCAGCAAAGCCAGCAATTGAACAGAAAGCTTACCAACAAGACTTGCCTCTCAAATCATAGCTTCCAATTCTTGCGTAAATATCAGATTGTGCATAGAATACCTTTGTATTTATTCTTAAACAATAGCATAGAGAGTCTTCTAAAGGAACTAACTTAGTAGCACACAAATATTTTAAAATTAATTCATTACAACACTTTAGGACCAATGTAGGTTCTTTGCATATTGCAGAATCAAGGTAATCTCTGGCATTAAATGATTATTATATCAAGTAACAAGTTTTCCTGACGTTCATGGATTTCAGAGCTGGTTGGTTCGTGATAAGCAAAGTGGGTTGAAAATTAAGTTTAGAGATCAGAAAAAGGAAGCAGACTCACATCATATGAGTTTTAAAAATATTGTTGTACATATGGTATATGTAGATTATACATGTTGACATATAAACTGCAGTAGAGAAACATTGCAGAGTTGGAGAGCTTTAACGAAAATAATGTTTTAAGAACTTTAACATTTTAACCCCCCCAAAGGAAGCAAAGATATGGCAGCTAAGGAAACATGGAGGAACATCAAGCGGACAATGAAACACTTCAAAGTGCTTTCACATTCCAAAGAAAAACCGTAGAATCACAGCTTTTCCCTCATTGGGTGTATCATGAACAACAAGGTCTGCAAGTTATTTAATCTAGAGAAGACTGCAAGTTACCATTTTTGTAAGATGTTTTCTCTGTTAAACTTATAAATTTATAACAGCAGTCTCAAACATCAATAAAACCATGGTCTATCAATATCCAAATGTCTCAAACATGTTTCCAGAAGTCCCAAAGTTCAAACAGCAAAAAGAAATTTTAAAAAAATGAGTTTAATTTTTTTTTTTAATACTGGAAGTTCCTTGTCCACAGCCGTCCCCAAGACGACGAGGGACGTTTCCTACGTCCCCCAGCCGTATGGGGGATGGGGAGCCATCCCCAAACAGGCAGGGACGTTTCCTGCTATTTCTTGCTCTCTGGCCTATTTCGGGGATGGCAAGGGAATGTCCCCTTTGTGTCTTCCCATATCGGGGACGACTGGGGATGGGGATAGTGCGTTTTGGGACAGGGGAGGTGTCCCCATGTAACACAAATTTGAATTGTTTATAGATTAGTGCTACAACTTTCATACCTCCAAGTTAAACATGCCCATAACTTAATTCATATAAGAAGAATCTTGGCATGATTTATCACAAGAAAATTTGTATGCAAATACAGCTATGCTATTACAAAATATTTATGAAGATTTCTACAGCCAAATTATAATGACAAAAATTTCAATGCCCAACTATGTTGACCTGGTCAAACATTTATTATTTCCTTCCTTTCCTAAGTTGTACAAAAGATTTGAATGTGATTAAACTTCATTCAAAGGAGGTATGGCAGCTCCAAGCATAGTACGGCAGGCAAGAATATTTAATGAATCCTTTCCATGAGCTACAACCACTTTCCCACCAGCTATGTAGACTCAATAAAACTACACAAGGTTGCATTGGAATTGTAAGTTGACTTTGACTACCACTTGGCCACATCCAACCTCAAACCTCCTTTTTCCTGGAATGTGCAAGCTTTAAATAGCCTTATTGACCCTTCTTGAAACCTCAAGTCGTACAGCACCTTTAATATGAAAGGTATGCTATTTCTTTTCCTTGTTCACAACCATTGTAGGTAATATAATATAGCATTTGTGAAATATGATGCCTTGTTACACAAATCATCCATTTTCAAAAGGGTACGGCTTCTACATCTACATGGTACAGCCAGGTACTAATCACTATGAACAGAATAAGTTGTGTTAATTGCAACTAATATAATAAAGATATCACCTTATTTCTTCTCTTGCAAATATTCAAAATATATCTCTGAAATTTGTCTCTAACAAAGACTTCACAAATTTCCAGTGTTCCACGGAAACACGTTTCCCCCCTTTTCGGCCACGTTTCGGAAACGGAAACATTTCGGGGACGGGGAAACGGGTACTTGACGTTTCTCGTCGTCTCGCCACCGCCACCAGTGCTCCGCTGGAGACAAGGAAATGTCTCTGCATCTCCCAAGGAGACGTGGAGACGTGGAGACGTCTCCAAGTTTCCTTGGGAGACGTCTCCACGTCTCCATGCCTCCTGGGGAGACGCCTAGGCATTTCTCGGGAGGTGGGGAGACGCCTAGCCGTCTCCCATCAAGCCCCACTTCAGATGCAGGGCTGTTTGGTGTGAGCTTGAGGGATCTTGACCTTGTGGAGTCCAGCAGTTCCAGTGATGAGGAGTTTCCACTTGCAGATGATTAGAGGCCTCCCTTCACTACATTTTGAGTTTTGACATTTTGGCATTTTGTCTTTTGTAATGCTATTGCTATTAGTATCTGTATTTACTATTTGGCATTTGCTACTTATTGTAATGATGAATCATGTAATCATCTTTACAAACTTTGTGATATCTCATATGACATTAGATATTCATATTTTCGATATAATACAAATCTCCAATTTGACAATTTCATTTGTCAAATTTTATTTAGCAACTAGCATTCAAGAAATCTTTGTATTTAGATTTAGTATTTCAAATTTTGCTATGTTATAATTTTACTAATTTCCTATAGTTTCATTTGAAATGTAATTCTTATACTGTTATATTGTTATACATCTTTTCAAAACTAGTTTTTCAAGTACTATAAGTATATGTATAACTATATCAGGACCACCACCCCGCCACCCCCCCGTCGCCGTCCCCCCGCAGTCCCCAAACTTAGGCCCTTTGTCTCCCCATCCCGGAAACTCGTCCCACGCGTCCCCCCGTCCCCAACGCCCGTGGAATGCTGCAAATTTCAGAACTCCGACTGTTGAAATCCAACTACAAAATCTAAATGACTATGCCTGTACTAGCCAAGGTGGATAGTCTCACCACCAAAACCAACCTTCTCCAAGAAGGTTCCCATCCTCCAAAAGGCTAAGATGAATTGAGTTCAATCCCCAAACCACAAGGGTTTCACCAAAGAAAGTGTAATAATCTGCATAATGCATTTGAGTTCACAAAACTCTTTTAATATAAAATCACTTTATAAATTTAATTAGCCTTATTACTCCAAAAAGTGATTTATTTTATTATTTAAACATTCTTGGTGCTTAAATCACTTTACCAGCTCCAACATTTAAAACTTTCAATTCTCATTCCAACGAGTTATTATACTAACGTGCCCAATAAATTATTTTAATAAAATTAGCAACTGTTAATGAAATATAGCTTCGGTCAGATATAAATGATGATTGCTAAATAGCATCATCATCATTTATATGTGATCGAAATTAATCCTTAACATATTTCTGGAAAATAAGTAAATCGAATTTATAAGCATGCATAAAATTCGAAATAATAAATGATGTTCAAATTCTGCATTGAATAAAATTGGAACTCATAATATATATCCGCCAAGTATGTAAGGATATATGTGTGTTTATTTGTTAACCGAATGCTAGTCAGTTATCTTTGGAGCCCGCGCGCCTAAAGGGACACGTCCCATGAGCGGTCGTGTCTCCACTTGTGGAGACACGTCCTCTCATGAGACGCGTCTCTTAGAGGCGGCTCTCCAAGATACATAAAGTGGTTCCCTCATTGATATGCAAACATCGAAATATATAAATGTTCTGCAATCAGCACATTCAGCATAAGAGAATTAAATCTGGAAATTAGAATCTTGACTTAGAATTCTTACACATAATTTTAGACCTTAGTAATTCCTTAGATTTCTTAGGATCCTATTTGATAAAAATTTGATTACATTTACATGGTATCAGAGCCAAGTTGTGTGAATCCAAATCAAATCTAGATATCAGATTGCTCTAGAAAATTCGTATTTTAAAATCGAATTCACATCACATTCTTCCTAATGTCAAGTGTGATCAGATTTGAAGATCGTCTTGCAGGAGCAAACAACTTCACATCATGGAAGATGAGAATAATGATGATTCTTAAAGAGAATAAATTAGACTCACTTGTGAGAGAAAACAAAAAGGAACCAGAGGCTGATCCTGAGAAAACTCAATGGATTGAAAACAATGAAAAGGCCATGAAAATCTTAGTAGATGCAGTTAGGGTTCATATAGTGCCCATCCTAGCAAAACATGAAACTGCATATCAAATGTTCAAATCTCTTGAGAGCACCTATGAGATCAACAACACCAATAGGACTCTTGCATTAAAAAGGCAAATCAACAATACCTAAATAAACAAAGGAGAAACTATTAATGCATATTTCATGCGGATCATTGAACTAAGGGATCAATTATCCACAATTGGATATCAGATTGATAGCAAAGAGTTAACTCTAATTGCACTAGCAGGCCTACCAAACTCATGGGAGTCATTTGTTCAAGGAATAAGTGCAAGATCTAAACTCCCCAAGTTTGATAGGCTAAGAACAGACTGCCTTCAAAAGGAAACAAGACTCTCAACAAAAGAAAATAAAAAGAAGAACATAGATGAAGACATTCATGTGCTCAACACAACATCTAATAAAAGAAGTAAGAAAAACTCCTATAAGAGAGGATCTTTTAAAAGAAAGAGAGATTCCAATGGAAAGGGATCTTCTAAGAAGAAAGACATCTCTCAAGTACAATGCTTTAGATGTGATCAATATGGCCACTATGCAATGAAGTGCCCTAACAGACCAAAGCAACAAGCATCTTTTGCCAAAGTAGGAAAGACAAATTCAGATCATGAATCTGAGAACTTTGTGTTCTATATAGCCATATCTAGTCAAGTATCTAACAACACCCACAACTGGGTAATTGATAGTGGTTCCTCTAGACATATCACCGGATTCAGATAGAACCTAGACACTATGACTGAAAAGACTGATGAAGAAGTAACCATTGGGGATGATTCTGCACACCCTGTAAAAGGGGTTGGAACTTGCTCCATCAAACTAAAATCTGGTATTTCTCTTCAACTCACTGGAGTCTTATTTGTACCTGGAATAAAGAGGAATCTAATATCCATCTCTGCCCTTGAAGACAATGGATATACAGTTACCTTTATGGATGGGAAAGTTCTAGCATGGCCTAAGAACTCAACTATCAAGAAAGCCCAAACCATAGGTTTAAGAAAAGGGTACCTGTACAAACTATGCACTGAAGTTAAACAAGCCCTTACCCTTGACACCTTTGATTCAAATGAGATTTGGCATAGAAGATTAGGACACCTTCATTTCCGTGCCCTACCTTCTGTGGAAAAACTTGTAACAGGCTTACCTAAGTTAAAACCATCTCATGAAGGAACTTGTAAAGGTTGTGCCCTAGGAAAGAATACAAAGGGATCCTTTCACAATAGCTTGAGCAAAATCCTAAATGTGTTAGAATTGGTTCACTCAGATCTATGTGGACCCATGTCTGTACCTTCTAAAGCAGGATTTCTATACTATGTCATATTTATAGATGACTTCTCTAGGAAAACCTGGATCTATTTCCTTAAGTGTAAAGAGTCAATAGAAATCCTCAAAAGGTTCAAAGCGTTCAAAGCCCTTACTGAAAACTTCTCCCGGAAGAAAATAAAAACCTTAAGGAAAGACAATGGGAAAGAATACACCTCTGAAATTTTTAAGGAATTTTGCATGAATGCTGGAATTAAGAGGGAGTTCACAGTTGCCTACAACCCTCAACAAAATGGGGATGCTGAAAGAAAAAATAGAACCATTGTAGAAGCTGCTAAAGTAATGTTGCTTGACCAAAACATTGAAACCTCTTTCTGGGCAGAAGCCTCTAGGACTGTTGTCTACATCCAAAATAGATGTCCTCATTCTCATCTTGATAACAAAACTCCTGAAGAAGCCTTTACTGGCATAAAACTTGACATTAGTCATTTTAGGATTTTTGGTTGTCCTGTCTATATTCATGTGCCCAAAGAGAAGAGATTCAAACTAGAACCTTCCAGAAAGAAAGGGGTATTTGTGGGTTATAGTGAAACCTTCAAAGCCTACAGGATATTCGTACCCGGGCAGAAACAAATTGAATTGAGCAGAGATGTCATCTTTGAAGAAGACATTGCATTCAAAAGAGCAAAAAGTTCTAGTGAGATAGAAACCTATTCCCCTAGAGTACCTGAAATGCAACCTGCTCCTAAGATTCAGAGGGAGTATCCTAAGGAAATGCCAAATGAACTTCTATCTACTTCAGATGAGAATACAGATGACAATAGTAGAAAGAGGCCACTTTGGGCTAGAAAGATGATCAAAGAAGCCGAGAATCATGCAGCACCCAAAGGAACGTTTAGGGAAAGTAAAAGACCCAAACGGTTCTCTAGCTATGTTGCTCTAATGAACAACATCATAAATTCAGAACCTATCAGTGTTACAGAAGCCTTCAGACATCAAGCATGGAAGGATACAATGACGGAGGAATATCAGTCCATTCTAAAGAATGATGTATGGGACATAGTGCCTAGACTGAAAGAGAAATTTGTTGTCTCTTCCAAATGGCTCTTCAAAATCAAGCATGTTGCTGGTGGCAGTATAGAAAAACATAAAGCACGTTTTGTGGCAAGAGGTTTTTCTCAAAAAGAAGGCATTGATTATGAAGAAACATTTGCACCTGTTGCTCGTTACACATCTGTGAGAGCAGTGTTAGCCACTACTGCAGCTAAAGGCTGAAAGATCCATCAAATGGATGTGAAAACTACCTTCCTAAATGGAACCATTGAAGAGGAAGTCTATCTGGAACAGCCTGAAGGTTTTGTGATACATAAACCTGACTCACATGTGTGCAGACTAAAGAAAACTCTCTATGGACTTAAACAGGCTCCCAGGGTCTGGTATGAAAGAATTGACAGCTATCTCTTGGGACTAGGATTTTCCAAGAATGATGCTGACTCTAATCTCTAATTCAAGGTAATCAAAGGTGATATGCTAATAATTATTTTATATGTTGATGACCTGTTGATAACAGGAGAAGATCACCTCATTGCTCAAGGAAAGAAGGATCTAACTTTCCAATTTGACATGAAAGACTTGGGCATTCTACACTACTTCCTAGGTTTGGAAGTATGGCAAAAATCAGAGGGCATTATACTAAACCAAGGAAAGTATACTATTGATATTCTGAAGAGATTTGGAATGTTGGACTGTAGACTGATGTCTACACCTATGGAAACCAACCTTCACAAACTGAAAGAAGCAGCAGCAGAATCCAAGTGTGCAGATTCAACCCTTCATAGACAAATGATTGGATCTGTTGACGTGTTTTTTATGACGACATCAACACAGAATAAAGTTGTCCAACGGTCACTCTATTCTCTCTTGATCAAAGTATTCCGCATGCTAAGATTGCGTGAAAGTTCATGCGTTCAACTCCAAGGTTCCTTTTATCGCGAATAGACTCAGTTGGTTGATGTGTATATGCTGGTTATTTCAAGGGGACTTACGTAGTTGTTCAATCATAGTGAAACAATGAATGATTTTCACGATGTTGCTCTGGTGTTCGAATCGATCGAGAAATACTGAATTAAAGGGAAAGGGATAGGAATCCTACAATCTATTTCTAAGGATGGAAGGCAAAACTAGCTTTAACAATCTCCAAACCAAACTTTGTATCGTCTCCCCCTAGGGCAACTCTGACAAAGCTGATGCAATCTTCAAAGGATAGGTAGATATTCAGATCGAGATTCAACATGCACACCCCTTCGCCACGAAGCAAGTGGACACACAAATTGCAACCGAAGTTAAGTGCTGAAATTCCAGTTGACCACACATGGCAGACTTACCGTCAGCAAGCCTGCTAGTGGTATCGATATAGGGAGATATGCTCAAACCAATGTTGCATTCCACAATTAATGCTACTTGCATGGAAACAAAATCTATTCTACTTTACTCTATTCGAATTGGAAAGACGAAAAGACCTCGTCAACTACCCACAACACAAAATGAAGTCACCAATCAATGAAGTCTTTATATCATGAGAGTCTTAGACAGCAATCTTTTGCAAAAACTTTCAAAGGGAAAGTCTTTCTTTCCTTTCCAACTAAGCTAACTCCTAGCACTACTTTATCAATCTCTATCTCAGTCTAGTTCTAATCTATCTCTAATTCTAATTCTATCTAATGAATTACAAATGAAGGGGGATACCCCTTTTATAATAAACCCAGTCCAGTGGACGGTTCAGATCTGATTACAATAAAGGGCTCGGATTGAGCCACCCATGCCCTAATTAGGGTTTATGCCCTAAAAACCGCCACTGAGAGGAGTGGGGCAATGAATGTGCAGAATATTCTCCACTCCTCTGCAGGCCCACTACCTGCAATCAATGCACATCGTCCTCCTGCAGCAGATCGTCATCCAGAAGAGAGTTTCCCTTCTCCTTCTCGCTGGCTGCAAATCTGGTGAATCTGGCCAATACTTCCTCAACTTCCTGATCGGAGATAGGAGGAATGTGATCCAACTGAAACTCTAAAACTGCAACTGTTTGCCCATGTCGGGCACACGATTTCTTCCAGGCAACAAGGGCATCCTGGGTGTTCTGTATGATGCTAGAGAACGTGGCAGTGTTCTTGAAATCGTCCTGAGTGAAGGTTTTCACCTCAGAGAAGAATGGCATCAATCTGTCCTTTAGTCCATCTGCAGTTATCTCTTCAGAAGTCAACCTCCTGGCAAAGATTGCCTCCAATGTGTTGAGAACTCCATCCAAGATGTTCGTCATGGCCTTTCTGACCCTGACAGAATCTGCTTGTGAGGCATCATAGAATCCCCGGCCTGTGACTACTGAAGAATACCATCTGGCGAAGTCGTATCTATCCCCCTGCTGGATAGCACCTCCCTCAACCAAAGTGTGTTGAGGTATGCTCATCAAAGCTCCTAGACGGAGAACAACTCTCGTCTGATAGATGCGAGCCTCACCCCAAGCATGGTTAGCTGCCTCCACTCTAGCCATAATATCGGAAGCTTGCCCATAGGCATGTGCAAGATCTTCCATAAACTTTCTTGTCTCTGTACGCACACTGGCAACCCATGTGTCTGCCTGCTGTGCCATTCTCCTTAAATCTTCTAATCCACTGATTGACTCCCTGGAAAACTCAGCAGGGAGCTCGATTGCAGGATTTTCTTGCCCACAAGGACAGGACAAGTGTTGCACATAGCCAATCAGTGTCCAATGCTCTACCTTCAACCTTTTGTACTTGCCCTCAACATGGGACAATCTGTCCTTGAGTGCCCGATAGGAATTATCGCACTCCTCTACCACCTGTGCCCCAGTAGGGCGGCCTAGTTCCATGGTTGTCACAATATAGTTCTCAGGAACGGCCTTGTCTCTATCACATTCCTCCCGTGGAATTGCCATATGCAAAGTTTGGGATCCATCCTCGTCTGTGGATATTCTGGAAAACTTCCTAGCCTTCTTCTTCGTGGGAGGTGCATTGATCCTTTGCAGCAATTCCTCCATCTCGATTGCAGGATCAGTCTCATCCATAGGATCATGCCTCATCCTATCCCTCAGCCAATCTGGCACCTCCTGTCGTGTGTCTGCTATGATGAAAGGCTGCTCTACCTCGGCCTCTACTTCATGGCCCTTGTTCCGATGAGGCTCATCATCATCTATGGGCTCAGTGTCTCCTGAGCTCTGGGCATCTCGATCGGAAGCAGCATCATCCTCGAGAGCTACCTCAATCTCATGCTGAAACTGAGTATCTGTGGCAGTGCCTTCATCGGCCTCCTGCCGGTTCTCCTGTTGATTATCCTCTCGGGGCACGTTGATGCTCTGGCCCACGGACTCCCTACGAAGTGGCTGGCTCTCTATTTGTACTGCATGTTCTTCCTGTTCTGCCTGCAACCTCTCCCTCTGATCAGCAAATAGGGCCACTTCCTGTATGCTCGGAGAATGTGTTCGAATCGGCATGTGCAAGGATTCCTCAACTATCACAGGCTCCGGGCGTGCTGGCTCTTTTCCCCTAGGCTCTGGAGCTGGATTACTCCGTCTCCTCGGATCAGCCGATGGTAACCTACTGTCTCCCATCAAATTGTAGGTAAGGGGAATAGACCTTCTCTTTAGTCGGCTGACATGTCTCTCTATCCAACTCCGTGTAAATGTCAGGACTGGGATACAAAGTGTATCCAAGTCGGTGATCTCTGGCTCTGACCAATCTGGGAGTGGCAAGGGCGTGTTTCTTACTGTGTCGTAATCAACCTGTACAACGTTTATGTCCTCCTCAATCTGATCTGGTACAGGAATAATCTCGCACTCTCTGATCATTGCCAATGGTATTCGGGAAAACATCCTCTTTCTGACTTCGACCTCATCCAATGCACTTGCCCAAAAGTCTTCTATTTGTGCCTTGTGCCTAAACTCCTCTGTCAATACCCACCTGATATTTCTATGAGGATCGTAGTAGTGTCTGCTGGAATGGTAAGAAAGCTAAAAGAACTGGAGCTCCGCCTCTGCCTCCCTTGCTGCCTGCAGTGATGGGCACACTTCGTCTGAATTTCCCATAGCAATCGGGAACCCAAGTCCGCCCTTCTTCTTCTTCTTTTGAATCTTATCGTAGGCAATTAGTTGCCTAGAAACTTCCAGCATCACTACCCTGTTCGTGGGATATCGGGGCAACCTGTATGGGTAGGAAGAGAATCCCTACAGCCTTATGTAAGTGAATTTTGGGAATTGGATAAACCAACATCCAAATTTCTCAATCATTTCTTGTGCCTCCCTCGATATTCTGTGATGGGTCCTTTGCTGCAAGGTCCTCGTGATGTGCATAGTAAAGGCATCATTGACTCTTTTGTAATTAGTAGTGCTTGTCAAATGCAACTGCGGACAAGCCTCGTATATTTTGAATTGCTGAGAACCACAACCAATTGGTTCTTTGTAAGAGATCCCCCTATATCTCGTCATGCGAGCCAGCATATAGACGAGGTAAGAGCCCATATAAAATGTTTTAGTCCTCCTCACATTGCGGAGCTGCTCATGTAGACCATCACTAATTAACAGTGCCCAATCCATGAAATCCTTGCCCTCCAATACCAAGTTGACAAAGTAAAACATCCAAGGTTCGAAGACGAACGCTTGGGGACACCCTCCAACTCTACTCAACATCATAATCAGGTCGCCAAACTCTTGCTTCAAGTCTTCGGAAATTATCTGTTTGGGCAACTTCGTACGAGTTGGTTTGGGCTTGATCATCCACCTAGTGTTTATCACATCAGCACACCTGTCTGTTGTGGATGAATACATTCTGTCAGCCCTATCCTTCGTTTTGTAAATCATTTTCTCGTGGGCGGGGATCCCGAATGCCTCTCCGATTGCTTGTGGTGTCAGGTTAGCCAACACCTTGCCATCTGGCGCAACGATCGTCCTCTTCTCTGAATCGTAGTGGTGAGAGCATTCCATAATGAGCTCCGGGCACCGGATGGCTGGTGGAAAATTTGTAGCTGCATATAATCCACTTCTGACAATGCTATGTGAAGTCACTGATGGGCGATGGCCTCCAGTCCCCATTATCCTTCTTTTGAACGCCTCCAGGTTAAACGAGCCCAGGTTTGTGTCTGCCAGCCTGCCCAACTTTGATGTGAACTTTGATTCTGGCAAGAAAGACTTGCTTAATTTTTTTATTACTGCCTGTCTGGACTCAGCGTGGACGTTTTTGCCTGCAGCTCTTCTGCTTGACTCGGCCATTCTGCAAAAAGGGGTAAGATAGTCAGCAAACAAGATTTTTAAAATAAAATAATAACCATCATTGAGGGTGTCAGCAGATTTTTCTTTTAAATGACAAAGGCTGCAACACTTCTTGATGTTTTCAACTGTTGCCTATTTACTTCAATGTTCTCAGAAATTTCCTTTGGGTTGCAGCAACACAATGCCCAATACTTGGAAATGTTTGCCTGCAGCAATTTAACTTTAACAAATTTGAAACCTCCTCTTTGAAGTTCGCACTTTTCCTTCTAACTTAGCAACTTTCAGCAACTTAAAACTTTCTTCTCAAGTCGCACTTAGGCACTCAGCAACTTCACTTTGGTAAATTCGAACCTCCTCACAATTGCAGCAATTTAGAAACTCACTTCTCAGCAACTTGAAATCCTGACAAGGTAGGTCGCACTTCTCCAGCAAGTTTGTGACTTAAGCAATTCGTACTTCAGCAATTTCACTCTTTTCAATAAATTCGCACTTCAGCAACTTCAGCTCTTCAGAGATTCGCACTTTTCAGCAACTTTCAGCTCTCCAAAAAAAATTGGAAATCCTCAACCTCCAGCTCTTCTCACAAATTCGAACTTCTCACTTTCAGCTCTTCAGCAACTTGTGAGAGAAAAAATGAAGAGGACTTCAAAACTTATAGCTTGGTTGAATTCCTGCAGAGGCTAAACTTAGTAAATATTTTGAATTCATTTTCCCTCTCTTTTCCAGTCGCCACACTTGTCATCTGAAGCATCGGAATCTCAGACTTCTAGAATTATGAATTCATCACCTCTGCACAAGCCTACCTCGTTGCGTTTGATTTCTTAAAATATTAAATCGTTTACTTCTTTGAACAATTTCGAAAAGTTTGGCTAAGGCATTCTGGCAAAATTATCAAGTTCAAACTCCTTAGCGAAATTTTATTAAAAATAGGTACTGGGCAAAATATCCATCGAAACGACGTGAGTGAGGCGTAGAATAACTCTGAATCACTTCCGAATTGCAAACGTTTAATACCCAGAAGCAAAATCTTCCCGGAATCCATTGTTTTCATGTGTATCCGGACGAAGGGGTACGTTTAATTTTTATTATTTAAAATAATAAAAAAAAAAGCTAATGTTTATTTCTCCCCTTCCGGATGTCTTTCACTCCTGCAATTTCAATCTTCTCGGCCTTGGCAAATTATCTTGATTTTCCCTGAAGAATTTTCCTCTGAAGATTTTTTGTAACTCTGGCAACTGGCATCATCCTCTAGGCGTATTCATTATTTTTCATTTTCCCTTAAGAAAATGCCTTAGGAATTTTAAATTTTATTTCCAGAGGGTGCACTTGAACATGTCATGAACCTCATTTTATTCCTTAGGCAATTCCACGCCTAGACATTCTTAGCAATTTTCATGCTTAGCAAATTTTTTTTTATTATTTCATTTTCAACTCCATAGGCGCCTTTCATATAATAAATTCCCACCTTCAAGCGCAACTCACATAGTAAAGGGGAAAAGAACAAAATAAAATTACGCCCCTCTTAGTATTATTTCCTTCTTAGCAAGTAGTGACCCCTCAACTTCTTTGAGCGCATATGACATAGGTAGCTTCCACCTTCAAGCACATTTCCTTCATCACCCTACGCCTTTAGCTTTTACCTTTTATGTTTTACCTTGGGCGCATATGCCATGGAGAGGAGGAATTCCCACGCCTTTCAAGTGTCTTTTCACCTCCTTTAGGCGCATATAGGGGGGTAGACTTCTATTTCATCCTTGAGCGCTTTTCCTTCACCACCCCATGCCTAGCTAGTGGCTCTTCATCTCCCTTGGGCGCATTTAGCCCCGTGAGGAGGAATTCCTTCTTTATCTTAGGCGCATATTGGCTAGTGAGGAGGAAAGTGCTATGCCTTAGTGAATTTTTTACATTTTGGTGACCTTTCAGCTCCTTTGGGCGCATTTAGGCCATGGAACTTCCATTCTAGGCGCATTTGACCTTGTGAGGAGGAATTCCATGCCCAAGCTTGACCTTTCACCTCCTCTTGGCGCATTTAGCCCTGTAGACTTCCATTTTAGGCGCATTTGAGGATGCCTCAGGAAATTTTGATGCCTTAGGGAAATTTCGATGCATTTTTGGTGACCTTTCACCTTCCCTGGGCGCATATAGCCCTTGCTCAAGGAAATCTCACACTTAGAAAATTTTGAAGCTTTCATTCCTCCTGGGCGCATATGAAGGTGTGTGCCTGTCAGCTATATTTGTAAAATTTCCAACGCCCCAACCCTATTCTGGCTTTCTATTTTTAGCAAATTCGGAAAAATTAGGGTTTCATTGATTTTCACCCTGTTCTAAACTGGAACTGGCGTGGTTGTGCCTCCATCGGGTGCTGTCATCCTATTCACATCTTATCTGGCGCAATACATGCTATTTTTAGCCATTTGCTATTTTTAGCAAACCCTAGAATTGACCAATTTTGTATCTCTATTTGCTTTGAAATTTGTTCCACTTGTACTTGATGCTGAAAGAGACTCATTCACACATTTTTCCTGATGAGGACGTGCTATTTTTAGCCATGAGGTGACTTGCTAAAAATAGTAAGTATTCAGATCGTGTTCAAATTTTACCAGCCGGTAGCCTGAAGGATGTTGATTCTGGTGGCGTGCTTCGTTCTGTCATTTCTGCATTTTGCTTCATCTATTTTTAGACGTGGCAGGGGAAACCCTAATCTGATCTGCATGTGCTCCGATTTGTTCCTGGCTGTCCTTGATCGTGCCTGATTGCACCTGATTGCTGGACTGAAGTGGTGGGTAGCCGCTGGGCTATTTATAGTAAGTGCCTGGGAAGTGGTCACCCGGATGTCGGACGAGCTTGCATGTCACAGTGCCTGTGGGATCTCAAAAAACCCAGAAAACTGGTCAAAGTTTTGGCACTGGCTAAAAATAGTAAGTCCTTGAAAACTGACCCGATCCATCTGCATGTCATATCATTGCGAAGGCCTCGCAAAACCCACATGGAATATTTGAACATGCACTGAAAATTCTTGCATGCAAACCCTAAAAAATAGCCTCGGGAGGCTGAACTCTGAAAGTCACCATCTCGGTTTGCATGTTACATCATCGCGAAGGTCTTGAAAAACCCAGATCAATTCCCCCGTCATTCATTGGAGAATTGTATGTTTAAGCCCTGAAAACAGTCTCTGAAGGCTTAATTGCTAAAAATAGCCAGTTGTCAGAATCCGTTCAAATTTCGCGCGTAGGCATTCTAAAGCTGCCTGACTGTGGTGGAACTGACAGAATTCCAAAATCTCGATAAAATAGTCCCAAATTGAATACTTACTAAAAATAGTAAGTTGCCGGAATACAGTGAAAATTTAGTGGGACCCTGCTGGAAGTCCTCTGACTGTTGTACTAAGCTCGAACTTCAATTTTACAACTCAGTTTGACTTTTAATAAGCTTGACTAATGAAAACCCTAATTTCACAAACTTGAACAATACTTCAACCCAAGTCAAATGACGGGACATCCCCGGAAGGACCAGAGATAGAGAGAGAGAGACGCACTAACCAAAGCCAAAAGACCAGAATGGAGCAAAAGTTAGGGGGTCCCCATCTGGGATGGGGTGATGTGTGAAAAAGGTCACAATAGGATCCTTGATGTATCTGGTTAACACCAGACCTGATATTTGCTATGCAATGAATGTTCTCAGCCAGTTCATGTGTGAGCCAAAGGAAATTCATCTAATGGCCGTGAAACATATTTTGAGATATCTTCAAGGCACTATTGGATATGGTCTTCTTTACAGAAATAACCAACTAGATCTACATGGGTACTCTGATTCAGATTGGGCTGGAAGTGTAACCGATCGGAAAAGCACATCAGGATGTTGTTGCAGTTTAGGATCAGCCATGATCTCCTGGATTTCCAAACAACAGTCTTCAATTGCACAGAGCTCAACAGAAGCTGAATACATTGCAGCCTCTATGGGAGCAAGAGAAGCAGTTTGGCTTCGTAAATTGCTTGTGGGACTCTTTGGTGAGCCCTTGAATCCTACAATTATTCATTGTGATAATCAGAGTTGCATCAAACTCTCTGTAAATCCTGTCTTCCATGATAGATCTAAGCATATTGAAGACAGGATTTACAGAGAGTTTTATGCAGCTCTGATACCATGTAAATGTAATCAAATCTATATCAAATAGGATCCTAAAAAATCTAAGGAATTACAAGGTCTGAAACTCTGTGTGAGAATTATAAGTCAAAATACTAATTCCAAATTTCTTCTCTTATGCTGAATGCACTGATTGCAGAACATTAATAAATTTCGATATCTACACTCAATGGTTTCCATCATGCTTTATACTAGAGAGGGGAGACACATCTCCACAAAGGTACGCGCCTCCAAGGAGAGACGCACCCCATGAGAGGACGTGTCTCCACAAAGTGGAGACACGTCTTTTCATGGGACATGTCCCTTGGAGGGCGCGGGTTTCTCATAGCCGATTATTACTAATCGGTGGTAAACAAAACAATGTTAGTACCCAGCGATAAGTATAAAACAAAGTTCGATTTATATATGTCGAATTCCATTAATTCGAATTTCTCATTTTTCAGAAATATTAAATGATGAGTAATTTTGATCATATATAAATGATGATGATGCTTTCAGCAATCATCATTTATATCTGACCGAAGCTACCATTCATCAACAAGCACAATGAATGTATGGCAACCATTTCATGTAATGTTCCTTTAATCATTGAATGGTGAATGAGTTTGGTTGATAAAATTATATTCCAAATCTTCCAATGAAACTATATCAGCAATAGCAAACAGAAATCCTACATATTTCAGTGCATACAAAGTGTTTGACGAAATGCCTGTGCAACAAACTTTGTAAAAATTGCAAAAACTTAGTTCAAAAATTGGTCCAACTTATTACTCATTTCATTAGTTGATAGTATGTCTTCTAATACTAAATCAGTGCAATAAAAAATATAATGCAAGAGCATCCATGGTTGACTGACAATCTTTCATCAACCAAAAATATTTAATTTTAATTTTTGTTTTAGTTTGGTTTTTCAATATTGTAGTTGAATAAATTTTTGTAATAAGGCCTAAAATATTTGATAAATATTTGGCCAAGTTGTTATGTTGTAGTTTTATGGTGATTTTGTTGATAAAATTGCAGAATGATAAATTACTGAATAATGAGATAGATTTTATTAATAGAAGAGCCTTGCTCTTATAGACTTTGTAAACCCTACAAATTAGGGAGTAGAAGAAGTTAACTAAAAGAGTTAACTAAACGTAAACAGAAACAAACTCAAGCTAAAGACTAAGTTAACTACAAGCTAAAGACTGAGTTAACTACAAGTTAACTTATGACTAACTAAAGACTAAATAAAGCTAAGATGACCATTAATATTACATTTAATATTTAATACCCTCCCTTAATGGTCATCGTACAAACAAAAAGCTAATTCTACCCATATTGTGTTGGTCATCAAAATGCATAGTGTGCAGACTCCTTTTGCTCAGTCTGCTCCGCTACGTGAGCACTTTGCTGAGATGCTTCCTAGTTGGACTTCTCATCAGCCAACCACTTTCTGCAATAGCTCTGTATATAACCAATCTTCCCACAATAATGGCAAGTAAAAGACTTCTTGGAGCCCTCCTCTGAATTGCATCGTCCTTTCTGCTGAGTGGACTTGCCTTTGCCAACGTCTTTGGCAGTAATTGCTTGTTCAACACTAGGAGACTCACCACTACTCCCAAACTGCTTCCTCCACTGATCCTGCTGCAAAAGCTTATTGCACATCTCATCAAACTTCAAGTCAACATTGGTGGATGTAATGTTGAGCATTTCGATGAAGTACTCGTAGGAGCATGGCAAACTCTTCAAAATGATCACCACCATATCCTCCTTTTATATCTTACGACCTGTTGTGACCTTTTCACACATCACCCCATCCAAGATGGGGACCCCCTAATTTTTGCTCCATTCTGGTCTTTTGGCTTTTGTTCTCTCTGTCTCTGATCTTTTGTCCTTCCGAGGATGTCTCGTTTGACCTCAGTTGAAGTAATTGACAAATTTAGGGTTGCTATCCTTTAGACCCGTTCGAGGTCAAGATTGAGTTACTCGGGTGAAATCTAAGTGCAGCAGCACACTCAAAAAGCTCAAAGCAGAATCCCCCTGAAATCTCACTGAAATCCGACAACTTACTATTTTTAGTAAGTACCTAATTTGAGGCTTGTTCCTCAGGATTTCGGATTCTAACTACTTCGGCACAATCAGGCAGCTTCTGAGTGCCTACACATGAAATTTGGACAGATTCAGACAACTGGCTATTTTTAGCAGTTCAACCTTCGGAGGCTATTTTCAGGGTTTAGACAAGCAATTCTTCGGTGAATGACAGGAGGATTGATCTGGATTTTCCAAAACCTTCGTGATGGTGTAACATGCAAATCAAGTCGGGGACTTTCAAAGGTCAGCCTTCCGAGGCTATTTTTAGGGTTTGCATGCAGGAATTTTCAATGCATGTCCGGATATTCCATGTGGGTTTTGCGAGAGCTTCGCAGTAATATGACATGCAAGCAGAATGAATCAGTTTTCAGGGACTTACTATTTTTAGCCAGTGTCGAAACGTTGACCAGTTTTCTAGGTTTTTCTGGGTTTTTTGAGATCCCACGGGCACTGTGACATGCAAACTCGTCCGACATCCGATGGACCACTTTCTGAACACTTACTATAAATAGCAGTATCATCCCAACAGCTACCTAGCACTTCATTCCAGCGAGCAAAACGACAAACAGGCAACCAAGGGCAGTCGGGAGCACATGCAAGTCAGATTAGAGTTTCCCTGCCATGTCTAAAATAGATGAAGCGAAATGCAGAGATGTCAAAACGAAGCACACCACCATGATCAACATCCTTTGGGCTACCTACTGGCAAATTTTGAGCAAAGTCGGAGGACTTACTATTTTTAGTAAGTCGGGACACGGCTATAAATAGCAGATCTGCGCCGGAAGTTGGTATGAACAAAGCACTCAAGTTATCATGATCAGACATAGCAAGTTTCGGGTCGAGCGGAGCTACCGAAGACAAGCAACTTTGAAACTTACTATAAATAGCAGGTGGCTAAAAATAGCGCGTCATCACCAGAAGCAAGTATGAATAGGTATCTCACAGCATCAAAAGCAACTTGGGAAAATTTCAAAGCAAACAGAGATACGGAAATTGATCAATTCTAGGGTTTGCTAAAAATAGCAAATGGCTAAAAATAGCATGTATTGTGCCAGATAAGATGTGAACAGGATGGCAACACCAGATGGAGGCACAGCCACGCCAATTCCAGTTCAAAACAGGGTGAAAATCAATGAAACCCTAATTTCTCCGAATTTACTAAAAATAGAAAGCCAGAACAGGGTTAGGGCGTTGGAAATTTACAAATGATAGCTGACAGGCACACACCTTCATACACGCCCAGGAGAAATGAAAGATTCAAAAGTTCTAAGTATGAAATTTCCTTGAGCAAGGATGAAATGCGCCTTCATGAGGCATGAAAATTACTCTAAGGCATGTAGAATTCCTCCTCACACTAGCAAATGCGCCCAAGGAAGCTGAACAGTCACTCTGGGCGCGGGTTTTCCATCTCACATAGGAAAATGCACTTGGAAAAGGAAGTCAACACCCTCATATGCGCCTAGGGAAGGTGAAGAGTCACCTAGGACGTGGAAATTTCCTCTAACACTATGAAATGCGCCCAACTTAGAAGTTGCATGTGTGAAATGCGCCCAAGGGAGCTGAATAGTCACCATAGGCATAATGTTTTCCCCCTCACTCTAGCAAATGCGCCCAACAAGGAAGCCACCTAGCCCATATGCGCTTGAGGAAGCTGAAGGGTCACAGGATAATGGAAAGTTGTCTTTGCAAATGTGAAATGCGCTCAAGATGGAAGTAGCCTAGCCCATATGTGCCAGAGGGAGGTGAAGAGTCATGTCTTAGGCATGGGAATTCGTCTTCTCCATGGCATGCACGCCCAAGGTAAGGATGAAAGGTAAAACGTAGAAGGTGAAAGATAAAAGCATGGAGTGGTGAATGAAATGCGTTGAAGGTGGAAGCTACCTATAGCATATGCGCTCAAGGAAGGTGAGAAGTCACCATACGCGCCTAGAGGGAAATAATGCCAAGGGGGCGTGAAAAAGACCAAGGGTTATTCATTTATTTTTATTTTTTTCCTCTTTGCTATGTGAATTGCGCTTGAAAGTGATAATTTATTATATGAAATGCACCTAGCAATGGGGACTTAAAAATGAAAATTGCTAAAGGAAGTCTAGGCGTGAAAATTGCTAAGTATGAAAATACTGAGGCGTGGAATTGCCTAAGGAATAAAATGGAAGAATGACATGCTACATGCGCCCTTTAGAGATGAAATTTAGATTTTCAAATAATTCCTAAGGTATTTTCTAGAGGGAAAAATGAAGAGTATGAATGAAGATGGTGCTAATTTCCAGAGTTATGAAAATCTTCAGAGGGAGAATTCTTCAGGGAAAAATCAAGAAAGTTTGCCAAGGCAAAGGAGCTTGAAATTGCGAGAGTGAAAGACATCCGGAGGGGAAGAAATAGACATTAGCCATTTTTATTATTTTTAAATAATAAAAATTAAAAGAACCCCTTCGTCCAGATACACATGGGAACGATAGATTCTGAAAGAATTTCTCTTCTGGGTATTAAACATTTGCAACTCAGAGGTGATTCAAACGCTCTCCACGCCATGTCCACATCGTTTCGATGAATATTTTGCCTAGTGCCTATTTTAAATAAAATTCCTAAGGCAAAATTGAGAGTTTTCTCTAAGGCAAACGAACAAAATGAATGAGAGGCATTTCGCCAGAGGTTTGAACTGGATAATTTTACCAGAGCGAGAATGAGATCAAATGACTTAGCCAAACATTTCGAAATTGTTCAAGGAAGTGAACAATTTAATATTTTAAGAAATCAAATGCGGCGAGGCAGGCCTGTGCAGAGATGATGAATTCATAATTCTAGAAGATGCCTCAGATGACAAGTGTTACAACGGAGAAAAGAGAGGGAAAATGAATTCAAAAATTTTGCTAAGTATAGCCTCTGCAGGAATTCGACCAAGCTATAAGATTTTAAAATCCTCTTCATTCCTCTCACCAGTTGCTGAATGCAAAAATATTGGCTAAGTGAAAGTACGAATTCCTGAGGAACTTGAAATTGCTGAGAAGTTCGAAATTGTGAAATAGCTGGAGATTACTAAGTGCAAATTTGTAAAAGTTGAAGTTGCTAAAGGAAGTGCGACTTAACTTGCTGAAGTTGAAGTTGCTGAAGGAAGTGCGACTTAACTTACTGAGGCTGCAGTTGCTGAGAGGCACGAATTCCCAAGTTGTCGATTGCTGCATTTGCTGAGAAGGTACGAATTTGCAAAAGTTGGAGTGGCTGAATGCTGAAGTTCGATTTGAGAAGAAAGTTTGAAGTTGCTGAAAGTGCAAAGTTAGAAAGAGAAATACGAACTTCAAGGGAGAGGTTTCAAATTTGCTGAAAGTAAATTGCTGCAAGCAAACATTTCCAAGTACTTGGCATTGTGTTGCTGCAACCAGAGAAGAAACTTCTAAAAACGTTGAAGTAAACAAGCGTAGTTGAGGTTTGCAGCTAAAAGTGACAAAGTGTTGCAGCCTTTTTATTTAAAAATCTGCTGGCACCCTCAAAAGCGATATATTGTTTTATAAAATCTTGTTTTCTAATGACTCTCTTGCCTTTTTGCAGAATGGCTGAATCAAGCAGAAGAGTTGCAGGCAGAAACAACCACACCGAGTCCAGACAGGCTGTGATCAAGAAATTGGGCAAGTCATTCTTGCCAGAATCCAAATTTTCATCCAAGCTCAGCAGGCTAGCTGACACGAACTTAGGCTCATTCAACATGGAAGCATTCAGAAGAAGGATATTGGGGATTGGAGGCCATCACCCATCGGTGACTTTGCACAGTATTGTCAGAAGTGGACTGTATGCAGCTGCCAACTTTCCGCCAGCTATCTGGTGTCCAGAACTCATCATGGAGTGCGCCTACCACTACAATGCAAAACAGAGGACAGTCACTTCGCCAGATGGCAAGGTGCTGGCTAACCTGACACCTGAAGCGATCGGAGAGGCATTCGGGATTCCAGTCCATGAGAAGATGATCTACAAGACAAAAGAGAAAGCTGGAAAGATGTACTCATCCACCACAGACCGATGTGCTGATTTGATAAACACTAGGTGGATGATTAAACCCAAGCCAACTCGCACTAAATTGCCCAAGCAGATAATCTCAGAGGACTTGAGACAGGAATTTGGTGATCTCATTATGATGCTAAGCAGAGTTGGAGGTTGCCCCCAAGCGTTCATCTTTGAACCTTGGATGTTCTATTTTGTCAACTTGGTGTTGGAGGGAAAGGATTACATGGATTGGGCACTGATGATCAGTGATAACATACATGAGTAGCTTCGTGGCGTGAGGAGAACGAAGACATTTTACATGGGCTCCTACCTTGTCTATATGCTGGCTCACATGACGAGATGTAGGGGGATATCTTACAAGGAACCAATTGGATGCGGTTCCCATCAGTTTAAAATATATGAAGCTTGTCCACAGTTGCATCTGACAAGCACAACTAATTACAGGAAGGTCAATGACGCCTTTACAATGCATATCACGAGGACCCTGCAGCAAAGAACCCACCACAGAATTTCAAGGGAGGCACAAGAAATGATTGAGAAATTCGGATGTTGGTTTATCCAATTTCCAAAATTCACCTACATAAGGCTGCAAGGATTTTCCTCCTATCCATACAGATTGCCTCGGTATCCCACAAACAGGATAGTGATGCTGGAAGTATCTAGGCAACTGATTGCCTATGATAAGATTCAGAAGAAGAAGAAGAAAGGTGGACTCGGATTCCCAATTACCATGGGGAATTCAGATGAAATCTGCCCATCGCTGCAAGCAGCAAGGGAGGCAGAAGCGGAGCTCCAATTCTTCCACCTTTCCTATCACACCAGCAAACATTACTACGATCCCCACAGAAACATTAGGTGGATATTGACGGAAGAGTTGAGGCACAAGGTGCAAATCGAAGACTTTTGGGCTAGTGCAGTAGATGAGATCGAAGTCAGAAAGAGGATGTTCTCTCGGATACGTTGGTGATGGTCAAAGAATGTGAGATCATCCCAGTACCAGATCAGATTGAGGAGGATATAAACATAGTACAGGCTGACTACAAGATAGTAAGAGATACACCTTTACCTCTCCCAGATTGGTCTGAGCCAGAGATCACTGACTTGGATACACTTTGTATCCCAGTCTTGACATTTACACGGAGTTGGGTAGAGAGGCACGTCAGCCGACTCAAGGGAAGGTCAATTCCCCTTACCTACAATTTGATGGGAGACAGCAGATTGCAGGCAACTAATCAGAGGAGACGGAGTAATCCAACTCCAGAGCCTAGAGGAAAGGAGCCAGTTCGACTTGAGCCAGTGGTAGTTGAGGAGTCCATGCATACGCCATTTCGGACACATTCACCAAGCTTACAGGAGGTGTCGTTATTTGTTGATCAGAGGGAAAGATTGGATGTAGAGCAGACAGTGCAAGTGGCGAGTCAGCCACCTCGTAGAGAATCAGTGGGTCAAAGCATCAACATGCCCCAAGAGGATCATCAGCAGGAAAATCAGCAAGAGACAGATGAGGGGACGGCTACTGATACTCAATTTCAGTAGGAAATTGAGGCGGCTCTCGAGGGTGATGCTACTTCAGATTAGGATGCCCAGAGCTCGGGAGACACGGAGCCTATTGATGACGGTGAGCCTCGTCAGAACGATGGCAGAGGAGAGGTTCACGAGGTAGAGGCCGAGGTGGAACAGCCTTTTATTATATCTAACATGCGGCAGGAGGTGCCTGAATGGCTAAGGGACAGAATGAGGTGTGATCCTGTAGATGAGACCAATCCCACAGCCGAGATGGAGGAATTATTACAGAGGATCAGCGCACCTCCAGCAAAGAAAAAGGCTAGGAAGTTTTCCAAAATATCCACAGATGAGGATGGATCCCGAACCTTGCACATGGCAGTTCCTCGGGTAGAATGTGATAGAGACGAGGCCGTTCCTGAGAACTATGTTGTGACAACCATGGAACTAGGCCACCCTACTAGAGCACAAGTGGTAGAGGAGTGCGATAGTTCCTATCGAGCACTCAAGGATAGACTGTCCCATGTTGAGGGCAAATACAAAAGGTTGAAGGTAGAGCACAAGACACTGATTGGCTACGTGCAGCACTTGTCCCGTCTTTGTGGGCAAGAAAATCCGGCAATTGAGCTTCCAACTGAGTTTTCCAGGGAGTCAATCAGTGGGTTAGAAGATTTGAAGAGAATGGCACAGCAGGCAGACAAGTGGGTTGCCAGTGTGCATACAAAAACAAAAAAGTTCATAGAAGATCTTGCACATGCCTATGGGCAAGCTTCCGATATTATGGCTAGAGTGGAGGCAGTTAACCATGCTTGGGGTGAGGCTCGCATCTATCAGACGAGAGTTGTTCTCCGTTTAGGGGCTTTGATGAGTATACCTCAACACACTTTGGTTGAGGGAGGTGTTATCCAGCAGGGAGATAGATACGACTTCGCCAGATGGTATTCTTCAATAGTCACAGGCCGGGGATTCTATGATGCATCACAGGCAGATTCGGTTAGGGTTAGAAAAGCCATGACGAACATTTTAGATGGAATTCTCAACACGTTGGAGGCAATCTTTGCCAGGAGGTTGACTTCTGAAGAGATAACTGCAGAAGGATTAAAAGACAAATTGACGCCATTCTTCTCTGAGGTAAAGACCTTCACACAAGATGATTTCGAGAACACAACCACGTTCTCCAGTATCATACAGAACACCCAGGACGCCCTTGCTGCCTGGAAGAAATCATGTGCCCGGCATGGGCAAACAGTTGCAGTTTTGGAGTTTCAGTTGGATCACATTCCTCCTATCTCCGATCAGGAAGTTGAGGCAGTCTTGGCCAGATTCATCAGATTTGCAGCCAGCGAGAAGGAGAAAGGAAACGCCCTTCTGGACGATGACCTTCTGGAGGGAGATGACGTGCATTGATGGCAGGGTGTGGTGCATTGATGAGGAGTGGAGGGCACATTCATTGCCCCACTCCTCTCGGTGGCAGTTTTTAGGGCAAAAGCCCTAATTAGGGCATGGGTGGCTCAATCTGAGCCCTTTATTGTAATCAGATCTGAACTGTCCACTATTTGGACTCATTATAAAAGGGGCATCCCCCCTCATTTGTATATAGTTAGAATTAGAATCAGAGATAGATCAGAGCTAGACAGAGATAGAGATTGATAGAAGTTAAAGTAGAGCTAGAGTTAGCTTAGTTGGAAAGGAAAGAAAGACTTTCCCTTTGAAAGTTTTTGCAAAAGATTGTTGTGTAAGACTCTCATGATATAAAGATTTCATTGATTGGTGACTTCATTTTGTGTTGCGGGTAGTTGACGAGATCTTTTCGTCTTTCCAATTCGAATAGAGTAAAGTAAAGTAGATTTGTTTTCATGCAAGTAGAGTTAATTGTGGAATGTGACATTAGTTTGGGCATATCTTCCCGTATCCATACCACTGGCGGACTTGCTGACGGTAAGTCTGCTCCTGCGTGGTCAACTGGAATCTCAGCACTTAACTTCGATTGTGTTCAATGTGCCCACTTGCTTCGTTGTGAAGGGGTGTGTGTGGTGAATCTCAATTTGAACATCTCATCCATCCTTTGAAGATTGCACCAGCTTTGTCAGAGTTGTCCGAAGGGGAGACAAAACGAAGTTTGGTTTGAAGACTGTCAAAGCTAATCCTTGCATTCCACCTGTAGAAATAGATTGTAGAATTCCTATCCCTACCTCCTTTAAATTCAGCATTTCCCGATCCGTTCAAATACCAGAGCATCATAGTCAAAATCCTTCATTTGCTTGAGCATATAAAGTTGAACAATTACGTAAGTCCCCTTGGAATACCTAGCATATTCACATCAACCAACTGAGTCTATTCGCATTAAAAGAACCTTGGAGTCGAACGCATGAACTTTCACGCAATCTTAGGATGCGGAACACTTTGATCAAGAGAGAATAGAGTGACCGTTGGACATTTTATTCTATGCTGGCGTTGTCATAAAACACACATCAACACGGCCAATGGCCTCCAATTGATCGCGAATATTTTTTATTTTCATCAAGTGCTCCTGTAAAGACACTTGGTCATCCATCATAATAGAAAAAAGCATATTCTTCAGAAAGAAAGCCTTTCCCTTGTCTAAGGTCTCATGAAGATCTTTCAGATGCTTCCAAATCTCCACAGCAGATTTACCAGATGATATTTCTAGAACATCTCATCGACGATAGATAATTTAAAAAGCATGACTACCTCCTCATTACTTCCATCATACGTGTTTTGATCCTTCCCAGCAGTAGTGGGACGAACTTCTATACTAAGAACAAGCTCATCCAAACATCGGTACTCAAAGATGGTAAGCATCCTCTACTTCCACATGTTGTAATTATTTCTATTGAACCTCTATGAACTTTCCAACATAATATTGGACAAAGACACCATCCCTCCCTTTTTCCAAAGCACGAAAAAATGAGGTTACTCTATGATCAACTGGCAAAACACTGGATAATCAGCTGTCACAACTCTCAATTTTTCAAAAATCGTCTGAAAAAGTGGCTTAGAAACTGTAAGATTTTTGAGAAAAACCCTCAAAAACTCTAAAAGATTTTCAAGTTTCTGTAAATTTTTTAAGAAATTTTTTGAAAAACTCTATACAAAAATTTTATTTTTCCCAGAATTTCTATCAAAACTAGCTCCAAATAAAATAATTTTTCAAGCAGCCATCACCTCAGAAAACCTGGCACAAATTTCAAGGCACGGATTTCGAGACACCCAAAAAAATCGAACACCTACCCAAAAATCCTCTCGAAAAACCCAGAAAGAATCTAGAATATAAAAAAAAAATCGGCCTCAAAAACAAAGGGTTTTTCAAAAAACCTAGCCGCAACACCCAAAAATAATTTTTGCCCACAATTTTGCAAAAAAACGTCTTAAACAAGCAGAAATCCAGCGCCAAACAATAGGAAACCTGCAGAAAACACGCGCCCAGAATAATAAGAGAAAACGCGACTAAGAACAAGCAGAAATCACGTCTAGGAGTTAATCGCACGCCTAGACACACAAGAACACGACGCAATTTTTGTCTCAAAAAAATGACGCCATTCAGAAACCCTCGAGCGCTGCACATACAAAGAGAAATCGTGCGCCAAAAAAAAAAGATGCAACCTAGAGTTTTTCAAAAATGCGCCCAGATTGGCTACCCGCAGAAACAAAACGCATCTTCAGGAAGACCCACCAACACACAACAATCATGAAAAGAGAAATCGCAAGCAGCAGACACAAGCTAAAAAGAAACCCACGATTTTGCACCAAAAAAAAACTTTCTACTAGATCCACCCAGAAAAAAAAAACAAGCTTCGTAGAAAGACGCGTCCAGGAAAGAAACTCACGAAAAATGGCGCCTTAAAAAACCCTCCAAAAATTTTAGTAGATGAAACTCGGCTAACCAGGCTCAAACATGAGCTCTGATACCATGTTGATAAAATTCCAGAATGATAAATTACTAAATAACGAAATAGATTTTATTAATAGAAGAGCCTTGCTCTTATAGACTTCACAAACCCTGGAAATTAGGGAGTAGAACAAGTTAACTAAAAGAGTTAACTAAACGTAAACAGAAACAAACTCAAGCTAAAGACTAAGTTAGCTACAAGTTAACTTACGACTAAATAAAGCTAAGATGACCATTAATATTACATTTAATATTTAATAGATTTGGGCTTATTTTGTGGTTTTTTTAAGGAAAAATCTTCAAATATGCCTTCTTGGGCGTGGTATTTGGGGAGTTACAAGTTATGACAACTCATTTAATGTTCCTCAATTGTTGCATGAAGAATATGGGTGCCCAACAGCAAGTGGTTCAGCTTTTTCTATTCTATTCACTATTTGGGTGGAGTGGAAAAGCCATAATGCATCTATTCTTGGCCTAATCTTTCTTGGGAGCATTTTGGAGCTTGTAAATGAATATTTAATATTTTATTTCTTTATTTTGAAGAGATTTTCTAGGTTGGAGGCATTGCATTTGTTGGGAGTTACATTTTGGATGAAAAGGGAAAAAAGGAAGGCATGATAATAAGGAAAGGATCCATTATTGCAGGCCAGAATGGGGAGTGAAAGGAGAAATGCATAGATTTTTCTCCAAAGGCTGTTGGAAGCCATTTTGTTGTAGGTATGAGGGTTTAAAGACAGCAGTTTGAGGTTATGATATCATTTAGCAAGACAGGAACAACTACAGGTTGAAGATTGCCACTACAGGTTGTGGTTTGAGTTTGTATGTGAAGGGGAAGAGTTGTTTTTGATGTAGTTTGTTAATTTCTTGTCAAATATCAGTTTGAGACTCATTTATATTGTTGTACATCAGCCCATGAGACTGAGTTATTTGTTGTAATCAGGTTTTTAGAGGGTTTTGTATGCATTTCTAAAGTATGGAAAAACTATGCTAAAGAAGTTGAATATAAAAGCTATGATCTTGTTGCAGATTTTTGCACATTAGTTTTTGTTCTTGTTGAAGTGTTTGTGAAATATACCGAACCAATTTTTTCTTTTTCGATTACAACAAGTTAAGCAATACACAATCGTTAGGGTTAGCATAAACCAAACGATGCGGAATTCAACTCTACCCAAGAATGTACACCAGGATCCCGAGTTGGGCAAGGTGTGAACATATGGTCAGAGGATCTCAAAGCAAAACTTGATAAGGGAACTTTAACCAAGAATGCGCCGGAGGACGACGAGCATATGGTCAAAGGGTCTTAAAGCAAAGCTGATACAAATAACCCTAACCAAGAATGTGTCGGAGAACGACGAGCATGTGGTCAGAGGATCCCTACCAAACTATTATACTGAAATAACTCGACGTCAAGAATGTGCTTTCCAGACCGTGAGGGAATTGGTGCTACCATATGACGAAGATGCTAAATATTAAACTAAGATATAAAGGAAGCAGCAAGATTGCTGACAGTACTACTGTTCAGCTTACAATAAGTAGAGAATGCCTGTCAACATCATTGAATAAGAAATTTTTCACTGCTGTAATGAAATATAATGTCTCCTTGATGCACACAATGAGCTCTTGCTCAAACCCAACCCAAAGACGGTTATTAAGCAAACTGATATAACTGGCCCAGAACTGAAAATACAAAACCAGCAACACTGTAACCTATTGAAATGCTCACAACTCACTCAATACTCAACCCAACGACCTCAAATCAAATGCAAAGTGACTCTCAGATGATGGCGCCCCATATAGAATCCTAAAACAGACCAAAGATCTCTAAATATTTTATGCACGAATTCCAAGACAGCCCCAGATGGTACGGCCCCCAAGGAAGGGCGATTTTCTTAAATAAAATCAAAGGCTTCTTTAAAAAATCTGCAAATAATCATAAAGGGTCACCCCTCATAGACAAATAGAATTACTCAATACCCAGAACAATCCTTTTTATATTTTTTGACTTGTGAATAAAAACTACAGGCAGCTACACTGAAACAGCAACTCCAGAATTTGATATAAAATGCAGATAATCAGAACTACGAGCAAATAATGCAATAAACAAACCTCACTACAATTCTCTCCCACTACAACTAGATTCTCCACTAGATGCTATCTCTCAAGCATGAAGTCGAGCCAAAGCTAGGAGAAATTCATTCCTCGAAGCAGTCCCAGAGCCATTCCGGCAGCATAACAATACTCTAGACATAAGATGCCAAAAAGAAGAGCCCAAACTTCCTTTTATAATTTGTGAAGATCTTTCTGGAAGCTTCTAGAAACCCTAATCTTTTCCCTCCAAGAATAGGCGTCACTTTCCTCAAAGCCTTATTTGACTTTATTTGAATTTTCTCTCTTCAAGATATGCGTCCCACTTAAAAGCTTCAAATTTGCCTTTAATAATTATAAAATTACCTCAATGAGGCGCCACCCCTTAAAGACCACCTTTTAAGTTATGTGATTAGGCCAAGGGGGTAACATAACATTAAAATATAATCATTATTTTAAAGAAATGAATTTATTTCTCCCAAATGCATCCCAAGGCCAAAATTGCACAAACCAACTAAGTAGACTAAAGAGGAAAGTCAACTGTGCCGAGAACGACAGAGCCACTGCCAGAAATAGAATTTACTAAAAATAGTAAATTCCTAAAGGTGCTCGGAATGTCACGAAAACACACCACTGCGAAGCTCTCTGAAAACCCAGAAAGAATCCACCATTCAATCATCGATCCACGAGCAAAAGCAACCCCCAAAACACAAAACCCTAATTTCACCTTCCGAGTAGCCTACGGGTCTCCGGAATAGGCCAACGGTCAACTGAATAGATCATGCTTGAGAAGGGGACATTACAGTTTGATTTCAGATTTGAAGGGAGAGTATCCCTCCTTCATCAATGGTATCAGAGCTAGTGTTCCTAAGTGTGTAGGCAAAAGCGCCAATGTGAAGCAATTTTCACCAAGACCTAGGGGTAGAGTGTGTGTGGTGTGTAGACAGATCGTCAAATGTGAGGCAGTCTATACCTGAGAGGTTGAATATTGAGAGTGTGTAACAAGAGTTTGATAAAATGCCAAAGAAGAAAGGCAAAAAAATCATCATAGTTGTGTATGTAGGTGAACAGGATGGAGAAAATATTGTAGAAGTATGTTTTGAGGAAGGCATAGAGAAAAAGAGTGAGAAGGAAAAGAAAAGTGCAGCAGAGGTTGAGAGACAAAAAGAAGGTGCAGCAATTGAAAATGAAAAAGATGTTGCAACATTGATTGGGGAAGTTAAAGAAGTGAGAAGTGAAGAGAAGAATGTAGAAGAGGGTGCCAAAAATAAGAACAATGAAGATACAGCAATGGAGTGCAAGGATGTTGCAACAAATGGAAAAGATGAAGATGATTTGCTGGCAAAAGAAGAATGGATGGAAAATATTGTCATTGTAACAAAGGACAAAGAAAAAGATGTTGGGGCAACAAAAGAGAATGAGGTAAATGTAGAAAATTTTGAGTTTAGTTTACCTTTATTTGCAAAGATGAACATAGAGGAAGTAGTTGCAAATTGGTGTATGGATAGTACATATTTGCATGTAGCAATTGTAGATGATGGTGCAGGAGGAGCTTGGTGGAGGTGGTCGAACTATGGTGGGTTGAGTCCCACAAGTTTGGAAGAGTGTGAGTTGCATTTGGTGGAGGTGGTTGGTTTATGGTGGAATTGATTCCATATTCAAAAGGTTCAGTGAAGAGTAGAGTTGTCAGAAAAGGAAGCTTGTTCTGGCTAGGTGTTGGAAGAGGAGAAAGAACTCATTGGCAGCACCAAATTCAGTAATGGAGTTTGCTGAAGGTTATTTAAAACCTGAAAGGATGGTCCTACCATTCAACTCCATTTTGTAAGACCAAGCTCACGAAATGTTTCTACCTTGGGTGTTTGATGCAAGAGCATCCACAGACTAGCAACCTTGCATCAACCAAAAATATTTAATTTTAATTTTTGTTTTAGTTTGGTCTTTAAATATTGCAGGTGAATAAATTTTTGTAATAAGGCCTAAAATATTTGATAAATATTTGGCCAAGTTGTTATGTTGTTGTTTTATGGTGATTTGGGCTTATTTTGTGGCTTTTTGAAGGAAAAATCTTCAAATATGCCTTCTTGGGCATGGTATTTGGGGAGTTACAAGTTATGACAACTCATTTAATGTTCCTCAATTGTTGCATGAAGAATTTGGGCGCCCAAGAGCAAGTGGTTCAGCTTATCTATTCTATTCACTATTCAGGTGGAGTGGAAAAGCCATAATGCATCTATTATTGGCCTAATCTTTCTTGGGAGTATTTTGGAGATTGTACATGAATTTTTAATATTTTATTTTTTTATTTTGTAGAGATTTTCCAAGTTGGAGGCATTGAATTTCTTGGGAGTTACATTTTGAATGAAAAAGGTAAAAAGGAAGGCATGATAATAAGAAAAGGATTCACTATTGCAGGCCAGAATGGGGAGTGGAAGGAGAAATGCATAGATTTTTCTCCAAGGGCTGTTGGAAGCTATTTTGTTGTAGGTATGAGGATTTGAAGACAGCAATTAAAGGTTATGATATCGTTGTGCAAGACAAGAACAACTACAGGTTGAAGATTGCCACTACAAGTTGTGGATTGAGTTTGTATGGAAAAGGAAAGAGTTGTTTTTGATGTAGTTTGTTAATTTCTTGTCATAGATCAGTTTGAGACTCGTTTATATTGTTGTACATCAGTCCATGAGACTGAGTTATTTGCTGTAATCAGATTTTTAGAGGGTTTTGTATGCATTTCTAATGTTTGGAAAAACTATGTTGAAGAAGTTGAATATAAAAGCTATGATCTTGTTGCAGATTTTTGCACATTAGTTTTTGTTCTTGTTGAAATGTTTGATTTCAGATTTGAAGGGAGAGTATCCCTCCTTCATCAAAATATAAATTCCTTTTTTCTTAAACATATAGGAAGCATGCTGGTGTTGACAATCACAGTCACAATCAATTGAAAACAAAACTTACTGCTTTCTTGAGGTCTTCTACTCCAACTTTATCGCGTCCCTCCAGAGCTGCCAAAGATCTTGCAACTTTAGTAGCATACAACTCAGCCCTATGACCCTGTCACAATTCCAAATTGGAAAAGCAATTATCTTTCTTTGTGCAGGAAATGTAATGGAACACAGATATTGTGTAATGGATTTGAAATCAAAGACATGTTAAATTATCATAATGGAAGTGTAACCAAACTTTATTTGGGAAAGAAAACATTCTTCGTCATCAACCAGTTGCTTGAATATTTGCCTAAAACTTTATTCATGCCTCCTGGCAACTTAATTGGCATACCCAAGTTATAGTTCTCCTATTAAACAATTATGTAATATTACAATATTGACAAACAACTGGTTCCAAGAAACAAAGTTTCTACTATAGTGTTGCACAGCCATGAACCATACAATAATGTATTTTCATGAAGTGGTGTTGATGCTTTTTCTAAATCTACAGATGCTATATCCTGCAACAGCATCACATACATTTATCAGTGTCAAGAAGTTACATGGTATTTTATTTTCATGCATCAATTTCTTTTGCAGAGAAAACAAATACCGCATAATGGGAAGAATAACTTATAGTAATTGCAAATACTCATTCATAAACATGGATAGCTAAAGCAGAGTTCCATCAAAAAAAGTTTTACAGGACATCAAGTACACCTTATACAGGGATGTTTCATTCTTACAGTTTGCAATGAAAGGAAACATATTACTGTATCAGAATATAAATATGCCCAGCATTCTTCTTTTAGATCATTTTCACGGGAGGGGGCAGGGGAGGGCGAATCATTATTTAAAAGATGTAGTCAACACAAATTCCCTGGAGTGGATATCGCATACTCATTTATTATGTTTATTATTTATTCATCCAAGTCTTCGTTCATGATTATGGATTCAGCTGTACCATTTCATAGTTCTACTCATGTGCATTCATGTAATTAAAAAGAAATTAATATGGGCATGCATGGTTGGGAATAATTATCAGTTGTACTACTTGTACATATGTAAGGCACCAAGTGTGCACACTCTCACACACAACTCTTCATTCAAATTTTATTCCTAGAGCTGCAAACCCAAGAATTGCAATCAGAAGAGCAAATATCACTGCTTGTCTACGTGAATGTACATCTAACCAACCTGATGGCATAAGCAATCAAAACAATGATGGATAGAAGGAAGTTCATAAACTTCGGTATGCAGGTGATTTTCTCAATTGTAAAACTTATGCCAACGTTGAAAGTTGTTAAAAATGAACAAGGAAAGAGAGTTGTGTCTAGCTGTCTTAATTGGTTATGGCACAGTTTTCAAGTACTGCATTAAAATGCTAGTACCTGTATACTTATTTCAACTTTATGTAAGATCATCATTCATGGGTTACTTGAATATTATTACGACACAATTTATTTATCAACATCTAAATATATTATAAGTTGTTTTATAAGGGGGTCATATTGAAAATCCCACATGGTCAGATCATAGCAATGTAAATCTTGAGAGAAGTTTATTAAAGTGATACTTTGATTTGGTACATAACAGAAGCAGTTATATCCACTATGAGCTTACTCACCCTACTTAACCAAACCCTATTAGCACCTCAATCTCCTCCTTCATAAAAGCTTTGTCCAATAAGTATACAAATAACATCATATAACATACATGATTAGAAATCATCAAACATCAATAACTTTCAACCAAGAGGTTTACCTCCATTTAGATGTCAAAGCTGGTGTAACAACTGTTATTAAAGTTTAAAACTCTCTATATCATTTATGCATATCTATGTAGTCTTTGTGCATATAATTTATTAAACTTTTTGACCATATTTTTCAAGGATTCAGCACTGCTTTATAGCACTCTTTTCCTTAAACATTCATGACCTCTTTCTCCCAAGCCTTGTGCTAAATGTATTCTGCGAAAAATTGATATTTACTTGTATCAAGGGTCCAGTTAGTGAAGTCCTTGGATTATTTGCTCCAAAACCTAAAGTTATCAGAAATCAGACATATACAGCAGAGATGTACTGGAGTTAAAAACTCATATGTGAGCACATCAAAGAAACTTTGTGTAAACACATTGCAAATCAATCTCAGGTACAACTAAGGTTAAATGCAACTGGTGTTTGAAACTTTGAATGATATCAAAGGTGGCATTTATCAATTCAAATGGCATTTGGCGAAGGAGGTAGGACATGACACCAATGGTTGCATAGAATGCCCTATAGATATCACATATCAAGCAAAACAAGCTCTTCAAACAATTTTTGAGGGTTATATGAAGTTAATTTGGACAAGTAGTTATTGTGTTTTGTAGTCAATTGATAATTTTTTTGTATTTTTCTACCTTGGATATGATAGTGACTTTTTAGTGTTTATACTACAATGTCTCCCCACAATCCAGCCCAGTATAGACCAACACAACCTTGCCAATATAATTTGGGATGCAGTGTTGTTAGTAGCATTTTACCATCCACTCACATCATAGCACAAGACTCGAGGTTTACTCACATATCATTCAATTGAAATTTTGTATTGTTAACTTAGCAATAACTTTATCAACTTCACACCAAACTTACCAAAGAATTAGTTACTAGCAAAGCTTACATGTTACAATGCATTGTGCTATTTTAGACAAAATCTAGTGTTAACCTCTTTTCTACAAACCACTGCAATAGGAAAGAATGCCTACTAGTTTTATCATGGAAATGCATCATGCGCAGGGATAGCTATTAGCCTAAGTTTGCAAAAGCTACAAACTATAAGAAGTCTCCCACTACATGCCTTCCAACTCTTATCTATGCCTTTCAATGTTTATATTTATCTAATATGATTATCTATATTCTCTGAATTAGTTACAACTGAACTACATAGGTTGTCTCATAGCAACAAAACGCCATATGGAAGAGAATCAAAATCAATTTGCGATTTTTCCCCAAAAAATTATTCATGCCTTCAAACTTTCTTGTAGCCTTTGATGTCAAACTAGACTATTAAATTATTTGGATGAGGTAGTTGGTATCATGAAAGACTAAATTAAAATACTTTTGCACATTTGATCATAATGCCACATCAAAAAGACTTTGTGTAAACACATTGCAAATCAATCTCAGGTACAACTAAGGTTAAATGCAACTAGTGTTTGAATGATATCAAAGGTGGCATTTATCACTTCAAATGGCATTTGGTGAAGGAGGTATTACATGACACCAATGGTTGCATAGAATGCCCTATAGATATCACATATCAAGCAAAACAAGCTCTTCAAACAATTATTGAGGGTAATGCAAAAAAGGTAAGAACTGGAATAGAAATAGCTTCTAATTCTACAAATGGTTGGAGTAATTATTTGGATGAGGAAGGTGGTGCACATGAGTCTTTCAAGGAATCCAGGTCAACACCTTCCATAGCATGTGGCCCAAATATAGATGGAGGAAACATTAATTTTTTCCTTGCACAACATACTACACGACAAACCACTTTGGAGAGTACATGATGGAGGAAGAATGTCCACGAACAAGCAAAGAAGGCAAGTGCAAATTTCTAGTACTACTCTAGCTTGCCACTCCATGTTAGGTCTCCATACTAGCAAGGTATGGGGGATGCTATTGTAGTTGCGAGTCTTGGCTTCAAAGCCCTGTCTTACAAGACATAAAGGATTGTTATGCTCAATGATGTAGTACAAGATGTTAAGGATGTTGTTAATGAACATCAACTAGAGTGGGCAAAGACTGGTTGCACCATAATGGATGGACAAATAGAAGGAACCGAAGCCTCATCAACTACCTTGTCTCTTGTGGTATTGGTATGATATTTTTTAAATTCATGGAAGTATCAGATAGAATCAAATCTGCAATTGCATTGTTCATGTTGTTTGACCTGGTGGTGAAAGATGTAGGGCCATCAAATGTGGTTCAATTTATTATAGACAATGTTGGTGCTTGTGATGCTATTGGGAGACTCTTGACAGACAAATACCTTTTTATATTTTTTACCACATGAAAATCACATTGCATTGATCTAACCCTAGAGGACATTGGAAAACTTGAATGGGTTAAGGAGGTATTGCATGAGGCCCGCACAATTAACAGATTCATCTATAATCACACAAGGGTTTTGAGTATGATGTGCTCTTTCATAAAGGACAAGGAGCTAATTCGACCAAGGGTGACAAGATTTGCAACACAATTCCTTACACTACGGACTCTTTGCCAACAAAAAATGAATTTGAAATGAATGTTTTTTTTCAAACGGGCAAATGGAGTCTAGAATCACAAATCAAGTAGATGGCATAGCAATTGTAGGGTACATTTATTTTACTAATTTTTGGGATACGGTTAAATAAGTTGTAGAATTTTTTGAGCCTCTAGTAAAAGTCTTGAGACTAGCGGATGGGGAGAAATCCCCCATGGGTTATTTGTATGAGGCCGTGGACAGGGCCAAGGAGGTGATGAGGAGAAGGATGGAAAATAACAGGGGCAAGTATATGCCATTATGGAACATAATTGATAAAATATGGGATCGATAGATGCACTCTCCTCTCCATGTTGTTCGATACTATCTCAATCCAATGTTATTTTATAGCTCTTTGTTCAAAAATGATGATGCTAAGGTCACAAAAGGCTTGTTCATATGCATGGATAAAATGTTTCGTACCTCACAAAAATTGCAAGCAGCTATGACAAAATTGGAAATGTACAAGCAAGAAAGGGGTTTTCTCTCAACTACAGTTGTCGTGGAAGGCAAGAAGACCTTCAAACCAGGCAGACTACATAAAATTTTGATAGTCTCTCTATATTGTGGACATGTACATTAAAGGTGTTAAAATTTTAAGATATTCTTACATGATATCATCTCCAAATAATTTGTGTTTTTCAATGCAACGGTGGGATTTTTTTTGCCACAAAACCAAAAAATTTAGATGGATGACAAGATGCATTTTGAGACAGCTAGGCAATTCATCCACTTGTGAGAGTACTTGGAGTGTTTTTGAACACACATTCCAAGGAATGCAACCATCTAACACAACAATGGATGAATGACTTGGTGTTTGTTCACCACAACCTCTATTTGAAGTTTAAAAAAACTCAAGATTAGACTTTTAATATACTTTCAATCATAGTTATAATTGTATTTATTATTTTTTTCACTTTCAATTGCCAAGACTAATTTCTACATGGACAAAATCAAGTGTTGTTGAGGATGACAAACCAATTGACCTTAATGAAATTGATCCAAAGTATAAGTGGATTGTAGATGATGATGACTTTCTTGAACCTGAAGATTTTGTGATCTTAACAAAAGGCCAACTTTGATAGTGATGGGGTTGAACAACTTGGGAGAGGCTACGACCCAGGAGCTTTATCATCAAGACCTACAACCCTCTAGCATAGCACTATTTGTAGCAAGAATCATTGCCTATGTTTGATTTTTTGGAACTTTGTACTTAGTTTATAGGTTAACTTTGTACAAACTATATTGTAATTAAAATTTTGTCAACTATTAGCATCTAGTTATTATTTATGTACTATGAAGTATGCTTTGTGCAATGCAATGTAATCAACAATATGAATATAAACAAGAAAAAACTATTTTATACAATTCATGGGTTAAACTCTATTTTATTTGCTCTCTATATCTCTATGCTATGGAAATGCCTTTAAATTTCAAAAACAAGTTTTTGTCTCTTTTTTAATATTTTTCTTACGTTTTTTTTCAAATCCGATTTTTCCCCAATTTTTTCAAAAAACCTTATACTTTTGGTTTGTCAATTTTCTCCCCAATAGATTTTTGTTGTAATGGTTGGAACAATGTTAGATACTTGGAAACTCCTCCACCAATGTTGAAAAATCAAAAACTCTCCAAAAAACTGTAAAACCTAGGATGATTTCACTTACAACAATAAACATACACTCTCTAAACCCTAGACACCATTCACAATATACTAGCACAATGAATGTCAACAATGGATAAAATCCTCAAAGAGTAGATGGTCCAAGGGCTGGAATATCCACAAACAACAAATATAAATTTTTCTAACCCTCCAAAAGCTGAAATCTTCAATAAATCACTATAGCAATATTGTAGCGACACTATAGCAGCAACATATAAATTTGAAAACTTGGCCAAAAATGTCAATTTGATGATGTGGTATAATTTGCTTGTGAATATGAATCGAACAACTATAATCAATAAGCCCAAATGCAATCCTTGAGTTGAATCACCTTAAAAGGATATGAGGATTTTCGTCCCCAAATCCAATTATGGAAAACCAAGAGGGATTTTCTCGTCCAAATCTCCAACACCAAGGGTTTTCATCCTTGAATGCTTCAATCTCTAAAATGGAAGAAATAATGAAATAACAAAATGTGATATGATAGAATAGGATGATTTGATGTGAGCCTTGACTTTTATTTTATAGGTGTCTACTTTGGGCCCTATATTTTAGTTTATTTTTATTTATTTTTCTTTTCCCTTCATGTATTTAAAAGTGCTTTTAAATTACATCCAAAGGTTCCTTTTTGAATAAATTGTTAAAAGCACCTTTTAAATATTACATAGGACCTAAAATAATATTTCAGTTGCCCTTTTGAAAACAAAGTGATTGGGCCAACTTAAAATATTATTCTTATTTCCCTTGCTCTATCCTTTAGCCTATGGGAATTGGGGATAGGCTAGAGATCTTCTCCATAGACCTAATCTTTGAAATGAGGACATGACACAAAAATTCTCTAAACATGACCATAAAATAACATTTTTGGTGATAAAATTTGGAGTTCCCCACAATTGGCTTCTCAAAATGTGCATGACGGTGCATTAGAAGGTCACAAGTGCCTAGAGTGAATGGCGTATTGTCGTGCATGGATCTCTTTCTCAACCACAAAGGTTGTCTTCAGTTTTTCCTATTCTACTCTAGTTGTAACTAATAAAATCATCAAGGAAGGAATAAATCGCATGCCTTTCCACCTCCTCCAAAATGGATTTAGTGAAAGGAATCGAGATCAAATCCTTGATGGTAACATCATTTAGACACCCGAAGTCAACACATGCAATTTGACTAGACTCCTTCAGACAAATCACATTGAGTTAAAACTATTTACTGATACTGACTTTGAAATTAATGCCACTTCTAGCATCTTCTCTATCTTTGCTTGTACACTTAGGATTCATTATTCAAATTACAACTCATGTGCCCAATACAAAATAAATCTTGTCAACATGGGTCTGATAAAAGCCACTTTACATCTTTACATGTCCATGCAATTACAACTTTACAGTCTAGAAAAATCTTGAAAGTTGCAGCTCTAAAAACAGGATCTCAATTGTCATCTATGTTGATTACTAGTGAATTTCCTTACCATGCCACATTGACTTTGACAATCAAAGGTCTCTTATAGTTGATATATTATGTATTAGCACCAACGAACTTGTGTGTTGGTTCTTCCTTGACCTTAGTTTCACCATAGTTGCATGGTTAGAACTCCTTCATACACGTTGCATTGTAGTCTAGATTTGCTTTATTATTTAATGAATTGAACAAAGCTTTATACAACTGTCACACATACATCAATAATTTTCATATCTACTCTATCATAAAGGTGAATTCCACTCTTTCGTTTATTCTGAAGTATATGGGACCAACAACAAACAATAAAACATCAACAATGCTACCTGAACAAGGAAAACTATTACAAAATCAAAAGCAGCATCGATGATGATTGGCTATACACATACACCAAGAAAGATATAAAATTAAAGAGATAGCTTGCCACAAAAAGAACTTCCTATCTACTAACCTGACAACCACCACGCAGAGCTTCCATAACAAGGTACTTTATTTGATCCCTACTAACGTTTACATCCTTCAGGTACTCTCTAGCTAGTATGATCTGCATAGGGACAAAAAAATGGTAAGAAAGTCTTATCTAGTAATTCAAGGTAAAGTTAAGAGTGCTTAAAATTCAATGACAAAGCCTTTTACTTTACAGGAATCTATTTTTCCATATGAATTTATTAGTCCACTCATTGTGTAGAAATATGCTAGAAAAAGCTCCAAAGAAATATGTTCAACATCCTTAAACTAACCCATATGCTTGCTCAATTAATACATTTTTCTTATTTTCATGGTGTGGTGTCAGCATGTGTATTTTGTTAATTCTGGATTATGAAACTTGAGAAAAGATCCAGCGACACTCTGCAGCAACCGTTCCTCCCCAGTTATGAGGGGACCTTCTCTTTATTTATTATTATGAGATGTAAAGAATTAAAAACCCAGATTGATTAAGATATCCACACTATACATTAATGATATTTCAGGCATTCTACTTCATTAAGACTACTCTGAAAAACAAAACAAGAATCGTACACATTTGTAGAGTAAATTATAATGAGCATAAAACTAAATGTGAAAGGATAAGTTTTTAGCATTTAATTCAGAATAAAACAATTGTCTTAATTTTGTCTTTTATAACTACCCTTGTATGTTTTGTGTTACCACTTCTGTGGCCTTCTTTCCATTCCCCTATCTGCAACTCTAACTCAAGGCAACCTATTCTGATCCATTCTCAAGGATCCCCTTCTAGGAGAAGCTGTGGATTCCTCTTCAAGTAAAAATAAAAAACATCAAAATCTTAATTTTAGGACGGCTGTCTGAAATTACAATACTCAAATCTAAGTGAAAGAAGAACAAAATTTCTTGCAATACCATGCCCCACCTAACCATATCAAGATCAATTTTCCCCACGAAAAGGAAGATGGCTGCTATCTTCAAATGAAAATGCCACCCAAAATGTCCTCTATTGAAGAAATAGAAAAAATTTGCAGCACCTAAGGAAAAGACATTAATATGCAAATTCATGAGGATCTATCCAGGGCCAAAAACCCTGCAAATCTGGATACAAAAGAACAAGAACCTTTAGATTTGGTGGAAATACTTATGATGTGTAGTGGGTACTATATGGCTATCTTCTCTTCCAGAAAATGAAAAAGATCAAGCTCCCCAAGGAGGTGCTTGGTTCAGCAAGAAATTAATCCTTTCCATTATACATTGGTCTCCATTCAAATCAACAAAAAATCTTCCAAGCTCAGTACCAGTATGGATTTGGTTCTCTCTTCTTCCAAGTGAATACTTTTAAGAACATTCCTTACCAAAAATAGGAAATACAATAGAAGAATACATCAAGACCTCTGAATTTATTTAAAAATATGGAATTCCTCAACTAGGCAGAATATGTATCAATATAAATCTGGAAAAGTATTTCCTGGCAGAATCATGTTATCTATGGGAAGTATTGAATGGGAGCTACCACTTGATTATGAGAATGACCCCTTTAGGTGTAGCCTCTGCTACAAATGTGGGCATCTTGGAAGAGTCTGTCTCACAATGGAACGCCCTGACACAAATGTTGAGAACCAAAATGATTAAACACAACATGATAAGAAGGAAAGGCAACAGCCAGCCAAAACTCAAGCTAAAAATACCAGCGATGTTGAAACCATTCAGCATGGCAGCAAAGAGAACTAAGGAAAAGACATAACATCTAAGAAAAACATCAACTAAACTCCACAAATCTTGTTCTAGTTCCCAAAGCAGCACATGAGTAGAACTTAATCAATATAGGCCTACAGCCTAACGTAATATGTTTTATGAAATTTTACCAAGCCAATCATCACAGCTTGGACAAAACCTATTCTTTCAAGGCTCATATCCAAGACTAAATCGACCCTTGTCCCAGGAATGGGAATCACCTACAATTCTTAGCAGGTTCAAGAAATTCACCATTCTTTAGATGACCACAACAAGCTTGGTATTCTAGTCAAACTAGAAATTGCTCAGATTTTTAACTGCTGCAACTGGGATCCAAATGATTCTAGACTCTCATGTGCTTGTAGTTCTTTCTTTTTATTGAATTAATCAAGACTCTTCTCTACATGCATAGACATTTGCTTTTGATAGGTTGCATCACACAAAATATGTGCACTTATGCCCATAATCCCTTATACCAATCTGACTTCATCTGTGACATCAATTTTATTGGGGAAATAGGGTAGACCAGGTTGTATTTGAGTCCAAAATCAATTTAACTTGCACCCATTTCACCAAATTTGGTCAATTAGATGGTAAGACAAGTCAGTCAGGTCCAATTAAACAAAAGATCCCCATATTCCTTGATTTGACCAAAACTTTGAGGGTTTGAATCAGAGATACAAGACTTGCCCAAACTTAGCAAGTCCCAAGCTGGTTGAGTTGAACCAAGGCTACAAAACTTGGGGTATAGGTACCTAGTGAGTCTTGTCATCAAGACTTCGTATTTTCAAGTAAGTACACCACTTGGCCTAGTAAAACTTATTTTTTATGTGAGCAAAATTTTGAAGATGAAAAGCATGCTTGTCTAATGCAAGGCAGCCTTTAGATCCACCTTTTTCAACACTTGTGCAATGTGGGGAGGAAATTGTTGATAGTGATGGCCAAGATATCAAGTCTTCAGACTCTATTTGTTGAAGTGAGTCAATAATGGATCAAAACTTACATGCTAGTAAACACAAATTCTCCATTTTCTATGGGAGTCATCACTTTGAGCTTAATAAGTGTATTTGAAGTTCGTTTTTGCACATCTTCAAAAAGAAGACTAGAAACATGAAGGTGAAATTCCATACACAATACTAAATATAAGAAATATTATAACATATTCCTATAGTGTGATGAAATTTATATAATCCACAAGATAAGCTAGGATAATATGCATAAAGTAGAAAGAAGGAACTTTCTAGGCGATGCTGGTCTCACTCCTAGTAGGCGCTTTTCTCTCAGCAGTGCCTCCTCCTGCTGTTCCTATCCATTCAGTAGAAAGGCAGGTCTGGCTGCGCTTACCTGAGCTTAGCAACCCTTCCCTCCCTGCAGGCAGTGAGCCTTACCGCGAATAAGGCCCGTAGACTAGACTATGTCATCTTGAAAACACAAATACTGAAACTGATGTATGGGTGGCATCTGAATTCTTTGAGCTTGGTTAAAAGCGATAAAATTATGAAAAATGGCCTTAATTTGGGCTGCCCCTAGAAAGCCACTATCAAGCCCAAATTAAGGCCTTTGAGACCTCAAAAACCTTCATGGTGCATGCCATTTTTCATAATTTTATTACTTTTAACTAAGATCACAAAATTCAGATGCCACACACACCAATTTCATTTTTTGTGTATTGAAGGCAATATATTTTAGCCTACCTTTATCCACATCAACCCAACATATCTTGTGGGTTATGTAAATATCATCACGTTGCAGAAGTAATAATATTTCATATATTTAATAGTATGTGTAGAATTTTGTAATAACCACCCCAATTTTTTCTACAATTTTCACCCATTAGCATTAGCTAAAATGCAAAGATAAGCAACTAAATAAGCAACCCTCCACTTTCTGATCACCTAGATCCCAGTGTGGGCAAGGTGAGAGCATACGGTGAAAAGGGGATTTTGCAATTACTGGAAAGACAAGCTAATTGGAAATAAACACCTTCCACTTTTTGATCACCCAGATCCAGATGTGGGCAAAGTGAAAGCATACGATGGTTGGCTTACAATATTTGAAATCCTCTATGCTACCACTTCTATAGTGGGGTGAGTAATCAAAACCAAGTGCATGAAAGTAAACATCCGCTTATTTAGCGGGAAGTACAAGAAAGAAAATAGCACTTGGCGGCAAGCCGAACGATCACACAATCCTCTGCTTGTTCAATGGGCATAACAAGAAAAGAAATATAAGAACACGACCACTTATTCAACGGGAGTAACAAGTAACAAAAGTAAAGCTTGACCACTTATTCAGCGGTAGCAACCATTTGTTTAGTGGGGTAAGTATAAGATGCAAATACAAGAGCATTCACCAGCGGTACTACCGACGGTGTTACAATGAGCTCATAATAATCATATCAGACAATTACATACTGCTGTTATGAGAGGTAAATGACAGAAATGTGAAATAAACACCCTCCCAAGATGCTCTAATGAAGAATGAGAACACCCATTTCAAAGTAGAACAAGTATACCTCAAGATAGGGCCACCAAAGGTCAATAGAAGGTCACGTAAGCTGCTGCAACAGGTCTGATACACTGGACAGCAGTCTGATATGCACGAACAGTAGGCCTGAAACCCCAACCAGCAATCATCAAACGAGCATAACTACTCCAATACTCAATAGAATCTCACCAAATCACTTGAAAATGATGAAGCAAGCCTAGGCGTCCAATGCAAGCTAGTAAGCCACCACCAACAAGTCTGAACAGCAATGTCGTGTAATGTCCCCTCTTATCATATGATGATAAATGTTTAAAATAAATTAACGCTTTGGTTCTTATGTTAGAAATTAATAAAGCGTTAATTTATTTGTCTTAAAGGGGGTTATAAGGTGGTGTTTTTAGAAAAGGTGAATAATTCACATATTGGGTGCACTTATGTGGGAATAAAAGTTGAATTTTAAAGTTTTTCTTAAATAAAGAATTTCAAGAAACGGATGGCAATTACTTCCGGGTAACAGAGGTAAAGAAGGAAAGTTTCCATTTTGGAGGTGGGGGGGCGGGAGAGAGGGGAATCTGGTGAAGAGAGTTTGATGTACTAGTGTGTAGAACCGTTTGGGGACAGAAACCTCAAAACAGGTTACCATCTTCGAGCCTGGAAGAAGACTCCTGGATGGTGGAAATAGATGTAGCTGATGTCTGTAATGGAGATTTCGTTATCAAAAGTTTCTGATCGAATTCAAGTTTTAATGGGACTATCGTTCAACTATTATCGAAGTGGCTTCAAATTTTAATATTCAGATATGGACGAGTGATATTTATATTAATTTGAACTTGAAGAATCAAGCATTCACAATTTGGGCAAAGTTGTTTGACGGCATTGACGAGAAATATACATATATTAAAAAATCAAATCCAAGTCTTTATGAAGCGAATGGTCACCCTTACGCACCTATAATGAGTTTAATGGGCTCAACAAACTATCTAGTTTTAATTCTTAGAACCCATTATTCTTTACATATTTGACTATTGTTGAAAGATGCAAGCTTGTTTGTATGCATCATGCATGTTGATATAAGGACAAGCATTGATGTCTAGGCGACACTAGAGGACGCGACTTTGAGGATAGATGATTGGTCGCTAGTGTCGGGCATGAGTTGCTGGAAATTACAAGTTTGAAATAACAGAGGTTTAGAATCAAAGTCTAACAGTATCCATTAGCAGCAGTTGTGGGTGTATCAAAATTCTAGTGCAAACTGTTAGGGTCTAATCCGAGACTGCTTGGCATTTGTTTTTTCTCATCTCATTGAATAGTGAATTTACTAGTTAGTAAATTTCCTTGAATCGAAAGTATTATTCTCTGTCGTGGAGATATCAGTGTATTCTAGGTTCTATGCATGGAAATTTGGGTTGTGCTGTTGATATCATTAAGTAACTAGTGATTAAAATTATTATCTTGGAGTATTGGTGCTACTAAAGGACTGCATGTTGCAAATATGTAATAAAATCCGGTGTTGATCAACCATATGATTTATTTGGTGCTACAACATATTAAGGTCCAAATATTGTCTTGCTCTTTAATTTGTACTTGTTCAATTTGGAATTTTTTGTGAATTGTTATTTGTCCAATTGGAAATATTGCAAGCAATTCTGGAAACTCTGTTACATGCATTTACTGTACAAAAACTTCCAAACAAACCAATAACATGCAAACCTTATTTCCAAAACTCATCTATTGCATGCTATGAAAGTGGGAAAAATTTGAGTCTACATTGGGGTAGGCTATTTCAGTGGTATCAAAGTACAGCAAATTCCTGCCAGCCTATGTTTAGTGACTCCCATTCAGTTCAGTACTTCCATGAGTGATAGAGAGCAGAGATACTTTAATAGAGAATAGAGAAAAAATCAGTGGCAACCACCTCAAGTGCCTGAGGGAGAAACTATATCAAGAATCCTTGGTCTTCATCAAGAATTACCCACAGGTAGTGGTACAAGTAATATTGACATATTCGCAGGAGTAGAAACAAGTATGGGTGACAGAGACAAGGATAACAGGGGTCGTGAGGAACCAAGTACTCGTTATATGATAAATGATTTGGTAAAAGGGCAATGTGAATTACAATAGAGTTTAGCACAAATGGCAGCTCTAATGACACAACATTTGATAGGAAACAACAACAATAATAATGGCAACAATGGTGGGAGCAATGCTAATGGTAGGAATGAGAGTAATGATGATGGATCAGTCAACAATAGGACTATTAACCAATGTAATGTGGCTAGGATAGTGAGCGATAGACCTTTGATACCTCATTTTCCTCCAAGAAATAACCCTTCGATCGAAGTGGAACCTACACAATTGGAGCTTCAAGACCAAATCCTACAAGATTGGAGAAATTCAAACATAGAATTCCAAGCTGAGATGTCTTTTTGTGATTATATGGATGTTAGGATGAGACATAGACCACATAGGGGTGGGACAGCTCATAATCATGATTTGCAAAGGAAAGTTGGCAAGTTGACCATTCTTTATTTTGATGGTTCGGGGAAAACTACAGCAAGGGCACGGGTAAAAAAATTGATACATACTTTCAGCTCAACCCAATGCCTGAAGACAAAGTCATCAAGTATGCTGCGATACATTTGGATGGGAGTGTTTATGAGTGGTGGCATCACGGAATGGTGACTTTTGGCATGATCAAATTGATTTGTATGCTATATTCACAGAGAGGTTGATTGACAGGTTCGATAAGAAGGATCCATAACTCCATTTTAAGGAGTTAGCTCAGCTTAAGTAGTGGGGTTCAGTGGACACTTATATTGCAGACTTTTAGAGACTCTCAATGCTAGTGATAGATATTTAAGAGAGGAGATTAATTGTGTTGTTGATGGATGGCTTAGCAGATCCGTTAAGAGGTTGGATAAAGGCATTGAGTCCACCCATGTTCCAAGATGCAATTAAGAAAGCAAGGGATATGGAGTCTTCAATCCAAAGGATTTGTATCTAGGAAGGACAAAGACAAAAGAGTTATTCAGAGGGATTCCAATCAGTCAAAAAACATGCCTCCAAGATTGGATAATGAGCAGCTTAATGATCTCAAGAGGAAGAAATTATACTTCCAATGCAGGGAGCCATGGGACCCAACTCATAAGTGTGTTATAAAGGAAAAATCAAAACAAATAGAATACTTTTCAGCTGATGAATCAGTTTCAGAAAATTCAGACCAGCAAGCTGATTCGAAAGGAATTGATAGTGAGAGTTCATCCGATGAGTCTAAGAAATAGTAAGAAGGTGACCCAGTAAGAATGCTTTCGCTTCTTCAGTAGTGTTGGTTAAAAAAGAAGATGGTTCGATGTGTATGTGTATTGGCTACAGGGCATTGAACAAGACAACTATAAAAAACAAGCATCCAATCCCTCGCATAGATGAGTTGATTGATGAATTGCATGGGGCTCGCTATTTTTCTAAAATTGATTTGAGGTTAGGATACCATCAAATACGAGTTAGAGAGGAGGATGTGGAGACGACAGAATTTAAATGCCATTATGGTCATTTCGAGTTTTTGGTGATGCCCTTTGTCTTAACCAACACCCTAGATACTTTTCAGTCCTATATGAATAAGGTGTTTCGTAATCAGCTTAGGAAGTATGTTCTTATATTTTTTTATGTCATCTTAATATACAGCAAATCTTGGGATGAGCATATGAGGCATTTGGATGAAGTGTTGAGTATTTTGGAGAGGGAGTCACTTTATGCTAAGGAAAGCAAATGTGAATTTGGGTTGACTAAGCTCCTTTATTTGGGTCACATTATTAGCTCCAATGGTGTTAGGGTTGATCCTAAAAAGATCAAAGCAATTGTTGATTGACCTCCACCCACAAATCTCTCAGCTTAAGAGATTCTTTAATTTATGCGGGTTCTACAGGAGATTCGTCAAGGGCTTTTCACAAAAAGCAACACCTCTTACAGATTTGACAAAGAAGGGAGCTTTCAGTTGGTCGGATGCAACGCAACAATATTTTGATCAATTCAAACAAATTATGAGCACTTATCTAGTTTTGGTCATTCCGGATTTTTCCCAACCTTTTGAGTTGGAATGTGATGCTTCAAGGGAAGGCATTGGTGTTGTCTTGATGCAAAATAAGCGTCCAATTGCTTTTGAAAGTAGGAATTTAAGAGGGGTTGAACAAGGTTATTCTATTTATGATAAGGAGATGTTGGCCATCATACATGCCTTGGCCAAATTTAGACCTTACTTGATAGGAGGAAAGTTTATAGTCAAAACAGATCATAATAGTCTTAAATACTTCCTGAATCAAAGAGATCTTAATGATAGACAACAGAAATGGGTGAGCAAATTACAGGCATAGGATTTTGACATTGTGTATGTCAAAGGGAAGAGAAATATTGTTGTTGATGCATTGTCCAAGAGACCTCATTTGTGCTCATTTGTTGAGATTGGTGATGATTGGAGGGAGTTAATTGTAGCAGATTATGCTAAGGATTCTTGGGCCACAAGTATTATCGAGAGTACTACTCAAGATGACAAGTATACAGTATCTAATGAGCTAATTATGTATAAGGGAAGAATTTATTTGGTACCCAATTCAGGGCTTAAGGAAAAAGTTTTGAGGGCTTTTCATGATGTTCCTATGGCTGGTCACTTGGGGTTTTTTAAAACATATAGGCAGATCCGCGAAAGGTTTATATGGAAAGGGCTTAAAAATGAAGTCCTTAAATATGTTAGGGAGTGTCCTATATGTCAATAGAACGAAGATGAACACTCTTATCCAGCTGGGTTGTTGCAACCCCTACCCATTCCTAATCAGGTATGGGAGTGCATTTCTATGGATTTTATTACAGGGCTTCCAAAGGTTCAAGGTAAGGATTGTGTGTATGTGGTTGTTGATAGACACACAAAATTCTCATTTTCATGTTATTTCAACGATATATACAGCAATACAAGTGGTTGATCTATTTTTTAGAGAAATTCTCAAACTCCATGGAATGCCTAGGAGCATTGTTAGTGACAGGGACATCAAGTTCCCGAGTCCTTTTTGGTAGGAGCTCTTTAGATTGAGTGGGACGGAACTTACCCCTAGTACCAGTTACCACCCACAGACAGATGGGCAATCGGAGATAATAAACAAATGGGTAAAAGGGTACCTCAAGAATTATATTTCAAGGCAGCAGAAGGCATGGGTGAAATGGTTATACTTGGGTGAATATTGTTACAATTCAACGTACCACATGCCAATCTGAATGTCACCTTTCATGGCACTTTATGGTTATAAAGCTCCGAGTTTTCTTGATTTACTCTTTGGGGACAACAAAGTACCTAAGGCTAGAGATTTATTACAAGAAAGTCAAGACATAATGAAGTCATTGAAAGAGAATATACTTCAGGCTCAAAATCAGCAAAAATTGTATGCTGATCAGAACCATTCAGAGAGGATTTTTGAGGTTGGTGACATAGTTTATCTAAGGTTGCAATTCTACAGGCAATCTACACTCAAAAAGAGTGGTTCAGAAATACTTAAGCCATGATTTTATCACCCCTTTCGAGTCACCAAAAGAATTGGAGAGGTGGCTTATGAGTTGGAGTTGCCAACAAATTGCAAAGTTCACAATGTTTTTCATATTTCTCGTCTCAAGAAGGCATTGGGTCACAACATAGTTCCCTCTACTGATTATCCACCTTTTGATGAAGGGAAACTCATTCTTATTCCTAAGGCTATAATTGATATCAGGGAGCACACTCTTAGGAAGAAGGTCATCAGGGAATACCTTGTGAAATGGAAGAATCTATCAGTTGAAGATGCTACTTGGGAGAATGAACAAATCTTGTAGCATCCTGAATTGAAATTGCTTGGGGACAAGCAATTTGGGGACAAAGGACTGTAATGTCTCCTCTTATTATATGATGATAAATGTTTAAAATAAATTAACGCTTTGGTTCTTATGTCAAAAATTAATAAAGCGTTAATTATTTGTTTTAAAGGGGTTATAAGCTATGTTCCATAGCATTTTGGGGACGGAGATGGGGGAACGGCAAGGGACACGTTTCCGGGACGTTTCCTAGGGGGCATTTTTAGGGGACAATAGGGGACGGTGACATACAAAATACATATATATATATGATTTTTTCAAAATTTATTAATATATTATAGATATAGAGAGGGAAAGAGAGAGAGAGATATGTCAATAAATTAATAATTGATAACAACAATATCAATATGTAAATAAATCACGAGAGCAGTAGTATAACAACATAATAAATGACATTAAACTTATTATTGTAGCCTATGATCCGGGTATGTTTTTATCTCATTGGGAATCAATATAAATTAGATTTTGAAGGAAATTTCTGCTGCTGTAATCAAATCAGACTTATATCAAACCTATAATGCAATGTATTCAGACTTGATATAGTGCAAATAAAATCAGATTTGAGGTTGAATGTCTCATATTTGTTGATGTTATGATAGTAATTATCATTTCTATGTTTTAGGTAAATGATTTGGCATTAAAATTCAATCAAACACAAGCATAAACATTTAGAAATCAGAACTCAGTCACTTTGCATGCCAAGTGCTTGACAAAATGTCAAACAGCCCAAACTCAAAAATCACCTTAGAAAGGAGGAGGAAATATTTAAAAAATCAAAATTTTAAATGTTTTTTTAACCCAGGAAGCTCCCTGTCCGCAGGGGATGACTAGTCATCCCTGGTACGACGAAGGACGTTCCCAACGTCCCCCATCCATACCGGTGACAGGAAACCATCCCCAAAGGACAGGGGATGTTTCCTTCCATTTCCTGCTAGTTGGGTTGTTTCGGGGATGGCTAGGGGACGTCCCCTTTGCGTCCCCCATCCCGAGGACAACTGGGGATGGGGACAATGGGTTTTGGGGCAGGGGACGTGTCCCCGTGTAACACAGGTTATAAGGTGGCATTTTTTAGAAAAGGTGAATAGTTCACATATTGGGTGTGCTTGTGTGGGAATAAATGTTAAATTTTAAAGATTTTCTTAAATAAAGAATTTCAAGAAACGGGTGGCAGTTACTTCTGGGTAGCAGAGGTAAAGAAGGGAAAGTTTCCATTCTGGAGGTTGGGGGGGGGGGAGGGGGGGGGAATCTGGTGAAGAGAGTTTGATGTAGTAGTGTGTAGAACCATTTGGGGACAAAAACCTCCAAACAGGTTACCATCTTCGAGCCTGGAAGAAGACTCTTGGATGGTGGAAACAAATGTAGCCGATGTCTGTAATGGAGATTTATTTATCAAAAGTTTCTGAATGAATTCAAGTTTTAACAGAACTATAGTTCAGTTGTTATCGAAGTGGCTTCAAATTTTAATATTTAGATATGGACGAGTGATATTTATATTAATCCGAACCTGAAGAATCAAGCATTCACAATCTAGGCAAAGTTGTTTGATGGCATTGACAAGGAATATCCAACTATTCTTCCTTGTTCGTTGACCTCTAAATTATTGCTACCATTGTTTCCATTGACTCTATTGTTCTCTCCAATATGATTGTTTTGGGGCTGCAGATTGATTTGCGATGCTTGTTGATCCATTCTTGACAACATCAAATCAATCATTCCATCGAATTTCTTCTCCATTCTAGCTTCTCTCTCATCCATGGTCTGTCTAAGATTTTCAGACATGGTTTCAACAGCTGCATCGGAACCCTCAACTGCTTTACCAGTCTCTCTCAAAGCTTCTGAAAGTGTCTCTGCCTCTGGAACTAATGGATTACAATACTGAGTTCTGACTTGCCCTCTAGTGTAGTATCTGACTTCTCTATCACTCATCTGACAATTGAACTCTACAAGTCACAGGTTGGCAAGATCTTGGCTTTGATACCACTGTAATGTTCCGGGCCAAAAAATTTCAATTTTTCACAACACAACAGTGTACCCGTTAATGTTAGCCAAATCCAAACCAACTGGAAAGTAACTCTACGCCAAGAATGCACACCAGGATCCCAATGTCGGGCAAGGTGTGAGCATATGGCGCTAAGGATCGTTAGAGTTCAACTAAAAGAAAAGAACAATACTAAAAGAAGCTCGACCACTTATTCAGCGGGAGCGAAAGTAAGAACAATACTGAAATAAAATAGCTCAACCACTTATTCGGCAGGAGTGAATTACAAAATGGAAAGAATCTCCTGCTCGAGGCAGGCATCCACTTATGCAGTGGGAATACTCCACTTGATAGTGGGTGGAAAAATGAATTACAATAAGCTCAAATCATTGTCTAATTTGCAGATAAATAAATGACTGGTCAATACTACTATTCTCAATCTTACACTGTTATAATCTGCAAAATTACAAAGATTATTAACTGAAATAAAGCTGCAAATGATATGGAATGATTTCTCCAGCCTCTTCACCTCTCTGCAATGCAAACACAAGCCAAAATCTGAACTAAGAACAAACTGAAATCTATGACCAGCAAACTGAAACTTTCTAACCAGCAACAAGGATGCACCTAAATGCTCATAACTCTCCCAAAACCCAACCAAATGGACTGAAATAAAATGCAAAAGCTACTAATGATGAAGGCGCCCAAGAAGCAACACAAAAACCAATCAAAATGTCTGATATTTATTTTGCACGAATTCCAAGAACATCTAAGCAAATGGTACGACCTTCCTAGAGGGGCGAACCTCTACCAAAAATCCATTTCTTCATATTCAAATCTGCAAATGCACAAGAAGGATCACCATGATAGAGGAAAAGATATCCGTAACACCCAGAATGAAAATAAAATCACCTAGACTCCTGCAAGCAAAAACATCATTCAACCATGACTGTAACCAGCAACACAAAATTGTCAAAAACATTAGAAAACTCCATCTATAAGCTCAATTTGCAATCTCTGAATGAGAAACAATCTCATTATCAGCTAGGTGTTATCTTTCAAACACTAAGACTGATCCTTGCTAGGAGGTAAGCATCCCTCGAAGCTACAAGTCTGCAAGCATTTTGGTGGCAATTCGATAGCATAAACTCTAGATGAGAAATGAGTGACAAGAGGTCTCCTTTTATAGAGTCTGAGAGGTGACTCTTCATCTTCTCAAGTGGGACGCCCTTTTCCTTTTTGCAAATAATTTAATTTTAATTGCTATCCTCTCTTCACTTTTGGCATCCAGAGTTGCTGGAGGAAATATCAACTCAAAAAGATTAAAGTTAATCCTCAAAAGTGGCATCCAAAATATCAACCATGAAATACATTATAATGTCTCAATGTGGCGTCCACCCTCATGGACCCCTTCAAAACAACTTAAAGTTATGTTGCTAGGCCAAAGGAGCCAAAAATTAAAATAAAACATTATAACTTTTAAATAACTCATTTCCCCAAAAATACAACATCAGAAAGCCAAATTCAGGAATACTCAATTGCTCCACCAAAAGTAGAAAGCTCTTTGTGCTAAAGCCAATCATCATACTGCTAAAAATAGTAAATTTTGAAAGGTAGTCCAATGCCCATGCATGCTATACCGTTGCGAAGCTCTCTAAAAGCCCAAAAAGAATCTGCAATCCAAAACTGGGAACTCCATCATACAAGCCTCCAAAAATGCCAAAACATCCTCCTAGAAAAATAGGAAACCCTAATTTTTGCTTTTGAATAGCCTACGGGTCTCCGGAATAGGCTAACAGCCAACTGCACTAATCACTGACGAGAAGGGGGCATACATTGCGCAAGTCTAGGCAAGTCCTATAAATCTAGTTTGAATGCCTGGGGATTTACTGTGGTAATACTTTTTTCAACTAGATCACATTTCAAACAAGTTTTAAGTGGTTTCACCGATGATTCCATGCATGTGACCTAGATTCATCTATATTGTCTATTCTTATCGGGGTGTATAGGGTAGACATAGTTGGATTAGATCTAGAGATCAATTTCTCTTGCACCCAATTAAATGAAGTTGGTTGATTAGACATTAAACCCAATCAATCTGTAACATCCCCTTTTTTAAAAAATTGTGTTATTTAATTACAGCCAAACTATAGTTAGCTATTATACTATTGTTGATCATGTGAGACAATTCTTAAGACATTTTTTTAAGAGTTTAATTGAGGGTTTTGCATGGGCACTCGCACAAAGCAAATATGGATAAGTATAATATGGGTTGAATACACCATAAAATGTCACAAGGAAACTCAATACCCAAAATACTAAAATGACTAGGACAACCACCCAACAAAAGATGCGCCCACCAATAAAAAATAGACAAAAGGCCATAACTAAGAAAAGTATCCCCACAAAATTAAGTCTTTCCATCATTTAAATGATAGGAGGTGATCTAAAACAAGGTTTTATAATTTTTTCAAAAGGAGGGGATCTAGTGTAAGCAAAGAAATAATGTCCCATTCTCTAAGAAGATCAATAAATTTCACCATGAACAAATAATGGTCAATGCTAGCATTTGCTAGATAATTGACAACCCAACCACATTCCCTATACCAAATCCCAAAATAAATGGCCTCAAATCTTTGGGCAATCAAACTCAATTCTTCAATGATATTCCCCAATCTCCAATCTTTCATTGAATTTTTCAACAATTCTTGGATAACTATCACAAAATCCCATTCCACTTCCATCTTTCTACATCCCAAGGCTACAACGAACTTGAGACTTAAAATCACCAAAGTTTCTGTCATGTCCCCTTCTGAGTGACATCTCTCGGAGTACAGGATTGGCCTATTACACGACCCTCGTAGGCTGATAGACTGGATAGAGGGTCACTTTGGAGCTTGGCTCAGCTTCAGTTAGCAGAGATTGATCAGTAGTCTTTCGTTTTGGCTCAATCGGAGACTTTTTGCTGAATTGCTATTTTTAGCAGTTCCGGGCAGGCAGTGTGGGACCCCTGCTATTTTTAGCAGTATGGCTTTGGCAGTATCCGGAATCACTTCAGAGTTCGTCAGCATCAGACGGATCAGTAATCAGATGAGTAACGAGGGAGATATTAATATTTAATTATATTGATTAAATATTAATTATTTAATGATTTATAATATAAAGTTATAATGTTATATTATAACTTAAGTGATTTGCCTTGAGGGGTGCACCCATCATCAGAAGGGGCCAAAAGTGATAATTAAATTATATTGAAATATTCAGCTGTGACTATTGAAATATTAAAAGATTAAAATATGAATATTTCATTAAAACCCTATTCTTAAGGAAATCGCACTTTTCAGCATAAAGAGGGTTTTGCCTTGGGTTTTGAGCATTATGCCATTTTTATGAATTGAAATTGATCAAGTTTTGTCTGAGCAAGAAGCTTTAGGGTTTCAAGTTCGAAATTCTTTGGGGAACGAGCCATCTCCATCGAAGCAGTTTAGAGGGTGTGAAATAACATCTGATTTATTGCCAGCACAGAGGTTTCTTCATCCAGGAGAGATCACAGACTTCAGAGATTATTTATTTACAGAGTTTCAGCTTAGGTTTCATCTGGAAAACTTACTGCAATCAAGGCGCCCTTTCTTATTGATATTCTGGAGGCTTTAAAGGAAGCCGTACCTATTCTATTTGCTGATGTACCTGGCCGTACCATTCTGTACCAGGCCGTACCTCTCCACAAAGGGGCGTACCACCTTCCAGAGGCAAATCGCCTACTTCAGCTTCAGTCTGCCATTACCAGTTTGGGCGCATATCTTCCTGGCATCATTGAGGATCACCAGACAGAGGGAGAAAGGAGTGATCATTGCAGCCGTACCAGATTTCTTCATCTACAGCTCGCTGATTTTTCCAGGTTTTCTCAATAAAAATTATTGTTTTCTTATTGCACGTTATCAGACATTTTTGTAATCATCCTGGAAGAGTAATAAATGATCTGGCATAAGTATTTGCATTACATTCAGTAGATTCTCGGAGTTAGATAATCTTATTGAATTTATTTCAATTATTTGCAAAAGTCGTACCATTCATTTATTGTTCAAAAAAACTCAAAAATTGCAAAAAAAACCAAAAACGTCAGAAAAACATAAAACTTCAGTCAGAATCAGTATCAAGGGGAAATAAGGGTTTCTACAGTTTCCACTTTATTATTCAATTTGGTGCCCAAATAAAAAGAAACACCTTTGATAAAAAGACCCGAGGATATATGAATCCCAACACCAACACCTACTTAGCCAAGATTACCTCTTGTTGTTCCATCAAAGTTCAATTCATTAAAACATTAGGTGGTTTCTAATAAACAACATTACACTTAGATGAATTACCAATTACCCCATTAACAAGGCAAGGATAAGAATTTGCCAATTTTAAAGAATTTTATGTCCATGGAGGGAAAACTAAAGTTTTACATTTGCAAGCAACACATTAGCATAAGACAAAATAGCCATAGAGATTTTATTCCAACATCTTTCCCATGGAGAATAATTTTCCCTAAAAACCTACTGAATGCACCCTAACTAAATACTCACAATGAGCAATAGAGAGCAATCTTCCAAAGGGATCTCAACAAAGAAGTTTTAAGCCAACTATATAAGTGTTGTTCTAAGCTTGCAAGAAAATCAAAGGACATTTCAAGCTTGAGGATAAGGGTTGGCCAAATTTGCTAAGAGTAATCATAGTGCATCAAATAGTGATCAAATAATTCCTCTTCTTTCTAGCATAAGACACATCTTGAAAAACCATAAAAATCCTATTTTTAAAGATCATCCAAAGTGAGGATTTTGTTGGATCTATCCAATTAAAATAAAATAATTGCATTTTAAAGGGGATTTGCAACTCCAAGAAGATCCATGAGCCATTCTTAAAGGTGTGAACGTCACAATTTAGCTAGACTTCTTTGATTTCTCAAGTGGCACCCAGAAGCCTCTACCATTCAGATAAAAAGATAAGAGAGAGGATCACCTTGTCTTATGCCCCTAAAATAAGAAAAGAAACCAGCATGGCTGCCATTTACAAGGATAGAGAAACAGAAGTTAATTGCTATGTTAAAAATCCATTTTGTCCATTGAAGGGAAAACCTAACATTGAGAGAACAACCTCTAGAAATGACAAATCAACCTTATCATAAGCCTTCGTTATATCAACTAAATAGCCATACCATGTTGTTTCTTTGTTTCAAGAGAATGGAGAATTTTGTGGGTTAGAATGATGCCATCTAATATTTGTTTTGGACAAACAAAGTCACCTTGTTGTAAATAAATCAAGCCATGTAGAAGAGCATTCAATCTTTATGCTATAGATTTCAAAATGACCTTTTGAATGGTTTTTTTTCTAAAATCAACAAAAGATGAAGGGTTATCGTTCTTTGAAATGGGGGAAAGTCCATTTGAAATCTTTTAGCATGTTTTTTAGTTTTTTCTATTCATTTACAAAATTTATGAGGTGCTCACCAACAATCTACCAGAAAATTTTCATAAAAACCTATTTCGAAGTCATCTGGACCTAGAGCTTTAGCTTTCTTGAGAGAAAAAATAGCATCGTGGACATCTTCCTTACTAAAAGCAGCAAGTACTTTTCTATTTTGTGTTAGTGTTTCTTAGATCAGATTAAACAATGAAAGCACTTAGAAATATTGCAACACATAAGACAATGAACACAACAAGATACCCTGGGAAAACCCTCCTCTTGAAGGAGAAAACCCCAGCAAATGAATCTCTTATATAATGTAGCACAAGAGCAGAAATCTGCTTACAACTTAGGCCCAGCAATGGCCAATAATGAATACAATGAAGTCGCACCTCTCCTAGATGCACAAGATACAAATGAATATGTTCTTCCTTGAAATCGGATCTGCTGCTATAAAGATGCGAATTCTGCTCTGCTCTTTAATAGCGAACTTGCTTGAGGAAATGCGAACTTTTTAATGAATGATTACAATGACAATAAGACCTTGTATATATACAAGAGAGCCACCTCTTCAAAGTAGGTCGGCCTTCTCAAGTAAAACATAAATAATGATAAATACAATTAGGGTCGGCCCATGCAACAAATCATAAATGCGAATTATATTAGGGTCGGCCCTTTGTCATTAATAAATGTGTAGCCATGAATTAAATAGCCGAAGGCTACTTATTTAATTCATGTTCTTCTTCTTGGTAATTGTGCAAAGGAAGTGCAACGCGAAGCTGCTATAACATCAACACTCCCTCTCAGCTAGGGATGAACTTCCACCTGCACAAGACACATTATATCAGAATGAAAACAAAATAGAATATCACCTCATCATGATATCAACCATTATGGCTACCTCCATAGATGGTATGAACAAGTGCTCATCACTTAATGTGATGTTGTCACCTCAACGTGACTTTCACCATGGCTCTCCTAGAGGGTGATACACAAGCACAAATAAATCAGCACGGATTCCCTCACGTGATGCTGTCATGGAGTCACACACATGACATCCACCATGGCTCTCCCAAAGGGTGGAAACAAGGGCTTTCACCTCAAATCTCTCTCAATAGAGAAATGCATTATCAAGGGCTTGCACCTCAAATCTCTCTCAATAGAGAAATGCATTACCAAGGGATTTCACCTCGAACTTCTCTCAAAGAAGAACTCATTAAACAAAGGAACACTGATACTGAGACTCCCTCTCAGCTAGGACTTCATTCTCCACCATATCAAACTTGTCTCGAAGGTACACAAACATTATCCTGAAGAGATGCTTGATGAGAATGACTGCCATCTGCTCATCAGTGCTGATATACCTCAACTAAATATCATATGTTGTAATGTACTCGGCCTTAGCTGTACTCAGTGCCACAGAAGACTGCTTCCTTCTATACTAGGCCTCAACTGAAACAGCATCTAGAGCAACACAACCATCATCTTTAGGTTCAATAGGCTCCCTCTAGATCTTCAATCACTTGCATCAACCATTTGTCCTCATTGCCTGCAACGCTTGCCTTAGAAAGATGGTTTCCAATGCACTACTCTGTAGAGATTCAAGGTTGTCCTCTTCGACCGCATCTCAGATCACTATTCTGAATAGGTTTGCGGAGCTACCAATCTAGGTTGACTTGAGCAATCCAGAACCCAACTGCTTGAAGAGGTGTTGCAACAATTTAACATCCGGCCTTGCAACATTGCAACCCTTACTTATTCTCAACGAGTCATAGAACTCCCTCTTAAGGTTAATTCTTCTTTTTCCAAAAAAATGACTTCACCTAATTATTCAGTCTCAAGGCTGCAAGTAGAGTCTCCATCCTTCAACCAATAGGATGCATCACGCTCTTCTTCAAAGCAATCTCTTACGCTTCTGATTTATCCTGAAATCATTTAACAAGAGATTACTCACAGTTCATGGAACTCAACTATCTCAAATAGACATACTATAACTAGGAGTATACATGATTGACTATCTCAATAGCATGAATTAGTGGCTACAAAATAATTCATGAACATTATTCAACCATGCAATACTTCAAAAATCTCAAGAGTAATAGATAATTAATTCATCAATCATGACATGTCTTTCTTTCAATTTCTCGAAAGAGCTGATCTCAAAAGACAATCTTCACAAATTAGCATGATCCTACTTGCAATGAATAAATCTAAAGAATCTTATCACAGTGATCACTATTTACTGGTCACACATAACCCTAAGTAAATAATGTCAGATTTGCACAACTCAACAAATTGAATTTTAGCCTAGAATAGTAAATGCAATCAACAGGAACAAAGAATACTTATCTCTTAAATATTCTGAAGGGTGGACACGGTATGATACGCTGCTCTTGCGCTTAGTACACAACCTTCACAGCTTGAACATAGGCCCATGACTAGAGTAGAAATTCACTAGAATCATTTTGGGGAGAGATCTCAATCACATCCGCAAATGAAGCATGCTGATTAGGCCTGGTAGGACAATCCTTCGCATAGTGACCAAATTTGTCACATCTAAAGCATTGAACACGAGAGAGGTCCCACTTCTTCTTGAATACAGGAGCACTGTCTGACCCATTATCTCGATTGCTTTTAAAGAATCCTTTCTTTGTTGAATGAGAGGCGAGAACATGTAAATCTTCATTCTTTGAATTTTGACCAATACCCCTTGCCGTTAGTCTCAACTCCTCTTGAATGCAGTCAATCCTCAATCGATCAAACTTGGGAAGTTTAGATCTTGCACTGATTCCTTGAATAAATGACTCCCATGAAAGCGGAAGACCATTGAGAGCAATCATGGTCAAATCTTTGTCATCAACAATATGACCAATGGTAGAGAGTTGATCTCTCAATTCGGAAATCTTCATGAAGTAGGCGATGACAAACTCTTCTTCCGCCATTTTAATGTGAAGTAGTTGTTGCTTCAAGGTTAGGGCACGACTGGTGTTGTTGATTTCGTACATCTCTTCCAATGTTTTGAACATCTCCCTTGCAGTATCCAACTTGAAGACAATCAAAACAATATGATCCTTGATGGAATCAACCAACACTTTCTTTGCCCTAGTATCTTTCTTCCTCCACTGCAACTTCTCTTCTTCCTCCTCAAGTTCGGGACCTTTTGTTTTCACAAACTCAGCCAAATCATTCTCTTCCAATGTGAGCATGATCCTGAACCTCCATGATGTGTAGTTCGAAATCCCTTCGAGTCTATCCTTGATTTTCAGACCATTCACCATCTTGAGAAATTTGAAAATAGGAGATAGATTGAAAAAGAATAAAGTGAGTGTTGCAAACTAAATGTGATCACGATCTTTTTCACACCCGCTCTGATACTTTGTTAGTGTTTCTTAGATCAGATTAAACAATGAAAGCACTTAGAAATATTGCAACACATAAAACAATGAACACAACAAGATACCCTGGGAAAACCCTCCTCTTGAGGGAGAAAAACCCAGCAAATGAATCTCTTATATAATGTAGCACAAGTGCAGAAATCTGCTTACAACTCCGGCCCAGCAATGGCCAATAATGAATACAATGAAGTCGCACCTCTCCTAGATGCACAAGATACAAATGAATATGTTCTTCCTTGAAATCGGATCTGCTGCTATAAAGATGCGAATTCTGCTCTGCTCTTTAATAGCGAACTTGCTTGAGGAAATGCGAACTTTTTAATGAATGATTACAATGACAAGAAGACCTTGTATATATACAAGAGAGGCACCTCTTCAAGGTAGGTCGGCCTTCTCAAGTAAAACATAAATAATGATAAATACAATTAGGGTCGGCCCATGCAACAAATAATAAATGCGAATTATATTAGGGTAGGCCCTTTGTCATTAATAAATGTGTAGCCATGAATTAAATAGCCGAAGGCTACTTATTTAATTCATGTTCTTCTTCTTGGTAATTGTGCAAAGGAAGTGCAGCCCGAAGCTGCTATAACATCAACATTTTGGTCCTCAATAATCAAATGGGAGATATTTCTTAAGAAAGGGGATAGATCTTTCCTCCCTTAACTTGCTTATAGAATCCTACTAAGAATTGTGATCATTGTGGAAGTTGCATCCTAAGAACCCTCATAACCTAGGTAAGAAGGATTAGAAAAATTCTCATCTCCTCTTGACCAAGTTAAACATTAAAATACAATTTACGAGTGTTAATATACTTTTTTATTCTTGCTAAAAGAATTCTTGATTCGATTCTGTGAAATTTTTTGCATCAACGTTTCGGATCACAGAATGTGATCCGAAACGTTGATGCCTCTGTGATCCGAAACGTTGATGCAAAAAATTTCACACAATCGAATCAAGAATTCTTTTAGCAGTTATCAATATGGATTGTGGAAACTTGTTATATTTGAGTTTTTATTCTTGTTCACAAGTTAACCTTGTTTTTCAAGAATTGGTTGGAAACTTGATTTAGACACTTATCAACACCCTAAGCATTACATTTTGGGATTGAATAATGTTGTACCCAAACCAAAATTTTTGCTTCATTAAGGCATTTTGCTTAAAATGGTCTAAACCTTGTAAAAGTGGGGTCAAAACTCAGTTTTTGGGCAAATAAAGTATGGGCTTTTAGTCAATGTGATGCCAGGAAGATACTGGCAAAATTTGAAAATTTTGAAAATTAGGGTTTCTGAAGTCTATTTTTAGCCCGAAACCCTAAAAAATAAGAACTTGTCAGAATTAGCTAAAATTAATTTTGATTGGCTTATTTCACATCACGATCACAGTGGTGAAGTCAGTTTCAGTTAAAAGTCAGTTTAAGGCTGGTGGGTAGTTATAACTTTTTCAGGAGAAAAGTTAGGACCTCTGAGGTCATTAATGGCAGTTGGCCAGTACCAGGTGTTAATATCTAAGCCTGAAACTCAAAGAAGAACACTCTACGATGAAAGATGTTGAAAATTATGCTTTTTGACGGAGGAGATTTTCAACGAGGTAAAAGTACTGTGAAATTGGCTAAGTCTGGATTGAAAATATTCTAAGTTTGGAGGTCAAAAGCGCCACTTTCAGCTAGGGGCGCCCATCATTATGGAAGCTGTATTCAACTTTTTGTGAGATTTTCTACCAAGATGATTTCTTCAGTTTCCTGATAGCTTCGCAATGAGCTAGCCAGCCAGTCCGACGGAGGAGTAAAACGCCTGAAAACGTAAATTCAGTACAGAACGAGGGAAATACAAAGTAGATGACTTTGAAGAGAAAAAGCGCCCCTGGAGGCCAGGGGCGCCCATCTTTTGGAAGATTCAAATGAAGTCTTTTGATCAAGTGACACCAAAGAAGTTTGTTTTTATTTTTGGTCCAGCTCCGCGACGCATCTATCAGCAGGTGAATCTAAGTTGCCGAGTTGCCGCCATCAGTGGTCAAACTTGAGGTTCCAGACTTGATCAGAAACTATTCAGAAAGGACAAAAGCGCCCCTGGAGGCCAGGGGTGCCCAAGGTTTTAAGACCTTAAATGAAATCTGTTTGATGATTTCAGATGCTCATCTCGTTCGTGTCAGCGTCAGCTTTCCGTTCCCTGTCTCAACCAGTTCAGAAGATGTCTTGGCAATCCGCAGCTGGAAGTTAAGTAATTCTTGGTCAGTTACAGTAATGGTTGACAGTGGTTGGGAAAAGCGCCCCTGGAGGCCAGGGGCGCCCATGATTTAGGAAGGTTTAATGATGTTTTTATACAAAGTGTTCATCAGGAGCCTTTGCTTAGAATTTAGTCTGCTCCGCAGTGAGCCAGTCAGCGTGTTCTGAAGTTTTGTCAAATACCGGGAAACATCAAGTGAAATATGGTCAAGTTATCAGTGAAAATGATGAAAATGCCTGAAAATATTCTAACACTGAGGTCAAAAGCGCCCCTGGAGGCCAGGGGCGCCCATCTTTTTGAAGCCTCAGATGGTTGAATTTTGAATTGCCACCTCAAGGAATCTTCTTGTCAGATTTGGTCCTGCTCTTCATCGAGATTGTCAGCCAATTGATCTGACGTGACAGTCAACCAGAATCAGTGATCGAACATGAGCTTCGTTTGAGGTTTTAGATTCTTTCGTTTGAGGTTTTAGATTCTAAATTTTCAGAAAATGTCTAAGTAAGGAAGGACGCCTAAAGTCAAAGGTTGACTTTTTTGAAATTCAAAAGTAGAAGTGCGCATGAAGAGAGTTTTCAATTTACCAAATTTAGATCTTCAGTTAAACTCTTTGCAAGTCGACTTCTATTTTACCTATTTTTAGTCATAACTGGCAAAAACTAGTTTGCATGCATTAGTTAACTGAGTCTTTCAAGGTGGCGCCCTAATTTGGGGTTGTTCTACATCCAGTTAACTGAGTTTGAAGCCAAATATAGGCCATGCGTGAGTTTTGAAGCACCAGTTGTACTTCAAGCGCCATTTCCAATGCTTGACATGCATTTCACATGCCTTAGAAGATATTTTGCTATATATTTTGCTAATGGCGTCCATTATTCTTCATCAGAGTTGACAAGAAACATCTTTCTTGAGCATAAAATTGATCTGCAGGTGCTACAGGTGTCAGATTTCAGTATTCTTCATAGCTACAGATTCAGATTGTTCAAGGGAAGATTATTTCAGACTTGGTTTCTATTTTGCATGCAGGTGTTATCAATTCTACTTCAAGCATAGGCGAATTTTTACAGAAGAAGAGAGAAAACAAAAAATAAAACTTCTATTCTTCTGTCTTACTTTCTTCTATTCTCGTCTTAGGTTTTCTTCGCATGTCAAAGAAAACGGCAGATTTTTCAGAAAAGCATCATCTGGGTTCGAGTTTTTCAGCATCAACAACAATACCCATGTCTTAGATTATTTTGTGAAAATTGCCCCGCTGCCTCTTTTCTAGAAGCACTGTGCTTTTTTCCAGAATTCTCTTTGCATGTGGGCCTAAATCACGTTTTTTCGCAAATCTGTTGATCTGGGTTGTTTTAGGATCCATTTCTACACAAAACCCATGTTCCAGATTTTCGCGGGAAAAATTGCCCCTAGCGCCCCTAACTGCCAATTCAAATCTCAACCGAAAACCTTTTGCATGCAAGCCTAAATCCCATTTTCTCGAAATTCTGACATTCTGGGTTGCATTAGAATTTGATTCTGCACAAAACCCATATCTTAGAATTTGTCCAAAAAAATTCACTTCCCCTTGCTATTTTTAGCCTATCCCCGAGCTTTTTCAGTTTTTCCAAAGTTGTCCAAACATACCCGACTTTACAGTCAAAAGTCTAGTTTTTCAGAATGTAGTATAATCCCATAGATTATAAGGCCAAACAGGTCTTTCTTCATAACTTTCTGAAAACTACCTATACCGACTTAAATCATGTTTTTCCCATCGTCAATCTGAACTCATTGGAGGGTATTAGCAGTACTACAATCAAAAATCTTGAACGTTCAGGGATATTTGCAGCGGCGTCCATTCCTATCTCAGTCTTTGATCTTGAGTTCGTACTTGCTTGTGTCAAGCATTATGACTCATCTACCAGACAAATCAGATCGACAGATGGAAGGATTATTTGTAGCCTTAAGCCGAGGGATATAGAAAAATGTTTTTCTATTCCTCCACGTTCAGATCATTTCGCTGTATCCATTTCAGATTGTGACAGAATATGGGAGGAGGACAAGGATAGATCACAGAAGAAAGTAGCTCAACGGTGGTTGAAAATTCAGAAAACCAACATGCCAAGGAAGATTGCACGTGGAGATTTCAAGGACGAGATTGCTATTTTGATAACTTTCCTTAACCGGTTAGCAGGTTCTGAAGACGCAAGTGTTTTCCGAACATGGATGTTCTACCTCATCTCACGAGTTATTGATAAAAAAGAAACATTTGACTGGGCCATGTTTATCAGCGAGTGTCTTCACCAGCAGATTACAGAGTTCCTAAAGATTCATGAATTCCATATGGTAACTTTTCTGGTTTACTTAGTTGCATTTCAAGGCAGCTTTAAATTATTAAAGACCGATGGAGTTCTGGGTGTTCAGCGAGTGTACGAATACTACCCTCAGTTGGAGTTTTCGAAAGCTGAACAGGACTTTACAGCAGTGAATGATCACTTTCTTATGAGAACAGTCAGAAATTTAGATAACGAGATGCATGTGAGGATTTCTACAGAGGCACAATCAGCAATGGAGAGTTGGGCAGATTGGTTTATCCAATTTCCTACTTTCACATATATTCGTGTATATGGATATACAGGAGAGCCTCTGATGCTACCGAGGTACCCATCGGATAAGGTTCTTTTCATGGAGTTCATGAGACAGGCACATGAGGTTCACACTTTTCTTCGCAATCGACATAAGCCAGCTTTCACCTTTCCGTTTGAGTTAGGTATTTACAAATGCAAAACAGCTGCTGATTGCAAGTTAATGGCACACGAGTTAGAGAAACTTCAGCTTGGGTGTTTTCCTCAGAAGCGTGCCTATGATCCGTTGGGTCATTATTCAGCAAGGTTGGAGCGAAATGTTTCACATTCGGCAGCGCTTGAGGACTTTTGGGTCAATTGTGAGGATGAATTTGAGGTGCGCCGTCGTCATTATTGTAGGCTTACTGTTCCACAGATTGCTGATTTCTTATCAGAGGATGTGGAAGGTTTGTCTGATGATGATGGCGAGATACTACTTCATTCATTCATTAGAGACCAAGTTGCTCGCCAGCCACTTCGCCAACCTGATTGGTATGTTCCATTGAACACTTCAGTGAAAGACTTATCCAGGTCTGTTATCAAAACCACCATGTACTTCCTTGAGAGCAAGCGGAAGCGAAGGGTGATCCCAGTTACAGAGCCGCCAGCAGTGGTAGTTTCTTCTTTACCTTCTACTTCTAGAGCTAAACCTCGAGTCAAGGTTACTATGAGGCCGCCTGAAGGGGTTAAGATGGGAATTAATTCAAAAGGAAAAAGCATCACCAAAAGGAAACAGGTTGAGAAGGAGCCAACACTTCCAGTTGTAGAGACAGTACTTCCAGAGCCAGTTATTCAGACTGAGGCCGGTTTGTCATCTCCAGGTTCACCTTTTTCAGCGCACTCATCTCCCATAGATATTGATTCGGAGCCTGAGATTTCGATACATGAGACCTGCATACCAGTGGATTTGCCAGCAGCTAATACAGTAGAAACGACTCCACCTCGAGAGGACAGTATTCCTTATTCATCTTGGCTCGAGAAGTCATTGGAGAGGGAGAGGCGTATGCCTTCATATAATCTTGATTTGTCTGATTTTGGTGAGCCCTATCAGAACAGGTTGAATAAGAGGGCCAGAAAGCAAATAAATATTGAGAAGAATCTTGAGGCAGAGATCGTCATAGAGGTTGCTACTCCTCCAAAAGATAAATACTTGGATGAAGTTGATGTTGGTGATTTTACCTTCGTCAAAACTAATCTGGGTAAGAATACTCGACACACCGACGTGAATCTATTCAGAGTCGTCGCGAGTAATCTAGAGGAGCGCATCATGAAAGATGGTGAGGATAAGGCAGTTCTCAAGGCTGAAATCAGACAACTTCGCAGGTACATCTCGGGTTTGCTTCATGGCAACGAGGGTCAAGCACCTTTACTTCCACAACTTCGAGAAACCGCCGCAGAGCAGCAAAAGATTCAACACTTGGTTAATCGAGGAAAGCTACTGGATACCTGGATTGAAGACTTTATCATTGCTGGTCGACACCTCCTCATAGAGCTATATCAGTTGAGGGTTGACGCACATAGTCTTCGCCAGAGAATTCAGGAGCTCGAGATTTGCATAGCCGAGCGTAAGCCGAAGGACCTGATTTTGATATCACAGCTTGCAGGAATCTATGACGCCATTGAAGCAGATGGAGATCAGAAGAAGGTCTTCACTTGGAGAGAATTATATCTTTGCAGGGTGGAGACATATGACAGGATTTCTGCTAAGATGAGCATGATTCAGGAAAAGGTTGTTGCAGCTCTTCGTTTCATCAGCGAGTACATCACTCAAATCCCATGTCATTATCGGCATGAGGATGGTACCTACGCCGAGTTAGAGGCAGTTCAAGCTGAGTTCGAAGAGTTAGTTCGTGATAACCTATGTGGAGGGCCAGAGGCGTCCAAGATGGAGGAGTTTACAATGCTGACTATCAGTTTCAAAAAGGTGACCACAGAGGTTAGAGATAGTCAGAGGGAGATCCGAGATGGAGACAAAGAGTTGGACAAGCAGATAATCATCGTGGACAGCGTCAAAGTGCCAGATGATGATACTATTGATAAATTCCTAGAGGAGATGATAAACTTGGAGTAGACGTTCAGTTAGACCATGCAGTTGCTTACAATGATGGATCATCAGAAGTAGTTAACTCGAGGCTTCTTTCCGAGTTAACTTACTGTTATACATTGCATGCATTCTTGTAAACATCTACATATACTTGGAGATTAGATTAGATCTTTTAGTTAACTGATGATAGCATTCCAGTTGACTTGCTTTCAATAAGGACGTGCATGTTGCACCTTGTCCATTTAGATTAGATGTTTCAGTTAACTGATGGTAGTTTTCCAGTTAACTGTATAGTTTCATTCAATTAGGGTTTAGGAATAAGATCTTGCATGTCTTGCAGGACTTTAGTTGACTCAAGGTGATTTTAGGGTTGCCTACACCTTGAAGTCTATAAATAAGAGCTTTAAGCTCATTTGTAATTTAACTTTTGCTTGATAGCATACATGCTGCGCCTACCTTGCCTGTAGTATTGCTATTATTGTATCTGTTCAAAGAGTAATTGCTGTTATAATAAATTGTTGCGCCTACCTTGCCTTCATGTTATTGTTATGGTGTTTATTCGATCTTAGTTAAATGGGGTTGCTGGTTTGATCGTTATTGCATGCGTGTTGCGTCTATACAATCTACTGTCCCAGTTGCTTACCTTTTGTTTTGTTGATTATAAGCCTATTCAGAAGAGCAAATAGTTGTGCCTACCTTGCCTTCATGTTGCGAAACTGTACTCAAAGCTTATCGTATGATGTGTGTTATAGTAGACTCATTCAGCCAAGCAAATAGTTGCGCCTACCTTGCCTTCATGTTGTGAAGCTGTACCAGGTTTACCGTTCATTTGTTTGTTTTAATAAACTTCTTCCCGGATTAGCAAATAGTTGCACCTACCTTGCCTTCATGTTGTGAGCCCGCACCTGGAGTTTATCGTACAATACATTCCTGCTCCATTTCCTCATGCTCTGTTTCTTGAGGAAATTGGATAGATATTAAAGAAGTTAGCTTAGTTGTAGTTACATGATCTGCGAAACCAGAAAATACTTAGCTGCAACGTTCTAGGTTTTCTTAACCTTGTGCCTCTACCAGCTGAGAACAAAAAGATAGGACATTAGTTTAGTTTTCTATTTCATGCATTCCAGCACAACGAGGGAGCTTCCCCTCCTAATATGAAGAGCACTCATTACGTAGTGTGCATAGCTGTCCGTACAAACTCACACTCCAAAGGTGTTAGTTCTTACGCCAACAAATAAAAATTGTGTTGATTTTTAATCACCTGGAAACGTAGAGAAAATTTTGTTGTTAATCAAAAAAATTGTTGATAAGTGGTGTTAGGTATTGTGCTAATTATGTGTGTGGAGTTCTATTTGACAGCCCCTACATGTATGACAAAAACACTGTGGACTTCCAAAGTTCCAACAAGTATTGCTTGTGCAAAGGTGGAGAGTACTTCCTATTGAATGCTTACAAAAGCAAGAAGGAGCATCCAGAGGTCTTGAATCTTGGAGCAAGGAGAATACTAAGTGGATATACCCAAATCATTCCTCTTGCACATAAGAGAAAAAATGTTGAAATCGTCTCTTTGAAAACCTCAAGCTTCTTATTAACAAAACATCCAAATAGTTGGAGATAGAGGTTTTCTAGAGCTTGGTTGGAACAGTGCAAGGTGAGATGAAAATCATGTCATCTTTCAAGGGGAGCATTCCTCTTTTCTTGAGCCTCTATAGCTTTGGAAACCGAAAGACTATTTGGGGGGTTGTGATATGATAATGAATCTGGCTTTTTTCTAGAGTCCATGGCAAAATAATCCTAGCCAAGAGGATGCGTGTGCCCTTGTGCCGTAGCTCCAAAAGCAGGGCTTCAGTAACATCAAAATCTGGTTATTATCTGGTATTTGCAAAGTAGAAAAAAATCGGCAAACCTAAAGTATAAGATTTTTTTTTTAAATTGGATTTAAAAAAAAACATTAAAAATTGTAGAGAAAGAGACAAAACCTACTTTTTAAAAAATTTAAAGGCATTTCCATATAATAGAGATATAGAGAGAATAAAATAGAGAGTTTAACCCATGAATTGTAGAAAATACGATTTTGTTGTTTATATTCATATCGTTGATTACATTGCATTGCACAAAGCATACTTTATAGTGCATAAATCATAACTCGATGGTTACAGTTGACAAATTTTCAATTACCATATAGTTTGTACAAAGTCAACCTATAAACTAAGCACGAAGTTCCAAAAAATCAAATGTAGTCAATGACTCTTGTTACTACAAATAGAGCTATGCTAGAGGGTTGCAAGTCCTGATGATGAAACTCCTGGTTCAAAGCCTCTCCTAAGTCATTCAACCTCATGACTATCCAAGTTGGCCTCTAGGATCTCAAAATCCTTATGCTCAAGAAATTCATTATAAATATAGAATCCTTATGCTCAAGAAAGTCATTATAAAGATAGTTTTCTTTTGTTGAGCAGACATCATAAATTACAAAACGGGAATCAACCGGTTCATATTTGTGATTTGACAATACTTGCAATTTCTAGAACAGTGTCAAAGACAGCTATATGAAGACTGTGAAAGGGAAATTATATGACAAAGGAAGCAATTGCAAAGTTCAACTTAATAGGTTTTGAATCAAATAGCTCAAGGTAGAGTAATAGAAAAAAATTGAAATCGAATCTTAAATCTCAAAAGACCATAAATGATATTGAAATGTTCTCATTAATAACTATTTTAGCAGATTTGTAAAAGAGTAAAGGGAATTTTAAATATTTTTCCATTGGATAATAAAGACCTGATAGTATAAAAGAAGAGAGAAACTATTTGAATGACAATTTTAGCTATTATTAAAGTAATTTTTTCTTGATTTTGCATATAAATGGATGGAGTTAAAAACATTGATGGACTTTGAGTTGAGAATTTGTTAGATTATAGATACAAGTTTCAATGGAAAATCAAAGCACAAGGAACATTCCCTTTCAATGGGACAGTTGTTGAAATCTACCTGGAACATTAATTAGAATATATATGAGGCCTACTTCGAAAGGGATTAAGATAAGCCCACAAGACTAGGGCATGACTTCTCTCAAGGAATGTATCAATTTTCCTGGTATCTATTTAACATGCATGAATGCTACATTATATATGTCTAAAGCATTCATGTACTGCTATTGTACTCCTTGCAGGCCTTATGAAACCCCATGTCTATGACGATTCTAAATGGAATGTAGTTCCCTAATAAGTGCAAGGCATGCATTTAAGCAGTGATTTTCACCAATTAACAAAGCATTAAGCCTGCAAAATATATAGGAAATTTAAACATAACCAAAACAATCCTTCATTTTGATATATATAATACTACTACAGTTCATTTTTTTCAGCACTACAAGCTGATTTTTATCTTTCCAATAGGAACCATTCTACTTCCGAATCCACAATGTCTATATATTCTTATGTATATAATTATGCTTTCCACTTGATTATACAATAGTTACTACACTACCACTTGTCATTAAAACTTGATGGCCAGTGTCAAATAGAAGCTCCAAATTATCACACTTTGTTAGCATCCGAAAAGGAAATTTGTGCCAACCTAACCTTGATAGTATAAACAACCACCTTGGTATTATTGTTGACAATTGAAATGTTAAAATTCTTTTCAATAGTCAAGATCACAAGAATTCCAAGGAAACAAACCTCTTGAGGTTGATATCAAGCCAATAGAGTTTCATTTCAATTTAGTCTAGCTTTCTATATTTAAATTTGGCAAGTACTCTTATAAGGTTAAGATATGTTAAAAAAAATAAGATAAAAGCCTTACTTAGTATTTATGATATTGTCTACTATTACCCACTAAATTGTGTCTTTGGATTCATATACATGAAAAGCATTACTACAAGCCTAAGGCAAATGACAGTAGTGTAGAATATAGAGAAAAAACCAGCACATCTCTTAACCATTCCATGTTAATGTCCTTAACATCAAACATAGAAGCATACCAAAGAACGTGTCTCTATTTTAATGTCCTTAACATCTATTAGAAATATATGTCCATTCAAGGTCGCCTACTTGTGATTTGCCTTAGCAACCTAATGAAATCTAGCAAAGCTTTGATCTAAACCACGTCCTGACGGCCAACACTCAATTCTATCCTTAAAAATCAATGAAAAACCTATATTAAATAGCAATTTCGTGTGGTTAGGGTTTCTCAACAAGTTGGTTGGGTGATTTTTTCACGATTTAAACCCTTAAAAATCGTTGAAAATCATGGCAGATTAAATCAAGATTTTTGGGGAAAAAATCATTACAATCGGAGATTTTTGCAATTTTTTAAGAATTTATGCTTTTATGGGTATTTGGATTCCTTTTGAATAAACAAGCAATGTCAAAAAACATAACACGCCATTTCAAGTCCATATGCAAAAGTTATGGTTTCTAAAAGAAGAGTGAAAAGTGACAATTTTGAAAGCGTCAAGGCAGTTTTGAAAGGGACAAAACGGTCAACTCGCCCACACTCAAAAAAAGTCTCTGATGTTCCAAATTCTTTTTTCTTTTCATTTTTCTCAATCCTTTTGACTTCCTCATGTGATGTAAACCTATATTAATTCATTCCAGACCTAAACAGTGTTAGTTTTTATGATCAGATATATAAAACTGAAAGCAATCAGAAAATGCAGCACTTAAGACAATGAACACAGCAAGATACCCTGGGAAAACCCTCCAACTTGAGGGAGAAAAACCCAGCAAATATATCTCTTATATATTGATTTGATAAGAGCAGAATTCTGCTTACAACCCAGGCACAACTCAATGCTGATTTTGATACAATGAATAATTGAACCTCTCCTAGATGCGAATACAAATGAATGTATTTCTCCTTGAGATCAATCTGCTGCTACAAAATGATGATCTACTGCACACGTCTGAACTTCTTCTAGGAATGCGAATTAGATGAATGAACTTGATAATCGAATGAGTGAATGATCTCATGTATATATACAATTAAGAAGGATCGCACCCCTTCATGGTGAGAAATTGGCCTTATGAAGAAACATGTCCTTTTTAGAGAAGGCACAAATTTCAAGGAGAAGTCGGCTTTATTAATTAATTAATAATAATTAATTATTAAATCATTATTATAAGTGAAGCGCTCCTTCACATGCATGTTTATCGATATCATATAAATTGAATAGCCGTTTAGGCTACATTCAATTTATCTCTAATTCAAGGCTGGAATATATTGACCAAAGTTGTAACATCAACACTCCCTCTCAGCTAGGGAGGAATACTTCCAGCTGCACAAGACATATCACCTCATCGTGATGTCAACCACCATGGCTACACCCATGTGTGGAAAAGAGCATATCACCTCATCATGATATCAACCATCATGGCTACTCCTATGAATGGTATATGTGCACAAGTGCCCATCACTCAACGTGATGTCGTCATCTCATCATGACGTTCACCATAGATACTCCCAGAGGGTGAATAAACACAAGTACAAGAAAATCATCACGAACTCTCTCACGTGATGTTGTCATGGAGTCACACACATGATATCCACCTTGGCTACTCCCAAAGGGTGGAAACAAGGGCTTGCACCTCAAATCTCTCTTATAGAGAGAAATGCATTAAAGCAAATCATAGAAGATCACTGAAGCTGAGACTCCTTCTCAGCTAGGGCTTCATTCTCTACAATACCAAGCTTGTCTCGGAAGTACACAAACTTTACTCTGGAGAGGGGCTTGGTGAGAATGGTCGTCGTCTGCTCATCAGTGCTAATGTATCTCAACTGAATTGCTTTCCTCGATACCATATCTCTGATATAGTGGTATTTGATATCAACATGTTTGGTTCTGTCATGAAACACTGGATTGACAGAAAGCTTCACACAGCATTGATTATCACAATGAATGATAGTAGGCTCCAATGATTGTCCAAACAATCCTGCAAGAAGCTTCTGAAGCCACACTACTTCTCGAGCTGCCACACATGCTGCAATATACTCTACCTTTTCGGTGCTCAATGCCACTAAAGACGGCTTCCTGCTACACCAGGAGTTCATAGCAGACCCTAAACTGAAACAACATCCAGAAGTGCTCTTCCGATCAGCAACACAACCTGCCCAATCAGAATTTGTATAACCATGCAGCTTTAAGTCCACACTAGAAGAATATCTCAAGCCATATCCAACTGTGCCACACAAGTATCTCAAGATATGCTTTGCTGCAACTAGATGTATTTGCCTCGGTTCACACATGAACTGACTAAGTGCACTCACTGTATAGCAAATATCTGGTCTAGTATTGACTAGATACATCAACGATCCAATCAATTGTCTGTACATAGTAGGATCCACCAGATCTAAACTAGTTGCAACCTCCTTAAGCTTCTGAAAGTTGGTCTCCATAGGCATAGACATGGATTTACAATCCATCATACCAAATCTCTTCAAGATGTCAATTGTATACTTCCCTTGACTCAGAATGATCTCATTTGGCTTCTGCCATCCTTCTAAGCCAAGAAAGTAATGCATGAGACCAAGATCCTTCATTTCAAATTCAGAAGCTAGCTCCTTCTTGCATTTGAAAATGAGGTGTTCTTCTCCAGTAAGAATTAGATCATCAACATATAGAACTAAGATCAATGCTTCACCATCAATTACCTTGAAGTAAAGATTTGAATCAGCATCATTCTTACAGAAACCCAAACTCATCAAGTATTGATCAATTCTTTTGTACCAAGCACGAGGAGCCTGCTTAAGGCCATACGATGCCTTCTTCAACCTGCAAACATGAGACTCCTTCCCATGAACCTCAAAGCCATCAGGTTGCTCAATACATACCTCTTCCTCAATTACACCATTTAGAAATGTTGTCTTCACGTCCATTTGGTGTATCTTCCATCCCTTAAATGCTACAAGAGCAATGATGGTCATGACGGATGTATAACGAGCAACTGGGGCAAAGGTTTCCTCATAGTCTACTCCCTCTTTTTGAGAGAATCCTCTAGCCACGAACCTAGCTTTGTGCTTCTCGATGCTCCCATAAGTCACATGCTTGATCTTGACGAGCCATTTACAGGATACCACAGATTTATCTTCAAGTCTAGGTACGATGTCCCAAACATCATTCTTGAGGATAGATTGATACTCTTCAACCATAGCATCTTTCCATACTTGCTGACTTGAAGCTTCTTCAACACTGGAAGGCTCAGACTCAATCATTTGACTCATCAATGCAACATAGTTTGAAAACTTTAGAGGTCTTTTGCTTTCTCTGAATGTTCCTCTAGGAGCTGCAAATTTTGCTGCCTCTTGCATTGTTTTCCTAGCCCATAGAGGTCTCTTTCTACCAATAACAATGTCAGTAGGACCATCAATAGGTTCCAAAGGCACGACCGATTCATCATCTTCATTTGGATCAGTAGACTCCCTCTGAATCTCAGGAGTATGGTCAACTTCCATATCCTGGGAAGACTCTTGGTCTTCATTGTCTATCTCCATGTGATGAACTTTGGATCTCTTGAATGCAACATCTTCTTCAAATGTGACATCTCTGCTGATCTCTATTAGTTTTTGTCCTGGAATGTAAATTTTGTAGGCTTTTGAAGTCTCACTGTAGCCAACAAATATTTTCTTCTTGCCAGATGGTTCCAATTTTGTTCTTTTATCTTTAGGAACATAAATATACACAAGACAGCCAAATATCCTCAAATGACTGACTTCAGGCTTTACACCTGTGAAAGCTTCTTCAGGAGTCATGTCCTCCAAGATGCGATGAGGGCTATGATTCAGAACATACACAGCTGTCCTAGAAGCTTCGGCCCAAAAGGAAGATTTGCAGATCCTGATCATGAATCATGGCCTTAGCTGCTTCTACAATAGATCTATTCTTCCTTTCTACTACACCATTTTGTTGAGGATTATAGGGAACACAAAACGCCCTCTTAATCCCTGCTTCAATACAAAAGTTACGAAAGCTTCCAGAGATGATTTCTCCTCTGTTGTCAGATCTCAAAACTTTGATCCTTTTCTCGGACAAGTTTTCTACTTGAGCTTTGAATTCCTTGAATCTTTCAAGTACTTCCTCAGATTCTTTAATCTTTAAGAAATAAATCCAAGTCTTTCTAGAGTAGTCATCAATAAAAATTACATAATACAAGAAACCACTCAAAGAAGTAACAAACATTGGACCACACAAATCAGAATGAACAAGATCTAGAATGCATTTAGATCTACTTTCACTATTATGAAAGGGTCTTTTAGTATTCTTACCCAATGCGCATCCTCGACAAGTACCTTCATGCTCCTGGCTCGATTTAGGAATGTCGGTGACCATCTTCTCCAAGGTAGGAAGTGCACGGAAGTGAATGTGAGCAAATCTTCTATGCCAAAGCTCACATGAACTTGAAGCATCATGCAACAAGGCTTGTAGAGGACGGGTGGAGAGCCTGTAGAGATATTCTTGTCGAACTCCAATCACACTGGCTGACTTGATGTTAGAGTTCTTTGGCCATGCAAGAACTTTTCCTTCAAAGAATGCTACTTGATATCCATTATCCTCTAAGGCTGAAATTGAGACAAGGTTCCTCTTGATGCTTGGTACAAATAGTACATCACTCAACTGCAAGGTGATGCCTGAATCTAAGTGAATAGTGGAGGTCCCAACGCCTTACACAAAATAACATGCATCATCTCCAATTATGACTTGAACACTTGAATCTCTCATCACCAAATCTGAGAGAAGTTCTCTAAACCCAGTGATGTGATGAGAGGCGCCACTATCAATCAACCAAGTGTTGCTATCCGTTGGAACGTTAATTGATAAAGAAGAATAGAAAAGGAATTCCCTTGAATCCTTTTGAGGAGAGATCTCATTCACATCCGCAAATGAAGCATGTTGCTTAGGCCTGGTTGGGCAATCCTTTGCATAGTGACCAAACTTGTCACATCTAAAACATTGAACGCAAGATAGATCCTCCTTCTTGAATGCAGGGGCACCATCTAACCCTTTATCTCTATTCCTCTTAAAGTATCATTTCTTTCCTCCTTTTCCTTTCTTCTTCGAGGATTGAGCGGAAAGAACATGAACGTCTTCATGTGTAGAGCTTTGACCAATGCCTCTTGCAGCCAACCTTGATTCTTCTTGAATATAATCTGCTCTCAAACGATCAAACTTAGGAAGTTTTGATCTCGCACTGATTCCTTGAATGTATGACTCCCAAGATTTAGGAAGACCATTGAGAGCCAACATAGTCAAATCCTTGCTATCAACAATATGCCCAATAGTAGAGAGTTAATCTCTCAACTCGGTGATCTTCATGAAGTATGAGATGATGGATTCTCCTTTCGCCATCTTGATATGATGAAGTTGTTGCTTTAATGCAAGAGCTCGACTTGTGTTGTTGATCTCATACATTTCCTCTAAAGAATTGAACATATCTCTTGTTGTTTTCAACTTGGAGATGATTGGCACAATGTGATCTTTTACGGAATCAACCAACATATTTTTCGCCTTAGTGCCATTTCTCTTCCATTGAGGCTTCTCATTCTCTTTGGTTGATTCAAGAACTCCGTTCCCCACGAACTCAGCTAACTCATTTTCCTCCAAAGCGAGCATCACTCTAAACTTCCAGGATGCGAAGTTTGATGCACCCTCAACTCTGTCTTCGACCTTGAGCCCGTTCACCATCTTGATGAAAGGATAGATGCAATTAAGGATGAGAACAATAATGGAAGATAATGCTACTTATATAAATCAGATCTAATCTTTCCTTAGACCTGCTCTGATACCATGTTAGTTTTTATGATCAGAAATATAAAACTGAAAGCAATCAAAAAATGCAACACTTAAGACAATGAACACAGCAAGATACCTGAAATATCCTAGGCAATTTTTTCCATTTTGATTACACAGCTAAGTCACCCATTAGCGTTAGTGTAAACATAAATTTGCTGAAGGGAACCCATGACTTTCTGATCAACCCAAATCCCAGTATGGGCAAGGTGAGAGCATACTCGAAGGGGATCGTTAGCCACAAGAACTTGCTGAAAATAACTGAAAGCAAAGCAATCACTCTACCACTTATTCAGCGGGAGCAGGTTGACGGCTCAGCCGATCAGCAACATGATAATGCAGTACAGTAAAGTAATAGGCGGCAAACCGACCTCTTCCACAATCGTGGGAATTACAATGAGTTAAGTAAGAATGAAAAATGGCTGACAGTACTACTGTTCAGCTTACAATATCATAGAAAGTCTGCCAAGCATACGTGATTAGAGAGTATATCATGCTGCAATAATTGTAAAGGACTCCTCTATACTCTTCTAAATTTTCAAGACTTAAACTCAACTCCCAAACCCCATTTTTACCAATCTGGTTATGCAGACCTGCACAGAAACTGCAGAATCAGCAACATAGAAAATCACATAAATGAAGATAACTTCTTCAAAACTCGTCCAAACTCCATGAAGTAAACTGCAATATATCTTAATACTATAGGCGCCCAAGATGAAAGCCCAAAACAGACTCAAAAGACCTCAGATTATTTGGCACGCAAAACCAAGTAAACACATAAAGGTACGGCCAAAGAGAAAGGGCGATTTGCTCTATAAAATTCAATGCTTGGATATAAATTCTGAGATTTGGAGGAAGGGGTCGCCTCAACCTTCCAAATGCATTTCCTCAATACCCATAAGCAAAATAAAATCGTCCATAAACATATGATTGATTATCTAGATCAGCCATAGGCAAACAGCAACTGTAAAAATGACAGAAATACATGAACTCAAACTCCAAAATGCAAAACAGTAAACTAGAATCCTACTCTCAACTAGTTGCTATATTTCAAGCAAGAAGCCAAGCCTAGCTAGGAGGTATGCATCCCTCGAAGCAATCCCAAAACCATTCCGGCAGCATAACTTTGCATAATATTCAAGATGAAAAACATGAAGAAGAGCACTCCTTCAAATAACATTTGAAGATCATCCTGGAAGCTTCCAGAAGGTGCGCTCCACTCAAAGGTTGTGTTACACCTCGGAATTTGTATAGTTACTATTCTAGTAATGCTTAGAGCATTCTGATTGTAAGAAAGGTTTTGAATGAATAAAATGTGATTGAACCTTGTTATCAATATGAAAATCTGTTTACATGTTATGATTGGCTCATTCTGTATTCTTGATTGATGTTATTCTTGGATAAACAATGAATAGAGGAAAGTAATTAGTCTTGTTTTATATATTTGATTTATATATACTGCAAATATTGTGAGCAATTGACTGCCGTGGTTTTGTGCCATGGATGCAGAAACAGGAACTATTCCTCCAGGTGGAGGGGAAACATCACTTGGGAAGAGGAACTTGGTTGGCTAACCAGTAAAGTTGATCATATGAGCATACACACACTTCACTGAGGGTTTTAGGAACTGAGTCAGATTAAGTTGTCATGATAAGTCATCCTTAGGCTTAGGAGTTTCTGATTACTTCTTTATGCTTTATGAGTGGTGCTCCTTGATTGACTGACTTACTGTTCTGTGAACCTTGAATGTGAAATGTAAACTGATAAGTTACTGATGCCTGGAATTTACAGTTAAATGTATATATACGTGTTTGTACAATTACGTCTATTAAAGGTGCTCTGATTGGCCTATAATAACGTAATTGGAAATTTGAAAATAAACATGTATAGATATATTTAAGTGTAAACTGGGTAAGATTATTAATATATTTAATATCGATATTATTATAATTTTACCGATAATATAATATATAAATATATCTAATGTAATATTCAAATATTATATAGATATATTTATATATTTAAATAAAGGTAAATTAAAAACTATAATAATGTTATATTGAATATAATACAAAATATATTAATAACATTTTAATGTAAATATTAAAATGACTAAACCTTTGGAAAGATTTGAAATAGACTTACAGTCTTTGGTAATTATTTTGCATTACCATACAAAGGAATTTCGAAATATTCAAACTTTGGAAAATACGTTGAAAGTATTAAATAAAGGAAAGGAATTTCAAAATTTTCTAGACCATTGAAAAATTCATGAAAAATATTAAGGAAAGGTAATGTTTGAACTATAGACTTTTAAAAGACTTAAAACAAATGTTTGAAAATCGCGGATTTCTTCCCGTGAAGAAATTGCGCGACTGTTTGAGCTGAGAATAATGGAAAATGGCAGCATTTGAAGTCCCGCGCCCAGTTCGCACATTAAGGACTTGGTCGCAGATGTTTAAAACGCCACCATTGTGGATGCGTGGGCGAAAGGAAGCTAAAAACGACTGTGTGTAACCCTTGACGTTTTCAACAGCAACTTAAAACACCATTTGTTCTTTCAGTCCGCCATTTCTGAGGGCATGGTTAATGATTAAACCTGTACGTGGTTGCTTCACGAAATTCACAAGTGATAAGTTGAAACATTCTTTGAAAATATGTTGAATCATCACTCATTTTTGCTGTGTGTCTGGTTATTCGGTTGCCACTGCACATTTTGACATTATCAAAGGAAGAGGTGTCGAATTCTCATGCCTACAAAGTAGTAAACATGAGAATTCGAAACCTATATATAGGTTCACTCTCATTGTTAGAAATCACTCATTCACTCATTCACTGATTCACTCACTCTCCTTTGCATTGGAATTACGAATTTCATACTGTGGTATTTTCTGTGTGTTAAATTCCTTTTTGCTGTTGAGTTTTGTGAGAGCTTTATTCACCTTCACTGCTGTTGCATTTTCAGTAAGCTGCAAACCATCATTACTATTAGATTGTGAGAGCCATTTACCATTTTGTGAAAGCCATTTACAATTTGAGACTGTATTGCTGAGAGCAACATTTCCTCATACCGAACTGCATCCACCTGGGAGTAGTATTTGTTCAAGTTGTGAGAAGTAGCTGGCAAGGACTGAAAAGGACGGTGGAGCAAGAACTGAAGCTACCGATCGAGCTCATTTCGCAAAAGGAAATCAAGCATGAGAAATATCTTTGTAGAACTTATGTCATTGATTTAAAAATGAGTTACTAGTTTGCTTGATTGTGCTTGCATTATGTTGTAGTATGAAAGGAAAATCATTAGGAAGCCTCTATGTTTCTAAGAGCTTGTTGAAATGGGAATAGCTTAATTTCCTTAGAAAAGGCTTATTGAATTTGCTTAAGAAATTGGGAATAGCTTAATTTCCTTAGAAAAGGCTTATTGAATTGGAAATAGCTTAAGAGCTTGTTGAATTGGGAATAGCTTAATTTCCTTAGAAAAGGCTTATTGAATTGGAAATAGCTTAAGAGCTTGTTGAATTGGAAATAGCTTAATTTCCTTACAAAAGGCTTATTGAATTAAGAAATAGCTTAAGAGCTTGTTGAATTGGGAATAGCTTAATTTCCTTAGAAAAGGCTTATTGAATTGGAAATAGCTTAAGAGCTTGTTGAATTGGGAATAGCTTAATTTCCTTTCAAAAGGCTTATTGAATTAAGAAATAGCTTAAGAGCTTGTTGAATTGGAAATAGCTTAAAAGCTTGTTGAAATGAATTAGTTTGAATTCATAGGAGATTTTGAAAAGGAATAACATAAAAAGGGAAATGTTTGATTACTTCTTAGTAAAAGTACCTTATGTTTTGTATTGCTTGAATACTGCTTGAACTCCTTAAATAAAGGAAAGGGACTAGTTATTTAATACTAGGACGAGGGTGGATTCAATACCAAGGTAGTCTAAAGCTTTAGAGTTAAATAGGTTAACTAGAGAAAGCTATGTACTCCATGGATAAAGATTTCCATGTTAGGAAGTACCAGAGGGACCCCTTGTTGACTGTACTCCATTTCCTGTTTAAGTAGTTGAAGTAGGAAGTCTAGGGTGATTGACTACCCACGGAAAGGACTCAACCTACGCGTAGGATAAGGCAGCCTTAAGTCAAACTAAACCTGACTTAGTGCAAGTGATAGATGACCGTCAGTATAAGTACTGCCGAAATGCTTTGGCCAAAGTAGTGTAGTATACCTAACGTCCACTTAGACTGTGAGACGAATTACACTGTCAGTTCACAGTAATCCAGGTTACATGCTAGATTGAGATTGTGAGGACACAAGGATTTAGTTATGTAGGATTACACACTATGCTCAGTTGGTCATACAGAACCGGTTACCCAACCAATCTCCTCGTAGAAGGGAGGGCCGTCTACTTAACAGTAAACGTGCGGGGGACCGCAAAATAAGTCCGTGGTTGGTGGAAAAGCACCTGAGTGATGTTTCTCCTCCACCATTAGACTTCTGATGAACCAAGGTTTGAAAGGGAAGATCCTGGACAGTCTTATTCCTATTTGCTCAAAAGCTTCTGAGCTATGTATGAACTTGTAAGATTCTTACCTTGCTTTTTATTTTGAAGAAAAGTAATCATGAAAGCGTACTCTGTTATTTACTTGGAAAATAGAACAATGATGTATTGTGTCATTTATTTCTTTATGATGAAATGTTCAATTAGAATGAAAAGAAAAGTTGTTTACTTTGTCATTATAAATGTATTTCCTTGTATCTTATTAGTGAAAGTAGAAAATTTTTGTTTATCCGATTTTGGGGTCGTTACAGGTTGTCATAAATTCTTGTTTGACCATTGACTCAAGGAGTGGCGTCCCTTTTTCCAAGTAAAAACCCACGCCACTTTTAACTTATTACCATCCTCACTTTTGGCATACCTTTTCCCAAGTCAGCAAAAATATAAAAAGGTACCAATTCACTTAACTTTTTGGATGAAGTGCCAACCCATAAAAAGGTCCTCTTTTTAAAATTAAAATTAAGTTGAGAAGCCTAGATATAATTAAAATAAGATATTATTTTAATTAAAACACTTATCTCTCCAGAACTGCATCCAGGCGCTAAACCAAGTACCCAACTGAACCAACTGATGAGGCAAGCCAAGAACGCTGAAGCCAACAAGACCACTGCCAGAAATAGAATTTACTAAAAATAGTAAATTCCGGAAGTAACTCGGATCAATATGCCAGATATACCACTGTGAAGCTCTCTGAAAACCCAAAAAAGAGCTGCCAACCAAACACCAAGATTCCAGAAGCACACTCCAACACAAGCTGAAACGTCCTCCTAGAAGATAGGAAACCCTAATTCTACTTCCAAGTAGTCTACGGGTCTCCAAGATAGACTAACGGCCAACTGTCAGGTCACTGTTGAGAAGGGGACATTACAATACCCTAGGAAAACCCTCCAACTTGAGGGAGAAAAACCCAGCAAATATATCTCTTATATATTGATTTGATAACAGCAGAATTCTGCTTACAACTCAGGCACAACTCAATGCCGATTTTGATACAATGAATAATTGCACCTCTCCTAGCTGCAAATACAAATGAATGTGTTTCTCCTTGAGATCGATCTGCTGCTACAGAATGATGATCTGCTACACACGTCTAAACTTCTTCTAGGAATGCGAATTAGATGAATGAACTTGATAATCGAATGAGTGAATGATCTCATGTATATATACAATTAAGAAGGATCGCACCCCTTTATGGTGAGAAGTCGGCCTTATGAAGAAACACGTCCTTTTTAGAGGAGGCGCAAATTTCAAGGAGAAGTCGGCTTTATTAATTAATTAATAATAATTAATTATTAAATCATTATTATAAGTGAAGCACTCCTTCACATGCATGTTTATCGATATCATATAAATTGAATAGTCGTTTAGGCTACATTCAATTTATCTATAATTTGAGGCTGGAATATATTGACCGAAGCTGTAACATCAACAAACGGGGCATTTCTTAGTCAAATTGAGGTCAAGTAGTTGGAAGTTAGAGTAGCATGGTTGCATTTTTTGAGTTTCTTTGTGACTATGCAAACCAAGTAGCAAGGCAATGAGGTTGGAAGAGTATTTTAGCATTTCTAGGAGCTGAATTAGAGTAGGTTCATGGTCGCATAGTTGGCACACTCGCGAAAAACTCACCGAGTTTTTTTGAGGTTTACTCGCCAAACTTAAAAAACGAGTTTTTAGTGGCGAGTACTCACCAAAAACTCGTGAGTCTGACAGAAAGACTCGGCTGCGCAAAACATAAAGTCAAAAACATTTTTTTTATGTTTCATTTCATTTCAAAATTGCACGATACTTTGTGTGAGGAGCTAAACCCCCCCAAACACTCCCACCCCCCCCAAGCAAGGAGATATCATTTCCAACGATTTGCCATCGAGGAGAGCAGATTCAAACGCCATTTTGTGTGGATTTTGAAGAGAAATTCGATTCACAAGTAGGGTTTTGTTTTTGTTTTTGCTTAATCATTTTCTTTCATTCTTCTTGCAAAATACTCATTCCAAATTGAAAAAAAGTCATGATAGAGCACAAAGAAACAATTTTTTTGCATTTAGAATCCAAAAAACAAGATTCATCACAATCTTTTGTTGATTTTTGCTGATTTTTTTCATTTTTTTCACTGTTTTTTGAAATTTTCAGACCTAGGTTCATTTTTTGTGTAGAATGATAAGATTAGTTAATAATGTTAATTTATAATTCATTTAAACACATTTGTATCAATTTAAATCAAATTTAGCTCTATATCTTTTAAGTTTTAAATTTTTAATGATTGAGGTTGTTTTCTAAATTATTTGTATTAAAAAACTAATATGTTGTACATATTTTTTGTATGTGTAGATTGATCATTGATCATTGAATACACACTATAATGGCTTTTTGCTCTAGTTCAACATCAGGTTCCGCCCCCGCCCCATCAATTTCCACCCCGCTTACACCATCATCATGGGTTCCAGGCACTCATCCTCTAGGGGCTAGAGACCCTACATGGAAGTATGGTGTGAGAAGGCACATACCTGGAACAGTTGTTTGCAGTGAGTGCAAGAATACATATCATGGAGGCATTAATCGCCTCAAATACCATCTTGCAGGCATTCCTCAGCATGATGCCAAGCCTTGTCAGCAACCCAAAGAAGAGATCAGAAGAGAGATGCTTGCACTACTTTCAATTGCTGAGGAAATAAAAATGCAAAGGGAGAGGGAAAAAAAAGCCATAGCTAGTGGACATGCGCATGCCCATGGTTAGACTCAGGAGCACGGGACTGAGCACATGGAGATAGAGTCAGATGAGGGAGATATTGGCATTGTGGGCTCTCTTCGTGGTCCACGGATTCACATTCATAACACAGCCACAACTGTACTGTCCTCTAGGCCCCCCGTTTCCTCTAGTTCGACTTCGACTAGAGTGCCAGTGCCACCACCACCTTCATCTTCACGCAACCCACAGAGTTTTTTTGTGCCTCGAAACACATCAAGAGCACAGGTATCATTGGAGGCTACAGGGTGGAACAAGGAGGTGCATCAACATGCCGACTTGGCATGTGCAGACTTTTGGTATTTCAATAACATACCATTTAATGTGGCGAGTAGTCCCTATTGGCACAATATGGTCACTGGATTGACAGTTGCGGGAAAAGGCTACAAGCCACCTTCTCGCAAAGATTTGAGTGGGAGGTAAGTGAAAGTCAACTTAAATTTTATGCTAAGTTTATGTTCTTTAAATCAAATTAATTTATTATTTATTATTTATGTTGAATTCAAGCTATTTTTTGTTTAAAACTTACAATTTTGTACTTATTTAATTATTTTACTTTGTACCTGCAGGTTGCTCACAAATGCAACCCAAAGGGCAATGCAAGTGGTTGAAGAACAAAAAATTAAATGGAAGAGATATGGCTGCTCCATTCTTTCTGATGGGTGGACGGATGGGAGAAACCGCACCATCATTAACTTTTTGGTTGCTTGCAAAGGTGAAGTTGTGTTTTGGAAGTCGATAGATGCTTCCAACAGGATAAAACTGCAGATACATTGTGTACATTGTTGGAAGAAGTTGTGATGGAGGTCGGGATTGCTAATGTGGTGCAAGTTATCACAAATAATGCAGCAACGTATGTGGCAGCAAGAAGAATGCTTGAGATTAGACATCCATCACTCTTTTGGTCACCATGTGCATCCCATTGCCTTGACCTTCTTTTGGAGGACATAGGCAAACTTGTTTGGGTGGCACCGATTGTAGATGATGCAAGGAGCATCACAAAATTTATCTACAATCACCCTTGAGTTCTTAGCTTGATGAGAGATCATATGCAAGGGAAGGAGTTGGTGAGACCAGGTGCCACAAGGTCTACAACGATTTTCATAACGTTGCAAAGCATTTTGGATTCTTTGGGCTCTTTAAAACAAATGTTTGTGAGTCAAGCATGGAATGAATCCTCATATTCAAAGAAGCCCGAAGGAGAGAGAGTTGCTACAATAGTCTTCGACCCCTTGTTTGCACAAAAAGCTACAGAGATCATGAAGGCAACTTCAAAACTTTGATTTTAATTTTAAACTCAAGTTGAATATAAATATATATAAATTTTTAATTTAACTTTAAGCCTTTCATTATAAATTTCTAACTTTGATCTTTTTGTATTTTTAATCTAGGTGTCGGAGCCCTTGGTAAGAGTCCTTCGCTTGGTAGATGGGGATCAAAACCCCATGGGATATATTTCTGAGGCCATGGATAGGGCCAAAGAGGCTATCAAAAGTTACTACATGGGGGACAGCCTGAAATTTGATCCCATATGGGAAATTGTTGATAGGAGGTGGAACAATCAACTCCACCAACCCATCCATGCAGAAGGGTACTTCCTCAACCCTTCTTATCTCTTCTCAGAGAGCTTCTCCGATCCTAATGGAGAGGTTATGGAGGGGCTCATGACATGCTTTCAGAGGATGGAATCCGAGGTTGCAGCGAGAGACCACATCGTTAGCGAGTTGGATATGTACAGGGAAGCAACTGGTAATCTCCTTTCTTCAGAACTGGCTGTTAGAGGAAGAAACACTCTGCCACCAGGTATAAAATTGGGAGTCTTTAACTTTTAAGTTTATTTCACATGCATCTTATAATTTGATAAAATGTGTTTTGACTTTTGAGTCTTTGACTTTGTTTTCTAACTCTTCAATATTTATTTGTTTTGCAGAGGTTTGATGGAAAAATTGGGGTGGAAAAACCCCACATCTTCAAAAAATTGCCCTCTGCGTATTATGTCAGCCCTGTAGTGCATCCAGTTGTGAGCGCAATTGGAGCTTGTTTGAGTCCATTCACACGAAAAAGAGGAACAAGTTAGCACAAAAGCGCCTCAATGATCTTGTCTTTGTGCAATACAACCTTCGGTTGCACACAAAGAGAGTAGAAGAAAAATCACTGGATCCTATTGATTTAGATGAGATAGATCCTTATAGTGATTGGACAGGGCGAGATGAGCAGCCTCCATTGTTTAGCGCGGACGAGATCCTTGACTTTGAGAGACAAGCAATGGAGGATGTGGGTGCATCAGGAGATGTAGGGTTGGAGGATATGGATGAGATTCAGCCAAAGCCACAAACACAGCCTTCCATGCCAGCCGAGGAGCCAGTAGCAGTAGCACCACGAGTGCGATCACCGCCACCACCACCACGCACACGCGGGAGGACTAGAGGACCCACCCCTTCTTCCCTAGCTGCTGCTAGACTAGGGAAGAGGAAAGCCTAGCATCTTGTATTTAGTTACTGTTTAGTATTTGCTTCTAGTTCTAGTTTTATTGCTTTCATGTATCAGACTTTCAGGCTTTTAGCCATCGGGATTCCGCATAAGAATGCGATTTTGTAATCAATTTACATTGAATTCAATCAAAATTAATAGAAAACACATTTGTACTCATTTATGGATTCATTGGATTCATCTTGTCATTGAATTATGCAAAAAAAATGTGTTTCTAATGAAATTTATGTAATTTTTTAAGTTCCCGAGTTTTTTGCCGAGTTTTTTCCGAGTTTTAAAAACTCTCCAATTTTTGGCTTGTCGAGTTTTTGCTTGGGGCGAGTTTTCCAACTATGCATGGTCGTATCAAGCCCAAGAGCCAATTAGAGTAATTTTTAAGGGAGAAGTAGCTCACTTTTTCTCAAGTTCTTACCCATGCATAGATTTCTCCAAGCTAAATCTCTGTAATGTCCCCTTCTCGAGCATGATCTTTTCAGTTGACCATTGGCCTATTCCGGAGACCCGTAGGCTACTCGGAAGGTGAAATTAGGGTTTCGCATGTTGGAGGTTGCTCTTGCTCGTGAATTGATGATTGAATGGTGGATTCCTTTTGGGTTTTCAGAATGCTTCGCAGTGATGTGTTTTTCTTGGCATTCCGAGCACCTTCAGGAATTTACTATTTTTAGTAAATTTTATTTTTGGCAGTGGTCCTTTTGTTCTCGGCACAGTTGGCTTTCCTCTTCAGTCAACTCAGTTGGTTTGTTCAATTTTGGCCTCGGGATGCTTTTGTGGTGAGATAAGTTCAATTCATTTAAACAATGTCATATTTTAATGTTATAATACCCTTGGCCTAGTCTCATAACTTAAGTTATGTTAAAAAGTGGTCTTTTATGGGTGGCGCCTCATTGAGGAAATATTTTATATTTTCCAAAGTCAAAAGTGAAGCTCTAAGTGGGACGCATATCTAGAGAGATGGATTTTATTAAAAAAGAAGGCAAGTGAAGCTTTGGAAAAAGGACGCCATTCTTGGAAGGAAAAGGGGTTAGGGTTTGTAGAAGCTTCCAGAGAAGTCATCACAAATTTATAAAAAGAGGTCTAGGCTCTTCATTTGGTATCCGATATCTTGAGTAATGTTATGCTGCCGAAACGGTTGTTGGGCTGCTTCAAGGAATGAATGTCTCCTAGCCTTGGCTCGACTTCATGCTTGAGAGATAGCATCTAGTGGAGAATTTTGTTAGTTGTGAGAGGATTTTTGTAGTGAGGATTGATTTGTTGCTTTGGTTGCTTGTAGTTCTGATTTACTGCATTTTATATCAAATTCTGGAGTTGTTGTTTCAGTGTAGCTGCATCTGGTTTTTATTCATAAGTCAAAAAATACAAAAAGAATCATTGTGGGTATTGATTATTTCTGTTTGTCTATGTGGGGCGACCCTTCATGATTATTTGCAGAATTTTTAATGAAGTCTGTGATTTTATCTAAGAAAATCGCCCTTCCTTGAGGGCTGTACCATCTAGGGCTGCATTGGGATTCGTGCATTAAATATTTGGTTGTCTCGTGGCTTGTTTTCAGGGTTCAATATGGGGCGCCATCATCTAAGGATCAGTTTGCATCTTATTTGAGGTCTTTAGGCTGAGTGTAGAGTGAGATATGAGCATTTCATTAGGATCCAATGTTGCTGGTTATGTATTTTCAGTCCTGGAACAGTCATATCAGTTTGCTGAATATCTGTCTTTGGGTTGGGTTTGAGTGAGGGCTCTTTGTGTGCATCAAGGAGGCATTATAATATATCACAGCAGCAATAGTTTTCATTATTCTATTTAACATTGGCAGGAAATCTCTAAATGTTGTAAGCTGAACAGCAGTACCGTCAGCATTCTAATTCGGCTCTTTCATTTACTGTATTTCCCACTGAATAAGTGGAAGAGGTTGGCTTGCCGCCTACTTTACATTTTGTATTTGCTTTAGTAGATTTCATCTCCGCCATATGATCGCTTCATTTCCATTCTAGAATTGGGTAGCACATACTTGGTGTTGAGTTATTTTCAGTTGCAAGTTATTTTAGTTGAGATCCTTTGACCATAAGCTCACACCTTGCCCAACTCGGGATCCTGGTGTACATTCTTGGTTAGAGTTGAATTCCGCATCGTTTGATTTACATACTAACCCTAACGATCGTGTAATTGCTTTGCTCATTGTAATTGAAAAAAGTGAAAAATTGGGTTGGTATATTTCAGTGGTATCAGAGCTTTGCATCCTGCCATCTTGTGAAACAAACCTTCTATGAGTGATAGAGAGTAGAGATACACAGCAAGGGAATACAAGAAGGCTACCCCTCAGTTTCATTGGCATCAGGCTCCGGAAGGTCAGACGGCTTCAGAGATATTGAGGGCAAATTGGGAATCTTCTCCGGAAGGAGAAATGGAGGATAATGAGAAGACATCGGGTGGTAACAGAGGTGATAGTGGGAAGGGAAAAGAAAGATCGATGAGTCCTGGAAAGACATTTGAGAGGAAGATGGATGCCTTATTGGATATGGTATCTCTCATGTTGGGGAAAGTGGGTCAAGACCCTACTCCATAGAACACTCCAAGACATAGGGGTGAACACAGTGCCGCCAACCAACATAATGAACATGCTGCTCAACATGCTTCAAACAGCACACACATTTCTTTCAGACCTTTCAAACCCACCTTCTTGGCACCAATAAACTCTCAACCTGATCCAAAAGAGAATGCTTCATTTGTTGAACAGTTGAGGTTCGACCATACTGAGTATGATTCTCTCCCTGAGGAAATTAAGATGGATATGTCTTACAATGATTTTTTGGATCATAAAAGGAAGAATAGAGGACAAGGAAGGCATTATGAACCAAGAAGAACAGCAGTACATGGGGATTTACATCATGCCGTCAACAAGGTTATGCTTCCACATTTTGATGGGAGTGACAACAGTTCAGCAAGAGCTTGGCTACAAAAGTTGGACAACTATCTAGCTCTTAGACCCATGGCAGAGGAGGAGGCGATTAAGTTCGCTACGCTACACCTAGATGGGGTAGCGCACGAGTGGTGGTACCATGGCCTAGTCACCTTGGGTCATCGGTCTATCACTACCTATGATGAGTTCACCAGTAGGCTCATAGAGAGATTTGAGAAAAAAGATCCTGAAGTGCATTTCCGAGATTTGGCACAGCTTAGGCAACATGGCACAGTTGATGCCTACATAGCTAAGTTTCAGAGACTTTAAGTCATGGTCACAGGAGTTACCGAGAGGTGTTTGGTGATCCTATTCAGTGAAGGATTGATGGAGCCACTCAAGGGTTGGATTAAAGCTTTTGATCCACCCTCCCTACAGGAGGCAATGAAGAAAGCAAGAAACATGGAGTGGGCTGCTCCTAAAACAAAGTTTCAACCCAAGCCATCATTTCACAAAAGGGATAAAGGAAAAAGACCTTTTCATAAGGAGTTCCAACAGCAGAAACCTCATGTTACAAGATTGGATCCAGAGACCCTTAACGAACTCAGAAGAAAGGGGTTATGTTTTCGGTGTAGAGAAAAATGGTCTCAAGACCATATTTGCCCAAAGGGGGGTAAATTTCATCAAATCGAATACTATTCAGCTGAAGAAAGTAATTCTGATTCTTCAGATCAGCAGTCCGATTTTGATAACAACGAAGGAGAAAGGGCTCCAGAAGAGTCCGAAGATGAAAAGGGAAGTGGAGGTTCCTTGGCTCAACTTTCGAGCTTTCAAAAGAATGAGTCCTTCAAAGTTCGAGGGATGATTAAGGGGCAGTAAATAGTTGCTTTGATTGACACTGGAGCAACGCATAACTTCATTGATGAAGTTGTGGTGGCAAAGAAGGGGTTGCAAACAAAAGAGTTTGAAGGCTTCAAGGTTATGGTTGCTGATGGGTTTCATATCTCATGCACCAAGAAGATCTCAAACATGACTATGCAATTGGGAAACTATGAAGTCAAGGACGACTTCTATGTAGTCAACATTGGAGATACGAATGCCGTTCTACGCATTCAATGGCTGCGTTCACTCGAAGAGATCTCTCTAAATCTGCAAACCATGGAGCTCAAGTTTCAATCCGATGGGAAGAAGGTAGTGCTAAGAGGAATGTCCAATGGGGGTCCTCGGATTGTGTCATTCAAGAGAATGGAAAGACTGATTCGTAATGATCAAGTTGAGTGGGCTGCGGAATGTATGATTCTTCCTGCTAGTCTAGTTGAAACAAAGAGAGACTATCCTCCCGATATCCAGTCTGTACTCACGAAACGAAGCAAGGTGTTTGCTGATTTACCTCCTGGACCACCTCCTGAACAGGGTTTGGAGCATGTCATAGAGCTCAACAAAGGAGCTAAACTAGTTATTACAACTCCATATCGGTACCCTAAGAAGCAGAAGGAAGAGATTGAGAAAAATATTCAGGAACTCTTGGAGATGGGCTTCATTCGTCCAAGCAAGAGTCCCTTCGCTTCAGCAGTTGTTCTTGTGAAGAAGAAGGATGGTACCATCCGCATGTGTGTGGATTATCGTGCTTTGAATCAAAGCACCATCAAAAATCGATACCCCATTCCGAGGATAGATGAGCTCATTGATGAGCTACATGGAGCTAAGTTCTTTTCAAAGATCGATTTGAGATCAGGCTACTACCAGATTCGGATGAGAGGATCTGATGTTGAGAAGACAGCATTTAGATGCCACTATGGTCACTTCGAGTTTCCAGTCATGCCATTTGGGTTGACTAATGCTCCTGCTACTTTCCAGTCTTGTATGAATAGAGTCTTTCAGAAGCAGTTGAGGAAGTGTGTATTGATATTTTTTGATGACATTTTGATCTTCAGCAAGACATGGGAGGAACATCTTAAGTACTTGGAGGAAGTGCTAAGCATCTTAGAATCAGAGAGTTTGTTCGCCAAAGAGTCCAAATGTGAATTTGGTATGAAGGAGTTACTTTACCTTGGTCATATAATCAGTGCTGAAGGAGTTAAGGTTGATCCTGAAAAGATCAAAGCAATGATTGACTAGCCACCTCCTGAGAATTTGACTCAGTTGAAAGGATTCTTGGGTCTTTGTGGATTTTACAGAAGATTTGTGAAGGGATACTCGCAGAATGCTGCTCCTCTTACTGACCTCACGAAAAAGGGAGCTTTTTGTTGGTCTGAAACGGCCCAAACTACTTTTGATAAGTTTAAGAGGATCATGAGCTCTTGTCCGGTTTTAGCTATTCCAGACTTCTCCAAGCCTTTCGAGCTACAGTGTGATGCATCCGGTGAAGGAGTCGGGGCTGTGTTGATGCAAGACAAACATCCCATTGTGTTTGAGAGCAAAAAATTGAGAGGTGTTGAAAGGACCTACTCCATCTACGACAAGGAAATGCTTGCCATTATGCATGCATTAGCTAAGTTCAGATAGTATCTGGTGGGGAGCAAGTTTGTGGTCAAGACTGATCATAATAGTCTCAAGCACTTCATGCATCAGAAAGATTTGAACGAGAGACAACAAAAATGGGTGAGTAAGCTTCAAGCTTACAATTTTGACATTGAATATGTCAAAGGTAAAAACAATATTGTGGCCGATGATCTATCTAGGAGACCTCATTTGAATTCATTATGTGAGCTTACTGCTGATTGGAAGGACATGTTGCTTGCTGATTATGCCAAAAATCAGTTTGCTACCAGTATCATTGAGGGTACTTTTCATGACGAACGGTACAAAGTGGTTGAAGGGTTGATACACTACAAGGGTAGAATCCTTTTGGTGGCTGATTCTAAGCTCAAAAAGAAGATTTTGTTGACATTTCATGACATTCCGCTTGCTGGTCATCATGGGTTCTTCAAGACATATAGGCAGATTCGGGAAAGATTTTATTGGAAAGGGCTGAAAGGGGAAGTTCAACGCTACATTCAGGAGTGTCCCACTTGCCAAATGAACAAGAATGAGCATACTCTACCTACTGGTCTGCTGCAACCTCTCCCTATTCCCAATCAAAAATGGGAAAGCATATCGATGGACTTCATCACGGGGTTGCCCAAGGCCCAAGGAAAAGACTGTATCTATGTTGTAGTGAACAGATTAACAAAATTTGCTCATTTCTTCGCCATTACTAGCTCGTTTTCAGCAGCCCAAGTTGCAAATCTGTTTTTTCATGAAGTGTTTAGGTTACATGGGTTGCCAAAAAACATTGTGAGTGATAGGGACAGCAAGTTCCTAAGCACTTTTTGGCAAGAGATCTTTAGAATGAGTGGTACAGTACTTACTCCAAGTACTAGTTATCACCCCCAAACCGATGGACAAACTGAGATAGTGAACAAGTGGTTGGAGGGCTATTTGAGAAACTACATTTCAGAGCAGCAGAGAGCATGGGTGAAATGGCTTCACATAGAAGAATATTGTTATAATTCTACCTTCCACATGTCAATAAGGATGTCACCTTTCTTGGCTCTGTACGGTTACGAAACTCCTAGCTTTGCTGATTTGGTGTTTGGCAATAGCAAAGCCCCTCAAGCCAAGGATTTTTTGCAGCAGAGTCAAGACATTCTGAAATCCTTGAAGAACAATCTTCAGATTGCACAGAATCAGCAGAAGATGTACGCTGATCAGCAGCGTGTGGAGCGCTCTTTTGAGGTTGGAGATATGGTTTATCTTCGACTACAGCCCTACAGACAGTCTACTCTCAAGAAGAGTGGAGCTGAGAAGCTCAAACCTCGTTTCTATGGGCCGTTCAAGGTTATCAGAAAGGTGGGAGCAATAGCTTATGAGTTGGAGCTACCCTCGAATAGCAGAGTACACAATGTCTTCCACGTGTCTCACCTCAAGAAGGCACTTGGACACAATGTTGTTGCTTCTTCATAGTTGCCACCCTTGGATGAAGAAGGGCAGTTAGTTTTGATTCCAGAAGAGATTCTTGATTCCAAAGAACGTTCCTTGAGAAAAAGGACAATCAGAGAATACTTGGTGAAGTGGAAGAACTTGCCTATGGAGGATGCGACTTGGGAGAATGATGAGATTCTGCAGCATCCAGGCTTGCAATTGCTTGAGGACAAGCAATCTTGGGGAGGGCGGACTGTAATGTCCCCTTCTCGAGCATGATCTTTTCAGTTGACTGTTGGCCTATTCCGGAGACCCGTAGGCTACTCGGAAGGTGACCATATGCTCACACCTTGCCCAACTCAGGATCCTGGTGTACATTCTTGGTTAGAGTTGAATTCCGCATCGTTTGGTTTACATACTAACCCTAACGATCGTGTAATTGCTTTGCTCATTGTAATTGAAAAAAGTGAAAAATTGGGTTGGTATATTTCGATCTCTACCTCAATTCTTTGGTCATGTGTGCTCATTGTTTACTTACGATTCTTATTAGATAATTCCAATCTTTGGTTTCCTCTAGATTAATCTATGTTACACCCCTATAATTCTGAACTTTCATACTTGACTTTGTCTTGCTTGTGGTCACAATTGATCATCAATGTGTGTAAATCCAATTCAATTTGCGGCCTTCCTCACAAATTTGTAAGCTTGTTGTGTCATAGTCTTGTTTTTCAGCTAAAGTCTTACCCAAGTTGATTGAGGTTGCAGCTTCTTTGAAATGAAATATAATGAGGTTCAAGATTGTCAATGGCTGCTGCAAAGGAGAAATATAAAAATGACTTAGCCTTAGGCATAGAAGGCATACACTTGGAGTGGCTTTGCCACATGTTTTTTCAGCCTAAGGTCTTAAACTTGGCTCAAATGAGTCGAAATTCCATCTAGCTTACAAAAATGGCAATAAGCGATGCAATCTCCTCCTTGGCACACTTTAATGGTGGTTCAACCAAGTAGAAACTTCACCCAAATTGACACAATAACAACAACAACCAATGTTCTGCCATAAATCACTAAAGAGGTGCATTTTTTAAGTCTCTAGACCATCAAACTCTTCTACCTACTTTCAAAAGATAATTTAAAATTAGAAATTCCACCCACTATTAATAAAAATGGCAAAGGTGGGAGAAGTGTGCACCTAAAGTGGTAATGTAAAATCCCTATACAATTTTACAAGAAGTTTTTTGCAAATCTTCACAATTTCATTATTCAAGCATTTCGTCAAACAGTTTTGCGGCAATCTATTTTAAAAGATTTCTACTTGCTTTGAGGAAGTGGCGTAGTAACAATTCAGATCAATTACTTTCCAAAAGCATATAAAGTCAATAACATTGAAAATTTTGAGACAATGAATAATTTCTTTCCAGTTAAGGATATTGCTAATACACATTTTAGTTCACAGGAAATTTGAATATTGAATTTTATTATAATTTAGCATTTAAAAAATACATTGTTGACCTGAAAGGCTCTAAACATTTATAGTAGTTCCTCCCAATACATCTATGGCATCACACTAGAGTAGGAATGACTTTCAACCACAACCATGACTTCTTTATGGAGTGATAATACTCCCAATAAAGCTATGCAGCCCCTTAGTATTTTCCAACAGCAATCGGACCATACTCTTGCATTTAATATTACTTTGACCCCCCTTGTGACTCCCCACTGCCACGTCGCCCTCAACTCATTCCTCCTAAAGTGTACAGTGTTGTTAATTAAGCTACGACTAGTGAGAAGGTTGTGGCTACCTTGGAAAAGTGGCACTCAAGAAATACAGCTATCAAGCCTTAATTAACCATCGAACCTCCTCCTTCAGAATCACACATCATAAATGAAGAAATATTTCCATACTATTTCGTACGGCTTCAAATGAAATAAACCCCAATCTATATAATATAGTTTGGCATTGATTTCACTTGCACACATCAAATATTCAGAAATAACAAAATTTATTAACTGTGGCACCCTTGTAAAAGTTACTCACCTTATAACATGTACAGTTCTCAAAGAAACATGGTACAGCCAATTACCAACAACTATAAAGAGAATAAACTATAATGACTACAACTGATATGAAATAGATATCACCTTGTTTACTCTCTCCATATAACTCCATATGAATCTCTAGAATTTGTCTTAAAATAAGACTTCACAAATTTCTAAACTCTCACCGTTGAAATCCAACTGTGAAATCTAAATGGCTCTACCTAACCAAGGTGGATAGTCTCACCACAAAAAGTGATCTTCTCCAAGAGGGTTTTTGTCCTCCAAAAAGTTGAGATGAACTAAGTTCAATCCCCAAACCACAAGAGGGTTTCACCAAAGAAAATGTAATAATCTGCATAATGCAAATGAGCTCACAAAACTCCTTTTATAACATTTTTGAAAGCTTGCCAAAAAATATAATATAAAATCACTTTATAAATTAAATAAGCCTTATTACTCCAAAGAGTGATTTATTTTATTATTTAAAGATTCTCGGCTCTTAGAGTCACTTTATCAGCATCCAAGATTTAAAATTGTGACTTTGTGTGCAAACTAGCTATTTAGTCTTTGAAGTTGTGTGTGTCGTTACAATTGTCATTCCTTTCAATCTTTGTTTGCACTAAATAGCTAGTCTTTGTTTTAGCCAGCTTGAAGGTGTTGCTTATGTGTTTATATTAATAGTTTCTTTCTTTTAATATTTGGAAATCTAGTTTGCAAGGCATGGTTATTAACAATCTAGTGCACATATACGAGGCAAAATAATAGCAATATAATTTCCATTGATGCAAAACCCCTCAATGTATCTTGTATAGCATGTGTAGACACTAAAATTATTCTCTTAAACGTCAAACCCTTATTATTGTCATGTTATCATCATATCATCCATTTACCATAGAATTAATTGATCATCATTTACCATTTATTATTATGATATTATCACCTTTAATTATTACCATTTATCATTTATCACACTTTCCATATTTTTATCCTTTCAATGAAATAATATTTTATTATTTAATTTATGAGAGCTAATTATTCATTTTTATTAAATAAATAAAATTTCCAATTTTCACCTCATCAATTAAGTCATTCTTCAAATTAGCAACTTCCTCATCCAAAAAACTATTAAATAAATTAATAAATTCATTATTATCTTCTCACAAGTCAACTCCATCTTTGAATTAGAAACTTCTCATTTATCCATTTATTAAATTAAATATTTATTTATTATCCTAGGAGTTTGAAATGACAATTTTTCATTTATTAGTTGAGAGGACTCCACAACCTGTCTAGTTAACTCAAGTCTTCAATCTTATCCTCATCTTCCACTTGATTTTTTTGAAAAATCTATAAATACCCTCATCCTCTCATCATTTTCATGAATTCAAGTCTTTATACAAATCAACTCTATCGAGATCAATTATCAACCAAATACAGTGTCATGTTGTTGAATTGCATGCACATTCTTAACGAGAAAGATGACATTTCATTGCTTACAACATGCATATTTGTATATCTTGTGTATATTTTTTAGCCCAAAGTCAATTTATCTTAGGTTTAGGTTAAGTTTAGATCTCAAGGTTCCTCTACAATTTATCCTCACACATTGTTCAATTTTGTGTTATTTTGCAAAAGACAAATTAAAATGTTTTGTAAATTGGTGAATACTATATGGAAGATCCATCCTATTTATAAATCAGCCTTTGATACCATTGTAAGAAAGTTAAGGAAACGGAACAACTTCCTATACTAATCTTGAGAGGAGGGTTATGCAAAAACTTTTCAGATCTAAACAGTTACAGAAACTCAAACAGAAATAAACATAAATAATATTCATACCACAACACAATGATTTACATGGGGAAAACCCTTTTGGGACAAAAACCCTACACTCCAAAAGCCGCACAATATATTATTAAGAAATTGACAAGATTACAATATACTTGCAAAGCAAGCATTCTCACAAGAGTATCACCAACCAAAGATTCGAAGGCAACTCAACATCTATTAGACTCTTACACACAACCTCCGTCTCATGCACGTAATATATAGGAGATACAATACATGAAACCGTCGAACGATATTACAAAACCATGAGCTAAAACCACCTAAAAAGTGGCATCCATCCTTATCTCCAATAATAGATGCCTATGATGTGTCTAAACACACGCCACCACATGTAACTCCCCCTTTACAGCTCATTTATGTGTCCAACATGTTTTTACATCTCCCATTTTAGGAGAACCAACTTCTGGATGCAATAGCTTTTGATTTAGGCGTCTGATTGACGAACCGTTTGAACTGTCGAAAATCTCGTGAAGCGCTCTATCAAGCAATAACCCATTGTGCCAATTACGACCACTTTCAAGTCCAAAAAATGCCTCTAAGGCCTTCAAAATAGACTTTGAAACTTTGAAAAACGAAAACTTTGATATCTTCAAATCCGATCATGATCTTGCAACAAAACTTTACGAGCATGCTTATTTAGCCAATCCAAAGCTTTCGGAAAAGTTTCCCATCAATCCATGCTCAAATGTAAACTTACTATAAATAGTAACCCCGTGTAATTGCAAGGTTGAGACACTATTTTCCTAACAACCATGATTGCAATAGCCCACTCAAGTTTACTCCTTAGCTAATAATTGCACTATCAATCAAATGAGAAACCATGTAGAAACCCTTGTTTCCCCCGGATACTGATTCTGACTGAAGTTTTATGTTTTTCTGACGTTTTTGGTTTTTTTTTGCAATTTTTGAGTTTTTGGACAGTAAAATGAATGGTACGACTTTTGCAAATAATTGAAATAAATTCAATAAAATTATCTAACTCCGAAAATCTACTGAATGCAAAGCAAATACTTAAGCCAGATCATTTATTACTCTTCCAGGATGACTACAATAAATGTCTGATAACGTGCAATAAGAAAACAATAATTTTATTGAGAAAACCTGGTAAAATCAGCAAGCTGGTAATAACTGGTACGGCTGCAGTGAATGTTTCTCCCTCCGTCTGGCAAGCTCTAATGACCCCAGTCACAACTGCGCCCAATCTGGTGAAGCTGGAAGACCCAAAGAGAAGGCGATTTGCTTGCAAGAGAAAGTACGCCCCTTTTTAATGAAAGTACGGCCTGGTACAGATTGTACGGCCTCAACACAGCAGCAACAATAAATAAAAGGTACGGCTCCCTCTCCAGTCTCCAAGTCTGAAGAAAATAGGCGCCTCACTGTATAAACCTCTGCTGGGTAAATTGCTAAATAAAGAACCCCTTGAATACTTCTTATCTGTGATGCTCTGTAATTTCTTCTGAATGAAGAAACCTCTATGCTGGCAATAAATCAGATGTTATTTCACACCTTCTGAACTGCTTTCAATGGAGATGGCTCGTTCCCCAATGAGTTCGAGACTGAAACCCTAAAGCTTCTTGCTCAGACAAAACTTGATCAATTTTCAATTCATAAAATGACATAATCCTCAAAACCCAAGGCAAAACCCTCTTTATGCTGAAAAGTGCGATTTCCTTAAGAATAGGGTATTTAATGAAATATTCATATTTTAATCTTTTAATATTTCAATAGTCACAGCTGAATATTTCAATATAATTTAATTGTCACTTTTGGCCCCCTTCTGATGATGGGCGCACCCCTCAAGGCAAATCACTTAAGTTATAATATAACATTATAACTTTATATTATAAATCATTAAATAATTAATATTTAATCAATTTAATTAAATATTAATATCTCCCTCGTTACTCATCTGATTACTGATCCGTCTAATGCTGACGAACTCTGAAGTGATTCCGGATACTGCCAAAGCCATACTGCTAAAAATAGCAGGGGTCCCACACTGCCTGCCCGGAACTGCTAAAAATAGCAATTCTGCAAAAAGTCTCCGATTGAGCCAAAACGAAAGACTACTGATCAATCTCTGCTAACTGAAGCTGAGCCAAGCTCCGAAGTGACCCTCTATCCAGTCTATCAGCCTACGAGGGTCGTGTAATAGGCCAATCCTGTACTCCGAGAGATGTCACTGAGAAGGGGACATGACAAACCATAACCAGTGATAATTGTACTATCAATCAAATGAGAAAATTGTAAAACCAACCATACCTAGTGGGGCTTGTGGGTGCAACTCAGCTAGGGAATGAGGCATCATGTATGGGTTTGGAAAAAAATTGGGTTGTTATAGATCGTTGTTTAAACCATGGTTAATACCCGTTGTTCTATAATATCACTTAGTAGTTTCCTATAGTGATGTGCCTATAAATACTTGCACATGGCTTAAGGTTAAGCACAAGCAAGAAATATCTTATTGCATTGTTAGAGGTTGAGTTAAAACAGTATGTGAGTGCTATTTTTTCTAGCTTTTTTCCCCAAAATATTTCCCATAGTAAATAATCATTTTATAGTGTGAATGTGCTATTATTTTCTTTCAATGGTATTTAAGATTTTATTAGCAATACTTCCCTACATAGGGTTTATTGGTATTATTTCTTTTCAGGTAGCTCAGCAAACCTTTAGCAAACAGCCTTCCAACTATCCCCCAATACTAGTTCCATTCACTATTTATTTAACTGCAGCTTTTTTTGAATCATCTTCTAGCCAACACACCCATCAAACTACTAAGCACCCAGAGGGCTATAGAAGTAGTAAAAAGGAGTTTGCTAGCTTAAGGAGCACTTTGTTCACTTCAAAGCTCTTATGCTATTACCAAAATATCTAAGGTAAGGGAATATAATGAAAAGGAAGTTCAAATACCCATTTTTTTAAATTGCTATGTTACCAGGTTCTTCTATTTTACCCTTGGTTCGGGTCCCGGTTCGGGTACTGATTCAGTTCGCCTATGGGTTCAACCAGGGTCCTTCATTTTTGGGTCTAATTTGCCCAAGCAGAACCCAAGAGAACCCAGGCAGAACCCAGACATAACCCAAGTGAACCAAGACAAAACCCACGTGCCTAGGCATCCAAAAAGTGTTTTTTTGAGCATCTTTTTAATGTTTTATGGAGTTTGACTTTGACCCACACCCAAGGGAACCCTAAAAGTGACCTCTAAATCACTCTAAACACCTTAACTACCTCATTCTTATTCATTTGTTTTGCAAACAAGCATTTTCATTCCAAGAGGCTGAGCTTTCATTTTTGCTTGTTGGATTGAAAGCGGACTGTGACAACTTTCTTTTTTCAAAAATTGTTCTACATCATTTAACTAAGAATTTATCACACAACTCTCTTTTTTCAAAAATTGTTCTGGATCATTGTGGAGCTATATTAAGCTACCACTCCCAAGACCAATGTAACAATGATACAAAATAATGTTTGAGACTGCAAGAAGACATCAAAATGGCTAGTGTACTAAACAAATTCTTATGATTTCTCAAGAATGTTGATAACTCTACTCAGTTGGCTTCTTTTTTCAAAATCATACAAATTGAACCCTGGCATCAATAGACAGTGTGATATTCTAATCATAATTCATGCTTCTAGGCTGCATATATATATATATATATATATATATATATTTACATGTTTTTTGTCTAAGTTACCGGTTCAGGTTTGGAGATGGGTTCAGGTACGAGAACCCGGTACGTGGGTACGTGAAAATTTTTTTTAGGGGTTTGGGTACGTGTGTATATATATATACGTGTATTATATATACAGAAAAATAAGAGAAATATACAGAATTGTAAAATTAAACATTTCATAGTATGATACTTGATCATTGATCAATGCCAAATGCCAAAGATAAATATTAAATGCCAATTGATAGTTGAAAAATATTCAAATAAGCCATATCAATGATATCATATACGTCGTCTATGTTCACCCAGCAAGTACCCGCAAGTACCCACAGACGAACCCGAACCGGGTTCGGGGCTTGCGGGTATGAACCCTGCAACTAAGTTTTTTGTACTAACAAACCGAACCCACCCCCCCAAAAAATTTAGCCGAACCGGCAAACTGAACCGAACCCACCCCCCAAAAAATTTAGCCGAACCGGCAAACCGAACCCTTGAACCCGAACCCGAACCGGTAACTTAGTTAAATTGTATTGACCACATGTGGCATGTATTGAATGAAAACAAGAGTGCACTAAAAAGAAAAAACAATGTAAAAAGTATTTAATGCAAAATCTCCAATGTTGTCAATATCACAAAGAAGACATTGCGAAATTGCTAGCCTATGAACCTGCCAAGAGGAGGCTTTCTAAAATCCCTCAATAGCATTGTGCCCAATAGATTGTAGTGAAAAGACACAAGACTAAGCCTAAAATCTCAATGGAAGCACGTTGAATGGAATTCCCTTGTTTATAGAACCCAAGCAAAGCAAGTTGCCCCTAATTGGAATTGGATACCACTGTAATAACCCCTATAGGATGTTAGCTTAAATCCTAATATTTTTTTTGCAATCAACTCAATTCTACTCTTTTTGTTCACCCAGTTCCTAGAATGGGCAAGGTGAGAGCATTCGGAGTAAGAATGAGGACAAAGGAAAGTTAATTGAAAAGTGTTGGCGACAAGCCAAGCAAATTACAATTTAAAACAATCATAGAATTGCTCTAGCCAAATTGGTTGATAGTGAGTGCAAACAAAGTTGCATCAATGCCAAAATGGCAGAATAACTCACCTGATTTCGATTCACATTGTGCAAAGTGGAGTAAAATAGAAAATTGAAATGGGATTTGGGGGTACTACTATCCAAAGATCTTGACAATGAAAGTACTTGGAAAAGAAAGAATCAAACGAAATACTTTTTGGATTGTTACAATGACGAATGATTTTCTTTTACAATCATATTTGAACAAAACTCAAATACTTTTTTCCAAAATTTTGAATATGGGCATTTTGTCAAGCATTTAAGTGATAAACTAAACTTCCGTAAATTGACTAATCCCTTATGCATGTAGAGCTAGAAAAAAGATGGTGCTAATTGAGGCCAAAATAACTCCAAAAAAGGATGGAAAAAGGTCTGAAATGAAATTATTAATTGTAGCAGCTACTGAAATAAATTACACCAGACCTAGAAATCAAACAATCTGCACTAAACAGCTCACGCCATGATTAAGAATGATGTCCACGATGAAGAAAAATTTAAGGCATCTGATATCAGACCATAAAGGCAATATTTTTTATGCCCCAAGGTCTCCAATCTGCAATAATATAATAATGTCATCAACCCAAACTAGCCCAGTAATTAAAGTACGGCTTGCATCTGGAGTCTCACCAAAATATTAATAATTGTTGATGAATGGTAGCTTAGGTCAGATATAAACGATGATTGCTATAAGCATCATCATCGTTTATATAAGATCAATTGCTCTTCATAATTAATATTTCTCAAATAAGTAAAATCAACTTTTATAATGCATGTATAAAATCGAATTTTAAATAAATGATGTTTGAAATTCTTATTGAATTTAATTCAGAATTCTTATAAATATATATTCGCCATGTGGGAAGGAGTATATGTGTTAAGTTGCCTAAAAAATGGTAATCGACTGTAGAGAAAGCCCGCGCGCCCAAAGGGACACGTCCTCTCAAGGGACGCATCCCTTGGAGGCGGGCCTCTCCACATACAAATAGGAGTTCCAAACATTGAATGCAAACAGCGAAATCAATTAATATTCTGCAATCAGCACATTCGGCATCAAGAGAAGAAATCTGGAAAACGTCTTTGACTTAGAATTTCAGACCTTAGTTTTTCTTTAGTGTTTTAGGATCCCAAATTTGTAGAAAGATTTGATTACATTTACATGGTATCAGAGCCACGTTGTGTGAATCCAAATCAAATCTAAAATCAGATTGCTCAAGAAATTCATATTTTCTAAAAATCGAATTCACATCACATTCTTCATAATGTCAATTGTGATCAGATTTGAAGATCGTCTTGCAAGAGCAGATAACTTTGCATCATGGAAATTTTGAATCATGATGATCCTAAAACAGAATAAACTAGACTCACTTATGAGAGAAACTATTAGGGAACTAGAGGCTGAACCTAAGAAAATTGAGAACTTTCTGTTCTATTCAGCCCTATCTAGCCAAACATCTAACAACACCCACAACTAGGTAATTGATAGTGGTTCTTCCAGACACATCATAGGATTCAAAGAACACCTGGACACTATGACTGAAAGATTTGACGAAGTAGTAACCATTGGGGATGATTCTGCACACCCTATAAAAGGGGTTGGAACTTGCTCCATCAAACTAAAATCTGGTCTCTCTCTTCAACTTACTGGAGTCCTATATGTACCTGGAATTAAGAGAAATCTAATATCCATCTCTGCCCTTGAAGACAATGGGTATAGAGTTACCTTTATGGATGGGCAAGTTTTAGCATGGCCTAAAAACTCAACAATCAAGAAAGCCCAAACCATAGGTGTAAGACAAGGGTACCTCTACAAACTTTGCACTGAAGTCAATCAAGCCCTTACTCTTGACTCCTTTGATTCAAATGAGATTTGGCATAGAAGATTAGGACACCTCCATTTCCGTGCCCTACCTGCTGTGGAAAAACTTGTAACAGGCTTACCTAAGTTAAAACCATCTCATGAAGGAACTTGCAAAGGTTGTGCCTTAGGAAAGAATACAAAGGGGTCCTTTCCCAATAGTGTGAGCAAAACCCTAAATGTCTTAGAACTGGTTCACTCAGACTTATGTGGACCCATGTCTGTACACTCTAAAGCAAGATTTCTATACTATGTCATATTTGTAGATGACTTCTCTAGGAAAACCTGGATCTATTTCCTTAAATGTAAAGAGTCAATAGAAATCCTCAAAAGGTTCAAAGAGTTTAAAGCCCTCACTGAAAACTTCTCCGGAAAGAAAATAAAAACCTTAAGGACAGACAATGGGAAAGAATACACCTCTGAGATCTTTAAAGAGTTCTGCATGAGTGTTGGAATTAAGAGGGAGTTCACAGTTGCCTACAACCCTCAACAAAATGGGGTTCCTGAAAGGAAAAATAGAACCATTGTAGAAGCTGCCAAGGCAATGTTACTGGACCAAAACATTGAAACTTCTTTCTGGGCAGAAGCCTCTAGGACTGCTGTCTATATCCAAAATAGATGCCCTCATTCTCATCTTGATAACAAAACTCCTAAAGAAGCCTTTGCCGGCATAAAACCTGACATTAGTCACTTTAGGATCTTTGGGTGTCCTATCTATATTCATGTGCCCAAAGAGAAGAGATTCAAGCTAGAACCTTCTGGAAAGAAGGTGGTATTTGTGGTTTATAGTGAAACCTCCAAAGCCTACAGGATATTCATACCTGGGCAGAAACAAATCGAATTGAGTAGAGATGTCATCTTTGAAGAAGACATTGCATTCAAGAGGGCAAGAAGTTCTAGTGAGATAGAAACCTATTCCCCTAGAGTACCTGAAGAGGAACCTGCTCCTAAGATTCAGAGGGAGCATCCTGAAGAAATGCCACATGAACTACCTTCTAATTCAGATGAGAATACAAATGACAACGGCAGAAAGAGACCACTTTGGGCCAAGAAAATGATCAAAGAAGTCGAGGATCATACAGCACCCAAAGGAACGTTCAGGGAGAGTAAAAGACCCAAACGGTTCTCTAGCTATGTTGCTTTAATGAACAACATCATAAACTCAGAACCTACCAGTGTTACAGAAGCCTTCAGACATCAAGCTTGGAAGGATGCAATGACGGAGGAATATCAGTCCATCCTAAAGAATGATGTATGGGATATAGTGCCTAGACCAAAAGAGAAATCTGTTGTCTCTTCCAAATGGCTCTTCAAAATCAAGCATGCTGCTAATGGCAGTATAGAAAAACATAAAGCACGTTTTGTGGCTAGAGGCTTTTCTCAAAAGGAAGGCATTGATTATGAAGAAACATTTGCACCTGTTGCCCGTTACACATCAATGAGAACAGTATTAGCCATTGCAGCAGCTAAAGGCTGGAAGATCCATCAAATGGATGTGAAAACTGCCTTCCTGAATGGAACCATTGAAGAGGAAGTCTATCTGGAACAGCCTGAAGGTTTTGTGATACATCAATCTAACTCACATGTGTGCAGGCTGAAGAAAGCTCTCTATGGACTTAAACAAGCTCCCAGGGTCTGGTATGAAAGAATTGGCAGCTATCTCTTGGGATTAGGATTTTCCAAGAATGATGCTAACTCCAATCTCTACTTCAAGGTAATCAAAGGTGATATGCTAATAATCATTTTATATGTTGATGACCTGCTGATAACAGGAGAATATCACCTCATTGCTCAAGGGAAGCAAGATCTAATTTCTGAATTTGACATGAAAGACTTGGGAATTCTACACTACTTCCTAGGTTTAGAAGTATGGCAGAAATCAGAAGGCATTATACTAAATCAAGGGAAATATACAATTGATATTCTGAAGAGATTTGGAATGTTGGATTGTAGACCAATGTCTGGACCTATGGAAACCAACCTTCACAAATTGAAAGAAGCAGCAGCAGAATCCAAAAGTGCAGATCCAACCCTTTACAGGTAGATGATTGGATCCTTGATGTATCTGGTTAACACCAGACTTGATATTTGCTATGCAGTGAATGTTCTAAGCCAGTTCATGTGTGAGCCAAAGGAAATTCACTTAATGGCTGTGAAACATATTCTGAGATATCTTCAAGGCACTATTGGATATGGTCTCTCTACAAGAATGATCAACTAGATCTACATGGGTACTCTGATTCAGATTGGGCTGGAAGTGTAACCGATCGGAAAAGCACATCAGGATGTTGCTTCAGTTTAGGATCGGCTATGATCACCTGGATTTGCAGAAAACAATCTTCAGTTGCACAGAGTTCAACGGAAGTTGAATACATTGCAGCCTCAATGGGAGCAAGAGAAGCAGTTTGGCTTCGAAAATTGCTTGTGAGACTCTTTGGTGAGCCCTTGAATCCTACAATTATTCATTGTGATAATCAGAGTTGCATCAAACTCTCTGTGAATCCTATCTTTCATGATAGATCTAAGCACATTGAGATCCCCTATCATTATGTAAGAGATATGGTGGAAAGAAAAGTGATTCAGTTGGAGTATATCAGTACAAATGATCAAACTGCAGACATTATCACCAAGCCTCTCTCCCGAATCAAGGTAGAGCACTTCAGGAAGAAACTTGGTATGGTTGAAATGTAATTTGTTATTTATGTTTGAAATACAAATTGTTTATAAAATTGTACTAATATATAAAGATGTTTAATGTGTAAACTCTTTTGTCATGTGTGTGACTCCATGACTTTATGGGCCTACTCCCCCTGTGTACATTATTGAAAGGTGACGATCTTTCTAACAATGAACACTTGTATTTGACATTGTAAAGTGACGACTCTACAATGACAAACTATCATGGTAGATATCATGTGACTTGATATCTGTGGACATGTCATGATAGTATCTCTTGGACACTTTGATTGATATCATGAGACTTGATATCATCAGTAGATCATTGTGATCCTTAAGAGATAATGATGGTGGATATTTATATCCGTTGATATGCCATGAATTATGGTAGACATCATGTGACTTGATGTTAGTGCACATACCATAATGAAGATGTGTTATGAAGAATGTCATGTGACTTGACACTTTCAGAAGCATACCATATCTTCTGATATCACGAGTTAGGTGATATCACGTTTACTTGATGGAAGTTATCCTCCCTAGATAAGAGGGAGTATTGAATAATAAAGATGTGTTATGAAGAATGTCATGTGACTTGACAATATTGAGAAATCATTCCATATCTTAGATATCACGTGTTAAGGTGATATCTCTACTTATTTGATTTGAAATATCTTCCCTAGCTAAGAGGGAGTGTTGATGAATGGTAGCTTAGGTCAGATATAAACAATGATTGCTATAAGCATCATCATCGTTTATATAAGATCAATTGCTCTTCATAATTAATATTTCTCAAATAAGTAAAATCGACTTTTATAATGCATGTATAAAATCGAATTTTAAATAAATGATGTTCGAAATTCTTATTGAATTTAATTCGGAATTCTTATAAATATATATTCGCCATGTGGGAAGGAGTATATGTGTTAAGTTGCCTAATAAATGGTAATCGGCTGTAGAGAAAGCCCGCGCGTCCAAAGGGACACGTCCTCTCAAGGGACGCATCCCTTGGAGGCGGGCCTCTCCACATACAAATAGGAGTTCCAAACATTGAATGCAAACATCGAAATCAATTAATGTTCTGCAATCAGTACATTCAGCATCAAGAGAAGAAATCTGGAAAACATCTTTGACTTAGAATTTCAGACCTTAGTTTTTCCTTAGTGTTTTAGGATCCCAACTTTGTAGAAAGATTTGATTACATTTACAATAATCACCAACAAAAATATAAATATTTACTCTTGCAAACTACAAAAATTTCACACCCAAATCTGAAAACAATAGCTGGAAATCTCACACCCAATACTGCTGCTCTGAAAAATTATGCCAAATAAAGACCACTGCCAATTCCTAAATGAGATTGCTTGGAAAACTAGAAGGATTTTCGTCCTGTAAGCTTTCAAATTTCCTAAGGGTTTTCGTCCTTGGGAAATAGCGAAGATGAACATGCATTCATTCTTGGGAAATGAAATAACTCAAAAAAGAATGTAGTCTTTTTTCGAAAACTCTCTTCCTTTTAAACTTTTTTAGAGGTATTTTAGGAAAAAACATTTTTTTCACTACTATTTAAAAAACATTTTAAAAAATTGTTTTCTATTCATTTTCAAAAAAGCTTTTTTTTGCTTTTTTGAAAAGGAATTTTTTGTTTTTCGCTGCTTCTTCAAAAAAGCACTTTTTTCCTTAATAAATAACACAAAGTGTCCTTATGACCACTTTTAAACACCTTGAGCCTAGAAACACTTTATCTACACACTTAAAACACATTTTTAAATAATTAAATAGAAAATGTTATTTAATTTTGCTTTTTAGCAACTTTAATATTTGATTATTTAATTATTTTTCCCCTTTAAAGCATCTCAAGCTCTTACAGAAAATATTAAAATAGGCCAAATAAACTATCTTGATGATTCCACCAAATCCTTAAGTACATAGGACTTTAGTCCACAAAAAGTTGGCACTATCCAAGGATGATGAACCTCTCCAAGAAGTTTGGAGTGCTACCAAAATGTCAGATTTGCAGACAAAAAGGACTGCTGTGCACATCTAGGCTCCAAGAACTCACTGCTGTTGTCAGAATTTCAATTAGAGAAAGAAAGTGTTCTCCAAGAAAGTTGGAGTTTCCAAGAATGTTGGAATGGACCAGAAAAAGGAGACATTACATAACAGCCCAAATGATGCCCCAATTGGAGGAAAAAAATCCTCTACACCTAAGGGCTTCAAAATCCTAAAGGAGGGGCAAATTAGCAAAGATAAATGATAAGTTTCTATGAAGTCAAAAATAATGTATTTGTTCCATTTCACAAAGGCAATTTTGTAAGAGAATCACGTATGAAACCTCAGGTTGGGTCTACCTTGTTAGATGGATTGAAGATATATTTCCATTCAGGTTGCTAGAGTATCCATGTACATAGATAAGTTCTAGTTATGAACACTCAGTAGTAGCAGTAGCTCTACCTGACTTGAAGTAGAAGATGGTGAAGACAGGTTCAAAGCCTCTGCTCATAGCTCTTATAGATCTTTCAAAGGTTCTTATGTTTGAAACTTTTTTGGTCTTTTGACACTGCTTTGTACTAAATTTGAGAAAACTTCCAGCAGCAGAAGACCAACATCTGAATCTTTGCAGGATCAGAGCCAGGGCAAGTATACATACTCCTTCCTACTTAATAGAATTATTTGTTTTATAACAAAAAAAAGGTTGCTATTAAGTATAGATGTAATTGCAAAGAAAACTTAAGCAAGTAACACAATTCATCTAGAATAAATGCAAGCCACACTGATTTATTGACAAGAAAACATGAATCTCTTTTTCAACACTCAGTAAGTTATGAACTTATAATTTGGTAGGTTGGTCACTTATTTCATCGAAACGTCTTCATTCAAACACCACATTAATTTGTTAAGGTCATTTTAAAATGCCTACTATCTGAGCATCTTATATTATGTCTAATTAGTACTTCAATTGTTTTTGAAAGCCTCACTGAAGAGGTCTTTACCTTGCCAAATCCTCAGCATTACAATGCTCTTAATCCATTCCATAATAATAATTCACTTAATCAGTAGCCACTGAAAGTAGAGGTATAAAATCTTTCTTGCATTTTATAATGTATATATATATATATATAGATGAAAATACCTAAAATTATATATACCTCACATAATAAGAATATCAAGTATTCACACAAAACATAACAAGAAACAAATTTACCTGAGTCTTTACCGAATCTGTTGCCTCTTCTACTGATTTAAACACTTCCTTGGAGCTTTCCTGGAACTGTGTTGCAATATCAACAGCTGACACGCGATCATCAAAATCCATAGGAATATCAGCACTGCCAAGGTAAATCAGGTTTATAACAATGTCTAAAAGAATCACAAGGAAACTGTTAAGGTTCATATTCCCCCACCACAACATCCAATATTAACTTTCCAAACTTTTTGTGTCCATGATAGTAAACTTTAATGTGTATTTGGTTTACTGATACTATAAAATTATTCAGCAGGTAATGAAAGACAAGCCAAATTATTGATAAAAGCCAGATCCGAACATAATCAGGGATTTGTCCCACCCCTAAGGTCAAGTAGAGGTAGCATAGAAAACTACTTTTGTTGATCAAATTATAAAAAAAAAAAAAAAGGAAAAAACCTGAGGTTAATTGCAATCCGATCAAGTAAATGTTCCCGTACACTGCCTTCTTCAGGATTGTAAGTAGCAATCAGAAGTGGCCTGCAGGGATGCCGGAAACTAATTCCTTCTCTTTCCACAGTATTCACCCCTTCCGTGAGAACATTGAGAAGCAAGTTGCATATACCTTCCTCAAGCAGATTTATCTCATCAAAATATAAAACTCCCCTGTGAGCTTCAGCAAGAAGACCTGGCTGAAATATTGTTGTTCCAGATTTAACAGACTCCTCAACATCCACTGATCCTAGAAGCCTATCCTCTGTTACCCCAAGTGGGATCTGTATTTCAAAGAAGTAATAACTTGACCAGTAAGAAAGTTCATTGCAAGATCAAAAAACAATTTCAAGCTTAAAAGACCTAACAGCTAGCTACCTGCACAAAGGGAGCTTTGATTATCTTTGTCTTCAATGTACCGTCACTATTATATTTCAATTGATTAGCTAGTCCTTCTTCCCACCTGTAGATGAATCATAAATTCTACTTGATGGTAAGAAATTAAGTATATATGGGTTACAAAGACAAATCAAGACAGTTTATTTTACAAGTGTAGATTAAATTTTGAATGGAACAAGAAACCCATTCACTAAAACTAAGGCTATATCTCATATGGTGGGCTTGCACTTAGATATATTGTACTTTGCTTACCAAATGGTTATGGTAAAAAATGCCATGTTAAACACAGGTTTAAGGGATGATGAGATCATAAAATGCAAAAGAACTCAGCAGTCCTTTTAATGATTTAAGCAAATAAATATTGTATATGGCAATAAACAAAGTGAGTGAAATTTCTCCGCAGCAAGATCAAGTGTCTTAACCAGGTTAAGGAGGTTAATGCTATAAAAAGGGAGATCAAAAGGATAAAATTCCTTTGATCACAGGGCAGTCTCAATAAACAAAGTCTGAGTGTGAAATTTGTCTGTAACAAGATCTCACATCTTAGCCAGGTTTTGGAGGTTAAAACTATGAAAAGGGAGATGAACAACCTCCCTCACTCTCCCCCTAGAATATTATATAATAATATAAAATACTATGAAAAGGGAGATGAACTCCCACCATTCCTCCCCAGGCCCCCACCCCCTCTCTCTCTATCTCTCTCAAAGTATAATTTAGTTAGTTGAAATAACTACAATTCCTGATATAAATGTGTTTTAATAAACTGTACCTGTGATCATAGAAGACACATAACCTCATTAAAGTTTACAATCATTTGAAGGAAGGCTAAAATATGCATTAACCATGTTTATCCGAATAAGTTTTGGCAGCAAATCACTAACAGAAAGGTTAATTAATAAATCAGTTCATGGTATAACTGCCTCTGGAAGAATGTCAAAATTTGCATGGTCTTTGGCATAACGAATGGACTCAACTTAATATTACAAGAAAAGAAGTACAATTCTAGACAAATATCAAGGCATAACTTCCTCCTATCGGTTCAAATAATTCCTTCACCTGGTCAAATTATTTACCAGATTTTGCATTCAGTGCAAAAAAATTCCTAGGACTACTTGCCATCAAATAGTGATTGAATCAAGTAGCTTACTCATCAGGACACAATGGATCAGCATTGGCAACAGATCCTTCAACAACTTCGATGGGTGGAAGTATATCATGCAATCCACGTGCCATTACTGTCTTTGCTGTCCCTCTTTTTCCTGAGATGGCGATGCCACCAATGGCATTGTCCACAGCTCCCAGTAGCAATGCAGTCTTAATGGCATCCTATACATACAGAAAAACAAAAATCAGAAAGCAAAATTTAGTAGTAATCATGTTGCAGAGGTCAAGCGCAAGTTAACAATCAAGCAAACAACAGAAATGATAATTTCCCATGGTAAAGACTAACAAGAATACTCTATTCTCCCATTGATACACAGATTCAGCTGGCTTAAAAAGCTCAGAAAAAAAAATGAGAAGACTAAAAAACAAACCACTAAAAAAATTTCAATACATCCTAACTTAGATCTAAAACATTACACAAAAGTGACAAAACAAGCAATCTAAGAAAATATGCAAAGCAAAAAATAGAAACACACAAGTAATTTTGGAGCAGAAACACACCAAACACTTAACAACAAAGTGCATTTGATAAATTGGAGAAGCAAATATAAAGAGGTATACCTTTTTTTTTTCTTTTTTTTTTCTTTTGCCATTCACTATTCTAGTTTTCATTTTGTCCACTTCCGGTTATGGAACAAGAAAAAAGAAATAGCTCTTAGCAAATCCAAATGCAGGCAGGAGTATAGACATATATTAAGCATTAGAGAGGGGTAGCTTGGTATCCAAGGTCCATAAGAGGTCACTTGGAAAAACAAAAAATTTATGGAGGTTTAAGAAAGTCCTATGAGAGCCCAAGAGTAAGCCAATTGAAAAATGAAAAAGTTATGGAGGTCGAAGAAAGTCCTATGAGAGCCCAAGAGTAGGCCAACAATGGCCCAAGAGCCCTATAGAAGTTGGTTTCTATAATGTCCCCAATTTTAGCACTACACGTTCCAGTGACTGTTAGCCGATTCCCTGATGCTCGTAGGCTAGTCAGAGGCAGAATTAGGGTTCCCAGCTGCTAGATGGGCTTCCGTGAGGATTCAGAGGGTTGCATGTTGGAGTTTTGCAGTTTGGTCGCGGGATTCCTTCTGGGTTTTCAGAGAGCTTCGCGATGGTATGACATGCAACTAGATCAGAGGACTTTTCCAGACTTACTATTTTTAGTAAGTTACGATGGCTGCATGTTGGAGTTTCATAGTTCAGATTCTGGATTCCTTCTGGGTTTTCAAAGAGCTTCACGACAGCGTGACATGCAAATGATTCAGAGGACTTTTCTGGACTTACTATTTTTAGTAAGTACGACGGCTGCTCGAATTGGGGTTAAAATGAGTTTGGAACAACTTACTATTTTTAGCAATATGCTATTTTTAGTAAGTGTTATTTTTGGTAGTGCTATTTTTAGCAAGGTCTCTGAAGTTCGATTAAGTGGCTATATCAGACAACGCAGTATATTCATCTGGTCTCCAACTTCTGAGGTGATTATTTTGGCAAGCTCAATATTTGATGAAAATATTATCTTAACGGAGATATTTTTAAAAAGAGGATTTTTATGGGTAGGCGCCTCATCAAAAGATTTAAGTGAAATATGTATCTTGTTTATTAATGTTAGCTTCATGAAAAGGTACACCAAAATGAGAAGAGTTGGTGTTAAGTTAGAAAAGTGGAATTTACATTGGAAAAAGGGACGCCATTTGGAGAAGTCAAAGGGTCAACATGGAATTAGGGTTTCTAGAGTGGAGCGCACCTTCTGGAAGGTTCTAGAGTGCTTGGCCAAAGTTATAAAAGGAGGCTTTGGGTCTTCATTCTTTATCTTATGTTTTTACAATATTGTTATGCTGCCAAAATGGTTGCTGGACTGCTTCGAGGAATGAATGCCTCCTAGCCTTGGCTCAACTTTGTGCTTGAGAGATAGCACCTAGTGGAGAAGTTTGCTTATTGTTGAGGGATTTTGTAGTGAGGATTGCATTGTAGCTTGAGTTTTGCTTGTCATTCAGTTTATTGCATTTTATGTCTTTTTCTAGAGTTGTTGATAACAGGGCTGAATCTGTTGTTTTATTCATAAATCAAAAAATAAAAATACAGTCGTTCTGGGTATTGATTCATTGAGTTTCCTTGATAGGGGCGACCCTTTGCATTGAGTTTCAGAATTTTTAATGAAGAGTTGGATTTTATAATGCAAAATCGTACCTTCTTGAAGGTCATACCTTCCTAGGGTGCATTGGGATTTGTGCATTAAATATCTAGGCTTGTTTGCTTTAGGTTCTTCATTGGGATTTGGGCGCCATACCTCCAGGAGTCTTTAGCATTCGTCCTCATGACGTTTGGTGAAGATTTGAGCATTTTAGTGAGGAACAGGTTGCTGTTCTGTGTTATTTCAGTCAGTTGTTCAGTCAGATCAGTTTTATAGGAGTTCATCTTGAGGGTGGGATTGAGTCCGAGGAGTCAATTAGAGTATAAAAGAGTCATTTACATTTACTGCAGCATTGAACGCTTTCTAATCATGTGTGCTTGGCAGGCTCTCTAAATATTGTAAGTTGAACAATAGTACTGTCAGCATTCTAACTTCTACTCTTTCATTTACTGTATTTCCCACTGGATAAGTGGAAGAGGCTGGTTTGCCGCCTACTTTAAATTTTGTAGTTGCATTGTATCTTTCACCTCCGCCATATGGTCGCCTCATTTCCATTCTAGAATTGGGTAGCACATACTTGGTGTTGAGTTACTTTCAGTTGCAGTTTGTAGTGGTAGAGATCCTCTGACCATATGCTCGTCGTTCTCAGGCGCATTCTTGGTTAGAGTTCCCTTAACAGCTTTGCTTTGTGATCCTCTGACCGTATGTTCACACCTTGCCCAACTCAGGATCCTGGTGTACATTCTTGGTTAGAGTTACTTGTGCATCGTTTTGGTTTTGACGCTAACCTTAACGGGTGCATGTTGCATTGTAACTGTGATCGAAAATTGAAAAAATTGGTTCGGGATATTTCAGTTTCCATTGTTGACCTTGTTAGTGACCAATTTGTAGGATTGCCATATATTAATCTCTTGAACGTGTTCTTGTAAATGTTGTACAAATTGTATTGAACATATTAGAGTGTTTTGTGGCTTATTTGATGCTCTATATGTTAATAGTTGCAGCTTTCTATCTTTTCCAAATCTCTATAATGCTAGTGAGCTATGGTATTGAATATCCATCCTAGTTTTACGGATCAAAACCCGGCTTTCTTCTTCCAACATTTCTAGGTTCTAGGAATAGCTATGAAATATAGTGAAAGAATCTAGGGCTGCAAGATCAATCCTCAATTCCCTCAACTCTACTTTATTGGTCTTTATTCTTGTTAGTATTTTAATTCACACCATTTAGGGCAACACAAAACAAAACAGATGTGTCATAAAACCATTCTTCAAATTAGAAGGGGAATCTCCCTTTAAACTAAAAACCAACCTAAACTACACAATATCTACTTGCTTATTTACAATTTTTACAGTTTCTTTTTGGGTGATTTTGAAATGCAATACAAACTAAATTAATAAAAGCTTATCTTTTTGCTTTCTTAATCTAGAGTACAAGGTGATTCAACACATCAACACTAGATAAGAGATTTTTGGGGTTTTTGACTAAAATAAATCCTTATAGCTACATGCTTGTGTTGTGCAACTAAAAGCAAAGACTGAACAATAAAAGTGCACGTATAGATTGAATTGACTGACTCAGTACAAAGCCACAATATCCAACTTTGAAAGACGTAGAAAACAAGGCTTGGAGATTTAGTAGAATCTATTTAATATATCTAAGCATACAACAAAACATCTCAATAGAAACTTTGAAGCAAAACAAGCATATTAAATTCCATTTAATAAATAAACATTAAATTCTGAATTAACAATCACAAATACTCAATGAACAACAACTTCAGCAATATGCAAGCTTGATAATTACCACTAGAATTCGAAGCGCAAAATAGCACTTATTTATACTACTTTACAAAGTTATTGCATGAAAATAAATAAAAGTTAATTGATACTTCTACTCTTACAAATGGTTGATTGTGTTTAATGTAATTTTTATTACAAAGTCCTATGAATTAATTCTATAACTAAGAATGTGCAACCTCCAGTTAAGCTATAGATTGAATTTATTACAACTATGACTTAATGCTCACATCTCTCACATTGTAAGAGATCTAAAAAGATGCTGATTAAAAATAGTCTAGTGCAAACTAAAATAAGACTTTTGGCTAGGAGGCTCTAGATGACTTTGATGACTTTGCAAATTTTCCTCTCATCATGGCAAACCCTTTGAAAAACCTTGAAAATCTGCTTTAACATTTTGAATCATTTTGATAACTGCACACTTCTACTTTACACACACACCAATACACTATCAAACTGACTTAGAACTTGCATTTTTTGTTTCCTTTGTATAGGTGTGCACTTCATCATTAGGTGCATATCTAATAGCTGTGATTTTTTGAACATTGAATTTTTCTTTATTGAGGTGTGCCCCTCACCCCAAACATGCACCTATGCATTGTGTGTAAGATTTTCAAAATGAACTTTCCTTCTTTACGAGATGTGTCCCCCAAATCAAACACATCCCAAAAATTGATGACAAATTCTAAAAAAAATTACTCTCTTTACATAAGCATTCACTTGCCTCTAACTGCACACCTGACAACGGGTTTTGCAAACCAATCCTTTTTTTAAATTTGAGGTGTGCCCTTAGTCTAGAGATTGCACTTGTGAATGGTAGTTATTGAATGCTTGATTTTCCTTTTTTGAGGTGTGTCTTCCCACCCAAGTGAGCACCTATACATTGGAATGTGAACATGACTCAAGCTAATTTCCTTAAGATGGATGTGTCCATATTTTCCCACATACACCTATGCGTTAGCATCATTCTAAAGAGAGAATTTTCTTCTCGACTATGGCATGCCTCTACATTTCCCCATGTGCCTATGAACCATCCATCCTTTTATAGGTCCATCTCGAATCCTTGATGCATGTTGTTCAATTCACATCAAAATTTTGGATTTTTACAAACTTAATTGTAGCACATGCTTGTCCTAGGGCACACACCTATGCATTAAAACTTCATCATTTTCTGGCATTCCTTCAATCAAGCACACTTGATTCATCTCACGCACCTATACAATCCATGCTTTGTGAGCACATTTAAATTCTCCGACATGCACCTAATCATTAAAGATAACTTTTCACTATAAAAAAAATCTTTGTAAAGGTGCACATCCATCCCCAAGTGCACACCTATGAACTATCACCTTGAAATTTTTCCTTCATTTAGGTGCATCTTCACCACTACACACACATCTATGTACTACACTTTTGGATCTAATTTTTTTTACATCTCTCATTTTCCTTTAACTAGTGTTGCCTTTGACTCTAAACACACAACTATCAATGATGTTCTAAATTTTGCCTTGAAAAACAATCTTTACACAGTCAAGTGTGCCCTTTATCAAACTTTTTCTTTCAAGAACTTTATTCCTCCAATCAAAAACACTCAATTCCATGATCCAACAAAGATTAGGAAAGGTCAAAGGATGACAAAAAATATGTAATGTCCCTGATTTCCAGATAGACGCCACTGAATTAATTTAATTAATTAAATATTAAATTGTCCTAAATTAATAAATGTGGACATTTGTATTTAATTAATTAATAAAACATTAAAATAACTTAATTAAACAATATGCTCAAATATTGAATAAAGTTATTTTATAATGATAGACATTTAATATTAAAAATATTAAAAGGTGGTCGACTATAAAAGGTGGCAAAATGGAGTTCATTGTATCTTTTGGAAAATTAACTTTGAAGAATTTGGGGATTTGCAGAGCTTGGCTTTTTGGGAATTGGAGGATGAAAACCCTCAAGTTTTAGGGTGGATTTTGATGAATAACCATCTGCATTAGAGGGTGAATCCATATAGGGTTCACAATTGTGTTTAAAGATTTCACAGAAAATCCTTCAGGCGGACTTGGCAAAATTTGTGAACTCTCTTGCAAAGACAAATTTCTGAAGGTCGATTTCCAATATGTAAGTAAGTCTGGATATACTTAGAGCATTCTATTTGTAAGAAAGAATTTGGATGAATAAAATGTGTTGAACCTTGTTATCAATTTAAGAATCTTTTACATTTTATGATTGACTCATTCTATGTTTCTCTCATTGAAGTTATTCTTGGGTAAAACAATGCATGAAAGAGGATAATTAGTCTTGCTTTTTGAAATATTGATTTATTTACTGTAAAATGTTATGAGCAAGTAACTACCGTGGTTTTGTGCCAATGGATGCAAGAACAGGAACCATTCCTCTAGGCGGAGGGGAAACATCACTCGGAAGAGTGGCTTGGTCTGATAACCGGTAAAGTAAATCAGTTGAGCATACACACACTTCACTAAAGGTTTAGAAGAACTGAGCCAAATAGGTTTGTCTTGATAAGTCGTCCATAGGCTTTAGGAGTTTTGGGTTACTTCTTTGTGCTTTGTGAGTGGTGTTACTTGTAAGCCTGACTTATTGTTCTATGACCTTGAATGTGGAACATGAATGGATATATGTACATAGGCAGGGTGTATATGCGTATACATGTATCTCTCATATGTATGTATCAATATGTATGACATGGCGATACAGACGTATGATGGGCAAATTATTATGCAATACGTATGTGTCGACATTGCATACATACACATACATACGCATGACGGTCTAAATGGATTATACACATCTATAAACATATACACACTACCTATGATGTGTAATTATAACATTATTATATTACCTTGAATTTGCAGTTAAACATATATACACGTATTTGCATGAATAGGTATATTGAAAGTATGCTGACTGGCTCGCAATACACGTATTTAAATGATTATTGCGCAAATGTGTATATGTATGTTTAAGTGTAAATATATATATATGTTATTACAATCTTACCAAAATAAATATATAGGTATATATAAGTATATTTAAATATTAAACATTTAAATATATATATATATATATATATTTATATTTATTTTGAAGAGAAATAAAACTATAATAGACTATATATAATATAATACATTACATATATATATAAGAATTTATATATATTTAATATATAAAATCTTCGAAAAATAAAGGACTTAGCATTATTAAGTCATTTGGTAAATATTGAATATTTTCACCATGGGAAATAAGCTATGTTTTGCGTTTGAAATATTTGGAATTCTTCCCACTGTGATAAAGCTGGGAATAAAACGCCAACTGCAAATATTTCATTCATCAATATAGTTGAAACTTTTGGAAAATGAAAATGCGCACAATGGACTTGGTCGCGGAAAATGCAGGGACGCGTTTCTGAAACAGTTTGAATGAAACCAGAAATGAGGGCCAGATGGAACGCCTTTGAGCTGGGAGGTTTTCCACTGAGAAACAATCTGCCAGTTTCGAACGCCATTGCAAGAGGACGCCTGTAGGTGTCATTCAACCATTTTGATCATGTGATGTTTGAATCGTTCTTCACAAAGAGAGGTCGACTCACCTTCTAAAAGCTGAATAAGCTTCTGAAATGCTACCACCATGAGTTTGAAACTTTCAAATAAATAGAGGTGTCGATTCTCATGCCAAAACTGTAGCATGGCATGAGAATCCGAACTCTATAAATAAGAGTTCATTTGCTTATCAATTTACCAATTCACAATTTCCCTTTACTAAATTCCGAATTTGCCTTCTGTAAATCACAATTCACCATTGCCATTCTATTCGAGTCTTGAGAATTTCATATGATGCATATATGTATGTACGCACCTGCTGTAGAAATCATTTTTGAGATATACAGTAACCAACTTTACCAGAAATAATACTCCAGTCCTCCTGAGCTTCAACCAAGGAGTTAATATCTGGAAAAAACAAATTAGACAAAAGGGGTTATTGAAAGGAAAGGTACAGAGGAGCTCTTACCAACTGAATCAGAAGAATTCACAAGCAACCAGGAGGCCAGCTTCAGGAAACAAGCATGAGTGTCACATTCTTTAATATCTCTGTTTTTAGTTTATAAATAGAAGAAACCATATGTTTATTTTATGCATTAAACTGTATTATAGCATAGGTGGATCAGTCAAGTAAAAGAGAAATTATGTTTCCTGTTTATAACCGCATAGACTAAAGGGAATAGCTTGTCTGCATTTTAAATATAAAAAGGAATGGCTTGTTTGCAATTTAAATATAAGGGAAAAAGGGGAAACTGTTATTCCACTTCATTTGAGAAAGGGATTATTAAGTATAAGGGAATGTGTTTGGATGGATTGCATTTGTGTGTATGCAACCTATACTGCTTGATCTCCTTATATGGAGGAAATGAGGGAACTAGCTATTTATTACTAGGACCAAGATGAAACCAGTACCAAAGTTAGTCTAAAGCTTCAGGTTAGTAGGTTAACTGTGAAAAGCTAAGTACTCTGTGGATAAAGATTTCCGGAATAGGAGTTACCTGAGGGACACTTGTTGACTGTATTTCATTTCCTAAATTAGGTAGATTGTTGTAGGGGGTCTGGGGTGATTGACTACCCATGGTAAGGACTTAGCCTACGCGTAGGATAAAACAGCCTCAAGTCAAACTAAACCTGACATAGTGCATGTGATAGATGACCGTCAGTTAAATACTGTTGAAACACTTTGGCCAAAGTAATGTGGTACACCTACGTCCACTTAGACTGTGAGACGACTACACTATCAGTTCACTGTTGTCCAGATTGCATACTAGATTGAGATTGTGGGATTACTAGGATTTGGTTATGTAGGACACAACACTATGCTCAGTTGGTTAAAACAGAACCGGTTACCCAACCAATTTCTTCGTAGAAGGGAGGGTCGTTTATTTAACAGTAAACGTGCGAGGGACCGCAATATAAGTCCATGGTTGGCGGAAAAGTACCTGAGTGATGTTTCTCCTCCACAGTAGACTTTTGAAGTACCAAGGTTTGAAAGGGAAGATCCTGGACCGTCTTATTTCTATTTGCTCAAAAGCTTCCGAGCTATGTTTTATACTTGTATGTATTCTTACTCTGTTATTTACTTGGAAAGGAAAGTAATGATGTATTGTGTAAATTGTTTCTTTAATATGAAATGTTGCAATGAAAAGAAAGAAAAGTTAATTTCCTTTATCATTATGTATATTTTCCATGTTTATTATTTGCGAAAGTAGAAATTTTTTAATTACCCGGGATGGGGTTGTTACATGTGGTATCAGAGCTACCAGGTTTAGCTTTGGAACCTATGAGTTCACCAAAGTTTTATCTTTCCAACATTACCTAATGTTGTGAAAATTCTTGTGTCAGGATGGTACATGTCAGATTAACGGCAAGACAGTTCGTAATCAAGAACGAACGCTACCTAAAGGCCAAGAAGGAAAAGGAGGAAATTGTCAAAACAATTGAAGGAACCAATGACGACAACGCCGTTTGGTTAAGTGATACAGAAACCTTCAGCCATGCACTTTCTCGAATCAATGATGAGAAGAGAAAGATGAAGTTGGAGGCTATGTGCAACTACCTTCCCTTCATTTCACCTGAAAAGTCTGAACCTTTATCTCTATCCAGAGACATGTCGTCTGAAGAAAGCACCAACCCGGCATTCATACTTAGGGATCCTAGAGTCCTTCCTATGGCGGAACTTATCATGATTTCTTCAAGCAAAGAGTATGAGGAATACACACCAAGGACCCCGCCAGTAGAGAAATGGTCTCATGACCAAATGTCTGCAAAAGGCATGGACCATAAAGTAGATGAATACTTTAAGGACACTACTTCCCGAAATTATGTATCGGACAATAAATCTGAAGGTTACTATCCGTTTTGGGATAGAAATGACCAGATAAGAGAAGAACAAAATGAAAGAGAACTTCAATTCTCTCAATCTGTAGGGTATGCACCACTTAGTTATGTATCCGAAAGTGAATCGGAAGGGTATTCACCCCTTGACTACTTGAATAGTCATTCAATGCAATCTAATGGATTCTTTTTGAAATCCCCCTTATCAATAAATAAAACGAAGTATTTCTATCAATCAAAATAGCAAAATTTTGTGTGAAAAACAATTGTTTGTATGAATGGTGTTTTTTATGTTTTCATAAATAGTAAAGTATAACTTAGTCTAACTTGAAATTAAAATTCAGGTTATTACTACTTTAAAACCATGGTGCGAACTAATGAAAGAATTTGAAACAATCCCAGGGCAAATCAGGAAGGAGAACCATAATCAACGGGAATGGAAACTAAATTAGATCAAATTATGGCCATATTAACCAATCTCGAGCAAGAAAAAGCTAAAGATAGGGTTGAAAAGGAGATAACCATAGATGATCAAAAGGAAAGTTCTTCACGTCATGATGAAAGGGAAAAGTCACCCACCAATTCTATGGAAAGAAATAAAAAGATGATATCCCGTGAGCTGACTAGGGATATGAAAAAGATATACCCACCCAAGTTTGATGGAACTGTTGGAGGTGAGGAAGCCGAAGTATGGCTTGTTCAAATGGAGAAATATTTTGAAATCCGGGACTATGACAAAGTTACTAAGGCTGCATGGGGAGCCTACCAATTAGCTGGAGAAGCCTCCAATTGGTGGATGAACAAAAAGCTGGAACTTGACATAAGATCATGGAAACCGACCTGGAATGAGTTTGTGGAAATCTTCCGCAATCGATGGCTACCCCAATTATACTATGATCAAAAACTGTCTGACTTTCAAGAACTGAAACAAGGAACCATGACGGTTCACGAGTATTGGGAAAAATTCACTCGTCTTATCCGTTATGTTCCAATCTATCTTAAGGATGAACAATTCCGCATACGTTAGTTCATATTAGGATTGAACCATCGGATTGGAAGAGAAGTTGACATGCACAGTCCAACCACTATGGACTTGGTGTATGAGAAAGCCATCCGACAGGAGCAGAAACTTAAAGCAGATTCCTACCACCAGGATAGGAAAGAGCAGAGGAAGGACAATGAAGTAGTTAGCAGGACAGCATCCAAGAAGGAAGAACCCGCTTTTGTTTCAAGGAAACAAAAAGGGAAACGATCTTGGTTCAATGGTAAAGACTATAAAGGAGATCGCAAGAAAAGTGACAACACTAGCAAGGTTGGTGATGGCACAAGCAAGTCTGGAGTAACCACCGAAAAGAAAGGACCAAGGGCCGGATGTTTCATTTGCAAAGGGGATCACTATGCAAGTGAATGCCCTGATAGAACTTCCAATTCACAGTCACGAGGAAATGCACTGCCCTCGCAGCAGGCAATGTTCCAGCAACGGATTCATGTTGCGGTGGACGATCGACAAGCAGACTACCAAGTTACTCCAATCGAAGTACCAGGTAACCTTTTTGGCTTACCTATTTCTATATTGATCGACACAAGTGCAACTGAAAGTTTCATTTCACCTAAGGTAACTAAGCAATTTGTCTAGAAAGGCAGGACACATGGCAAAGGCATGGAATGCAGAATATGCAAACCAAACAAGAGCAAGGGTTGACCAATGTCTTTTTGAGGCTAGGTTAGAGTTACCCAACCTTACCACTGAGGTTAACCTATATGTCGCGCCACTAGGGTCTTATGATGTAATCCTAGGAATGAACTGGCTATGGAGACATAGGGCTATTGTAGATTGTCAAGCTAAAACTATAAGATGCCTTGATGATCTAGGAAATCGGGTAGAAATCCAAGGGATACCTAGGGAAGTAACTGTTCGGCAAATCACAGCAATGCAGCTTGTGAAAGCCAAGAAGAAAGGTTGCCAGCTTTTTGCAGTTAAAATTGAAGAACTAGGCAAGATGATGGAAACTCCGTGTATCAAAGTTCCCAAGAACTAGAAGACTGAGAAATGGAAGAAATAGGGAGATCGGTTATGGAGAAATATCCTATCCTAAGAAATTTTGTTGATGTATTTCCTGAGGAACTACTAGGTCTCCCACCCAAGAGAGTGTTCGATTTTTCAATCGACATTGTTTTCGGATCTGAACCTGTATCTAAAGTACCGTATAGGATGACTACTACGGAGCTCATGGAATTGAAGACACAATTGGATGATTTGTTATCCAAAGGATTAATAAGGCCTAGTGTATCACCGTGGGGAGCGCCGGTGATATTCGTCAAGAAAAAGGCTGGTACATTACGTTTATGCATCGATTATCAAATGCTAAACAAAGCAACGGTGAAGAACAAATACCCATTGCCACGTATTGATGACCTCTTTGATTAGATGAAAGGAGCGGCAGTATTCTCAAAAATAGATCTAAGATCTGGATATCAATAGCTAAGGGTGAAAGATGAAGATAACTTCAAGACAGCATTTAGAACTCGTTATGGACATTATGAGTTCATAGTTTTACCTTTTGGTTTGACTAATGCACCTGCAGCATTCATGAATCTCATGAATAGTGTATTCAGAGATTATCTAGATAAATTTGTGTTGGTATTTCTTGACGACATACTAATTTATTCCAAAAATGAAAAAGAGCATTGTAAATATCTTGAGATGGTTTTAAAAAGGTTAAGGAAACACAAGCTTTACGGAAAACTGTCCAAGTGTCCTTTCTTCCAGGAAAGAGTGCACTACTTGGGTCATGTTATTTCAGCAAAGGGAATTGCAGTGGATCCAGCAAAGATCCAAGCAGTCATTCAATGGCCTATACCAAAGAATATATCTGAAGTAAGAAGTTTTATCGGTCTAGCAGGGTATTATAGGAAGTTTGTGGAAAATTTCTCAAAAATTGCCTTCTCCATAACATCCTTGCAGAAGAAAGGAAAGAGATTTGTTTGGAATGATAAGTGTCAAGAGGCATTTGACCTCCTCAAGGAAAAGTTAACCACCGCACCAATTCTGAAGGTACCAGATCCCGAAGGAAGCTTCACAGTCATTATTGATGCATGTGGAGAGGGATTAGGAGGTGTGTTGATGCAGGAAGGACAAGTAATTGCTTACGAGTCCAGAAAGCTTAAACCATATGAGATGAATTATACTTCACATGATTTAGAATTGGCAACAGTAGTACATGCTTTACAGATGTGGAGACACTATTTGCTTGGAAAACCATTTGAGTTGAAAACAGACCACAATGGTTTAAGATATCTCTTTACTCAACCTAATCTAAATGCTACACAAAGGAGATGGTTGGAGTTAATAGTTGCCTATGACTTTAATATCAACTATATTAAAGGAAAAGAGAATAGAGTTGTTGATGCTTTAAGTAGAAGGTGACATATTGCATCAATAGTAACAATTTGGAACGACTTCAAGGAACAAGTGCTTCAGAAATGTAAAGAGGATGAATATTACTTACAAGTTAAGCAAGCACTTATTGAGAATCCTCAAGACTCTAGGTATGAAGGATATCAATTTGAGTCAAGTGGGATACTTAGGTACAAAGATAGGATGTATGTACCAGATGTCAAGGAACTGAGGAATCTTGTATGGAAAGAAATTCATGAGGCACCATATTCAGGACACCCAGGAGTGACTAAGATGATGGCGGACATGAAACCATTATACTTCTGGAAGGGAATGAAAGGTGATGCTGCAAGTTATGTGGCTCGGTGCCTTGAGTGTCAAAAGGTAAGAGCAGAACATCACCACCCAGCAGGATTGTTGTATCCACATGACATTCCTGAAAGAAAATGGCAAGTTATAAGTATGGACTTTGAGCAAGGATTGCCAATGTCTAGGAACAAGCATAACACCATTTTGGTAGTAGTGGATAGGCTAACAAAAGTAGCACACTTTATACTAGGAAACCTAACCGATGGAGCACCATTCATAGCAAGGAAGTTTGTACAAGAAGTATTTAGACTGCATGGTATTCCTGAAAAAGATTATATTTGATAGGGATGCACGCATCACTTCTAGGTTTTCGCAAACTTTGTTTTTTGCATTAGGAACGCAGTTAAACATTAGCTCAGCATATCATCCAAAAACGGATGGGCAAACTGAGAGGGTAAATCAAGTTATGGAAGACCTACTTAGGGTATATTGCATGGATCAGCAATATAAGAGGGAGGACTATTTATCCTTAGTCGAATTTGCATATAACAACTCGTATCATTCTTCGATTAAGATGGCTCATTTTGAAGCCTTATATAGTCGGAAGTGTCGGACTCCTATAAGTTGGGATAAACTTGAGAATCGAGTAAGTCTTGGGCCTAAAATGTTAGCAGAGATGGAAGAACAAGTTAAGGTTATTAGGCAAAGGTTAGCAGGGGCTAATAGTCAACAGAAAAGTTATGCAGATGCTAAGAGAGTGCCTCAAAGTTTTGTCATTGGTGACAAGGTACTTTTGAGAGTGAAACCTCACAAAAGTTCTATCAATTTTGGAAAATATTCTCAGTTGGCCCCATGTTATGTAGGACCCTTTGAAGTCTTAGAAGAAGTGAACCCTGTAGCATACCGAATAGCTTTGCCACCTACTCTTGCCAGAATGCATAATGTCTTGCATATGTTTTACCTTAAAAAGTATATACCAGGAGATAATCATGTTATTGATTGGACTGCTTTACAGGTAAGGGACCCCGAAGTAGTAACTCTCGAGCCCGTCAAGGTGCTAGAAAAACATAAGCTACACTTACGTAACCGAGAAGTCCCGCAATGCAAAGTTCAGTGGGACCGGTATGCGAAGGACTTAGCAACTTGGGAGGACTATGCGGAAATCCGAAGAAGATTTCCTGACATTCTTGAAGTCTTTGAGAATGAAGATCAATAAAAGTTTTGTTTTTGTTTTATGCTTTGAAATAATACCTTTGGTCATCGGGGACAATGAATCATAAGGGGGGGAGTATGTTACACCCCGAAATTGTATAGCTACTATTTTAATAATGCTTAGAGCATTCTGTTTGTAAGGAAGAATTTGGATGAATAAAATGTGTTGAACCTTGTTATCAATTTAAGAATCTTTTACATTTTATGATTGACTCATTCTATGTTTCTCTGATTGAAGTTATTCTTGGGTAAAACAATGCATGAAAGAGGATAATTAGTCTTGTTTTTTGAAATATTGATTTATTTACTGTAAAATGTTATGAGCAAGTAACTACTGTGGTTTTGTGCCAATGGATGCAGGAACAGGAACCATTCTTCCAGGCGGAGGGGAAACATCACTCGGGAGAGTGGCTTGGTTGGATAACCGGTAAAGTAAATCAGTTGAGCATACACACACTTCACTAAAGGTTTAGAGGAACTGAACCAAATAGGTTTGTCTTGACAAGTCATCCATAGGTTTTAGGAGATTTGGGTTACTTCTTTGTGTTTTGTGAGTGGTCTTACTTGTAAGCCTGACTTATTGTTCTATGACCTTGAATGTGGAACGTGAATGGATATATGTACATAGGCAGGGTGTATATGTGTATACATGTATCTCTCATATGTATGTATCAATATGTATGACATGGCGATACAGATGTATGATGGGCAAATTATTCTGCCATACACCTGTGTCGACATGGCATACATACACATACATATACATGACGGTATAAATGGATTATACACATCTATAAACATATACACACTACCTATGATGTGTAATTATAAAATTATTATATTACCTTGAATTTGCAGTTAACCATATATACACATATTTGCATGAATAGGTATATTGAAAGTATGCTGACTGGCTCGCAATACACGTATTTAAATGATTATTGTGCAAATGTGTATATGTATGTTAAAGTGTAAATATATATATATATATATATAATATTATATAAATATATATATAGATAAATATATATATATATATATATATATATATATATATATATAATATTATATAAATATATATGTTATTATAGTCTTACCAAAATAAATATATAGGTATATATAAGTATATTTAAATATTAAACATTTAAATATATATATATATATATATCTTTATATTTATTTTGAGGAGAAATAAAACTATAATAGACTATATAATATAATACATTATTTAGGATTTGGTTATGTAGGACACAACACTATGCCTAGTTGGTTAAAACAGAACCGGTTACCCAACCAATTTCTTCGTAGAAGGGAGGGTCGTTTATTTAACAGTAAACGTGCGAGGGACCGCAATATAAGTCCATGGTTGGCGGAAAAGCACCTGAGTGATGTTTCTCCTTCACAATAGACTTCTGAAGTACCAAGGTTTGAAAGGGAAGATCTTGGACCGTCTTATTCCTATTTGCTCAAAAGCTTCCGAGCTATGTTTTATACTTGTATGTATTCTTACTCTGTTATTTACTTGGAAAGGAAAGTAATGATGTATTGTGTAAATTGTTTCTTTAATATGAAATGTTGCAATGAAAAGAAAGAAAAGTTAATTTACTTTATCATTATGTATGTTTTCCATGTTTATTATTTGCGAAAGTAGAAATTTTTTAATTACCCAGGATGGGGTTGTTACAATAGACAGGTTGATATTGGGAAAATATTGCCTATTCTGAAAGTTGTGATTCAGTTCATATTGAGCATATTATTCTATCATGGAGCCACTGCAAAATAATGAACATCATATTATTTTATGGGGGTCATATCTTCTTATTGATAAGCCTGCAAAAGAGTTTGTGGGAGGTCTTTGGAGTGTGATGTGGAATATAAAATAGTCGGGGGAATTACAAACTATTTAGCACCATTTATTCCTCACTCCTTGGTTGCAGCAACTTATTTACCTTAGTTGTTGAATATTAAGGTGTGTATTCATATTGGAGTCTTCATGATACTTTGAAACCTCTGCTATCCCTTTTCCTAGACCACGTGAGGAGGTTTGAGGGAGCTGAGTTGGAGTCAGCTGAAGTCAAAAGCATATTCGACGTTGTGAGTTGGGCGATAACAATATTTATGGTAGCCATCTTCACTAGGAAAGGCTGTATAACTCAACATCAAGGAAAGAGGTGATAAGAAAGTTAGGAGGAATTCAACTGTGGACAGTCCATCGCTCAAGGCACGCAACTTCAGTTCTCGCCAGGTTAGCCACTACAGTATGTATGTATTTCAGTTTGCAATAATCTCTGAAATATATAGATATACATATACTAATTTATTTATTTATTTATTTATGTATTTATTTATTGTAACAGATTTCTGAGTAAGGTGACTGTAACAGTATGGAAATATCATATAAATATATCTATCTAGATATTGTGAGCCATTTAACAAGGCGTATTGTTGTTATGAAAATTAGATTATGTGAGATGCACACTTGTAATCTGTGTACAATCATTTAACTTTACTGAAATATACTCTCTCAAATTTTTTTGATTTTCAATAACAATTACAATGTAACCAAGCACCCGTTAAGGTTAGCTTAAACCAAAACGTTGCATAAAAGAACTCTAACCAAGAATGCACCCTAAAACCACTTAAAGAGGAGGGGCAGGCATATGGTCAGAAGATCCCTAGGATCTATTGAATCAATAGTTACAAAGATTACAATTAAAAGAGAGAGTCTAAACTCAACACCAAGAATGTGCACTCAAGATCCTTTAACAGGCGAGATGCTAACATATGGCGGAGTGCTAATTGCTGAATTGAACGAAAATAGGCGGATAACCAGTCATGAGAGAAATTACAAATAACAATTCATCTGTTGCGGCAGGCATCCACTCATGAGTGGGAATTCGCCACTTTCCAGTGGGTACAATGAGAGAATTAGCAAATTCTTTTTTTTCCATACTAACGGTAAACCATCCAGGGGTTACAATGTGATAATTAAACATAAATAAGCAGCGATTAAATAAACTGAAACAGTACTATTGTTATCAGCTTTTACAAATAGAAAGAGCTGCAAATTACAAGAGTTTGACAATGGTTTCAAGCACCAAGATATAGGATGATTCCACATTAGTTATCAACAAGAATTGATGAAGAAAGACTAGAAAAGCAAACTGAAATAAGTCTGATTTAGAAATCTGCAATTTTGGAAATGAATTATCAGCAACTACAAAATCAATCAAATGCTCATAACTTCATCAAATTACCTCCGATAGGACTCAAATCTTTTGTGAATAATCTCTAAGAGTATGGCGCCCAAAAACCAATCAAAAACCAACATCAAATCCTTCATATTAATTTGGCACGAATCCCAATGCCACTTAAAAAAGTGCAGCCCTCCTTGAGGGGCGATTTTGACATTAAAAATCAAAAACTCCAAAATTAAATTTGCAAATGCACAAGTGGGATCGCCTCTAGCATAGGAATCAATAGAACCAATACCCACAAGCTAAATAAATTCACACCCAAAGCTGTAAATAGAAATGTCCTTCAACCATGAAAAGACCAGCAAACACAAATTCTGGAAATAACATCAATTTCTCCAACAATGAAGCTCAATATGTATTTTTGAAGGAAGCACACTCTCAATCCATCATCTACGGAACCATAGTTTCAGGCCCGAAGAGTGGAATAGAATTGCTAAGCTTTCCCTTAGCCGGATTCTGGATTTCAAACCAGCAACATAACTTTGTTCTCCAAAACATAACATAATCAGCTCTCCACAATACAGCAATATATAAGTTTCAATGGGCAAATGAAACACTTTGAATTCCAAGAAGTCGAATCACTTCAACTTCCCAAGGGACGCCACCTTTAACCATTCACTTTATTGTGAAATAATAAAACATTATTCTCCTTCCCTTTAGGTGTCCATTTCAGTTTGCAACAATAAAGCATTTAATAAATCATTAAATGCTCAACATGACCCCTTAATGTCCCCTCTTTAGAACAACATGAAGTTATCACTCCTAAGCATGGGGGGACAACTTAAAAACATGAAATTGACTAAGTATAACACTTAGTCCAAGAAGATAACCAAAACCAAAGCCAATACTGAAACTAAAGAATTACCACAAATAGCATGATGACCTGAGTTGAACTGCAGATGATGATACTGCCAAAATTAGACTTACTAAAAATAGCCACTGCCAAAAATAGTAAGTTCACTTCAAACTCAACAGAAAGCCAAACTGATCGGCCACACTGAACTGCAAAAGATTGAGTTGCTGCTAGAGTGATACTGCTATAAATATACTTACCAAAAATAGCACATTGCTATAAATAGTAAGTTTGCCAAAACCACATCTGTACGCCAACTGAGAAGTATCATGACTTACTATAAATATTAAGTGTTTCCAAATATCTTGTAGGCACAAACCGAGCAACCATTATGACTTACTATAAATAGTAAGTGCCCGGAAAGGATGTCAGATTCAAATGCATGTCACACCACCCTGAAGATCTCTGGAAACCCAGAAAAACCCAGAAACCTTTCCTACATGCAAAGTATCAGTCAAAATTGCATGTCATTATTTTAACATGAATGTTACCTCATCCAGAAGTTCTTCAAAAACCCAGAAAACTCCATTAGACATGCGCCAGAAAAACACACATGCAAGCCCTCAAAACTACATCTAAAACCTCTTATAAAATAGGAAACCCTAATTTCCAATTTTGCTTAGCCTACGAGTTTCCGGAAATAGGCTAAAACCTCAAAAGAGCATAGGGCTAAATCGGGGACATTACAGTCCGCCCTTCCCAAAATTTCTTGTCCTCAAGCAATGCCACCACACTCCAAGAAAACTGTTTGATCCATACTATGCCAAGTAGAATCCCAGGGTCCCAAATCCATCTCTAAGAGGACCCACCATGCTGATGCTGCATCACTCTGATCAAACAAGAATAACCAACACTCCAAATCTGCACTAACCTTCTTTGTAACCCCAAAGAGTCACCATATCTGAGACCCAAACTAATAGACCTAAAAGAACTGATGTAAAAAACTTGCAGCATTTCATGTCCCGAAAACTCTGAAGAGTCAAAAACAGCAATACCACAATCTAACACATTCCTGAGCAATAAGGCAAATAATTTTCTCAATTCAAAAGCATGCTCCATATCATAACTCCTCATAGCACCAAGCAGAGTCACGACAACATATGTGACTCTTCCAACACTTCTTGCAAAGGAAAGAGCAACTCCTTGCAAGAGATCCCCCATCACATCCTCAAAAATTTGTGAAGATGTATAATGCCTTCTTTGAAAAAACTGATATAAATAAGATGACTCCATGAAAAACTTACAAATTTCACCTCATGAGTCTCCAATTGGTGGAACAAATCAGTTTCTAACTTACCGCCCCAAACACTGGTATAGGAGAAAACACAGAGAAGGCCACTGTTGAACATTAGAGAACATCCCATACATGAATTATGGTTGCACTGTAACAATCATTTTCTCATTCGAAGCTCAAAATCAATCTTAGTAGTAGACTGGAAGGTCAGAAAATGGAAACACCAACCAACTAACAGGTCTGATTTAGACAATTTGAAATCCGACTTATGAAAAATCAGCATCCCCAACAATAAGCAACAGCTGCAACAAAAGAATTTCTCATTAAAATTGGCATAGTTGCTCATGAACAAGGCTGGTGGCTTCTTCAATAAAAGTCCCAATGCCACCACAAACCATCTTCCAATCATATTTTCATCCCAAAACACCAATTTATGATCAGAAATAAAAAACCAATAACAGGAAAAGAAGGTAGCAGCAATCATAGAACTGAAATTTTTACACTTATCTTTCCAACCAACCTTCTTTTTATGCTTACCATTCTTCATTAGAAAATACTTGGGATCCCAAATACTAAATTTCAATTGGAAACCAGTCCCAACACAAGAGCTGATGATCTCAACAACATTTTGAAAACAATGTGGTGGTTTATCCCTTTTAGAATTTTCAATATTATCTTTTTGCCAAGTAATGTCAGGATCCCATACTATCAACAATGCAGTGCCATTTCTCAAACGGAAAACTGTTCTCACATGAATCATCTGATTCTCTCATTCCATCTGGATAAACACTTCTTGAAACTCCAAGTATTCAACAAACATATGTTCGTTGAAGAAATTGAACCCAAAATCTTCTGTCATATATTGCCGGAAAGATTCCATGAATCCTTCATTAAATTCAATTCTAGAATCAATCACCCTAAGAGATGATGAAGATGTACTAAAATTTGATAAGAGCCTCACAAGCATCCTCATCAAAAAATGAATAAAACCTTCATCAACATGTCAATCATTTCTTTGTTGATGAACAATAAGAATGTCTTCATTTCTTTGTGATCCAAGAGTTACCGTTTCTTGTTGAATGGGTGCACTTAGAGCATCAGTAGATTCAACTTCATGCAACTCACATATCAACTCTCCAATGCTGGAAGAAAAACTCAAATTTCCTCCTTCAATAATCTTTGAAGCAATTCTTTCATTATCTTCAAAAAGAGGATTTATATAAACCTTACTAGCATCTTCTTCGTACAAGATATTATCAAATGCTTGAAAAACTTGTTGATGAGACTTTGAATGCTTCGGTTTCTCAAGACAGCATTCCAAATCATATGTTTCTTGTATGAGATCAAGCTCATCAAGAATTACCTGAAGCTCCTCATCTCTTCTTTTGTTTTTTTGCTCCCATGAATATTGAACAGCAGAAATTTGATCCTCTGCTTCAATTAGAGTCTCATGCACTTCTTGCAACTTGCCTTTGGTGAGCTCGTTACACTCCAATGCCTTGTCGGCAATTTTGGCCACTTTATCTTTAACACGAATGATGTGCAAAAGATTTGATTTGATTTCCTCCAAGGAAAACTTAATGAACTTCATATCAGCAATGGAAATGCAACATACATCTTCTCCTCTAGGCACAACATAAATCAAATTTTTAACATGTTGATGCAATTCATCAAGCTGTGACAAAACTTGAATTCCATTTTCAGCAGTTTGTGAGCTTGAACTACAATCTTCATATGTTGGTTGAGATGATGTAGAACAGCTTTGATGGACAAAGATTTCAAAAATCGTTTGAGCTGCACTCCCGAGCTTGTCTCGCATGTGATGCACACTCTTCATCATTCCATCCATAGTGCCTTCCAATTCCTTAGCTTTTTGTCTTAGCTTGTTTTCAGGTGAAGAGAAATCTGCCTTATGACTACTAGAAACATCTCTTTCCACATTATTTCTACACATGATTCAAGGGAGTCGGTCAAATCAACTTTGTAGTGGGAAGAGACTCCAGCTTCCTCTTTCTCTTAGCTTTCAAACCAGCATTCTCCCAAATTGTGAAAAGGCAATTCGCTGGTTGAACACATATCTTCTACCAACCGAACTTCTCCTTCATTTGGATCTGCACTTATGAACTCATCATGCAACTCCATGTCAACTCTTGTTTCTAGAAGTTCTTTTGGATTTTCAACTTGAGGCTCCTTAACACCTATTGACTCATTGTTCTCTACTGCAAGATAAATGGAAACTCCTTGAACATTTGCTATGAATTCAAAGGGATTCCAACTTTCATTCTCCTCTTCAACTTCGGAAATCTCCTCTTTGTCCTCAACAGTCTTCTTCAAAAATGGCTTCAATTTTTCTTCACATTGACTGAAAATTCCTTTAACTAACAAATCAGCAGTGGGAGAAATCTGCTCTTCACGTTTATAAGTATCCAAGAGAAGGGATTGGACACTTTCGGGAAGACTATCAGCTTCTTTAATTGTGTCAATTAGAACATTTTTAATAGCTGCAAATACCCCTTCTTCCTGCTCACTCCAAGTCGAAGTGAAGAGATAATCAAACAAATGGTAAATCTGATTATCCATTCCCAATTCTATCAAAAGGATGCAAGTTCTTACTTCTGAAAATGTCTTTAGGACAATAGCTCTTCTTGGAAAAAAACACTCTCAGTTTCATCCATATCTTGAAAACTCTCTACAATCATACTTAATATGGTCTTCATAGTTTCTTCATTATAAGGCAACTGGGGAATTACAATTCTTATTATCTCCATGAAGCAAGAAGAAATCAGCAGCTTGGTTTCTTCATCAGGATGCCCCAACCAATAGGGCTGATTCAAACAATTCACTGCAGGTGCTAAAGCCAACTGCATTTCCTCCAAAGGTGATGGTTTCACTTGTCTCAGACATTGTTCTAACAAATGAAGAATGTTCTCTTCATTTCCTTTTGACTGAAATTCATTGTCAAGTCTCTTTCCAGCCAAAAAGAGAGTCTCTACCAACTTCATTTCTTCTTCATTAGCCATGCCTAACTGCCAACTTTTGAATACCACAAGGAGCTGAACTAGAATTTGTTCTGACTTTTGGTGTAGTATCGGTCTTCTCTGACTCTCATCTAATAACTGAAGCGCTGAAACTCACAGGATGGCAGGAAAACAGGCTCTGATACCATTGAAATATACTCTCTCAAAAAAATTTGCTTTTCAATAACAATTACAATGTAACCAAGCACACGTTAAGGTTAACTTAAACCAAAACGTTGCATAAAAGAACTCTAACCAAGAATGCGCCCTAAAACCACTTAAGGAGGAGGGGCGGGCATATGGTCAGAGGATCCCTAGGATCTATTGAATCAATAGTTACAAAGATTACAACTGAAAGAGAGTCTAAACTCAACACCAAGAATGTGCACTCAAGATCCTTTAACAGGCGAGGTGCTAACATATGGTGGAGTGCTAATTGCTAAATTGAAAGAAAATAAGCGAATAACCAGCCATGAGAGAAATTATAAATAACAATTCATCTGTTGCGGTAGGCATCCACTCATGAGTGGGAATTCGCCACTTTCTAGTGGGTACAATGAGAGAATTAGCAAATTCTTTTTTTTCCACACTGATGGTAAACCATCCAGGGGTTACAATGTGATAATTAAAAATTAATAAGCAGCGATTAAATAGACTGAAACAGTACTACTGTTATCAGCTTTTACAAATAGAAAGAGCTGCAAATTACAAGAGTTTGACAATGATCTCAAGCACCAAGATATAGGATGACTCCACGTTAGTTATCAACAAGAATTGATGAAGAAAGACTAGAAAAGCAAACTGAAATAAGTCTGATTTAGAAATCTGCAATTCTGGAAATGAATTATCAGCAACTGCAAAATCAATCAAATGCTCATAACTTCATCAAATTACCTCCGATAGGACTGAAATCTTTTGTGAATAATCTCTAAGAGTATGGCGCCCAAGAACCAATCAAAAACCAACATCAAATCCTTCACATTAATTTGGCACGACTCCCAATGCCACTTAGAAAAGTACGACCCTCCTTGGGGGGCGATTTTGACATTAAAAATCAGAAACTCCAAAATTAAATCTGCAAATGCACAAGTGGGGTCGCCTCTAGCATAGGAATCAATAGAACCAATACCCACAAGCTAAATAAATTCACACCCAAAACTGTAAATAGAAATGTCCTTCAGCCATGAAAAGACCAGCAAACACAAATTCTAGAAATAACATCAATTTCTCCAACAATGAAGCTCAATATGTACTTTTGAATGAAGCACACTCTCAATCCATCATCTACGGAACCATAGATTCAGGCCCGAAGAGTGGAATAGAATTGTTAAGCTTTCCCTTAGCCGGATTCTGGATTTCAAACCAGCAACATAACTTTGCTTTCCAAAACATAACATAATCAACTCTCCACAATGCAGCAATATATAAGTTTCAATGAGCAAATGAAACACTCTGAATTCCAAGAAGTCGAATCACTTCAACTTCCCAAGGGATGCCACCTTTAACCATTCACTTTATTGTGAAATAATAAAACATTATTCTCCTTCCCTTTAGGTGTCCATTTCAATTTGCAACAATAAAGCATTTAATAAATCATTAAATGCTCGACATGACCCCTTAATGTCCCCTCTTTAAAACAACATGAAGTTATCACTCCTAGATATGGGGGCACAACTTAAAAACATGAAATTGACTAAGTATAACACTTAGTCCAAGGAGATAACCAAAACCAAAGCCAATACCGAAATTAAAGGATTACCACAAATAGAATGATAACCTAAGCTGAACTGCAGATGATGATACTGCCTATTGTGACCTTTTCACACATCGCCCCATTGCAAATGGGGACCCTAGTGGTTTTATCCTCTGGTGGTTTTGCTTCTGAGTTTTGGTCTTTTTGGTGGGGTACTTAGAATTTGAAATTTTGAAGGTCATCTGAGTCAAGAAATGATTGTGAACCCGAATCAATGATAGAACATTGCCAAAGCGCTTAGAAGGCCTTGTGGACAAAGATCGACTGTCTATTCAGTCAATTCTAACACTTCCTAAATTTTAGGGTTTTGACCCCGGGCTCCTATTTTTTAGGGACTTTTTTTGGCATTTTTAGCACATTTTGGGATCCCTATTTTTTAGGGATTATTTTTAGAAAGTTTCTATTTCGGGAAAGTATGCACAGTTCATGGCTTCATAAAACATCAACTTCAAAGGGTTACAGGAGAAAATGGGTGAAAAATGTTTGAAAAACCAGAAAATTCGCCTAAGGCATGGACATGCATGAAGAAGATAAAAATGGTGAAGTGCAAATGAAAATTGCAAGGAACAAGCAAAGTCCGCCCAAACTCTTGCAAGGTAGAAATTGCAAAAAGATGTTGAAGTCCGCCATGTGCAACTGCAAAAAGAAGTTGAAGTCCGCCATAAGCACTTGCAAAGAGAAGATGAAGTCCGCCCATGCACTTGCAAAATATAGCCAAAGTCCGCCATATGCAAAAGGGAAAATGCAAGGAACAAGCAAAGTCCGCCCAAACTCTTGCAAGGTAGAAATTGCAAAAAGATGTTGAAGTCCGCCATGTGCAACTGCAAAAAGAAGTTGAAGTCCACCCAAGGCACTTGCAAATGCTAAGTGAAGTCCGCCCAAGGAGTTGCAAGTTGCCAAACACTCACAAAGTCCGCTCCAAGGGTATGGCAAATGAAAAATGCAAAGTGGAGCTGAAGTCCGCCCAAAGGTAAAAGTGAAATATGCAAAAGGTAAATGAAGTCCGCCATGTGCCAAGGCACTTGCAAAATGCAAATGAAGTCCGCCCAGCCTAAAAGAAATTGCAAATTACATGAAAGGTCCGCTCCAAGAAGGCTGGAAAGGGGTAAAATGCTAAGGGGTGCGCTCCAAGATGATTGGAGATGGTGAAAATACAAGGAAAATTCGCCATTTTGTGAAATTAAATGACAATTACTAAATAAAAATTCGCCCAAGCATGGATAAAGTGAAAAATTGCACAAGGCAAATACGCTGGAGTCGTGTATCGCATTGAAAATCACTTGGATGAACAAAGATTTAATTATTTGCCTAGAAAATCAAAGGATTTGAAAATTTGCCTAAGTCCAAACGATTGGAAATTTAATTGAAAAATCAAATGATATGTCTGGCAAAATTGAAATTCGCCATTTTGTGAAATTAAATGACAATTACTAAGTAAAAATTCGCCCAAGCATGGATAAAGTGAAAAATTGCACAAGGCAAATACGTTGGAGTCGTGTATCACATTGAAAATCACTTGGATGCACAAAGATTTAATTATTTGCCTAGAAAATCAAAGGATTTGAAAATTTGCCTAAGTCCAGACGATTGGAAATTTAATTGAAAAATCAAATGATATGTCTCGCAAAATTGAAATTCGCCCAAGTAAAAATTTTGGCAAGATTAAAATTCGCAGAGGCACAGAGAGATTCAAAAAATTCGAAATTGCCTTTGGATGAAAAAATAATTAAATATTATTATTTAATTATTTTAACGAACGGGTTGGACACAACACAAAATATTATTTTAATATTTTATTTTCCAAAACCCATTTAATGAGAAAATTCGAATTTCTCTAGGCAAATTGCTGAGAAAAGAAAGAAGAAAAATAAACTTCACTCGACTGGCGACGAAATTAGAAACTTTCTTTAAAGACTTATGCTGGAGACGGAAATTGCCATTCGAAAGATAAGTGCCAGCCGAGTTCAAACTAAATTAATTGGAAACAATTAATTAGGTCGATTTTCTCAGCCTTAAATTGGCTTTGCATTTCATTTTCATTCATTCTTTCGAAAGCGAAGTTGAGAAAATTTGTTAAGGCAGAGAAGTTTGTGAAGTTTTATATTATTTTGCGGAGTAAAAGGCTGAAAGTGCGAATTTACTTCAGCAGCAATACAGTTTTCATTGACAGGCAGACTTTACTTCCTCTATTTTTGACGAAGTTTTCTCTTTGCAAGCGATTTAATTCTTTCATTTTCTGCAACGGTTGTTTTCACGAATTAACTTATCGAATTTGCTGGAATTTATTTATGCGTAAATAATTTCTGATTATTAAATTTTTCATTTGCAGATTTATGCTGAACGCCGGAGAATCATCAAAGAAGAAAATGAAGTTTGCAAGCAAAGGTGCGCCGTTGGAGTCTAAAATTATCTCCAAATGGAAGAATGTTGCGGACACTGATCTCGGCCATGTTGACTTGGAGGAATTTCGAAAAAGAATGTACGGAAGTGACACACGCATGCCGACCCCAATTGCGCAAAGGATGATGCGAAATGGTATAGTTCAAGCTGCAGGATTTCCGCCAGCAGTCGAGTGTCCGGAGTTGATGGTAGAATGCGCCTTGCACTATAATGCTGAAGAAAGACAAATTGAGGCACCTGATGGCAGAGTATTGGCATACTTAGGCGAGTTGGCTATACAGGAAACATTTGGCATTCCGGCTTACCACCGAACGTACTACCGGTCGAAGGAGGATGCGCAGAAATTGTACGAGGATAAACAGACTCTTTGCATGGCCAACATGAACAAGAACTGGCTCGAAAAACCTAGATGCTCATCCAAGAGATTGCCCAAGAAATTACTCAGGCCATTTTTTAAGGAAGAATACGGAGACATAGTCTTGTTGCTGAACAGACTAGTAGGCAGTCCTCAAGGAGCGCCTTTTGAAAGTTGGATGTATTACTTCATTGATGAAGTATCTGCTGGGACAAAAATGATCAACTGGTCAAGGATGATCAGTGATAGTATTCATGAACAATTGGTTAACCTGGAGAAAACTGAATCCTTTCATATGGGTTCTTATATTGTGTATTCACTCGCTCGTACATACCGATATACCGGTCTGATATGCAAAGGTGTAGTCGGCAACAACGAAGGAGAGCTCAAAGTTTATAACTGCTATCCCCAATTGCAGTTGAGTGAGAAGTCACATTGGCGCAGGGCACATAACGCTTTCCTCATGTACATCACTCGGGTGCTGCAGGGAGGAACGCATCAAAGACTTACACCCGAAGCAAAAAGTTTAATCAGTAAATACGGATCCTGGTTCATCCAGTTTCCAAGATTTACGTACATCCGAATACAGGGATTCACGGAATCTCCTTACAGGTTGCCAATCTATCCTACTGACAAGATGATTTTACTAGAAGTAATCAGGCAGCTGGAAACATTCCAGAATATCCAGAGACCGAAGCAGAAAGCAGTTGTCACGTTTCCCTTGTTCATAGGAGACATGGTAGAATCCTGTCCGTCATCGCAGGCAGCAGACAATGCCAGGATAGAAATACAGTTATATCCGTTCACCTCATACAAGTCCAGAGGGGATTTTGATCCACTCAATCACATGGGAATGGTAAACAGAAGGAAATACAGGCACAGAGTTGACCTTGAAGATTTTTGGGCAAATGCTGCCGACGAGTATGAAGTAAGGAGAAGACTTTGGTCAAGGTTATCCTTGAGCATGATCAAGACAACCGAACTTTTCCGTGTACCTGACCAGCTAGATGACGATGAAGTGTACATACAGCCAGGATATGATGAAGGATTGCCACTCCCTCCTGTCAAATGGTCAGAGCTTGAGTTAAGTGATTTGACAACTCTTATGAGACCAATGGTCAAATACTCACAATGGTGGGTAGATCAGCGGGTACAAACATTGAAGCAATGAGGTGTGCCATTCACCTATGATTTAATGGGCGAAGCTAAATCTTGTTCTTCAAATATTGGCGCTTCTCAGGAAAATGAACGGGTCGAGCCTATCAACCCGAAGAAAAGGAAAGGCAAAGAGGTGGCAACAAGTGAGAAGCCGATCCTGAAGAAGCCTAAGGCCCTTCACTCAGCCGCATCTGGGAATATCAAGCAGCTACTGATTATGGAAGAAGAATCATGGGGAAATATAAGAATTCCTTCACCGGTGCTTGAAGGAAACACGGAGCCTATGCAGATTGAGCAGGACTTTCACCATTCTCCAACCGGTACGGAGATTTGTGAATCAGATGAGGACCTGAATGACAAGGAAGGCGACTTCCAAGAAGGGATGATTTCAGCCCTAAGGGGGATTCATGAGGACCCGCCGGCACAAGAAATCCAAGAGATTCAGGATATTCCGGACTGCGAAGACAACGGAGTCGAGCAGCCTACAATACCAAACTGGCTTAAGGAAAGAATTAAGGTTAAGGTACCAGTTGCAGCACCAGAAGCAGATGATATTGACGATTTCTTGGCAAGGTTAGAGCAAGTAAATACGAAAAAACCGGCCAAGAAATTCTCTACTATTTAAAGAGATGAGACTGGTAACCGCACAGTGCAAATTGCAGTCCCGACAGTTCAGAAACTGCAGGATGAAATTACTCCTGCCGATTATGCCATTACTGTGATTGATATTGGTCCATCTACCAAAGGGCAAGAAGTAGAAGATCTGGACAATTCCGTTTCCACCATTAAGTCCAGATTAGAAAAAGAGACTCAGAAAAAAAGGGAATATAAGATGGAGGTTGAGCGCCTGAAGGAGTATATCCGGCATTTGACAAGGTCACTCAACCAAGGCAACCAATCAAACCCTCTGCTTTCAAATGCATCACAAGAGCCGGTAGAAAGTCTTGAGAAAGAACTAACTACTGCTAGGGAAACACAAGAATGGATGGCAAGAAAAGAGGGAGAGGTAATGGCATTTGTGGAGAAGTTAGTACACGCTCATGGGCAAACTTCTTCCCTGCTCACAAGGATTGCAAATTTGACTAAGGCATGGGACGAATTGCAAGACTTGCAAGACAGAATCATTCCCTGCCTCCGTGATATAAGGAAAATTCCTAAGCAAAGGCTGATTGACGAGAAGATTATTGCAGCTGGGGCGGCTTACGACTTCAGCAACTGGTATTGCGCATTGGTCTCCCGTAGGGAAATGCTTGAAAAGGTTAAGGCAGAGAGTATCAAGGTCGAGGAGCAAGTAAGGAGCATCCAAAATGGCATCTTTCATATGGCTGCAGATATATTGAACAAAGACATTGTTCGAGAAAATGACTTGTGGCTGGATAATATGCAAAGAGAAGTGCAAAAGATTTTCTCCATCATGCCAATTTTGGGCGAAAATCTGACTAAAGCATTTGACCTGCTGAATATCCGTAGTACTTTCTTGCAGCACGAATCAGAATGGGCAGTTGTCTTTGCTAATTGTGCAGAGAGTTTGGACCTGCTAGAATACAATGTCAGCACCTTGCCAGACATTACCATCGAGGAGATTGGCGCCATTGTGTCTAGGTTCGTCGAACGAGGCATTGCATGAGTGGATAAGGATACAACCGCCAATGGGTGACTCATCTGTCAATTAACTGATCGATGTTTTGGGCAACCCTAATTAGGGTTTTCGTGCTTAAATCTGGGCCCTTGATTTTGTTTCAATCTCGGCCATTCATTGTATCGGGGAATTCTATAAGTACCCTTTCTTTTTCATTTCAAACGATCGGAAGAAATCAGAAAAATTGTTATCAGAGGATTAGAGATTAGATTTTGAGTTAGAATTAGTTTCTTTTAGAAGTAAGAGAAGAGTTGTATGAAATTGTTGTGAAAACCATTGAGATAATAAAATTCATAATTGCATGAGTTGCTTTGAAACCTTTATTGTCAAATGGGTGCATGGTTGCATATTTGCTCTTTCTCGTAGGATTGTTATAGATTAAAATTTATTTGTTAGTGGAGCAAGAGATTGATGGTGAGGATTGAAAGTAACTTAGCTCATACTTTTTTCAAATGGATGCTTTTCATTTGATGTGCAAAGTTAGACTGAGCTCTTGATATAAAAGCTTTTAAAACGTTTACTTGAATAATATTGTTCGAATTGATGGTGTTATTTATAGTGAAAAATCTCAAGCATAAATCCCAGAAGATTGCACCTGCTTTCGTGTAGTTCTCGTTTTTCGAGACGAAGCAAAGCATGGTTTCCTTTAAGTTGCATTTGATCGTTACCGTCTCCTAGTTCCTTAGGATTAGCATAAGATTTCTCACCCCCTTTCCTTTTTTCTTTTTTATTTTATCCAAAATCAGAAAATCCAAAAGATACAACACTGCATTCAAACTCTTGCTTTCAAAGTAAATTACTACAATACTATGCCCCCTTGGGTTACCAGCAAAACCTCATACTACCACAGAGCCTATCTGCACCCCAACTTAGGAACATTGGAATTACCTTGTAATCTATCTAGCAATCTTAGCACGAAAGGTGATTTTTATCAAGAGAGGATAGAGCATCTCCGGACACTTTATTCTAGTGTGTTCGTGTGTGTCACGAAACACGCATCAACACTACCAAAATTAGACTTACTAAAAATAGCCACTGCCAAAAATAGTAAGTTCACTTCAAACTCAACAGAAAGCCAAACTAATCGGCCACACTGAACTGCAAAAGATTGAGTTGCTGCTAGAGTGATACTGCTATAAATATACTTACCAAAAATAGCACATTGCTATAAATAGTAAGTTTGCCAAAACCACATTTGTACGCCAACTGAGCAATATCATGACTTACTATAAATAGTAAGTGTTTCCAAATATCTTTTAAGCACAAACCGAGCAACCATTATGACTTACTATAAATAGTAAGTGCCCGGAAAGGATGTCAGATTTAGATGCATGTCACACCACCCTAGAGATCTCTGAAAACCCAGAAACCTTTTTCCTACATGCAAGGTATCAATCAAAATTGCATGTCATTATTTTAACATGCATGTTACCTCATCCAGAAGCTCTTCAAAAACCCAGAAAGCTCCATTAGACATGCGCCAGAAAAACACACATGCAAACCCTCAAAACTGCATCTGAAACCTCCTATAAAATAGGAAACCCTAATTTCCAATTTTGCTTAACCTACAAGTTTCCGAAAATAGGCTAAAACCTCAAGAAGAGTGTAGGGCTAAATCGGGGACATTACATTTACTGTGAAACCAACTGGAAGTTCACTCAAAACAGCAGCAGTATAGATGTTTGACGAAATGCCAATTTACACAGTTCGGTAGAAGTGGGAAAATTTGTATCAAATTTACCTGGGGATATTACAACATAACAAACAAAAAGAGTTCTAAAGACTATTTTACTTACAACCACTCAAGGCAATGACTTCAAATTGAAAAATGTGTCATGTCCCCGAATTGGAGGTATCATGATTTAATTAATTTAATTAATTAAGTTGTCCAAATATTGATATTTCATAAGGATGACTAATTGATTATTTTAATTAAATTAAAGTGAAGATATTAAATTAATTATTTATAAAGTTATCCCAATAAATTAATATCTAAAGGATGACTTTATATTTAATTAGTTTAATAAAGTGACTAAATAAAATATATCATAAAGTCACTTAAGTTAAAATATATCTTTTATCCCACATTGACAAGAAAAGTGTGTGGGCTCTGCTATGAAAAGTATAAGAAGAAGCTTGGGCTAGGCATTTGGACATCTTGAGTTGAATATACCTTTTCTACTACATTGTTGAAGCTGAATGCTTAGCTTGTTGATTTTCAGTCTTCGTTTGTGAAAGACCAAACCTAGCTGGTTACTTCCAATTTCGGTTGTGAAATATCAACCCTAGTTTGGAATTTGGAGGAGTTACTTCAGACTTCTCAATTTGGACTTCATTGGCAAATTTAGTGGCCTTTGGCCAATTTTGGTTGCATCGATTTGGAGCTCATATTTCAGATTTCATTGGAGATATTGGAGGACAATTTTGCATAGGCTTTGAGAGTGACGATTTTCATTCCTTGGCTGGGCGCACCTTGGCATAGGGTCATTTTGACTTGGAGAGCTGGAAAAATTCTAATAAATATCTTGAAAGAGTCGCTGGCATAGTAGAAGACATTCATAGCCATTTGGAGTGAAGACAATCAGCCCATAAGGAGAATCGAATTATTTTATGCTGCTGCTATCGATTTCCAGGTTCATCATATTGCCTATGTATTGCATTAGGAGTCTTAGTAATCATTCACTATTGTAATCAGAATTATATATGCATGTATCTCAGTCATTTGCATTGCATCAAATCGCTGTTTGGAACAGCATATCATGTAATTTCAGTTCTCTTGATAGATCGATATAAGGAGATTAGTTGGCATCTTGCATCCCATTATTAGCGTTGTACTTCATTCATGCTATCAAATAAAAGCATTGGGTTGACTGCCATATATTCGTTCAATTGCTAAGTCCCTTACATTCATTGTATGAGTGGCATGTCAAGTGTTCGATTAAATGCCAAGTTGCTGTAGCATTCATTTCAGTTCGCAAGACAACTGTTTGTCTAAATGCTAATAGCTGAAAGTCATCATTTACATTCTAGGATTGCATGATAAGTGTTTCATAAAATGCTCATTGCTGTAGTTGCATTATTACATAAGAATTCAGTCATTTAGGTCGCTTGCCAAGTGTTTGCATTAATGTCCCTTGGTTGTAGATGCATATTTTTAGTCACATAATTGCATTGGTGAGTCATACATTGATAGATGCTTGCATACTCATTTAAAACTCAGTCAATTGCACATCTTAGTCAGAGATTTATGAATGCATATGCACTCTCAAAACATCAAAACCCAAAAAAAATTCAATCAGCAAAGTACAGATTTCGCTTGGCAAGTGTTTGACAAAATTCCTAAGGCAGAAATTGAAGGGGTTTGAGTATAAATCAGCAAGGCTCATTTCAATGGTGTCAAAGCTTTGAACTCCAAGTTTTTGTGGATAGATTCTCCTTTTAAGTGAAAAACCCTAGAAGTGCAAGAGAGTATGCTTTCTCCTAAAAATTTGTGATTCACTTTGATTAACCAACTGAAAACTGGATCCAAAAAGGTTCTAATCAGCAAGTTTAAGGCCAAATCTAGCAAGGGACATCTCAAAATGACAAAACACAAAGTTTTTGTATGGATAGAACAATTCTAAAGAAAGAGGCTATCGAATATAAGGCTTCAAGCTCTCTATAACAAAATTTACAAGGTTATTTCTAAAGTGATTGCTAACGAGCTAAAGCAGGTTCTTCCTAACATCATCTTTGAGGAATAAGGAGTTTTTGTCCAAGGCAAATAGATAAGGGATAGAATTATCTCTACTCATGAGATTATCCACTCTCTTGCTGCTAGCAAAAGAGAGGGTATGCTGATTAAACTTGATATCTTCAGAATCTAATAAATAGATGGTAAACCTGAAAACTTTTTATGAGATAAATAAGCTATAAAACTGTAAATGCATAAACAAATTACACAACAAAGTTATGGGAGATTGCATATTCAAAGAAGTCAAATCTGCACTAGGAGCTCACAAGGAGAAGCTATTTGATCGACCAAGGAAGGAAAGAGAGCAACAATATAAATAGCCTTACAATTTCCAAATCCAAACAGGATGTGGATAAGGCGTAAAATCAAAAGACAAGGGATTGCTAATCCAAGTTTACAAATCTATGAGGATAAGGATAAAGCATGATCCCATGAAAAAAGGAGAATATGAAAGCTCATTATCTTACCTTAGTGAACTTAATAAACAAGTGTAATTTTGTACTTGGGATAAACATATCCAAAGTAAATAAAAATATTACACTAATAGATATATACAAATCTTATGATAGGGTGAACTAGTTTTTCTTTGATAGAATCCTAAAAAAGTTCAAGTTTGTAAGGACTACAGAGATTGGGTCAAAAGTTGTTAATCCACCCCCAATTTTTCAGTCATAATTAATGGCTCAGAAGATTGCTTCTTCATTATTTCCAAGGATCTCAAGCAAGTCAACCCCCTCTCCCCTTCTTCAAAATCTTAGTTGAAGCTTTCGGAAGATAAATTGATCAACTCAATCTCAAATGGAAAGTCAGCAAAGTGAAGGCCTCCTCAAATAGGAGGGTTTTTGCTAGTCAACAATTTGTGGATAATATTCTTTTGTTTGAAATATCCTCTCTTTAGTGATCCATAAGGATCAAGAAAATACAATATATGAACAATAAGATGAATTTGGGAAAAGATCAACAACGAAAGTTGAGGACAAACCTGAAGTTAAAAGGTCGAATCCACACAAGGGACAAATCTGTATCTGCAGGATCGAACTCACATCCACAAGATTGACCCCAAATGTGCAAATTGAAATTTAAAATGAGAAGGCAAATTCACTTCCAGCTTCCCAAAGAACCTTCTAAGGCCCAAGAGGGGAAGAATGTTTTTTAGGGAAGCAAGATAGAATGTTGTATTGATCAAAAAAACAAAGAATTCAGCTGGTTCATAGTTGTAACTAAAGGCTTAACAATTATGCATGCAACAAAGTGAAGCAACAGGCAGATTGCATCCACAGCAATTCCTTGTACTTGCCTAATTTTGTTAATAATATTATTGTATAAGTGCAGATGCCACAACCAAAGATGGTTTTCCCCTATAGGAAAGTTTTCCAGATAAATTAATTGACTTTATGTGTTGAATCATTTAATTCCATCATGATATTTTTATAATTTTCAAAAACATTTATCCCTCTTAAAAGTTGTCATTTGATAAAACAAATAGAACAGTAATAAATAAAAAATTTATTCAGTTATTAATATTATACTATAATTTGAGAATTTTATGGATCATTTTGGTATCAGAACAGTTTGAGTCTTTATGTGAATAGTGGAAGTGGATTTTTGTATGATGGTTACTAAGTCACAAAAAGATAAAGACTTGTTACCTTGCAGTCTGAATAACTCTGCCCTAAGGTGGAATAAAGACGTGAAAATCGAGAACCTTGAAAATTTGAACAAATGAGTGATAGCCCTTAAGAGCAACATGGAGATTGGGAAGAAAAATCAGAATTACATGAGTCAACCATACGAACATATGATCCAACAATAAAAGCGTATAAGCCAAGATCGGTCTTCTATGGGATTAGTTGTGAGAGCACTCACCAAGAAATTTGGTATCGAAGATACCAAGAAATTTGGTATCGAAGATACCAATGAAAACTTGGAAGACCAAGAAACCTTCTTCAAAGGTGATATAGAGATTGAAGTAAAATCTACACATGCCCAATTTAAGGTTCAAACAAAATTCGAAATCAAATCTTTGGATGGACAAGTTATTGTTGAGTTTTTAAAATATAAGTTTATTTTAGTGTGCATAAGGTTAGTGACACATAAAAGATGTCTTTTGCACATCTCAAAATGACTGAACATGCTCTTGTATGGTGGGAAAGTTATTTATAATCTTTTGAAAAGAAAAGGAAACCAGCTGTGTCCAATTGGGAAGAATTGAAAAAATTGCTATATAAGAATATTTATCTTATTGGGTGCAATACTGTCATGTCCCCTGCACTCCAGCACCATAATATTGTTTATTTTTAATAGTAAACGTTTTTTTAAACACAGTTATAATTATTATTATTGTTATTATTATAAATTATAATAATTTCATTTTTGGGGCCGAACTGAATTTTTGTATTTTATTTTTGGCACCAACTTCCTTTCGATTTATGGAGGCCGACCTGATCTTTGGAGCGAGTGCATTCAAGTTTATCCACACAGGTCTGATCATCCACTACAGATCCAAATACCTCAACAACAGGCAATCAACCTTGCAGATCCAGGCCCATTAGTAAATCAAGTAACTGCGCAGATCCGTGACACCATAAGTCAGCTCAGTCCTGAGCAAACAGCCATAATTGCAGGATGCAACGGCTGGGTAACCACCAGCTCTCTACTGCAGAAGCAGAAGAGCAAATCAAGTGCAATAGAAAGGTGAACAAGCAGCACCGTGCAAGGAAATTCACGAAGCAGGAGTCAAGGAGGAAAACCTGGGGTTTGAAAGATCCAGTGCAGCTCATGCATATCCTAAACAGCAGATCCAATGAATACAAATTTATTACCAGGTCTCAAAACTGCCAATTTCCTCTCCTCCCAACCAGGCATAACCAAGTCCAAGGGAGGCGCCTAGGGTTGGAACAAGCAACAGAACTTCAGCGCCACACTAACCTACAGTTCATGCACCAACATCAACCTGCAAAACTACAACGCTATGGTTTGGGCGAGTAGGGTTCTTCAGTAAGGGTTTTACCCCTCAACTCCTTGGCAGCGATAGTGTGGAAAATTCCCATCTTTTCCAATTGGAATCTCAGATCAAATCTGGAGGCCATCACCAGTCCTAACTGGGTAATGCTAATCTGGCAGATTTTGAAGACCTTGAGTGTTGACACCAGGTCTGAATTTCTCTGTAAAATTTCAGATTGGTATCAACTGTTCATATTGTCTCTGCTGCATATTACTCTTATTTATGAGTTTGAAGTTTCAATTTAAATTATTGGGGTATACAGAAATTGTCTTTCTATTGCATTCTGGCCTGTAATTTGGTTAATTTAATTATGTTAAATGCTCTCACAAATACCGAAAGAAAATAACCTAGGCTCATCACAAATACTAACTAGAAAATTAAGCGGTTGTGTCTCAAACAAGATGATGGACAGAGTATGCAAGATTACACCATGGAGTTCAAAAGACAAGCCATATTAGTGAAGCTTTTAAACAAAGGGAGGGAAGGCAATGACGACTCCTCTTGGTTCAAGTTATGGTCTTCTAAGGTTTAGTCGAAGGTGAGAGTTTTCCTTTGGTTCTCTAGCCATAGAAAAATTTTAACTTGGGAAAATTGATCAAGAGGGGCTTCAAAGGTCCAAGCAAATGTCCTCTACGCCTCTCACATGCAAAAGAGGTTGATCAGCTCCTCCATTCCCATATTGTAAGCACATTTGATACCACCTCCATCTTCATTTAAACTCTCTGAAGTTTCAGCGCTACTCTAAAAGATCACTTGGACACCTTCCTTCGAAATTCTAAAAGTGCTATGGAATTTAGTTCCTAGCATGCTCCCATGGAAAATTTGGGATTTGGTTGGAGAGAAACGCCAAGATTTTCAATAATATCAATAAGACTCAAGATAAGGTCTAGGAAGAGTTTATAACTTGCAATAATCACATCTTGTCCCTAAATAATTTTTCTAGGAACAAGGAATGCAATTGGAGTGATCTCAACATCCTAAGGAATTGACCAGGTCTTACAATTCTATTTGCAAAAAGTAAGCCAAAAGTCAAGACAAGCAATAAATCAAAGCCATGGAACAAACCCCCTTGGCACTAGACCAAGATGAACTTTGATGGTCCCTCTAAATCCAATCCGGGGGTTTTTGATGCAAGAGCTATTGCCAAAAATGATAAAGGGGAGGTTATCAATTTCTAATATTGTGCCACTGGCACAAATTTGAATAATGTGGCTGAAATATAGAGTAGCACATCCTTGGTTTAGAGTTAGCGATCTCTTCAAAACTCCAAAAGATCATCATTGAAGGAAACTACACTATCACAATTGAAGGCATACATTCAAGTCGATTAACCAACTAGCCCTCCATACTGAGTTATAGGAAGCCATATATCTCACCTGACACTTTGAGGAGGTGTGGTCTCAACACATCATAAGGAGTGGAACATGGCAGTCAACTAGCTTGCTAACCTCAACCTTGACCCCATTCAGTAATTTCACTAGGGATCTTAGCAAGATCAAACACTTCTGATTTTCAAAGCCTTTCATTAAATCACCAACTCGATTATGGTTCATATTCCTTCCTAACTTGAAGGTTCTTCCCACCTTCCTTAGGTTCCCCCTTCCTCTTTGCTTGGATGCTTCTTCTTTTGTGCTAGATGTTTCCCTTTAATTTAGTTTCTTTACATTCCATTCTTCCCGAGTCTCTTCTCCCTTTTCCTAGCCGGCTCTTTCCTCTCCCTTTTCCTATCCGGCTCTTTCCTCTCCCTTTTGGTTAGTCTGATCCTTTTGGCCTTTTTCCTCTCCTCCCATCACCTATCCAACTAGGCACCTAGCCCTCTTTTAGAAGGTCTCCTCTATTTCCATTCTTGTGGGAAGTTCTCACTGCTTTTCCTGGTTGGTTCCTTAATTCTTCTCAATCTTCGTTTTTTTCCTTGTCATGTGCTCTTTTCTCTGTGTGTTCCTATTGACCTTGTTGTTGTTTCCATGTTGTGGTGCCTTTTCTTTTGGGGGTGAGCATTGTTTTGCTCTCTCTGGTTTTGTTTTCTCTTTGCATTGATAGCACAATAATCTCCTAGTTGTTTCCTTTTCCACCTTCAACTTGGGTACGCATTCCAGACATGGTACATTGTCATTCTTTTTCTCCAGAAAACTTTGGCATTCCATTTCATCCTTCTTAATATGCAGCTCTGTTGTTCTCTTTCCCATTATTTCATGTTCAATGCCTTTGCTCCTCAAATGCACCTTCCCATTGCTAGTAATTGGCATGATTTTGCTACTTAAGTTCTCTATAAAGGCCACTTATCTCACTATAGATGAGTTTTTCACCTCTAGGAGGGCTTTCATTTTGAGGTGGACTGTTTCAGTTGTTATTTCATGTTTTGCCTTGCATGCTAGTGGTCAAAATGTAGCATCAATGAGCAGCAAGCTCTTTGCAAGAAAGAATGGGAATGGCCCCAATTATGACTCTCCTCCTTTATGGGGAATACGATATTTGAACCGATCCAATCCCAACTCTCATGTCTAGAAGGAGCACCATTTGTGGAGGATCATAATCTCTCTGACAAATTGTTTTTTCTTTCTCTAATAGGATCCAGTTGGAGAATGCTAGTGCATCTGCTCACAATGAGAAAATGCTGAACCTTCAAATAGTGATATGATGACACACAAGAGGAAGATTGAAGTTTTCAAGTTCAAGTATACAAATTCTAGCACTTTAGACACTCATAGCCCCAGGGATATGGACAACCACAAACATTGTAATGGTGCTAAAGGAAAAACGAAAGCAGAAACATTGGATCACATGACCTACCAAGAAGCACAAGTTGGGCATGGATAAGCTCACCCCTACTCAAAAGTCAGTTAATGAGGCTCCTAGGCTTAGGGCTTCTCCCTCCTTAGTATGTAAATCATGCTACTGAGACCTCCCAGCTGATCAGTTTTCTAATGAAAGTGACATCAATGTTCAACACATAAACTTCACCCTCCTCTATATGAATCAACAGCTCCAACAACTAGGGTGAGAGGTTGTAGAATAAAGGAGAATTATAGATGATAACACAGAGACTCTAACAGCAATTAATGCTACCACAAGGAATTTGGAAGTCATTCATGAACATATGGGCATACTTTTCAATGACTCTAGGAGTTTTGAGAGTTATGTCCACAACTGGCTTTGCCTCAAGACCAACCATGGTTGCAATGAATCTTGTCTAATGGTGGTTAACCTCAATGATGAGGGGGATGAACTCCTCTATCTCTACTTTGATATTGTGTTTGTTCCTATTCTGTCGCTTTTAGCAAGTTTGATCCCAGTTTGTGTTGGATTTATAAGATCAGATATTATGCACAGAAATTAATTCAAACTTGACACAAGAACACAGCCAATACCCTGGGAAAACCCTCCAACCTGAGGGAGAAAAAACCCAGCCAATATATCTCCTATATATTGAGTGAATAAGAGCAGAAATCTGCTTACAGCTTGGGCACAAAATAATGTCAATTAGATACAATGAATAATAACACTTCTCCTATAAGCAATACAAGAGAATATGTGTATCTTCTTGAAGTTGATCTGCTGCTTCAGAAATGGCGAACTTGCTGCTGCTGAAAGAACTTCTTCTTGAATGCAAATATTAACTTAATGATGAACGCAAATGAAATGCCTTGTATATATAGGCAATTCGCACCTCTTCACCAAGAGAGGTCGGCCCAAGAGAGATGACTTTTCATAACAAGAGGTCGGCCTCAAGACGTCTTTTGCTGGGCGCGATTTCCTAGAGAGGGTCGGCTCTTTAAATAAATTTTATTTAATCATTAAATAAAATCGCTTTATTTAATTATTACAATGTGAAGTCGGCCTCTTCAATTAATTTGATTATATATAAATTTAAATAGCATTGATGCTACATTTAAATTTAATCTCTGAAATCGAATCTGGAAGTATTACACACGTGGCTGCTTTTATCATCAACAGTTTGTAGATCCATGTAATAATTGCTATTATGTTCTTTCTGTTGATGTTATAGCAGTGGGAGATATTCTTCTCTCAAATTTAAAAATGATGGATAAATAATACCAAGGCAAGTCGGACTTGCTATATATAATAATTTTATGAAGAGTCACCTTGTTTCTTAAAAGAGGAGAGTCACCTAGTTTTGTATAAATACAAGGTGATGATCATTCATTTGATCATCAAGTTCATTCATCATAATTCGCATTCCTAGAAGAAGTTCATTCTTGAGCAGCAGATCATCATCTTGTAGCAGCAGATCATCATTTTGTAGCAGCAGACCGATTTCAAGGAGAAACATATTCATTTGTATCTTTGCATCTAGGAGAGGTGCTATTATTCATTGTATCAAATTCGGAATTGTGTTGGGCCTGAGTTGTAAGCAGATTTCTGCTCTTATTCCTTCAATATATAAGAGATATATTTGCTGGGTTTTTCTCCCTTGAGTAGGAGGGTTTTCCCAAGGTATCTTGTTGTGTTCATTGTCTTATGTGTTGCATTTTCTGATTGCTTTCATTTCTGATCCTAAATCTAACACTTTCAATATCAATTTTTATCTTATCAAAAATAAAAATAAAAGATTAGAGCCTTCATGGGATCCTTTAAGGATATTGAAGTCAAGGATACAACGAGTGACAGTAATAAAGTAGATAAAATGTTGGCGAAATCAGCCATCACTCTGACATCTAGTACTCACCTTTCTAATTTGAGTTCATGAAACAATTTTGCTATTGAAAATTAACGAGCTTAACAAACTTCTATTCATGGATAATTGGGTGGATACCAAGCACCATTTGGGACTCTCATGATTGGAAACCCAACCACCCCCTCCCCCCCCCCTGCGCCTCCCCAATTCTCTTCTAAGGATGATTATGTGTTGATTTCAAGCCTGCTTTATAAAAGAAGACAAATTGACCTTTTGAATGGTTCAAAGTTCAAACCCTGCTTTCTAGGATAACTATAGAGTAATCATCATTCAAGGAAAAATACATCCAAAATTTAAATATATTTCAACGATCTTATTCATGTCACTTGCCCTCTATAATGGCGAATATCATTTGTTATATAGGCAGATTGGGAATGACAACCATGGTGATGACAGGGATAGGTATGGCCATTGTGTTCATGTCTTCTGTGATGAGCCCTGCTGGCTCTCAACTCAAACCCCAAGATTTCTTAAGTCTTAATGTATTTTATTCATTTTTTAGAGAGAAAGTTTATAGACAGAAGAGAAGGGGCGCATCATATAAAAGCTCATAAACTGAGAAACAGAGCTAATTTCTACAGAATGTAAATGCAGCAAGTATTATTAAACCATAACCAATGGATCACAAGTGCTAAACATACCAGAATGTTTCCAGATTTTTTATATAAAAAAGTAAGCCAACTCGCCAGCCAAGAATGGTGAAAACTGGCATAAATGGACACCTAACCTCCAGGAATGACTTCTCCCACTCAGAAACAAGATACAATGCAGTACTAGTGATAGCCGCCCATGATGAAGCTCAAACAAGAGCCAAAAGGAAAGCACCCTAGTCTCAAGCTTCACACGCCCTTCTCCAAAGAGGCCCAAATCCCAATGCAAATGGTACGGCCCAATGAAGACTCATCCAACCTGTAGCTGCAAATCTGCTGGAGATGAAGACTCTAGATGAAGTAACCCTCTTCCTTATTGCAAACAACTGAATACTAAATAAATAAACCCTGATTGAAGCATGTAGAACCTCTATATGAAGCTCTCACCAATTGCACAAATTCAACTGGTCTCTCACAGTCTCAAAAGTGCTCAACACTGAAGAAATATCATTCTCCAATGGAAGATTGTTCAAAACCCTGATCACAGGTGAAAGCACAAGAGGAAGCCAAAGGCAAAGTTGAAATATTCAATAATAATGTTTCTCATTGCCAAATTGCCTTATATCCAAAAAGGCATGCATTTCCAAGAAGATACGCATTTTGCATCATTTAAATCTTTTAATATAATATTAAGTCCTTTTCAATAGTTAGGAACTTAATATTTGGCGCCCACTTAAATGATTAAGTGATTTAATTTTAAATCACCCCTTTTATGAATATTTACGTGATATAAAAAAGATAAAATCAATTTGACTTTATAAAATAATGATAAGTTAATTAATAACTTAAATCACTTAAATAAGCATAACTTCCTCAAATCTCCATATATTCCCGTGCCGTCAGAAGCTATCAACCCCTGAACTGCTAACGCCAGCTGTGAACCAAACACAAAGCTCTGAAAACGAGAACGCCCAAGCTCTCCAGAAAGTACCACTGACCCTCTAACCAAACCAGTTAGCCCACAAGGGTCCAATAAAGGGCTAACACACTATTCCCGAGAACTGACTAGCGGGGACATCACATCTTCAGTGAATAGACTTGGGAAAAGGAAGATCTGATAGATAGGTAGATGTTTCCACTGTGCTGCCTCCTCCTACTCCGAGAATGACAAGTCTTGTTTCCACTTAGCTCAATTTTTATTCATCCTTACCCAAATCTTCTTATTATTGTTGTTATTTACCTTGCTAACCTAAGGTTGAAGCTCGGGTTTTTCTCTGTCTATGCAATCATTAAGTTCTCCATCATGGCTAAAAATAGCATTAAAAAGTGGTGATTTACCAGCTAGATGCCTGCAGATGAACCATGGAAGAAGGTATTAACTTGCCCTAACCATAGATAGGTACCATTTCTTCATCGGTGCAAGGAAAGAGCCAGACACCTAGGCCATCTAGAAAAAGAAAAGAAGGTAATTCGAGTGACCAACATTGGTTAGTCTGCTCAGGAACCCATCAAACAGAGAAACTACGTTCTTCAATCAGCTAATGTTGTTCATCATCTGGTCCAGGCACTAGTTAATTTTGCCAAGAAGTGTCGATTTACCAACTAGATGACAAAAGATGAATCATAGAGGAAGAGATTAGCTTTCCCTAACCATATATAGGTCCTATTTCATCACTGCAAGGAAAGAGCCAAGCATGTAGGTCATCTAGAAGAAGATAAGAAGGTAATTCAAGTGCCTAACATTGATTAGTCTGTTCACCAACCCAGGAACCATGAAACAGAGAATCTATGTATTTGAATCAGCTACTGTTGTTCATCATTTGCCCCAAATGCTACTTATTGGTGATCTAAAAGAATCAACTAACATGGTTGATAAAATTCAATTAAGCCATTCAGGGATGCATAGTTTTGTTGGCAGAGAAAATAGATGACTTGTGAGCAAGCAAAACCAATGACAGATTGAATACTAGAAATGTGTTAGATATTTTAACTGCAGTGGTGGAGGTGTGGGCAATGAACTGGTAACCAATGGGCAGCATAGGATCAACAATACAATAGGATTTATGGAGCTTATAAAATACGTTTAAAAAAAAACAACATTGCAAACTTGTATCATCTCAGAGAGATGTGAGAGCTATGGTCTAGGAGGTCAGCAATGAAACATGCTACCTTTCTTCCATCATAAAAGGAATGGGGAAAGAAATGGAAAGAGCAGTGGCTGAGTAAAACAGTCAAATCCCAAACCTTATCAAGTCCATACAGTATGCTTGAATGAAAGTCTCTTTCAAATCCGAGAAGGAGACATTCAAGCAGCATCTGAGGTCAAGCATTGCGTTATTTGTTAAGATTACCCATGTGTATGCTCCTGCCGAGGCCAATGATGCCAATTAAAGGAAAATTTGATGCTTCTTGTATCCAGCTTTAACGCTCTAGCTGCTAGTTTATCTTCGATAGTTGTATTTATTGTTTTTAATCATAGCTATTATGGAAATGCAAACAAAACTTCCGTAATATGTGGCCCTTTTTATCATTTTGGAGGGCTTCCAATGGCTCCTAGCTGTGAACTCGGTCAATTCAGGTTTTATTAGGCTGACAATGTTCATTTGAAGATGGGCAATTTTTTCCACCCCTACAAATATCGTGATAATAATTCTCAGCTTATGAAACCCTTCAGTTTTCTATGCAATGGCTTTAACGTTTACTTCCAGCCAAGGCCTTTTGTCCTTATACTACCCTTGGAAATCACTATTAGGCCATTTTTTTGTCGTTTAAGTTTCAGACTCGGCAATAAGGATTGGGTGTGGAATTATATCGTGTAGCCATGGTGGATAAGAATTTTGAGTCTCTTCTCTGTTGTTAGTTTTATTAGTAATCATTTTAATACTGGTGAGATTGCTATCTGCTACTACGCTGGCATTACTGTGTTATTTTTTGTGGCCTCATTGGTTCGTATGGCTAGAAGACCGGTGAATTTGAAGCCTGACCACAAATGTTTTTATGTAATTTTAACCATATTTAATATAGTTTTTTCCTCTTTTTTTCCCCTTTAGCAGGCAATCTCAGAGTCAAGCAGGCTAGAAAAGCCTTAAAAAGCTCAGCAACTCACGGAATTGGGTGAGATTTATCTTAGCGAAACAAATTTGTCAAAATGAAATTACGGCAGTGTAAAAAACGTGAAAAATGAAAACTGAAATCATTTGTGAACTTGAATTGTCCTTTCACTCTAAGGAATCCTATATTTTGCTCTGTTTTGCATACATTTTGAAGTCACTCCCGATGCAGAGCAATTATTTTGTTTCACGCAGTCAAACAAATTAGACAGCACTTTAGTGGATAGAATTAAATCCATCTTGCATTATCTACCAATATTTATTAAAAAAAGAGTAATGTCGATCGAACTATGGCACTGTTTAAGCAAAGACCTGTCCAACAACGGCGGCAAGGGGGAAATACTGACGGCCATAGTTGTTCTTCTCGACTTCGTTTGCAGAATGAACAGCAGCAGCTCCATTCGTGGCATTGGTGATAGCAAGCCTAAGGCGCCGAGAACGAAAATTAAGTGTGCGTCGAATCAATGAAAGCCTTTGTCCAGCGAACATGAACGGCCATTCTCTCAAACGTGTGAATGAGCAGGGTACCGGAGGTGAATGCGAGGCTGCTTCCATGTCCGCCACTCGAGCTCATGAGTTATCCGATTTAGAAGTTTTTAATGTTTGAATTGCTTTCAACAGTCTAAACCTCCTAATAGTTGGAATGATGAAATTTGCATTCCCATGCCAATTCCCATTTATGCCAATTCTCTTGTGTCAACTTTAGACTATTTTTTAATAATAATTTGTTTTTACTTCTACTCATACCTATTTCCACATATTTAATTTTATTTCATCTATTTATATATTATTTATTGTATTAATATTTGTATTGTTTCTACATATTTACTCTTTGTTTCAAGATTAGCATATTTTAGGTGTTGGGTCAATGTGAAGTACCTCAAGATTGATCCAAGTGATTTAGGATTAACTTTAATTTTTAAAATTTTAAATTCAAATTTCTAAGTTCTTGTCCTTTTTTATTAGTCACTTTGGACCAACTTTGTGCAATATGTTATGTCTTGGTATTTAAAGATATTTAATTTGTAAGTATTTCATAAGTGGCTAGAAAGAGAAACCGTTCTAGAAACATTTTAAATTGGAGTTTAAAACGAATGCAAATATATGAAAATCAAAATTCACATCTAGACCATCTACCTGCTTGATGGTAATTTTCGAACATTTACCCAAGGTTATATAGTTGATCTAATAATGGGTTTGACTAAGAAGACTTAACCTTCACAATTCAAGAGCTTCTTTTAAGGTGTTTCCAAATACTATTTGCATTTATGCATCTTCAAATACCAAAAATCAAAGCAAAACAAGTTTGAGAAGTCCACAATCTACTAGTTCAAATATGTGTGACACATATCAAATCCACATGTGGAAGGTTAGATTCATGGCACTTAGGGTTGAACTCATGATGTACTCAAGATCAACCCATCAAATTCTAACAAAAATATTTAAATTTTGTTATTCCTCTTACAACACATATGAGAAGCTATGGTTCAAAAGTTACTATCAAAATAGGAAACTATCTATTGTTTGTAAAAATTAGATAATTATGTCATTTTTATTTGTTTTTGTATTTTAAAATTGTGTTATATGATATGTCACAACCGTAGATTAGGTTAATTGATTGGCATGTTCATTAAACCTATTTTTTGTAAAATTTCATTTATTTTTGTATATTTTGATGAACATGTCTACTTTCTTTACATTTTGATGAACTTGTCTACTCTAACACAACTCCCTTTGAGGTTTTCTCCTTCATTAGGTTTTTTTTAATCTATAATTTTGTGATTGCTACATCTTATTTTTAAATCTAATTATGGTTTGATTTATCTTTCGCATTTGTCCTCCATATATTTATCTTTATTTAGGGTTTGTGGATTTTTACACCTTACCTACTTTGGGGTTTTCCTTTAGGGTTCCATTCTCATATATGATTTTTCAAATAATTTATCCTTCATCTTATATCTAATTAGGGTTTGGATCCACTCTTATTTAATTATTCTTGATATGTCCAAATTAATTTGTAGACTTATATTGTTTCACCCTTGATTGTGCTTCACTAACACATCTTTTATCATGGATTATGCATGTGTTGCAAGTGAGGTATGTTCAAATGATAATTTCTTTTGATACCCTCATCCTTGATGTTCATATGACTTTTTATCCTATGGATGCTAATGTGTCTTCTATGAAGGTGTTGTTACATCATGTTTATGAAATTTTATCCTTCATAAAGTGTGTTAGTACTTATATTTCTATCTCAAAGATACTTCACTTATTCATGAGCCTTTTATTCCCCCTATCCTTAATATGATTTGATAGCAGTGAGCTTGTACCTATTGAGTATTTTCCATGTGATATACATAATGTGATGATCGTTGATAAGGTCGTGTGCCTTCCTTATATATTTGTGGCATTGTTACAAATTTCAATGATACTTCTCTTTCCTATCATGACAACCCTATATCCATAGATGCACATGCTTTCAGTGAATTACCCTTCCTTACATATGATGATGTGTTTTATGATGATGACATTTATATATCTCTTGTTGGTCTTATGGACAATAATGATACTCTTTCACATGGTGATACGTTACATGGTTATAGTATGTGTGTCTTGATGTTAGCTTTTTTTTTCTCATGCGACTCATATTAACATTACATTGCCTTCCCACATATTACATGATGATATTATAGCTTTTAGTTGATAATTATTATATGATGACTACATGATTTATAATTCTAATGCTTCCTTACATGTCAAATATTTTTATGAGTATTTGGATGGTGATATATTATTGATTGTGTTAGAGTAATAGGTTGTTTACTTGATTAATTTAATCATGTTAATTAATTAATTAAGTCACCTTTACTTTATTTCACTTAAGCTAAACTTAGGAATCTTTATTTTTCATTATTAAATTAGTCATGTTGTCTCGTTCATTATGATCTTGACACTTGTCACATGCTAATTTAATCCTCATCCTAGGGTTCTCACTTTAGGGTTTCAATATCCTTTCTTAGAGATTGATCTCTTTGTAATTATTCTAATTCTGGTTAATGCATTTTTGCTTCATGTTTGTAGAGCACCATTCTTGTGTCTCTTGATCTCCTTTGGTGACAGGTTATTTTCTTGCAGGTGTTCATTCAGATCTGTGAGGTTGGATTCTCAACTTCTACATGGTATCAAAGCTTCAGATCTACAAGCTTCATGTTCCTTTTTTATGAGATCTTGCCTTGAAGTAGTTTTTTAGTGCATTCAGGGTCAAATCAGACCTCTCCATTGAATTTAGAGTTGTCGGAATAGTCAAAATTGACCTTTGTTTTGTCAAATTTGGCTTTTGTTTGTCAGATCTATGAGGGTTTGAAGAAAGGGCTCTTCTACCAAATCCATAGCGTACCTTCAATTTTGGAGCATTTTAAGCCCAAACGGACCTCACCATTGTGTTTGTAGCGGCCAAAAACCCTAAGATCGATTGTGAAATCGTCAAAATCTAAGCAATTGACTTATGAGGCAAAAAAAATTACCTAGCAGGGGTTGTACGGCCGCTTGCATGCATTTCAAGGTAAAATTTCGTTAAAAAAATTCATGCAGGTTTTTAAATTGTAAAAAAATTAAAAAATTAAAAGCTTTAAAAAAAAATTCAAAAACAAGAGGGGTGGTACCCCTGTGCAAGGTACCCCTATGGTTCATAGACCCTAGGGGCCCACGTGCTCCCCACCACCCACTTTTTTAAAAAACAATTATTGTTTTTTTTTTTAACATTTTTTTTCAAATAAGCCAAATTGTGCAAATGTGGCAACGGCCATTTGGCCGTCAATTTTAAGCTCGTATTTTTGTTGTGATGGTCATTTGGACTTCAAATTTAATGCAACAGTCTATGTAATTGCTCTTTAAGTGCAGTTTTCTTCCAAAGGGCATAACTTTTTCCCACGGTGTCGAAATTGGGCAAACGAGATATCATCGGAAAGAGGACTCGAAGTAATTTCTAGTGGTGTAGGTATTTTTTGGAAAAAAATTCTCAAGTCCCTGTTATTTCCAGTCAAAGTCAGATCTTATTTTATGGAGTTGCCTTCAGTGTTTTTGGCATAACTTTTGCATACGATGTCGAAAATGGGCAAACAAAATATCATCAGAAAGCTAGTTCTGAGCTCTTCACAGTGGTGCATGTGGTTTCTAGATTTTATTTTTGGTTTTTTCTATAAATCCTTGTTCTCAGCTATAGTCCTTTTTGGACCTTATAGGCTCATAATGCATGTATTTATCATTTGTAAACGCACTGAAATAAAGTGTCTCAACTTTGTATGTGTATTAATGGGATTCTTGCACATCACTTTATGCCTTGTTGTACTCACACTATGATATAAAGTGACATGGAGGTTGATGCTTGCCTTTGTTTTTCCTTCATACCTTTCTCATGCATATGTGACTTTTGTTTTCACACCCTTTATTTCTGCTTGTACTTTCATGGCTACACATTCAGATGTTCTTGGTTCTTTATCATGCACTACATTCTGGCATTTAGTTTTAGTGTACCTGTCATACCTCTCCCTTGTCAGCATTATGGGGGGGGTTCTACTGTTGGTGTTAATGCTCCCTCGGTTTCACGTTGGAGTGAGCTATGTATACAGTATTTGTTCCTATGTACTAGGAAGATGCAGCAGCTGGTTACCCATGCATTTCAATGAGATGGAGCACTTACTGTATGGACACTCTTGCATTCCTACTTTGAAGGTGACCTTCCATTTTCACTTGATCAACTCTTCAGACTATTGGTACTTGTGCCATTTGTATCTTCGAGTTCCTGATGTTTTTCCATGTTTTGCCTTGGTTTTCCATCAGATTCAAGTAGTGTCATTAAGAGCACTCATGCAAATTCTTGTCTTCTTGATCCTGATCATCATCCGTTTCAGAGAGGGGTCTTCTTTTAGCATTTCAGTAGTCATTCTATGACAATTTTTGCAGCTTCGTCTTGCTTCAGTGGTGTTTTCCATGTTCATCCTTTGTTCCTATCTTTTGGGATAATTTATTTTTGATTGGAGGCTTCCTCGTCCTTCACTCTTGTTTGGAGGCTTCTTAGTCCTTCACTTGTATTTCTCTCTTTTGGAGAGGAGTTTTTCCCTTGAGGTTTTCTCCTTTTCTCCTGTTGTGAGAGATCTTTTACATTTGTATATGGGTACCTCATCAGGCCTTAGTTGTCAAGACCCATCTTTGCTTTCATGCATATGTCCTTAGTTTTTTAGCTTCTCCCTAAGTTCATCTTAAGGGGGGGTTTTAGAGTAATAGGTTGTTTACTTGATTAATTTAATCATGTTGATTAATTAAGTAAGTCAAATTTACTTTATTTCATTTAAGCTAAACTTAGGAATCTTTATTTTGCATTATTAAATTAGTCATGTTGTCTCATTCATTATGATCTTGACACTTGTCACATGCTAATTTAATCCTCATCCTAGGGTTCTCACTTTAGGGTTTCAATCTCCTTTCTTAAGGATTTATATCTTTGTAATTATTCTAATTCTGGTTAATGCATTTTTGCTTCATGTTTACAGAGCACCATTCTTATGTCTCTTGATCTCCTTTGGTAACAGGTTATTTTCTTGCAGGTGTTCATTGGGATCTATGAGTTTGGATTCTCAACTTCTACAGATTGGTGAGTTTAGACTCCATCTGAGTGGTAGTCTTACAATGATTTGATACATCTTGTTTTTTCACACTTTTCTTATGAACTTGACACATGTTTTCATTGCTTATTTTTCTAAACCTAATGCTCATAAAGATAGTATAGACTTAATGATACCTACTCATGTTTTATCTTTCGATCCTTATTCTCCTACTATCTACATAGTTTATGCATCTATTAAACCTACTTTTATCCTATGGCATCCTTTCCTAAATCAGATAGAGGTCAAGGTGTAACATTGCAATAACTTGTTGTACCTCTAAATATTACACATATGATGTTAAAAAAACTACTAAAACATGCTATCATTAGGCCTTGCCTCTTGATATGCCACACAAGACTAAATATTTGTATACTCATATAGATGGATATTCTAAGCACAAAGGTATTGTATTCAAACATAAAATTCTATAATTTATAGACAAAGGGAAGATAAACATTTAATATGTTCATGATCCCACAACTACCTCACCTAAGGAGGTGAACCATTGAAAGAAAATAATGTGCATCAAGGGATTAATCGTATTCACTACATTGCACAATATATTGAGGATATATGTGACACTAAAGAGAAACCACCTAAAACACATGACAAGGAATAAATTAGTTGGATAGATATCCTCACTTATCCCTTCTCACTACTTTTCACATTTTTCTTTTACTTTCTTTAATGTTTGTATGTTCCTAGTTCATATGTTTTTAACATCCACAATTCTTATGCTTCTCAAATTGAAGTGTTGTTATATTATTAATTTGTTGATTTTAATTATTTTTCTATTTTAGTTCTTGTTCACAAAAAGAAATTGGTTTAAGTAAAATTTAATAATTTAATTAAATATAAATTAGAATGTGTCATTAAATGGGTTGTGTTTAGCTAACAATGCTACTAAGTTATGTGTGTTAAGATATGTTGTTGACAAGAACAATTATTGTGAAAGGTGAACTAGGCTCGGTCCAAGTGTGATAAACCTATAATACAAATAATGAAGTAAATGTTTCTTTGAATTAATTAATCAAAAGGAATTAAATTAATTAGATGTGCTAGATAATTATGCTTGCTTATTTAATTTTTTACATTTGTTCAATTATGTCGATAAATAAAATAAGTCTTTATTTGAATTAATTAATTTTTATATACATATAATCAATAATAATTTTAAAATAACATATTATTTAAATTAAAATTGACTTGCAATTCTTATTTAGATTCTATGAACTTTTTAAAATTGAGATAAAAAATTAAAGAAAAGGGACAAAGCTAATTCTTAGTCTCTTTAAAAGAAGCATAAATTAAATTAACAGTGGTGAGGGATTTTTTTTAAATAGAATTTAATATTATTTATTTCAATTGTTTGAGTTGAAATATATGCATGAATTAGAAATGTTATATTTTAATTGAATTATTTCAATTGAAAACTAATTCATCATTTTCATCAAATTAAGGTTTAAGGGTTTTTTGAAAGGGATTTTTTCATAAAAGAGATTTTTTAAAGCATGTTATTATATGCATAAACATATCCACAAAGGATTACTCAAAATATTTGTAGAGTTTGTATGTGTTTTTTTGGATTCAAGTGTTTTAACATCTACATCAATTTTCAAGTTGAGATTTTTAAGAGGTTGGATTTATTAAAAATGTTATATTTTAATTGAACTGCTTTAATTGAAAATTAATTCATTATTTTCATTGATTTAGAGTTTTTCATATTAGGGTTTAAGCATTTTTTGAAAGGGTTTTTATAAGAGATAGAATTTTTTAAAGAACATTATTTTATGCATACACATATGCACAAAGGATTACTTTAAATCTTTGGAGAATTTGTTTGCATTTTTTGGATTCAAGCACGTTTTAACATCTACATCGATTTTCAAGTTGATATTTTTAAGAAGTTGGATTCATATTTATAAAAGGTTTTAGAAAATATTTTAATTTGGTAATCATAAGATTTGGGACTTATTTTGAACTTATTATTAAGTTCTATATGAAGGTTATGTGTGAAATCTATGATTTCTTGCAATGAAAGAAACTAGATTTGGTAATATTAAAATTTTAGAATTAACCAAAATGAAATTAGACAATTGCTAAATCTAAAAAAAATTAGAGATTAAGCTTTTGGTTGCCTGTCTAGAAATATGTTTTTTAGAACTATGAAAATGTAGGAAAAAGGAGAAGAATCGGGTAATATTGAATTAGATGAAATGGAAAACATGTTCAAATTATTTCTTAGTGTATTTAATGTAAAAGTGAAAATTGAAGATTAAATTTATTCTCATGAAGAAAGGTTACACAAACATAGTTTTGGATTTATGAATGAATAAATGATGAATTAATCAAATTAGAATTTAGAGAATGTTTAAACATATTAGTTTTGAATTTCAAGCATGGTTTCTTAAAGTTTGAGGTTAATAAAATATGAAGGAAAATGGTTGTTGAAACAAAGAAAAAGAGAACCCTAGGTTCGTCCAATGCAAAGAACCTAGGGTTGATTTTGTGTGTTGTGGGGGTCTTTTCTAAAGTTTCATTAACATGGAGATCAACAAGGTGATTAGATTAACTTTCAACCATGAAGATGATCCAACCAAACCTGGATCTACATCTTTTTGAGTCTTAGAATGGATTGGAATTGATTTTCTTTGATCAACCTAATTAGACCATGTGGCATAATATGAAAATTGTAAGATTTCAATAATTGACAGATTATAACAGAGATTTGTAAGTAGATCTAGGAAGGGAATAGTGTTGTGTACCTATCTTAAAAGTTTGGTGTCGGTATGAATAGGAGGAAAATGATGCCCAATGGCGTCTAAGTCCTTGTATACCTCTTTTTTTTATTTTGCAATCCTCTTATGTCAAATCTAAGATTTATGTTTCCACTTGTAGAGTTGTTGAATCATTGTGGGATAATTATGTAGGCGATTTTTTGTGAGTTGACAAGGTGTAGGGTTTCAATTGTAACAATGAATAGCTAATCTTCAAAATTCCTTCAATCCTCTCCAAACCTGAAACCTGCATATTCAAAGAGAGGGAAAGTGTTATGCCTTGCATAACCACCCCATCTTTTTCCTTGGTCAAAATGGGTCCCCCTTTATGTTTTTGTCCTTGGTTTTTTTCCAACAAAGTTTGGAGTCTTTCTTTTCCAAGACTCTATTTTTCTTTGGTTTGTTCTGGCGGAATCGGAATCAAAACCGAATCGGGTTGTAAGACTTCTTTCGAAACTCGTTCCAATTCCCATCCTGACAGTTTTCTTTTGACTTTATTGTTATGTCTTTGTCGGAGTCGGAGCCAGAGTGGAAGTTAAGTCGTAATTATTCAAAGTTTCAAAATCCATTTTCATCCCGCTTATGCCTCCACTTTTTGGTCTTTTGTTTTAAAATAGGTTTTTGAGTTAAGTTTTCTTGTTTCGGTCTTTTTGTTTTATTTTGATGTTGGGTTTTGTTTTATTCTTTGTTGGCGGAACCGGACCTGAAAAGGGAACCAAGTTGGAAATTTAAAAAAAAATCTGAAATCAGTTTTCATTCCGATTCTGCTCCCGCCGTTTCTGGGTCGTTGAATTTTCCTGAGGTCGCACTGCAGTAATGTGCCAGTTCTTTCTTTAGTTCTAGTTCCGATCTACTACATTTATTACATTAATGACAGGTTCCATGCACGCATGAAACTTCAAGTTTTTACCTTAATTAGGGATTAACGCGTAGTTACCATTATTGTCAAAAGATTGAAGAGTGAACTAGAGTTGCAGTGGAGCTTTTGTGCGAGTGAATTGATTGAAAGTGAGACTGTTGCGCACGGATTGCTTTAGGAGGTTAGCTTATTTATTTGCGTTTGAGGTAGGGTTTTTTATTCTTGTTCTTCTTTTTATTTTCGAGTTTTTCGTTTCGGTTCATCTCGGTTTGTTTGGTTTTGTGTGAATTTCTCTGTAAGTTCGTATGTTTTTGTTTATTTCACTTTTGTTTGCTTGGTTTTTCTTATTTTTGTTTTGGTTTTGTTTCCTGTCTGTTTGTTTTAAGGCATGATCATTTTCACGTTTTAGTCGTGACCGAATTGTGGTGCCCTAGTTTTTAAATGCGTAGGTTAAATTACGGTTCCACAGTAAGTAGGGTTTTGGTAAATCGATTGTTTTAATTAGGAACCTATTGCACATTCAGTTGGGTTAAAATTAGAAGGGTTAAAGTCGTGCCCTAGTTATTTGAAATCGAGGGTTTTTAGTTTAGGGTTTTTGACGCATTTCTGTGTGCGTGTTTTAATTTAAATATGATGCCCTAAAAGGTATTGTCACCTCTCGGTCATATGGGGATGGTCTTATTAGGTTATGTTTAAGCCCCTTTCGTGTCGGTATGACCTGGCCTTTAAATCATGAAGTTACCTATCAAACTGTTAAATAAAAAACACTTATGACGTCATGGTTGTTTTTAGGTGGGAGCGGGAGCGGGATCAGAATCGATCTAGACTCTTAACCATATTTTCTAATGAGTATCGATTCCATTTTCATCCCATCTCCAACTCTGCTTATAGTAAGAAGCATTCTTCCAAAATATCGATAACCTAGGCGGAAGCGGAACCGAAATGGAATATGAAATTAGAAAATCTGAAAGAGACCAAATCAGTTTCCATTCCAGTTCCGGTTCTGATTACCATTCAAGTTCTGACTCCGGTCCTGCTTATCTCAATAATGATTTTGGCTCTGAGCCCGGCAGTGTTTCAAAAGAAAGATTATTTAGAATGTTTTTTTGCTTGGTTCCACCTCCAGTAGATGTATGAAGGGTAATATTTTAAAGCATATTTTGGGATGTTTATTCAAGGATCTAATTAGAGGTTTTGTTGCAGGAAATTTAAAATTTCAAGAACATCAGGAGAAGCTTCCCAAAGGAATCGACCTGTAGAAACATCAAAGGCAGCAATCAAGCCTAAAAAGATTAATCCGGAGCAATTACCTTATACTTTGAGGTATAACCATAAGGGTTTTGTTGTCACTGCAAGCAAGGTGGAATCTAATTGGTTTGATATCATTGACACCAAGCTAGGCCCATTCAATTTGGAGGAGTTGCACTCAAAAACCTTTACTGAGGATGGATCAGGGAGAACTCAAAGAATACATGAGTCTGACTTGGATCACATCACCCTATTTTCCATATCTATCCAATGCCCAAAATTAATCATGACAGCAACAGGAGCTTACAATCAGGCTACTAGGCAATGCATGGATTCACAAGATAATGTGATCATTGATTTAACTCCTCAAATGTTTCAACACATGTTTAGTGTCCTGGATCCAAAGAACCTGGTACAGTTGAAAGAGGTGGATGCTTTAGCGATGTTTTGCAAATGCAAGGAATCCAACAAGGCTCGTTTGAACAAGAAGTGGTTGAAAACACAGAAGAAGTCCCTGACCAAGCTCTCAAATCAACCAAAGAGGGCAGACTTTTACAAGGAGGTATCAGAGCTGATAATGATGTTGTCTAGAGCTTTTAGGAAGAGGGATGCATTTCATTTTAAAGAATGGATGTTTCCCTTTATTCAGACAATCTTTGATGGTACACAACAGTTTGAATGGCCTATGATTGTCTCAGATGCCATTCATGAATAATTAACCAGGATAAGGGAAACCAAAAGCTTTTTCATGACTTCCTATGTTATTTATGCAACAGCTAGAGGGGGTATCTTTCCAAGATTGAATAGAGTGGGTATATTGGGAGAAGCTGATGGACAAAGGAAAGTATGAGACCATTATAATCAATTATCTCTACAAGTATCTGAAACACAATTTAGAATGGTTAATGATGCATTTCTATATGTAATCATTAACCAACTTAATGGGGATGCAGGATATAGGCTGAGCCAAGAAGCTATGGTGTCTATCACATAATGGGGATGTTGGTATATCCAATACCCCAAGTTCACTTATTTTAGACTGGCTGGATTTGAAGGGCATCCCCACTTGCTCCCAAGATGTTGTCGCAATAGGATAGTTCTAATGGAATTTGTATATCAAGCTCTAGGGGTTAATGACTGGTTTGGATTGAAGCATAAAATAGGATGTCATAAGTTTCCCATGCAATTGGGTGAATACAGTTGTCAACATCTTGTGGGAGCTAAGGTAGTGTGCAGTGAGTTGATACATTTGAATATAGGTTTGTACACAGCTCGGAAGTACTTTGACCCGAGGAAGAGAATGAATGCCTTGCTGCCTTCAGTTTTTGATAAACATTTCAACTTGTTGGAAGATTTCTGGAGTGACCGTCAGGATGAGTACGACCTTAGGAAGAAGAATTATGAGAGGTTACCCATCACACTCATGGTAGAACTTGGGATCAAAGAAGACATCCTAGATACATTAGTAGATGATGGGGTGGTATTAGATCCATCATATGAAGCATTAAATATTGGCACTAAAATCTTGGATCCGGTGGACTGGGATGGTGAGGAGACCATTGATATTAAGTAGATAGGGAGGCCAGTCTTGGATAGAAGTATCTGTTGGGTTGTCCTAAGAACCAAAGCTCCTCAAGGAACGACTCCTAAAAAGGGGAAGGGATACAAAAGAATCAAGAGGAAGTTGCCTTCCAAGGAGCCTTTGGAGTTCTTCCCTCCTGACATTGAAGAGATATAGCTTGAGGCTTCTACTCAAGATTTACCTAGAGCACAAGAGGAGGATGCCCAAACAGGACCTGTGGCTTCAACACCAACATTAGGTGAGTCCTCTACTCAAGTCCCTCTTACAGAGCAACCAAGCAACAATATTCTTGAAGGGACTCTTCATGATATTGTTGAATCATTAAAGGGAAAAGGAGTGGAGCAGGAAATTCTTGATGTTGGAACTGACTCTGATGAGACTTTGTCCGAGAGAGATGCACAAGAACATATGCCTTTAGAAGAGGATATTGAATAGGTGGTGACAGAGGAGGATCAGTGGGCACTGTTTGAGGAAGCAAATAGGGCTTCAGATGCTCAAGCTCTTGCAAAAGCAATGGAAAAACAAGAGGCCATTGATGCTAAGATACAAGCCGATACTTTGCTTCGACAACAACAAATAGAAGCCAAACGAAGAGCTGATGAGATAGAAAAGTAGCAAAGGAAAAAGGAGCAGGAGCTCAAAATGAAAGAAGAGAATGATAAGCTAGAGTTAATACAGAAGATTCATGATTTGGAGGAAGAAAAAGCAAAGCAGTGAAGGGAAAGAGAAGCCCTTGTGGCCAAATTAAAGCTTGTTGAAGAGGCTTACAAAAAGAAAGAGGAAGCAAAACAAATGCAAAAGAATGTTGAGGAAATAGTAAAGAAGCTGTAGGAAGAAAAAGACGTCTTAGATAGGCTTAAAGCATTAAAAGAAGAGAGGGATAGGTTATTGGAAGAGAAAAGAGTTGAAGAAAAACAGATGAAGAGAGAGCAAGAAAATAAAAGGATTCAAAAAGAGAAAGATGTCGAGGAGTTGATTAAGCAATTGCAAAAAGAAAAGGAATATGTAGAGAAGCTTAAGTCATTGGAAGAAGAAAGAAACTGGGAATTTGAGAAGAAGAGGTTAGAAGAAGAGAAATTGAAAAAGTAAGAAGAAGACAAGAAGATGCAGGAGCAAAAAGGTAAAGAGGAAGCTGAAAAACTTGTATAGATAAACATGGAACAAGAACAACAAATGGTCCAAGAGGTTGATTCTCAACCTAAGGTTCATGAGCAATAACCCTCTACTACTGTTATGCCTTCTTCAAGCATAATGACCACCACTCCAAGTGCTCCCACTTGGTTGAAGTTAGATTTTCAAAAGAGATCAGTAACACCTTCACAGCCTCTTAATTGGGAAAATATGATGAAGGAGATTGAAAAGGAAAGGCCCAAAAAGAAGGTGAAGATCCTACATTCTACTAGACTTACAGAAGTAGGGGAGATTCTTGGTGAATGTGCCATACCAATGGTAGATAAGGATGTAGGAGACATGAAACTAACCAATTACCAATTGGGTACGGTTAACTTGGGAAGACCTACCAGGGATCAGTAGATGAACTTGATAGATGTGGTAGCATCATCCACTAAGTCAAGGATGATGAAGGATAATCAAAGAAAGGATGAGCTTAAGGCTCAATTAAATCAGTTGAATACTTTCTTGAGGGGTGTTTCTTCTCTAAGGTCAAAGCAAATTTCTACCATTGAGACACCAATTTTTCTCAGCAAGAAAGAGGTGGATGATTTAGTATAGATAAAGAGTAAGGAAAAAATGTTGGATAGTTGGACTAATAAGCTCAATCAAGAAATAGGTGAGGTATTGGTTAACAGTTTTGAGGTTCATAGGATGGTCGAGGATTTATTAGAAGAAATGAATCAATATGTCAAGGAATTGGGAGAACAGGAGGAGGAGTATAAAGGATACAACCAAAAATTGAAAGAAATCAGTAAATTGCCAAAGTCTACTCTTCTAGAACAATCAATACTGGAAGAGGACAGTAAAGATTTCTTGGAAAAGACCTCCAGTATAATCCGGTTTAGATCTGACCTTCTATGCAAGCATAAAAATGAGGTTCAAGATTCTACTAAGGATCTAAATGAACAATTTGAGGAATTAGAAGCGGTCATTGCTATTATAGTGAATGTTGATATACCGGTAAAGGAGGGTTTACCTTTAGGCCAAATAAAGGAAAAGTGGGATGATAGATTTAAAGGTATTATGCAAAAAGGAGATGATGGAGAGGATTTGTTGCTAGATCGCTTGATGGATCTTAAAGAATAAATAAGGGTTGCTAGAAGAGAGTTGACAAAGTTAAAAGACATGAGAGGATTTGCTGCTGTGGAGTTAGAAAGAATCAAATTTGAAGACAGGTGGGTTGACGGGCCTGATTTGGACATGCTTCAACAAGTCTTCTCCAGTTATGATGAGTTTATTGCAGATCCAACTTATAAATTGATAAACTTCTACATGCATGACTTTTTTCTCTCCTCTACATGCGTGACTGGCAGTTGTGTAGGTGCATGGTTTTTCTTCTCTCCTCTATTTTTGTTCTCTCCAATTGAACTAGAAGATCCAGATGGGAACTAGAGATCAAATTGATCTGAGTTTCCAAGAAGACCTAAAATTCCTAAAAAGGTGGATCAACTTAAGATAGAAGGGACTTCGGATTTTTGTACATCTATAAATACCTTTTGGGTATCATATTGTAGGGGTCGGCTAATAGAGAATAGAATTGGCCACCTAATAGTAGGAGATAGAATTTTTCATAGCTTTTATAGAGATACATTGTTACTTTATTTATAGTTGAATATAATTACAGGTTTTTTTTATGCAATATGGAATTAGAATTGAGTTTTGTTGGATAAGGTTGATGAATTATAATCTATCTGTATACCAGTGATTGTGCTGAAGCATGAGTGTTTCTTATGTGATGAAAATCATTAGAAGGAACCAGATTTAAAGATTATTTCATTGGATTATTTGTGAATTGAATTTATTGAAAATCTGTTGATCTATGATCTTGGCAATGAATGAGAGTGTGTTATTTTGGAATCTTTGAGATGTTTATGATGTGTGATTGTGATGTTGAATTAAGCACTTTAGATGCATGCAATAGTATGGATTGTTCTGTAAATTGCATCATGCTATGGTTTCCTTGATCTGTTGGAAGAACATTCATTGTTGAAGATATATGTCCGGATACTAGATAAGTTTTATTCATGTTTTACTAATGTACGCCCTGATCTATCTTTTTCTTTTATTTAAAACCCCTTTTCTATTGAGAATAGTTTGATGAATAAGTCATTGCTTGCATTTCTTATTACCAGCAAAGGCCCCTTGAATATTACAGTTGCATGGACCAATTGAGTGACACCAGACAATTGAGAACCAACTACCAAGACCTTGGGAGTTAGGCTACTATATGTTGTCTTTCTTTTTCAGGAGAAATAGGATAGAGATATTTTGTTTAACGTTGTTTGTGTCATTTTCACCATCAACAGAAAGGTTTGTGCTAATCAGGGGCTTGTCTTAATCAAAACCCATGTTAGTGTTTCCACTTCCAAAATGGCAATGGTAATGTCAAAGATGAAATGGTAATTGATAGGAAGGAATGATGAAATCACAAAGTGTTGCAACTCACCACCCTTCAATGGCTCCCTTGAAGGACTTTAAATTCATACACATTACCTCAAGGTCTTGGATATTGCTTGCTTGAATGCTTGAAATTTCTTGGAGACCTACAACAAGGGTTATCCTTCACAAACAATGATAACTTGACCATACATGGACTCACATAAATTTAACATGATGCTTGGATCTTGAATTGTTGCAATAAAACACTAAAATGTTGATCTTGACTTGCTTGGTAATGCTCTAAATGTTCAATTATTGCTAGATAGTCCTTGTTAGATTTCAAATGATGCAATAACTAGGTATTTATATGAAATTATGCTAATTTTCCAAAAATTAAATCTCAATAGTTGACATTTGCAATTTGAATTTCAAATGTTAAAATGTCGACACTGGCATATTCAAATTTGGATCTTAACAAAATAGGGGGACTTATACACCCAAGGGCATCCTAGTCTTAGACCTATTTTCCAGAAAATAAGGTGTCGGGGGGAAAACATTAAATGAATAACTTTGTTTTATTCTTACAATTTGTCGAAAAATGATAAAAATAGGAATTGGAATGCATAATTTAGGAAACTAGGAGCTTAATTAGGTCCAATAATTTAAGGGGGATGAAACATAGTATGAAATTATCAAGGGTGAAAATTTACGACATTACATTTAGCCACCACTTTAGTTAGAGTATGAACTTACGCTTGTACTCACACTAAAGTAGAAAATCTATGTCAAGAAGGGTCTAATTTTCCAAATGTTGAAGATATAGGATGAGAAAGGATCTAGGGGGGGTGAAAAAGCCCTCAAGATCCAAGATCCTATGACAAGACAACATAAGCACAAAGGAACATGCACATGTATGATATGCAACAAGACAAAATGCACAAACATAAATGTTAAAAACATGAAGCATACATGATCAAAACACATGACATAACATAACATGACAACAAAATGAACACAAACACAAATGCAACACATAATGCAAACATGAAGAAGAGACACAACAAAACACAAGGTTAATACTAAAGGGATTCAAGTCAGTAAGGCAAAGAAACCTCAGTCTTAAATTGTCTCAAATACCAAGTGTCATCTATGAAATAAATGTTATACAAAAGGATGCTCCCAGGAGGACTAGAAAATCTCATTATGCCACATCACTCATGAGCCACATGGATCTACTGGCTAGCAAGTTGCATTGCTAGGTGTCCATGCAATATGATGGGTTTCACAAGACTATGAAGATGTGTTAAGCTAAACACTCATGAAACACATGGCTCCACTGGCAAGCAAGTTGTGTGATGCTAGGTGACCATGTTAAAAGGGGTGTCCATGAATCAACAAGTTGTGTTATGCCAAATGAATGAACCAAAGGCGTTCATGAGTCACACCATAGAAAAGTCCGATATTTGCAGGCGAATCACAAATTGGAAGGCAACACAGGCTAGTGAAGTATGATATTCACTAGGTGAGCCCCTAGGACAAGGTAAAATGAAAAACACACTAGGTCTAGTGAAGTCTAATATTCATTAGGTTTGTACCCATTAACAAACATACTAAGAGTTATACTCCCTGATAACCTTGATAAGGTGTTATAAAATGATCAAGATGTCATGCCAACATTACACTAAGTTCAATGTGTGTGAACCAAGTGAAACAAAATGGCCAAACTCACTTAAGGAGGTGCACAAAATCACGTAAGGAGACGCATAAATGATGCAAGGTAAGGCTAAAACCTCAATGTGTGTTATAACACCACCGCAAAAGGTGATATACAAAAACAACAAAGGAGATTTGTTCAATACATGAAAGGTCACACCTTAGGGAATATCAGACATGACATTACCACCAAGAGAGGACTAGTCGTGGAATAGAAGACTCATGCCTTAGGGAATACTAACCATAGTATTACCACCAAGGGGAACATCATATGCTAAGAAAGGTGACACTCTTATGTGATATCAAGCCTAATATCATCACCAAAGAGACACACACATAGATCAAGAAGGCGACACTTTGATTGAAAAGGTCACACTTCCTAGGAGATGTATGCTATCATCGCCAAGAAGGGACCATTTCTTATGCAAATGATGAGTGGGGTACTATATTCGCCTCCTTAAAATTTTAGTGTACTTGTTACACTAACTTTTTAAGGAGATACAAAGGGATCCCTTTCTAGAAGGAATGCACCTAGCATAAGGCTACCTAACCCCTTGCCCCTCAAGTGTAGGGACAAAGGTGGGCCAAATGGATCATAATATGCTACTCCTTGCAAGATAAAATAGTATTGCATAAAGCCTAGTTTATATCCCCATGTATGGTAGTGAGTATTGTGTGATACTACAACTACCACATGAAAATGAGCAAAGAAAATGTCTATTACTCAATTGAAGGGTCAAATGAAATATACCCTCTCAAAGTTTTTTTATTTTCAATAACAAATACAATGTAACCAAGCACCCGTTGAGGTTAGCTTAACCCAAAACATTGCATGAAAGAACTCTAACCAAGAATGTGCCCTAAAACCACTTAAGGAGGAGGGGCGGGCATATGGTCAGAGGATCCCTAGGATCTACTAAATCAAAGTTTCAAAGATTACAACTGAAAGAGAGAGTCTAAACTCAACACCAAGAATGTGCACTCAAGATCCTTTAATAGGCGAGGTGCTAACATATGGTGGAGTGATAATTGTTGAATTGAAAGAAGATAGGCAGATAACCAGCCATGAAATAATTTTCCACACTACCACCAAACAGTGGGGGGAAAAGATTACAATTTAAACACTTCATCTACTACGGCAGGCATCCACTCAAGAGTGGGAATTCTCCACTTTTCAGTGAGTAAGATGAGAGATACAATTTTATTCTCCACACTGGCGGTAAACCATCCAGGGGTACTTAATGTTTGCTTTAGAAATTACAAGTAAATCCAGCAATAACATATGGCTGGATTAGTACTACTAATTCACAACCTTACAACCAAATAATCTGCAATTTACGAGTATTACAATGATAGACAAAGTCACAATGTGAAGAATGATTATCTCAAACTAGAAAGCTCTTAAACACTGAAAAAGAAGCTAAAATTTGATCTCTTTGAAGTCTGATAATTAAAATCAGCAAACTGAAACTGTAAATCAACAACCTGTGAATCAATGAAATGCTTATATCTTAATCAATTTACCTCTGAATTGCGTGAAACCAAGTGCAATGAACCTTTGAAGGATAGGCGCCCATGTCATGATGAAGAAACAACTCCAAAAACCTAGCATTTATTTATTAGCACAATTCCCAATGCACATAGGAAGGTACAACCCTAGCAAGGGTGATTTGGCTAGTAAAAATCACACACTTTGAAATAAAAACTGAAAATTGCTAAGAAGGGTCGCCATGACCTTAGCAATGATATTATTGAATGCCCATAACAAGAATAAAATCCAACAAGAAGCTGTGAGTAGAATCGACTTTCAGTTGTGTAAATATCAACAACTTGAAATCTGGAAAACAAACCAAAATTCACCACTTTGAAGCTCTATCTGGTAGTCTGATTTGAGAAGCAGCTTGTAATCAATTAGGTGTTATCTTGCAAACATGAAATTGAATTGATACTAGGAGGTCAACATTCCTCGAAGTGCAAAATGTGTAGTCATTTCGACAACATAATTTTAGCATAAACATGAGATACCAAAAGTTGGGACAAAACTTCTCTTTTATAGAAAAAGAGGTGACTTTTCACATTCTCAAAACTCCTCCAAGAAAGAGACGCCAAAAGTTCCCTTTTTGAAATATTTAATAATTCACAAATATTAAATCCCTCATAAAATGGCGTCCACTTCAAGGCATAAATAAACTTTATTAAATGTTTAATATTTCCTTCATTAAGGCATCCCCCTTCATGGCCACCTTTTAAACACAACTTAAAGTTAATGAGCTAGGCCAAGGGGTCAACTTGAAATTAAAACATTAATGCCTTGAAATATATTATTTCACCAAATAAGGCTTTTAAGCTAGAACTGAAAACACCTTATTGCTCCGACTGAAGAGAAGACTAACTAAAGTGTTGACAACTGAGGTACTGCCAAGAATAGAATTTACTATAAATAGTAAATATTGAGAAATGCCACAAAACCCTCCAAACAAGGAAACCCTGATTTGCACATCTGAGTAGCCTATGGATTTATGCAAATAGGCTAAATCCAAATGAAGAGCATAGGGAAAAAATGGGGACATTACATCAAATTATCTAAATTTTATTTTCAAAGCCCTACATTCATCAGTACTATGTCCAAATATTATATGGTACTTATAGTAGGATGTATTTTTTGTCTTTCCTTTCTTATCTCCTCGATCACGAATAGGGTGTAGTGTAATGTATCCTAAGTTTAGAAGTGTGGTTAATACATGTTCAGTCTTGGATAAAGGATGTGGGGTATGTAACACTCCTTTCTTATGTGGTTTAGTTAGTGGAACAAATGTTTTATGCAAAGGTGGAGGACCTTAGTAACATATGCCTTTGGACTCTATAAGGGGTGGATCTCATGTATGTTCTTTATGTCACATTCTTGTTTTCTCAAGATCCTAAAGCCTTGGCCATAACATTGTTCCAAGTTGATAGGTGTGTTTGTAACTTTATTCTCATAATATGAGGGAGCATTAGGTGGTATGTTTTTGTTGTGATTGTTATCAATAGGTTCTTCCATGCGAATTGGTTGAGGTTGATTACTTTCCCTATTTAAGAAGGCAAAAATTTCAAGTAGTGGCATAGTAGGAGGTGTTGGTTGTTGATATGGGTGTTTAGGCCACTGCATTGAGGGATAACAAACTACATTATTCTCGAGATTAAACAAAGAATCTATCATTCATGTTCTCTTCGTCTTGACCCAAGATATCTATGTGGAGGGGAGATACATTGGGAGGTGAAGGATTATGAGTCTCTTTATCAAAATTATGGTCATTTCCAAACACGCAACATGAAACATCAACCAAGTATTTTAAGGAAATCAAAACTTTACCAAAAACACTTAGCCATGATGATATGAGATTTTGCAATGATATTCAAATTATTATGCAATAGGTGACTTGAAAACAAATAGTAGATCCAAACAAAAGCCCTTGAGAGGGTTCTATCACAAAAATTTGAGCTATGAATAGATAGTAGGACAGAGGTGCCCAAGGGCGTCTAAGTCCTGGATAGGGTGTCTAAAAGTTCAAAGTTTGACTGTGTATGATGATGCTAAAGGATTCTGGGTTTGCTTGCAAACAAGTTTACTAGTGAATATTTTTCCAAATTTTGCTTAATTTATGCCAATGTGATGCAAATTGCAAGTGTGCAACAGTGTTGAAGATGTTTGAAAAAATGCAATAATTGACTAATTCTAAGATGCCAAAATCTGAGACTGGTGAATTTGATGCAATTTTGAAACTAAACAATACTTTTTTCACTTTTTGAACTATATGAAAGGTGCTTAAATACATGCAATTAAGAATTCTAATCAGAGATCTACAAACACAAACAGTTTGAAGACACAAAGACAAAGAATTGTGAAAAAGCTTTTTGATCCAAGGGTACAAGGATAGAGGCACCCAAGGGCGTCTATATCCTTGACAGGCCTTTTAAAAACTGAAAATTTGAATGTTTAGTAGACTATCTAAGGGTTGTGTCCTTGTGTGCAAACATGTCTGCAAATTGATACGTTTCTAAAATTTTCTCAATTTAAGACAATGTGACTCAAATACAAATTTGTAATAAGGCTTGAACAATAAATGACAATTGTGAATGTAGATCTGATCTAAATGACTAAAATAAACCCTAATGCAACCTATGATGCAATATGATATGTAATTTTTGAATTTTTATGTTTTTATGATGCAAAGATGAAACCTAATTGAGAAATGCAAACCAATAGAATACAAAACCTAGATCTAGGGTGAAATTTTAGAAGGTATATAATATTAACACATCGGGTTCACTAATGTTACCCAAAAAAATGGCGTTGGGAAGGAGTGTGCGCGATGGGTAGAGTTTGAATTTAGAGGACGCAGGTGAGGAAGGAGATGGGGACGATGAGGATGAAGAGGGAGACGATGTTGGGTGCATTCCTGTTGTCTGGTGTCTCCTACATGCTCCCTTTTGCTACTCGTGGAGTGTTTTTCTTAGTGGATCTCCTTCCCTATGATCTTGGCATTGGTTTTGCCTGCGATCTCCTATGTTGTTAAGGCTTTATGTTGGGGTTTTTTTGTTTCTACTTGTGTGGCGTCGAGTGTGGTGTTGGGTGTTCTCACTGAGGGTTTGTTGGAGGAGATTGGTGGCCTTATCTCAAACCCTGACTGGCATGTAGTGTTGGAAGTGGTTTTTTCTTGTTGTGCCTTCTCTCCTTTTTCACCGTTTGTGGGATTTGCTGGCTCTCTTTGGCTTTTCTAGGATTTTTTTGCCTCTGTGAGGGTGCTTTCGTTGTTTCGGGATGAGTTTGTTGGTCTGCCTCTGGTGGAGTTGTTTGTGGACAGTTCTTGGCATGTTTTAGACCCTGAATTACATGTAGGGTTGGAGGTTGTTATTCATTGTCTTGCCAGATCTTTGCTCTCTCTATTTGGAGGCTCTCCTTGCCTTATCCTTCTTCTTTCTGGACCCTTTATCTCTTCTTTGGTGTTAGTTTTTTCCTCTGTGTGGTTGCTTTCATTGCTTGGGGTTGAGGTTGTTGATTTGCCTCTAGTGGAGTTGTTTGTAGTTAGTTTGGGCATGTTTCAGACCCTGACTAGCATGTAGGGTTGGAGGTTGATATTCATTGTCTTGTGGCTCTCTACTCTCTTTGCTTGGAGTCTTTCCTTACCTTATCCTTCATTTTTCGGGTCCCTTTGTATTTTTTCTATTCATGGTTCTTGGATGGCTGATGAGGTTGCTAGTCATGGTGGATGCCAAGGTTCTCTTGGATTGCCATTTATTTTTGTGGTTGTGGCTCAACTGGGTTATTTTATCTTGGGTTTCTTTGGATCGGTTGGGTGGTTTTCTGTTGGACTACCAGTTGATTTTGATTTGTTCTGTGATCCCCACTTTTGGGTCCTTAAGTTTGTTTTTTAGGATGGGATTATACTACTCATGGAGGCATGCTTTGTTTTTTCCTCTCTACTCCAGTCTTCTTCTTTTCCAAAGGAGGTTTTGGTGCTCTCTACCATGAGTGTAGTTGCTTCCCTTCGGTTATTTTAGCTATGGTCTTCTTTGGAGGTGGAGACTACTTCTTTGGAGGTGAAGCCCTCTTCTATTGAGGTGAAGAGGTGGGTTGTGGATCGGGTGGGAAGGTCTATTTTATGTGGTTTTGGGCTTCACTTCTTCCTCTCCTATAGAGGAGATCCCGTTCCTATTGAGGTGGATGTCAGGTTGGTGTTGTGGGTTGACTAGTGATGTGTCTATGCTGAGAATCTTTAGTGTTTCTATCTGATTCCTAACTCTCTTATTGAGGTGGGGAGTTTGGTTTTGTTGGATGGTTCTGACAAGTGTTGTGATGTTGTTTGGCTGGTTCTAGCTAATGGTTACCTAATTGTCTATGGTTGTTCGCTGCTAGTTGGTGTTGGTAAGTGGTGTGCTACAGTCTGGCTGATTCAGGATGATGGTTGCCTGACCATCTCAAGTCGTTCTTGGATTCAAGTTCCTTTTTAATTCTTGGTTACTTTAGGTTCAAGGTTCTTGTTAAAACCTTTCTTTTGTTGCAGATTTGAGCTTTCACGCCAATCTTTCTTAATCTACTTATGGGTCGTTGTTGGTTGTCTATGCTTAACTCTATTGCAGCTTGGTCTCTTTGTGAGGGTTTCGAGTCCCTATCAAAACTTGTTTGTTAGTGGTTTCGGGTCCATTCAAAATTTGTTTTTCCCCCTTAATCAAAACACGTCGGGTTTAGTAAAATAAAACAAAGAAAAAGAGAATGGTAGGTTCAATGCAAAGAAGCTAGGGTTGATTTTGTTTGTTGTGGGGGTATTTTTCTAAGTTTAATTAAGATGGAGATCAACAAGGTGGTTAGATTGACTTTCAACCATGAGGGTGAGTCAATCAGATCTAGATCTGCATATTTTTGAGTCTTAGAATGGATTGGAATTGATTTGCTTTGATTAACCTAATTAGACTATCTTCCCTAATATGAAAATTACAAGATTGTGATAATTGACAGATTGTAACAGAGATTTACAAGCATATTTGGGAAGGACAGAGTGTTGTGTACCTATCCTAAAAGTTTGGTGTTGATTTGAATAGGAGGATAGTGGTGTCCAAGGGTGTTTGAGTCATTGTATACCTCTTTTGTTAAGTTTTTGTGGTCCTTTGATGTCAGATATGAGATCTTCATTTTTTCTTGCAAAGTTGTTAGACAATTTTGTAGGTGAGTTTTTCGTGAGTTGACAAGGTGTAGGTTTTTAATTGCAACAATGAATAGTTGATCTTCAAAATTCCTTCAATCCTCTCCAAACCTGAAATATGCACATTCAAAGAGAGGGAAAGGGTTATGCCATTTAGGGGCTTGCCCTAGTCAAAGCTCAAGTTAGTTTTTCCACTTCCACAATGCCAATGCCAATGATGAAATGATAATTGATAGGAAGGAATGATAAAATCATAAAGTGTTGCAACTCACCACCCTTTAATGGCTTCCTTGAAGGACTAAAGTCATACACATCACCTCAAGGTCTTGGATCTTGCTTTTTTGAATGCTTGAAATTGCTTGGAGACCTACAACAAGGGTTAGCCTTCACAAACAATGATAACTTTAACATACATGAACTCATATAAGATTTGACATGATGCTTGGATCTTGAATTGCAATAATAAATCACTGAAATATTGCTCTTGACTTGTTTGATAATGCTCCAAATGTTCACTTGTTGCTAGATAGTCTTTGTTAGATTTCAAATGATGCAATAAATAGGTATTTATATGTAATTATGCTAATTTCATAATTAAATCCTAATAGCCAACATTTGCAATTTGAATTTCAAATGTTAAAATTTTGACACCAACATATTCAAATTTGGATCCTGAAAAAATAGGGGGACTTATGCACCCAAGGGCATCCTAGTCCTAGCCCTATTTTCCAAAAAATAAGGTATCAGTGGCAAAGCATTAAATGAATGACTTTGTTTTATGCTTGCAATTTATCAGAAAATGATAAAAATAGGCCTCATAATGCATAATTTAGGAAATTAGGAGCTTAATTAGGTCCAATAATTTAAGGGGGACAAAACATCGTGTGAAATTGTCAAGGGTGATAATTTACAACGTTAGAGTTGTGTGTGCATGGTGTTAAGTTTTCCTATAAGATGTGCCAATAGTGACATTGTGTGATGGTTAAGTTGTAGTGTTGTTCTTTCCATTAAGGTTCAAGCCCCACTAAGGTATTGCTTTTGAATGTTTATATTGGGGATGAGGTCCCATGTTTGTGACCTCACCTATTCATAACTCTGGGTCAAAAGCATTTAACCATTTGGAAAAGAATAAGCTTTCCTACAAGATGTATTTTTTTATCTTGGTAGTTCCAAATTGTCATAGTGGCTACCCTATTCACCAAGTTGAACATTGAATTACTCTTTCTCAAAAGGGTGATCACAAATAAAGGGTTATTTTTTTTGTATTTTTGAGTCACAATTTTTGTGTGCAAATTTAGTATGATGTATAGAGTGTGTTTCCAATCATTTTTACTAAGCATATAAATAACCTATATTTTTTGTATTATGTAATATATGTCTAAATTTTTAGGATGGAAATTTTGATTGGTCTATATGGTCTAGACCAACATGATTTGGTGAGTTTGTACTCATTAAGTGATGTGACTAATATATTATACTATGTGGTTGTGAGTAATCCTAATGGGAACTCAATCCCATGCTTCTACAACACCTACATATTCTAACTATCTTGATGATCTTGTGAGAATGTATAGTTTGTGAATATTATGTGGTAGTGTGTGTGAGCCTAGTTGAGAACTCAATCAACATGCTACAAGTACACCTAAGTATGGGAAAGTGGTTTGTGTGTATTAGTTATAAGTGTGTGAGAATGAGTCAAACCTTACTCCTTTTACCCTTACAATTGAGTGTGTAGTTGTTAGATTTTGTCAAATAATGAAAACATAAAAACTAGCATAAGAACTAGAAACTTTTAAACTATAAATAAAAATCATCAAAAATCAAAATAACATTACAAAGCTAAGATCCAATGAGAGAAACAAAAATTCTCCAAAGAAAAAAATAATATTAAAATAACTCAAAAATAACATGCTAAGAATGAATCTACATGCTAGGAGAGTGATTATATATAGAAAATGTGAGAGGGAGGAGATGGAAAATATAATTAATAGGAAGAGTACATCAAAAGCATCAAAAAAATAGGAAAGTGTGATGCAAGAGCATCAACTGTCTTTGGTGTTAAATTTTGGCTTTTGTTTTGGTTTTCAATTTGATGGTTTTTGTTGTATTGACACTGCTCTATGTTACATTTAAATGTTAAAAACACCATACCACGTAGCTCGCACGGGTAGTGGAGTTGGCTTGGGTTGTGGGTTTGTTTCCCATTGGTTTCGGATTCGATTTCGTTAGAACCGACTTATGGACTATTGGATCCCCTCGTAGAAGATTAGTCTCACCTCACACATGAGGAAGCAAGAAACAGTTATGGTTGTTAGTTTTTCAATTGCACAAGAGGAGCAAAAAATAAAATCACGTGGGAAGGCATATATGGATATGCAAATACCAGTTTTGATTTATAAAGGCCATCATTCTTTTCACAGTCAAAAACTTGGGCTGCCTTTTATTTATTTTCTGTGTATTGCTGCCTCAATGTAAACCAAAAGAGGTGTTTGTAATTGGCTGGTGTGCATCATTGACATTGTTGAAGAGAATTGGATGAGAATGTGAAAAGCACCAATTTTCTTGTGCAAAATGAATGTTATTTGTAGTGAACACAAAATAATGAACTTGCAGAATAATTAATCTGCCTTTTTCTGTGTATGAATGTGGCCTTATCTGGAAAGAGTATCGTTTGTAAGTTTTTGTTTTGGTATTTTCAGTTGGTTACATTTGGAGAGTCATAGTGTGTAGACTGGAAGCGAACCATTCACAAAAAGTTTGTTTTGGTTTTAAGCTAAGTCATCAAAGTGTAACCCCCATTGAAGATGATAATTCAATCCACTCTAAGAAATATTAATTAAAATTATATGAAAAGTCTAGAAAATAGGAAAATAAAAATCTACATTAACACCCTTTTTTAAATGTAGTTTAGGGGGGTTAAAGTCCAACGAATTATCTATGTATATAGATATCCCCCTAGAGTAGAGTGAGGAAGGCCTAAGAAGTCCTCAAAGAAGATCAAATATCCTCCACCCCCAAAAAATCTTGTAGATGGACCTATACTTTCATACTTGCTTTCAATAAAGGGTTTGGTGAAAATGTTAGTATCCCACTCAAAATTTGAGCAATAGAGAAGATCAATAGGTCATCAACATAAAAAAACTTGAAAGATGAGATAGTCGTCCTATTGTAGAAATTAGATGCTCAAATCCAAATAATAACAAGAAAATCCATGTGTGAGAAGGAAGGAATCCATCTAAGTATACCAATCTCAAGGGTCTTATTTTAGCCCATAGATAGATTTCCTAAGTTTACAAACCAAAGAATAATCTTGAAGAAAACCTTGTGGTTATTTTGCGTATAAATCCTTAAGTTCTCCATGAATAAATACACTCTTCACGTTGATATAGTGAACCTCATAGTAATTTGTTACAACAATAGAAAGTGTGAGAAAATGAAATTCATATTTCTAATATGTGAAAATATCTTAAAGTAATCAAAATTAGGTACCTAGGAAAACCTTTTGCATCTAATTGGGCCTTATACTTATCCATTGACCCATTTATTGTGAGTTTTTTTTTTAGATCCACTTGCATAGAACAAGTCCCCTTCCCTTAAGAAGAAGGACTCAAGGAACTATACTCCTCCTACATAGTAGCATCCCATTTAGGAATACCAGATGCATCTCAAAAATATAATGGTTTGAAAGATTTAAGTACAAAAGCATGTGTAAGCCCTAAAATTATAAACATATCCACCTAGTGTTTGAGGATCCCCAAACCAATCGCCTACAAACTATAGTGTCTATCAAGAACAAAGTAAACCAAAAGTTAGAGAACTGTGAGAAGAACCAAAAACCTATGAATGATGACTAGGAGAGGAAGGATGTGAATCCTCATTATCAATCTCAACATATAAAGTGAAGGAAGAAGATTCCTCATCATCAAGAATCTACCTAGGTGGATCTAAATACTTAGAATAATTTTGATCTAGCCGAAGTGACTCCAATGTGAATATAGGAAGATGAGAAGTGTCAAGAGTGGAACATGAAGATCTCTCCTTAAATTGAACACTCCTCCCAACCAACAAGTCGTGTGTAGTATGACAAAAAATTAGTAACCTTAACACCATCTAGATAACCTAGAAATATACAAGGATTTCTTTATAGATATATAGCCTTACATTTCTCTACGAGAATGTGGACCCATGGAGAATAACCAAAAAACTTGAGTACTTAGCTATTAGTTATCAACCACTTTGATCTTTGAAATGAGTGAGTTCCATTAATTCTCAATGAGGAACATAGTTTTATGGCCTCCACCTACTACTAAGGTGCAAGAGATCTAGATTTTACCATACAATTTTCATTGTTTCCTTCAAAGGCATGTTATTTAATTCTACCACATCATTATCCTAAGGAGTGTATGGAACTATGCCCTATAATAAATCCCCTCTATAGTGAACACTAATAAAAGTAATGGTTGGCATATTCACCACCATTGTATGTGCTCAATACCCAAATGGATTTCCCTAACTATTTCTTTGTAAAATATTTAATATCTTGGAAGTGCTCAAAGACTTGCAACTTTTGTCAAAGAAAGTACACTAAAGTATACCTAGAAAATTTATAAATGAATGTCAAAACATATTTGGCTCTTGTAAAGGAAGGATATGGAAATGGACCAAAAAAATCACTACAAACTAATTATAGTATTTGTGAAGCTACTCATGCCTTTTCTTTTCCAAAATTATCCCAAGGGTTCTTACCAATGACGCAACACTAGAAAATACCTTTTTTTTAAGTGAACAAAGGAAAACCTATCATCATTCTCTATTAGCTAAGTTGCCACGAGTAGCAGTAGTTAAGATGGTCAAATTGTTGGTGTCATAACTTCATCAATACATGAGAAAAAGCGTTGAAGGAGGATATGAAATGAAGGGAGAAAGGAGATAAATTTAAGATTGATTATCTACTCTCTCCACTAAAACTATAAAACCATATAGTTCATATTAGTTATAACCACTAAATTAGGAGTGAACTCAACCTACTTGTCCTAACCTATGTGAGTGATCTGATAAAATGATAGGAGATTAGTTGATAATCCAGGGCACACAAAGAGCATCCTAAAATGTGTCATCGCTCACATCAACATACTCTCTCCCACATAACTCAATAGTCATGTCATCACCCATTAATTTTTTTTCCAAAAATATGAACTTGTTATGAGATGAATCCATGTGTTGCAAAGCACCTAAATCAAGAACCCAAGTGGATGGTGGTGAAGCAATTGATATAAGGGCACCTACCTTTCGTTTCCCATTGATTTTATCTTTTAACTTAGTAATCTCGTCATGTGAAATATATTTTTATTCTCAGGAACAATAATATTATTCTTCTCTAGAATGTCTATTGAGTGATCTATCTATTTCCTCAAACATTTACGCTCATCATGACCAAGTATTTATAAGACACATTTAAAAAAAAAATCTTACTATTTTCGCCTTTTGAAGAATATTTATTTAAAGCTCCTTTTGAGGTAGTAAGTTTCTAACCCTTTTTCTCATTTTTATGATTTATTTACCTGTTACTCAACCCTCTCTATTCTCGTGTCTCAATTAGAAACTAGGTCATATGAAGAATTTGAGAGTATCTATCTAGATGAGCTTATCATATTCCCTAGTAAGAGAGATGACATAGTTAATTGAGTTATTAGAACACTCTTAGTGGCATGGAAGATATAAACAAATATTGAATTAAAAATCCAAGTTTAGAGAATACTAAGAAAAAATATTCATCTTTATTTTTAATTAGACACATTGTTTTAAGAATAATCTTAGTGATTTAAATTTAGGAAATAATTCCTAATTAGTTCCAAAACTCCCTATGCTCAAATTTTAATGAGCTTGTTCTCCAATTGATGACCTCTCATAAAATTCTAAGTCTTAGAGAAAGTGTCTAATTTGGTTTAAATCTCATTAGGAGAATTCAAATATTTAATATGAAAGAGAAGATCGAGACACTAAAAAAATGTTCCATAATCTTGTATCAACATGAATTTGCACCCGTAACGCAAATATCATTTTGACCCTTAACACTTTAGAAAAATCAAGAGAAGAGGTTTTATTCCACTTAAGCTTGTTGCTTGCATCCACTCGGCGCCTCTTTTGCATGTCATTGGGGGTGTTTCTGTAGAGGACGCCCGCACGGCGTGCAAACGTCTGCGCGATGCGCTTACGTCCCTAGCAAATTCCTACAGCTAGATATTGCAAAGGTGTTACACTTTTGATTGGAAATAAAAGAGTAGCGTCCCTCTTCGACTGGCTAACTCGAATATGGTTTTTTTTCATCCATCTCTTCATAATATTCACTCTCTCATCCATTGCACTCTTCAAAAAAAGTTTGGATAGAGTTTGGCAAGATATTGAATCACTTTCTTCACCATTTTCATCCATTTTCAAGCTTTGTAGCAGCATTCTTCACTCCATTTGCAGCAATCTATCACTCCATCACTCCAACAAGGCGAGAACAGGATAGACACCATGGCAACAAAGGCTTGAGTCCCTCTCGTTCACTCCTCCACAAGCCTTTAGCACTTTGGATGGAGACGGTAAGCTCCTCTAATCTCTCCTTTTTCTTTTGATTGGGTAAGCACGTACTGCTTGTAGTGTTTTGTGTTTACGTAGCTTGTAGTTCATTTCCTTTATCATTATTTCAACTATTCCAAACTTGGTTGTCCATGGAGGTGGAAACACCAAGACGAGGGTCTGACTGAGGCAGGCCCCTATACAACCCCAACAACTTCTCCCTTCCTTGTGTGCAGGTGGATAGAGCTCGGAGCAAGCTAGTGAGGAGAGCATTCTGCGAGATCTTCATCACCTTGGTGGTAATATATTTCCTTTATTGCATTCGTATTTGCTTTTCTCTCATCTTAATCTTATTCTATTGCTTTAAACATCTCTAGACTAGGCTGGTAGTCCCCTTTCTCGAGTCAAAATCTTGTCTTTTTGGTTCTCTGGCCATACGGAGTCCAGTGTGTCGTGCTTCCATCTTCAAACAAAGAGCTGCTTGAGACACGAGTCTAACTCTAAAGGCCAACTCGCTTAGCCTCCTACCAACTTTCGGGATTATAGGGTGATTGAAGGACATATAGTCCTCATCATTCTCATCCTCTTCATCCTAACTACCCTTTAAGCTGAGGTGGGTTAGGGCAACCTTTCTGCTCTTGGCCTTTCGTGACCTAGGGCCTTGCAGTGGGTGGTCCCCCTCTCTCACATTTTTGGTGAACTCGACGTGAACCATTTTGGTTTCATTCTGCAATACTGAAATTCCCTTTCCTCGTATCCTAGGAGTGTTGTAGGTGTGAGTGTTGTGAGGCTTCTGCCTTGCAACCCAACCTGCGACCCCTAGTAGGCATAGTTGAAAGCTCCCGACAGTGTTGTGCAACGTAACCTTGATTGGGTCACTATCCTATCTCGTAAACCTTAGGAGGCTCCGTAGAAATACTGTTAGTGTGTGTGACGACCTCTTTCTTAAACCAACCTATTCCCTCTACGCAGACTGTGAATAATGGTACTAGCATAACCTTCACTTCACAAGACCTGTCGATGGGTTTTAATAGAGATTTGTCTCCTCTTTACATTCCTAGGAGGATAAATGGGAACACTGTAGCAAGTATCCTCATTGATCTGACATCGCAAGTGAATATCATAACTGAGGAGATCATGTTGATTAACTTCCTGCATAAGGACGGGTATGGTGCACCTGAAAGTACCATTTGCACACATGATGACCTTTTCGTACCTCCTATACGGAGCATTGTCCTATTGGTCCTTTTTGGATCTAAGTCCATAAGCCTTAAGTTTGACATCATCCCAGGGTCTGAGCTCTTCAGAGTGAAGCTAGGTATCCCCTGGTTAGTATCTATGAACATAGTTCCCTCGGTTATACACAAGTGTCTGAAGTTTGTTCATGGAGGTTTGGTGCACATTGTCCATGACACCGATTATAGACCACCGATTGCATGTGGCAACTTCACCTTAGACTACTTTTCGCCTGCCTCTCTTGCTGTTCTCCCACCTAGAAAGGACCTCTTATACCGCACGTATCAAAACTATAAGAAGGGGTGTGCTAAGCCGAGAGTGAGATACACTCCTTCGCATTATGTTGTTTCTCATAGAGCCTCTCTGAAAGATGATAGTGACACCACCAAGGCGCGTAGAAGGGAAGAAGAGAAGTGGTCCTAAGATCCTCCTTCTTCCTCTTCCACTGTTTAGCTTGATGCTTCCTCTCATCCTGGCATGGTATCGTCTGCTTTTGTCTCGTGTTTGTGAGAGAATCCCATGGTGCCCTCTTGGCCAAAGGCCAAGCGTCCCACGTTTGAGCTTCCTGTCCTACCCACAGAGCCTAGGCCCATTTAGTACGGTAAACAAAAAGTCCTCCATGGAGATTCATCTTTGTCTCGACCTTCGCAGCCTCCTACTATCCCTATTACTAAAATAGTGAATGGGAAGAGGCCCACTACTAAGGTGCTAGAGTCGACTCCTCCCGCTGTTTCTGAACCTTCCTCTTCTACTCCCATCCAGGAGACTATGCTTCCACTGGATACAGTCGTCGAAGAAATTCCCATGGCTGAGCAAGATCCTTTTGTCCCTTCGCAAGTCCCACCTTCTGGTTCGAAGAGCCGTAGAAACCGCCTTGTGCATGAGCGTAAGCATTGACGAAAGGCTCTCCTAGCCGAGCAAGCCTCCTTATAGAAGAAGGAGGAGAAGACCTCACTTCCATTGGTGTCCTCCTCTCTCCCCTCTTATGTCCTTGTTCAACTTGGTTCCATATCTCTTTCAGATCCCATCGTGAGTGCACCTGGAAAGGTACAAATGTTCATTGATCCTTCGGTGGAGTCGTCCCTACCGACTTCTGTTCCAGATGTCTTGCCTTTTCTAAAACCCGTGGATATGGTGAACACTTCATTCATATCCACTACGGTTCTTTCCTCTCCTCCATTGATCCTTGCTTCGTTTGTGGGGAGTTCACCTCCGAAGAAGAAGAGGGTAGAGCATTGTCCCTCCAGTGGCGGAGGACGTAAGAAGAGCCCACCTCCTACAAAAGGTGGCCCCACGCTGGCTTGTTCTATCCTAGTGACAAAACAAACTCCAGCCTCCCCCGAGTTTGGCACTGCTCCCGAGTCTCTCGATGAGCCTAGCAGTGAACCTTGGGTGCAAACTCCTTCGTCCGCTAAGGTAAAACATGGCACTCCTGTTAAGTGCATGTTGAATTTGGTGGATGACGTTCCAACCCTATCAGTAATCTTTGCTAGGTCGTTGACCCTGGACCCACAAGAGCTGAGCGACGAAGACCTTACGGGTCCCTCTGCCTTAGCCCTTGTTGCGGGAGGATCGAAAGCTCCTCCCCTTAACATTACACCATTGCAGGCTCATCATCCTTCCCCTTTCGATGATCTAGAGTGGGAAGTTGAAAACCTCTTGGTTGACTAGTCTTAGGGGGAGCACCTCTTCTTAATCTCCAGATCAAACGTGTGTGTGTGTTGTGACGTGTTCCCTTGTGATCATGCTTTATGTGCCTGGATGACCCTCATCACCCCTGTTGGTGCTTGGATACAGACATGGTTTTTATGTTGTACACCTTCCTCTATATGTATCTACATTCTTCCATGTTTGTGATGGACTTTCGATAAATTGGGGATGATGCAAAGCGTCAGGAGAATTTAGGCCGCCTTCCATGTTGACCCAATTTTTTATTTTAATTTGTCTTCTCATGCATTTCTCACATGGCCTGATATAGTAGAGGGTTGATGACAGTTCATTTATATACTATTATTATACTTATATGTATTTTTATGAAGCAGTTCTGACCTCGAAATATCAAGCTACCCCTGTGTCATTTGTATGTGTTCCTCTTTTCTTTTACTTTTCTCTTTATCTTTTTCTCTTCTTTGCTTGAGTTGTCCCTCTCATGTGTGACAACGTTACTTCTACATTTCATGATCTTTAGAAAACACATTCGTTTCCAAATGAATCATTTTTCAAAGATCCTTCACACACTTCCTTATTAGAATTATATTCTCAACTTGAAACCCTAGTGGAACATGTTTCCTTCATCATGGGTTCATAAAGAAAGGACATGGGAATCCTCCTCCAAAGCAGGAACGGTCTTAGTCTTCCCTTCGTGTGAGCACATCTCCTTCCTTTTGAATTCTTTGATGAAGTGAACATCTTTCAAAAGGATTCCTTGATGATAAATCAATTCAAGAAGGAAGACATTAGCTTTTGAATAGTGAGTCCCTTGAGTGGACCCCTCTTTTTCACGTTGGGTTCCTAACGGGCTCCTTCGAAAATCTTCAACAAGTTCTATGGCATCTAGCTCGAGGGCAACCCAACTAGACCGGTCTTACATATTCATGTTTGGTCTGGGGGTAGCCCGACTAGACCGGTTTCACATTTTTGTGTCTAGTCTAGGGGCAGTCCAACTAGACTTTACCTTTCAATCAGTGCATCCCTTTAGTGGACCCTCCTTCCTTTTGAAGGGTTCCTGAGGGACCCCTTTAAAATTCTTAAAACTTAGCGATGGTCTGCATGAGTGTTCGTTCAATGTCCTGAGCAACCGCTTCCTAATGTGTTCTATCTACGGGTAAACATGTCGCCATCTTTGACTCTGCGGAGTCCCCTCTACTCGGTCTCCCTCATGTGAGAGTTCTTGGGGGATACCTTCCTTGCAAGTTTACGAATTTGTAGGGTGTGTTTCTTGGTTTCCTTCATGTGAGATTTCGTCAAGGATAACCTCCCTTGCAGGACCATGATCCTGTAAGGCACTTTCGTACTTCATCTTTGTGGTTCCGCAGAAATATGAAGTCCTCTCCTACACTTCCGAGTTCACCAGACCGTGCTCTGCTTCCTCATCGATTCAGGTATACACTTCTTACTTTGCTACTTCCTTACTACTCTACTTTACCGAAGCACTCATCACTACTTGTTCTTGCTAAAGTGGGAGCAAAATGTATCAACATGAATTTGCACCCCTAACACAAATTTCATTTTGACCCTTAACACTTTAGAAAAATCAAGAGTGGAGGTTTTATTCCACTTAAGCCGACTGCTTGCATCCACTCGATGCTTGTTTTGCGTGTCGGTGGGGGTGTTTTTGTCAGGGATGTCCATGCGACATGCTTATGTCCCTAGTAGATTCCTACGACTGGAGACTTGCAAAGGTGATACACTTTCGATTGGAATTCGAAGAGTAATGTCCCTCTTCAGTTGGTTGACCCGAATATGGTCGTTTTTCATCCATATCTTCATAATCTTCACTGTCTCATCCATTGCCCTCTTCAGCAAAATTTTGCATAGAGTTTGGCAAGATCTTGAACCACTTTCTCCACCATTTTCATCCATTTTCAAGCGTTGTAGCAGCATTCTTCACTCCATTTGCAACAATCTATCACTCCATCACTCCATCAAAGCAAGAACAATATATACACCGTGGCAACAAAGGCTTGAGTCCCTCTCATTCACTCCTCCACAAGCCTTGAGTGCTTCAGACGGAGGCGGTAAGCTCCTCTAATCTCTCCTTTTGCTTTTGATTGGGTAAGCACGTACTGCTTGTAGTGTTTTGTGTTTATGTAGCTTGTAGTTCATTTCCTTTATCATTATTTCTACTATTCAAAACTTGGCTGTCCGTGGAGGTGGAAACACCAAGATGGGGGTCTGACTGAGGCAGGCCCCTATATAGCCCTAGCAACTTCTCCCTTCATTGTGTGCAAGTGGATAGAGCTCGAAGCAAGCTAGCGAGGAGAGCATTCTACGAGATCATCTTCGTCACCTTGGTGGTAATATATTTCCTTTATCGCATTTTTATTTTCTTTTCTCTCATCTTAATCTCATTCTATTGCTTTAAACATATCTGTACTAGGCTGATAGTCCCCTTTCTTGAGTCAGAATCTTGTCTTTTTGGTTCTCTGGTCGTACGAACACCAACGCACCTGTGAGACACCAGCATGTTGTGATGTCATCCCGGAACCACGCTTTCGTCTTCAGATAGAGGGTTGCCTGAGACATGAGTCTGACTCTAAAGGTCAGCTCGCTTAGCCTCCTACCAACTTTCAGGATTGCACGGCGATCGAAGGACATATAGTCCTCATCATTCTCATCCTCTTCATGCTAACTACCCTTTATGTTGTGGTGGGTTAGGGTATCCTTTCCGCTCTTGGCCTTTCATGACCTGGGGCCTTGCAGTGGGTGGTCCCCCTCTCTCACAAATATTCATCACACTTATTAAACCATTTTTTTTTTTACAATTAGAGTAGGCTTTACCTATATACCCATTTTTATTCTACGCAATCCTTTTCTTCTTAATAAGATATATATTTTATATTTCCAATAAAAATAATTATATGGTGTAAGAAAAGGAACTAACTTTGGTTCATTATTAATATAACAAAAGTGAACAAAATAAGATGTGCATAGAAGAAACAACACAAATACACCTTCCTATTACTAGTTGCTAAATTGATCCCCACAAGAATTAATTTATAGATTTTTATAGGGCCCTAAAGTGGACCAAATATTAAAACTATAGCTCAAATATATGAGGATTAATAGAGATCACTACTGTAGAGTACACAAAAAATACACTCTAAAAAAGTTAGGCCCAAAAAGGAGTTTGTTTTCACAAGTTATGGCCCTTCAAAGGTTTCAAAATGAGAATCATGCAACAAAACCTATAAGAAAAATAAAGTTATACAAATTTAGAGTTCCAAATTAGAAAAAAATACACCACTATGAAGATAAGAAAATTATACCTTATTTCAAAAAAATGATCAAAAAAGTACCTCCATATGGCTTACAATGAGGCTCTTAAAGTTGGCTTATAAAACCCAAAACTCTAATGGAGAGGTGTTAGAGGCCTTGGTGATAGATGGGTGGTGCTTGGGTAGCTATAGGGTGGTGCCAAGGTGAGAATGTATGGTATTGGGGTAGATCAAAGGTGGTGCATAGGGGAGAAGCTTAGGAGTGACTAAGCTACCCAACAAAAATGGTTTAAAAATCACTCATGTGACACATATATTAGTTAGAATAGTCATAGAGGTGATGCCAAATCAAAGGAATGTCAGTAGAGGTTGAACCCCTTATAGTAATTTTAGCAACATTGAGGTGGCTACTCAACACAATATAGAGTTTGATACCCTTTCAAAGGGACTAAATACCCTTTTTGTATAGATAATTAAAATCCATAGGCCTGTACATAGGGACCATATAAAAAAATTATCCTAAATCACTCTACACCAAATAGATAAATTTGATATGAAAATAAGGGATTTTGAACCTTTCAAATGTAATGTTGGGGTCCTTTTGGCCTGAAAATATCCCCAAACAAGCGGTTCACATAATTCCACATTTAAAGTCCTATTTTCAAACTAGAATTGAAATTTGGTGAAAAGAAAGCCTATCTTGACTTTATTTAGCCTCTCATATGCTATACAATAAATAAAAATACTATCAAGTGTAAGAGAGGGGGACCAACTACTGCAAGGCCCCATGTCACAAAAGGCCAAGAGCGGAAAGGTTGCCCTAACTTACCTCAGTTCAAAGGAAGGTTAAGATGAAGAGGATGAGAATGACGAGGACTATACGTCCTTCGATCTCTCTGCAATCCCAGGAGTTGTGGGAAGACCAAACAAGTCACTTTTCTAGAATCAACTATGTATCTCAGGCAACTCTCTATCTGAGGACAAAAGCATGGTTTTGGGATGACAGTGCAATGTGTTGACATCTCACAGGTGCGCTGGAATCCGTACGACCAAAGAACCAGAAAGACGAGGTTGGAATCCTAAGAAAGGACTGATAGTCGAGTCTAACAATTTCGGGAAGCAAAGAACGAGACTAAGAAGAGAGAAAAGTAAATACGGAAGTGATAAAAGAGGTATATTACAAAGAGGGTGACAAAGATGATCTCATAGAATATCCTCCTTGTCAACTTGCTTCAAAATCTCTCCACTTACACACAATAAAGGGAGAAATTGTTGGGGCTATATAGGGGCCTGCCTCAGTCAGACCCCCGTCTTGGTGTTTCCACCTCCACGGACAACCAAGTTTGGAATGTTAGATATAAAGATAAAGAAAGGAACTACAAGCTACACAAACACAAAACACTACCAACAGTACGTGCTTACTCAACCAAAGACACCAAGAGAGATTAGAGGAGCTTACCACCTCTATCCAAAGCACTCAAGGCTTGTGGAGGAGAGAATGAGAGGGACTCAAGTCTTTGTTGCCACGATGTTTGTCTTGTGCTCGCCTTCTCATAATGATGGAGTAGTGGATTGCTGCAATGGAGTGAAGGGTGTTGCTACAAATCTTGGAAGTGAATGCTCAAAGCATGGGGAGAGTATGCCAATTTGTTCAAAAACTTGAGAATGGAAGAATGGAGTGAGAATATGAAGGATAAGGTGAAAAACGACTATATTCGGGTCGGCTAGCCGAAGAGGGGTGTTACACTTCGACTTCCAATTGAAAGTGTAACATCTTTGCAGTCTCCAGCTACAATAATCTGTCAGGGGCGTAAGCGCACCGCACAGACATCTACACACTGCATGGGTGTCCCTGATAGAAATGCCCCCACCGACACACAAACAAGGCACCAAGTGGAATGCGAGCAACATGCTTAAGTGGAATTAAGACTCTGCCTTTGGTTTTCTAAAGTGTAAAGGGGTGAAAGGGGAATTTGCGTTAGGGGTGCAAATTCACGCTCATACATTTTTCCCCCACTTTAGCAAGCACAAGTACTGATGATTGCTTTGGTAAAGTAGAGTAGTAAGGAAGTAACAGAGTAAGATGTGTATACCTGAATTGACGAGGAAGCAGAGCATGGTCTGGCAAACCCGAAAGTGTAGGAAAGGACTTCATAGTTTTGTGGAACTACAAAGCTAAAGTATGAAGATGCCTCACAGGCTCACGGTCCTGCAAGGGGGGTATCCTTCAAGAAATCTCACATGAAGGAAACCAGGAAAAAAACCTTACAGAGCCGCATACCTGTAAGGAAGGTATCCCCCAAGAACTCTCACATGAGGGAGACTGAGTAAAGCACCTTACAGACCCGCAAACCTGCAAGGAAGCTATCCCCCAAGAACTCTCACATGAGGGAGACTAAGTAAAGCGCCTTACAGACCCGCAAACCTGCAAGGAAGCTATCCCCCAAGAATTCTCACATGAGGGAGACTGAGTAAAGGGGACTCCATAGAGTTAGAGATGGCGACATGTTTACCCGTAGATAGAACACATTAGGAAGCAGTCGCACATGCCAGTGAACGAACAATCACACAGACCATCGCTAAGTTGTAAGACTTTCAAAGGGGTCCCTCAGGAACCCTTAAAAATGAAGGAGGATCCACTCAAGGGACACACTGTTTGAAAGGTGAAGTCTAGTCAGGTCGCCCCCAAGCTAGACATAAGGATGTGAAGGCGGTCTAGTCGGGCTGCCCCCAGACTAGACATCGAGGTGTGAATATGGTCTATTCGGGCTACCCCCGAGCTAGACGCCATAAAACTTGTTCATATTTTTTGAAGGGGTCTCTTGGGAACCCGACATGAAAAGAAGGGGTCTACTCAAAGGACACGCCATTCAAAAGCTTAACGTCTTCCTTCTCAAATCGATTCGTCACCAAGGAATCCTTTTGAAATATGTTCACTTCATCAAGGAATTTGAAAGGAAGGAGATGTGCTCATGCGAGGGGAAGACTAGGACCATTCCCACTTCAGAGGAGGGTTTCCAAGTCCTTTCTTTACGAACCCATGATGAAGGAAACATGTTCTGCTAGGGTTTCAAGTTGAGAATGCAATTCTAACAAGAAGTGTGTGAGGGATCTTCGAGAAAAGATTTGTTCAGCAACAAATGCGTTTTATAAAGACCAAGTAATGTAGAAGAGGTGTTGTCACACATGAAAGGGACAACTCAAGCAAAGGCGAGAGAAAGATAAAGAGAAAAGTAAAGAAAATAGATCACACACAAAGGGCATAGGGGGATCTGGTTTCACAGGGTCAGATATGCCTTTATTTATATATATTAGGTAACTACGATAAGAGGTGAAAGATCATCAATCCCCAACTAGATCAAGAAGAATGTACAAAAGAAAAAGTAAAATAAAAATTGGGTCAACATGGAAGGAGGCCTAAATGCTCCCAACGCTTTGCATCGTCCCTAATTTACCGAAAGTCAATCACAAACATGGAATAATGATGATATATATAGAGGAAGGTTTACAACACAAACACCACACCTATATCCATGCACCGACATGGGTGATGAGGGTCATCTAGACACATGTAGCACGATCACGAGGGAACACATGTCACAAAACACACACATATCTAATCTAAATATTAAGAAGAGGGTCACCTCCTCACACTTGTCAACCAAGAGGTCATTAGCTTCCCACTCTAGGTCATCGTAGGAAGGATGATGATCTGAAAATGGAGTAATGTTAATGGGAGGAGTTTCCAATCCTCCAGCAACAAGGGACAAGGTAGAGGGACCTCTAAGGTCTCCGTCGCTTAGCTCTTGTGGGTCTAGGGTCAACGACCTAGCAAAGATCACTGACAAGGTCAAAAATTTATCCACTAAGTTGAACATGCATTTAATGAGAGTGTCATGTTTCACCTCGCTAGATGGAGGAGTTCGCACCTGGGGTTCACTGTTGGGCTCACTGAGGGACTCAGGAGCGGTGAAAAACTCAAAGGAGGTTGGGACCAATTCTGTTACTAGGAAAGAACAAGTCAATTTGGGGCCACCTTTCAGAGAAGGTGGGCTCTTCTTACGTCCTCCATTGTTGGATGGACCATGCTCTACCTTCTTCTTCATCAGAGGAGGAGAACTCCCCACAAATGAAATAAGGAGGGTCGAGGGAGAAGAGGAAAGAATTGTAGTGGAAACAACTGAAGTGTTCACCATGTCCACGGGCTGGGAAAGGCAAGCCATCTAGGATAGAAGTCAACAAGGGTGGCTCCGCAGAAGGAGCAATGAACACCTATACCTTTTCGGGTACATGTGTGCTCACAATGGGAGTTAAAAGAGATTTAGAGGTAGAAGGAGGGAGAGAGGAGGACACAACAAGAGATGTGGTCTTCTCCTCCTTCTGTAAGGAGGCTTGCTTGACTAGGAGGGCCTTTCTCCGGTGCTTACGCTCATGCATAAGGCGGTTTCTACGGATCTTCGAACCAGAAGTTTGGATTTGTGAAGGGACAGAAGGATCTTGCTCAGCCATGGGAATGTCCTCCATGGCTATCTTTGGTAGAAAGATGGACTCCTGAATGGGAGAAGGAGGGATAGGTTCGGAAATGGTGGGAGGAATTGAATCTAACGCCTTGGTGGTGGGCCTCTTTCCATTTTACTATTTTAGGAACAAGAACAATAGGAGGCCGCAGAGGTCGAGACACAGAGGACTCCCCATGGGGGCCTTTTTTCTTCCATACCGAATGAGCCTAGGCTCCGTGGGTAAGATAGGAAGCTCAAATGTAGGATGCTTGGTCTTTCACCAAGCGGGCACCATGGGATTCTCTTGAAAACGCGAGATAGAAGTATATGGTACCACGATAGGGCAAGAGGAAGCATCAGGATGAACAACAAAAGAGGAAGGAGGGTCTCGAGACTACTTCTCTTCTTCTCTTCTATGTGCCTTGATGACATCACTGCCAGCCTTTAGGTAGGCTCTATGTGAAACATCATAAGGCGAAGGAGGATATCTCACTTTCGACCTAGCATGCCCTTCTTATAGTTTTGATACGTGCAGTGTAGGAGGTCCTTCCTAGGTGGGAGAGTACCAAGAGAGGAAGGCCAAAAGAAATCCAAGGTTTAGCTGCCACGTGCAACTGGTGGTTTATAGCTGCTGTCATGGACAACATGTACCGAACCTCCATGAACAAACTTTAGACATTTGTGTATGACCAAGGGAATTGCGTTCATAGCTACTAGCCAGGGGATACCTAGCTTCACTCTGAAGAGTTCAGACCCCAGGATGATGTCAAACTTAAGGTTTACGGATTTAGGTCCAACAAGGACTAATAGGAAAATACTCCCTATAGGAGGTATGAAAAGTCCTTCATGTGTGCGGATGCTACTTTCAGGTGCATCATACCCATCTTTATGTAGGAAGTTAATCAACATGATCTCCTCAGTTATGATATTCACTTGCGATGTCGGATCAATGAGAACACCTGCTACAGTGTTCCCATTTATCCTCATAGGAATGTAAAGAGGATATGTTTCCCTATTAAATCCCATCAACAGGGCTTGTGAGGTGAAGGTTATGCTAGTACCACTAATCACAATCTATGCAGAGGGAATAGGTTGATTAAGGAAAGAAGCCATCACACACACCAGATGGTACTTCTACAAAGCCTCCTAAGGTTTATGAGATAAAGTAGTGACCCAATTAAGGTTTTGTTACACAATAATTTGGAGCCTTCCAACTACGCCTACTAGGGGTCATAGGTGGGGTTGTGAGGTGAGAGCCTCACAACACTCACACCTAAAACACTCCTAGGATATGAGGAAATGAAATTTTAGTATCGCTGAACAAAACCAAAATGGTTCACGTCAGGTTCACCAAAATGTAAGAGAGAGGGACCAACCACTGCAAGGCCCCCAGTCACAAAAGGCCAAGAGCGAAAAGGCTGCCCTAACTTACCTCGGTTCAAAGGAAGGTTAGGATGAAGAGGATGAGAATGATGAGGACTATATGTCCTTCAATCACTCTACAATCCCAAGGGTTGCAGGAAGACCAGACGAGTCACTTTTCTAGAGTCAACTCTGCATCTCAGGCAACTCTCTGTCTGAGGACAAAAGCGTGGTTCTGGGATGACAGCGTGACACACCGACATCTCATAGGTGCGCTAGCGTCTGTACAACTAGAGAACCAGAAATACGAGGTTGGAATCCCAAGAAAGGACTGATAGTCGAGTCTAACAGTTTCAGGAAGCAAAGAATGAGACTAAGAAGAGAGAAATGTAAATACATAAGTGATATAAGAGGTATATTACCAAGAGGGTGATGCAGATGATCTTGTAGAATATCCTCCTCACCAGCTTGCTTCAAACTCATTCCACCTACACAAAATAAAGGGATAAATTTTTGGGGTTGTATAGGGGCCTGCCTTAGTCAGACCCCTATCTTGGTGTTTCCACTTCCACGAACAACCAAGTTTGGAATGATAGATATAAAGATAAAGAAAGGAACTACAAGCTACACAAACACAAAACACTACTAACAGTACGTGCTTACTCAATCAAAGAAAATAGGAGAGATTAAAGGAGCTTACCACCTCCGTCGAAAGCACTCAAGGCTTGTGGAGGAGAGAACAAGAGGGACTCAAGCCTCTGTTGCCACAATGTTTATCTTGTGCTCGCCCTATCAGAGTGATGGAGTAGTGGATTGTTGCAATGGAGTGAAGGGTGCTACTACAAAGCTTGGAAATGAATGCTAAAAGCATGGGGAGAATATTCCAACTTGTTCAAGAACTTGAGAATGGAAGAATGGAGTGAGAATATGAAGGAGAAGGTGAAAAACGACCATATTCGGGTCATCCAGCCGAAGAGGGGCGTTACACTTCGACTTCCAATCGAAAGTGTAATATCTTTGCAGTCTCCAGTCGTAGGAATCTGCCATGGATGTAAGCATGTCACGCGGGTGTCTCTGACATAAACGCCCCCACCGAAACAAAAAACAAGGCGCCAAGTGGAATGCGAGCAACAGGCTTATGTGGAATTAAGCCTCTGCCTTTGGTTTTCTAGAGTGTAAAGGGGTGAAAGGGGAATTTGTGTTAGGGGTGCAAATTCGCACTCATACATCAAGATTATTGAAAATCTAAAAAAAAACAATATTTAGAAAATACAAGTTTTAAATCCCTAGGCTTAATAAATTTCTACCAATTTTTTGATTCTCTATGTCATCCAAAGATTCAAGAGAAGAGTATATGAGGTTTTTAAGAAACCTACATGCAAATTCGTTACCCCACCACTCAAATCTCTAAATTTTTATTTGAAATTTCTTTCCCTGCAACATGAGCTTTAATATCATGTTAGCAAATATAAAATAGATGAGTACCCATAAACTAGTGCAAGAAATAGAAACTAGTAAATTGTAAATACAAAAGATTGAACACCAAAATCTAGCATTATATAGTTAGAATCCAATGAGAGAAATGTAAATGCTCCAAAATGGAAAATAACATTAAGAGAGCTAAAAATAATGAATTTACATGAATAAAAATGCAAGCAATAAGTGTGAGTATTTATAGACTATGTGAGATTGAGGAGGTGCAAAATACAACCAATAGGGAGAGTAAACCAAAAGCATCCAAAAATAGGAAAGTGTAAAATCCCATGGAAGATGTCAACTCAATCCACTCAAAGTAATACCCACTTTATTAACCTAATCAATTTGATTAAAGTGTAAGAAAAACCAAGATAATAGGAAAATAAAAACTCCACACTAATAATTGTCATATATCTTGAGAACCTAGTAGGTCATTGTCCCCTAGGATATGTATAGCTAGAGATTGGGGATTTCTCTTCTTAGTATGTAGTCTCATTACTTGGTACACCTAACTTATAGTTCTCTAGTTAGTGAAAGGGTTGTGCAACAATACTTATAAATTCCTTCTATCGCTGTGAGTTAGTACACTTAAAAAACTAAAGATCCAATATTCCTTCTCTTTCTTGTCTACTAGGGGTGATCCTATGATTCTAAGGAGAAAAGGAATGTGAAGGATGCCAAAGAAAAAATATAGTGCTATGCCCTATACACACCAATTTATTGGGATATGAGTAGTCACTTCATTGCTATAGTACTTAGTTAAATTATATAATCATTTATATGTACTCTTATATATGTAGTTTGGTCAGTATGGGTGGCATCCAACAAATGAGTATGGTATGTATAGGAGGTTAGATTATGGAGTGCATATATCTTTTAATTAGGCAATTTTTAAAAAGATCTTGAGGGTTGATTAGAGACATATTGAAGCTACTGTAGTCCAAATTTAAAATTATTTGAATTAGTTTTAAAGGAATTTGTTTAAAACTAGGATTTTCACTTAATTCACTCCTAAGGCTACAAATCAATGAATTTTTTGGAGTTCTTTTTGAAAAGTGAGATCTAAACTTGGGTAAGTTACAATATTTTTAATCTTATTTGGATTTATTTTGTGTAATTTATTAAAGCTAAATTGAACAATATTTACAAAGCTAATGATCAATTAAACATATAAATCTCAATGAAATTGTTTACACAAACAAGTTATCTTTCAAAGTATGAAATATCAAATGAAAGCAATCAAACAGGTGCAAACCTTAATCCCATTGGGGTATTATGTCCTTCATGGATGTGGAGTGCTACAATTTAGAAAAAAATCCATGATTATGCAAAGAAAAATGGATGAAATTGAGAATTCAATTGTAGCACAAGCTCTCAAATTGATCAAATTGTGGATTCAATTCGAGAGAGTGTGTTTACTCAAAGCTTGTGGATCCTTATTATGAAGAAATGACTCACTATTTATAGATTTTCAAAATTGGAATCAATGGTGAGGATCAAAAAGGCTAATCAATGGATGAAATTGGATTTAAGGAGTGAACATGGGTCAAGGATGAATCCAACAATTGATAATCCATGAGGCATGGATTAAAGATCAGATCAAGGGATCAAGATCCATGAGAGACTCAACAAATTCCCTAATTTTTAGGCATATGTTGGAGGAAGGTTGGAGATATTTCCATTTGTGGGGAAATATTTAAATTGAAAATGGAATATTCCAAGGGAATATTCATTGTGCAAGTGAGAAAAGTTGGAGGATTCGAAAGCCAATTAAACAAATAATTAGAATTATTTAATTATGCAAATAAATGAAAGAAATGCATTAATTAAATAATCATGAATTATTTAATCAAAATATGAAAGGTGACAATTAATCAATTAATTTGAATTATTTAATCAAGTTGTAATGCCTAAAATTAAAACTTTTGCTTCATTAAGGCATTTGGAGAAAATGGTTAAAGTCTTGTAAAAAATTCTAATTTTTCTTTCTATTTTTAGAAATTTTTAAAAATAGAATTTCTAAAAATAGACTTGAATTAGGGTTTTCTACATTTGTTGTCAAACGGATGCTGGAAATAGAAATTTATATTTTTAGAAAAATGTCTAAAATAGATCTAAAAATAGAATCTTTGCATGGAGGGTTCAAACTGATTTTGATTGGTTGATTATACATCTTGATCAGGCTGATCTAGTCAGAATCATCAAAAAGTCAGTTTTTCTCTAGTAGATCTATTTCATTTTTTCGAAAGATAAATCAGGACCTTTGAGGTCATCAATGGAGGATGGCCAGTTGCTAGGTGTCAGATTCAAAGTCTCAAATGTTGGACAGATCGATCAACGCCGAAAGATGCTCAAAAAATGGTGAATGAAGGAGGGGAATCTAAAAATAGAAAAAATTGTAGAAAATATTCTAAGTTTGGAAAAGAAAGGTGCCTTATTTCAAGGGAGGCGTCTGACAGTCAATGCCTTAGCCAATTTTTTAGTTCTCATAGATCATGCACGCACAATGGTGAACACAGTCAACACGTCAACAAAGGTGGTGAACAAGAAACAAGAAAAGGTGAAAATCATAAGAAATGGCTGTCTAGAAAAGAAAGGTGTCCATGTCAGCCAAGGGCGCACAAGATCTCATGCCTTAGAATTTTTTTCACATTTTTTGAAAAACGTGTAATTTGACCCATCAACCCAACTCAAATACAGTCAAATGCAGTCAAAAGTGGTTTTTAGGGTTAGGTAAAGGTAGGAGATCATTAGATATGTTTAGGCTCTTCAATAAATCCTTCATCTAGTTCACAGGATTTGTCGTACAATGGGAATTGCAGATCGAACGGAGGCGAAAACATGAAAAAACAAAGAAAGTCACAAAAAGTTGAATTTTAAAAAAAAACTAAGTTTGGTAATCTTGGGTGCCTTATTTCAGGGAGGGTGCCCAAGACTTCAACATATTATTTTTTTTTATATTTTTAGAAAACGTTAAAACTTCTTCATCAACCTAGTTTCGAATTTCATAGAATTAGTCAAATGCAGTAATAGAGGCTGACGTGAGGTATCATTCTTCTCAGATTTAATCAGGCTTTCTAGATTGATTGACTTTCAGTCTTAGTTGTTCATAGATTGGCATAAAATGATGCTCGAACAAGGGGTACCAGCTTCTGAAAGCACGAAAAGCGAAAAAAGTTAAAAATCTCAAAAAAGTGTCTAACACGAGAAAAGCCAAGTGCCTTTTTTCAAGGAGAGTGCCTTTCTTTTTTATGCCTTAGTAACTTTTTCACTCCATCCATGTTTTCTTCCATTTCTTCTCCGTCAACACCTTCGAGGGTTTACAAACATGATCATATGACGTCAAATGCTGAAACAAAGTTGGGGATCACTTCAACAATGGTCAAAGATGAGATTTCCATGGTCAAACAAAGATTATTAGTTGACAATGCCAATTTGATGGATCATCAAAGTCAGAAGTAGGCTTCAACGGAGGCAGAAGCGAGTGAAAATTAAAAATTATGATTTTTTTTCTCTTTGGTGAAGTTGGGTGCCTTATTTCAAGGAAGGTGCCCAAAACATCTTGACTTATAATTTTTTTTTAAAACATCCTCATATGAATGTTTTTTGTCGACCTGGTTTTTTAGGAATTTTTTGTGTTAATGTAAATGAAGTCAAATATTTTCACATGCAGGCTCCAAAGTAATAGGGTTTTGTATGAAGATGTTTTTATCTCCAAACCCTATTTAAGAAAGCTTTCAACATTCATTTTTCATAATTTACAGGTTGGATTTCAGAGGAAGAAACATAAAATTTTCTTCTCATCAAGATTTGGAGGCTCAAATGAAGTGATTTTTCAGCATTTTTTGTGGGTTCGAGATTGGAAAGCACATAAGCACACTTTTTCATGGTCTATTTTCCTAGGGCATCACTTTTCAGAAATAGGTGGTCAAAATTTTCAACTTTCATCAATTTGGGTCTACTTGTTCTTCACTCCTCTTGAAGATTGGAAAATTTTATAATTTTCAAGAGAATCTACTTTTTCACGCATGTTCAGGAAATCCTCATATTTTTCAAAATCTGATGATCTGGGTCTCTTCAAAACGAGATTATCTACAAAATCCAAACCTCAGCTCTTTTTGGAAAATTTGCATGTCGACCCCTACTTTTTAGGAGATCTTGGTTTTTTGTGAAAAACTCAAATTTTTGAAAATTTGATGATCTGGGTCTCTTCACAATGATATTATCTACAAAATTGAGTCCTCAAATTTTCAGCCCTACTTGTTAGGAAATCTTGCATGATCTTGAAAAAATTAGCCTTTTCAAAACCCAATGATCTAGGTCTCTTCAAAATAAGATTATCTACAAAACCCAGACCTCAACTTTTTTTCAAAATCTACCTTTTTCTAAAGAAAAATCAACAATCTATTTTTAGCTATTGTGCAAAACTTTTCCAAACATAGGTGTGTTTACAGTCAAAATTCAAGATTTCAACATGCAATATTCTCCAACAGAAATAAGAACCAAATCAATGTTGCTCCATAATTTCCTAAGAACATTTGAAACTGACTTGCATCATGTGCATCTAGTGTTTGATTTGCATGCTTTGGCTAGCGCAAGAAATATTGCAATCAAGAATCTTGATCATTTTGGGTTGTTTGTAGTAGCTTTTATCCCCATCTTGGTGCAAATCCTTGAATTCATAATTACTTGTGTCAAGCATTACAATTCAACTTCATGAGAAATCATATTAGTAGATGGAAGTATTATTTGTAACCTCAAGCCGGAAGATATTGAGAAGTGTTTTGGAATACCACCATGGATGGAAAAATTCATCATGTCTATTGAAGAATGTGAAAAGGTGTGATATGCACAAAAGGACAAGTGTAAAAAAAGAATGGCTTAGAAGTTATTGAAAGAGAAGTAAAATACTTTACCAAGGAATGTTGGGCATACTGAGTTCAAGGATGAATTTGCAGTCATGATTACTTTGCTCAAATGAGTCATATGACAAGTAGAGGAAAATAAATTTCAGCCTTGAATGTTTTACATCATTTCCCAAATTGTTGATAGAGTTGAACACTATGATTGGCCAACATTGATCGGTGACAATCTCCACCGTCAAATGACAAAGTTTTTTGAGGCCCATGAATTCCACATGATATCTTACCTCATATATCTAATGGCCTTTCAAGGCAAGTTTAGAGGTTTTACTGTCATTAGAACCCTGGGTGTTCAACATGTGTATAATCATTACCCACAATTATAATTTTTAGAATCTGAGTGGCGTTACAAGTGGGTGAATGATCTATTCCTAATGCATACAGTGTGAGATCTTGATAATGAGTTGCATGTTAGAATTTCAGTAGATGCCAGATTGGCAATTGCAGAGTGGGATGATAGGTTTATCCAATTCCCCGCGTTCTCCTACATAAGAGCATATGGCTTCTTATGTGATCCAATCATGCTACCTAGATATCCAATGGATGAGGTTGTGTTCATGGAATTTCTAAGGCAAGTACATGGAGTGCACTTGAGATGAGCATATACAGATGCAGATCAACAACTGATGCTAAGTTGATGAGTGGTGAAATTTCAAGGTTTGGTCTCAAGCTCTTCAAGGAGAGACATTCATATGATCCTCATGGTGTTTTTGTAGCTCATCTTGGTCAAAATCATGCACATGTACCTACAATTGAAGATTTTTGGGTTAATTGTGCAAATGAGTTTGAAGTGCGCAAACACAACTACTCTAGACTTACTCTTTGGTAGATGGTAGATTTATTATCAAAAGATGTGGAGGGTTTTCCAAATGATGATGGGGAAGTTCTGCTTCCCATGTATGATTGAGATTAAGTCGATCAACGACCACTTCCACAAGTTGATTGGTTCATCAAAGAGAGCACCTCAATTAAGGAAAGGACAAGCTGAGTTATCAAGAACAATAGGATCTTCTTGAACAATAAGAAGACATGGAAGCTAGCTATTCCAGTTGTAGAACCACCAATAGTTCAATCATCTCTACCTTCTTCTAGATCAAAATTGAGAGTGAAAGCTATGATCAATCCTCCAGAAGATACAAAGATCAACAAAATGACAAAAAACTTAAAGGAAAAGGTGAATCCACATGAACAATCAATAAATGCACCAAAATTTCTAGTTGATTTAGCACCACAAGTTGAAGGCATGCCTTCATCTCCTATTATTTCGCCATCACCGAAGCCTTCTCCTATTCATCTAGATTTAGAATGTGATTCACCAGTTCGCAACGTCTCAACACCTATTGATTCTTTAAGAGTTGTTGGAGCTGGAATTGATCCTCTCAAAGAAGTTAGTAGAGATTCCTCATCTTGGATTGAGAACTTGCTGGGTAGGAAAAGGAGGAAAGCTTTTTATTAGTTGAATTTTGCACAACTTGATAGCGTCTACCAAGACACAAGAGAGAAGAAACTTAAGAAGCAAGTTCATCTGGAGAAGAATTCTAAAGGCAAGATTATCCTTGAATTTGCCACACCTTTGGAGGATAATAACATTGATGAGGTTGAAATTGATGAATCGTGGAATAAGCACCCGACATATTGATGTAAATCTCTTTGAGGTTGTAGTAGATAATCGAAAGGAACGAGTGGTCAAGGATGGAGAAGATAAGTCCACCCTCAAGGCTGAGATTTGATAGTTGCGCCAGTATGTTTCCAATCTCCTTCATGGTACTTCACATACCACCTTGTTGCTTCCACAAATTTTGGAATCACCTGTAGATCAACATCAACTGAGTTAGTTGGTCATATATAGAAGACATATGAGAGATTGGATAGAATAATTCATCACCAGGAGCATATTTGTACTTGCAAAGATGTACCAATTAAGGTTTAACGCCCATGATCTTCGCTCAAGGAATCAAGAGTTTGAGTAGAATATAGTGGAGAGGAAACCAAGAGATGAGATCATCATTTTCAACTTGAGAATGGCTTATGATTTAGGCACTACAAAAGAGCACAAAAAAAAATCTCTTTGCTTGGAGATAACACCTCTTCAAAGTAAAAACCTACGAAGGAATATCTGTAGAATTGGTTGGATATAGACAAAAGGTTGCTAATAATCTCAAGTTTGTAAGTAAGTTTATGTCACAAATCCCTTGTCAATATCGACATGAAGATGACAATTTGATCTTAGTGAAGTACATACAGAGTTTCAGAACCTTGTCCATGGTAGTTTTAATGGTGATCTTGTTGCCTATAAGATGAATCATGTTGCCACAATGTTAGAAAAAAATGATGAAGCAAATGAAAAGAAGAAAGAATTGCTAAGTTTGATCATAGATGGTGAGGAGATGTTGGAAAAATAGGACATCATTTTGGATAGTATCAGTGAACCTGATGAAGAGGTAGTTAACAACTTTTTGGAGGATATGATTTCCCAAGCTATCAATGAGTGAACTACCAATTGAAACATGCAAATATTTCTAGGAATAGAACTCACGTAAAGGCAATAGCTATCTCGATGTCTTTTTCAAGTTTAACTTGCTATTCTCATTCATGCATATCTATTCTTTGGAAATATAAATGTATAGTTGGAGATTTTTTAGTTAACTAATGTTGGCAGTTAGTTAGTTGTTAATTATCTTTTATTTATTTTTAGAAATAAAGCTTGCATGTTGTCAAGACTAGTTGTTAAAAACAAGGAGATTTTAGGGTTCCCTACTCCTTGTTTGTGTATAAATAAGGATAGCCTTGCCCATTTATTTTTAACTATTGTTGTGATAACAAATTATTGAGCCTATTTTTCCTGCAACTTTGCTATTCAATGTTTGTTCACTTTTGTTTCAAGTGTAATATGGTTTTATCACATATTGTAAGCCCACTTCGTTACAATTTGTTGTCCTAGAAGTTTTATTGCTATTATAATTTGAGGAAATAAATATCATGCCTACTTTTCTTTGATCTATGATCTTAATATCTTTCAGTGTGTTGTTTATATGTTTGGGTTGCATAATCTTTATTTCAGCATACATCTTGAAAGTACAATGAGTCTTCAACTATATTATGGAAGCAAGTTTATTTAAGTATCTGTGTCAAATCAATCATTCCTTGTTTACTTCTAATTCTCGAGCTCTAAATTTAATTGAGTTATTAGAAGCGTTATTAGAATAGGCTTAGTTGTAGTTTGAATTTATGAAACCAGAGAAAACCTCAGCTGCTACACAAAGTTTTTTATAACCTTGTGCTCTCAGTTAAGAAATAAAAAGATTGGTAGTAATTTAGTATTTCTTTTTAAGCATAATCAATGAAGAGGGAGCTTCCCCTCCAAATTTGAAGAGTAGTTTAACTGTGCATAGTTGTTAATTCCTATTCCACATTCCAGAGGTACGAATTGAAACACCAACACAAGTGAGAGTGAAATTAGTATGAAGTTTAGTGAATTAACTAAATAAACTTGATTTATTTCATTAATAGGAGAAAAGATGAAGTTAACTAAATAATTAACATTATTTAATTAAATGAAAGAATTAGATGAAATAGACTAGAAAACGGTGTTAGTATGCCAAATCAAGTATGTGATATTATGAAGACAATTTTAAGTGTCTACAATTATAAAAATATTTTGCCACATCATTAGGGCCATAGACTAGAGGTCAAAAAAATATTTATACACAGTAGGAAAAATTCTAACAAAGAGTCCATGTGGAGGAAAAATGGTAATTTAGAGATATTTTTTCTTGTAGGGAAGCTAAGGTAACAAAACAACTTCCTACACTAACCTTGAGAGGAGAATAATGCAAAATTTTACAGATCTTTAACAATTACAAAAACTTAAATAGAAATAAACACAAATATCATGCATACCACAACACAATAATTTACGTGGGGAAAACCCTTTCAGGAGAAAAACCCCACACTCCAAAAGTCTCCAAATATATTATTCAAAAATCAGAAAGATTACAATATAATTGCAGAGCAAGCTTCTCACAAGAGTATCACCACTGAAAGATCCAGAGGTAACACAACCACTATCAAACTCTCATAATACATCACAAATACGCAACTATAATACAATGCCCTCATAAAATAGGGTTTCCTTCTAGGGTAAGTCAAGCTAGTAAAATGTTGGTCGTCGGATATGAGACATAATGATGAATGGTCCAGATTTACAATAATAAAATATAAATAAAATTTTATTTTTGGGGGTGCTGCCCCTGAGCCCTCACTAGGGCATTCTACCCTTGGACCCCAATTGGGGGGATGATCCCCCTAGACCCCTTGTGGGGGGGATCCCCCCATGCCCCCCGCCATCATCGGTTGAACAGTACCTTGTGTATCAACAATACCTTATGTAATTGCAAGGTTGAGACACATTTTCTCAACATTTCTAGAGTTTCCTTCAACATATCAAAAGGTGATCTCTAAATTGAGTATAGTATGTACAACCAACATTAGTCATATATTGGATAAGATTAGATAAATACTTGATCAATTGTTAAAATTATAACATAATCCGCCAAATCAATTGTTGACCATTAATGTATGACCCAATGATATTCTAAATATTCCACAACTACTAACTTTAACTTGTACTAATAAAATACCATGTAACATGATGCCAACAATATAAATGTAAGTTTGATGGGAAGGGTCTACTCACCTAGATTACCAAACTGGAGAGATCTTTTAATGTACATTACATCTAATGTGAACAAAAGGTGGTATTGGAATCTGTACACTTAGAGCTAGAATTGTTCATTTCATAGTCAATGCTACTTTTAATGGATCCACGATGAGTCCTTTACATATTTTATTTCCTAATAGAGTGCAAAAGAGTACTGCAAAGACACATTTCTTCAAATTCAATGATATTTGTAGACTCCTACAATGTTTCCAACATCATGAAAATTTCCTAGACATGTTATTTTAATAGCACATATACTATCTATTTATCAAGGTATACTTCTAAAAAGTCATGAATATGATCTTTAAAATATTTATCATGATGCAACTAAAGATCTGTTGGTACTTTTTTTAGCCCGAAGGGAATGATTGTATACATAAAATAGTCCTATTCAGTTATAAAGGTCATTTTTGGTTGATCATCTTCCTAAAATTTGACTCAACAGTATCCAAATAAACCATACGTAAAAGAGTAGGCCTCTCTTTCAATAACTTATTCTAGAATTTATTATGTAAAAGGTGTAAGAATGGATCATGTATGCATGCCTTGTGTAATTCTAAAAAACTAACATATTCTTATATCTCCCCTTTTTTTTTGTCCTAGATCACCATTGGACTTATCCATTTACATCCTCTAATAGCTTTATGATTCTCACAACTAACATTTTATCTAATTCTAGCTTGACCTTCTTCTTCATGTTATAATTGATTTTGTATGGTTTCTTATTTTGAATTTTTCCCTTTCCTTGAGTTGTATCTTTATTATTCCTACCTCCTCTTTAATCCATTTTAGGTTAGTAAAAGTGTGAGGAAACATCTCTTCATATTTTGATAATATTTTTGCAACTTGCAACTACTCTTCCCTTCCAATAATCTCTTATCTTTGCTAGTTTGAGGTTTCCTTCAATAGCTATGTTTTTTCCCTTCAATTGGTTGATTGTAATATTTATCTTCAGGTTCAGTGAGTGAAGTTATATTACTTTATACCTATTTAACTTCTATGCCCAATTGTGGTTTTTTTCTCATTGTCCTTTTGGTTTGTATTGTAGCGCCTTCGTCTAAAATATTGGCTCTACTTATCCATCTATTGTATTAATTTTCATATCCCTTCAATCTTTAGTGGTGCCAATGTTTGGTGTTGGGTATGTACGAGATCTTTCTTTGTAGGTATGTATACAATTTCATTGATCTTTTTTATGGAATTGTAGATGTCCCTATTTGGGTTATAGACCTAAAATATATTTAAGAAACTCTATTAGACTTCTTCTAAATCTTTAGTTTCTACCCTTATTTCTTGGTTGATATACCAAGTCTATACTATAGTGTGAGAATCCAATAAAACATCTATATATATAGTTTGTATTATACTCTCTTTGGGAATTCCATGTGGTTATACAAATATTTAACTGTTCGTGTGGTGGAATTGTACCATTGTACTTAGGAATTGATTAATATTTGCCTTCTTTTGTTGAGGGCCTTGTTTTTATTAAAAAATTTAAGGCATGCCACTTGGGGATATTATCCTTATGGGCATTCCAATAGCTTGTGGCATTACAAATCGGTGAATGTTGTAATGATTCTAGTCTTATTTCTGCCCCATCGGTTTTTCTTTCCATTTCTTCTAGGTATGTGTTAAGGTATCCTACAATTGAATATATTAGTAACTTAATCTATGAAATTCTAATGAGATGTTATGCAACCGACATGATTTTTGGACGATAGGTGTGGTACAAGATTCAAGTGAGTTTAATGTGATTTGTAATGGATTTGTGTTATTTGTGATCAAATTCAATAGGTTTTTTAGTATTTAGTGTGTTACACATTTTTTCTGGAGCCTCTAATTTTTGGGATTGTAGAGCCTCTAATTTTTGGGATTGTAACTCCGGTTCTTCCCTTCACCAAACATTTAGGACATGTTCAATGTTTGTGCTATCACTACTACTTTTAATTTATTTTTCCCCTTAAGAATTTGGTTCTTCTATTGGTTCTTGTTTGGTCAATCTTGCTTAGAAATACAATATTTTACAATCCTCATCATTATATTCATCTTGTGCTACCTTCTCTATGTATGTATTACTAATGTTTGTACCTAGGGGTATGTGAACTATTTTCCCATCATTTGCAACAAACAGTTCTTCCTTCATTGACTCTATAATAACATTAGATTTTACAAACAATTGTAACCCTAAGAGTTTGTTGAAGGTATCAAAAGGTTCTTCTATCTTAATAATCTTAAAGTATACTATTTGTCTTATCCCAGGGTTGTTGACTTCTACATTTTTCTAGGTTCCTATTGATGAACCACCTGCCATTTTCTAGTATAATGTTGTAGGGGGTTTCATATGGCTTGGCCTTGTCCTTCACAACCCTTTATGGCTCATTATGATATGTTCTGACTACCATTGTACCCCTGTGTTATCCTCTACCAACATATATCTCTTATTTGTAGTGATTGTGTGTTGGAATGGTGACTCTTTGATGCATTTTTAGTGGAAAGATTGAGAAGCCTTCACTAATGTTTGTACGAGAGTTTAGTGTGTATCTAATGAGGATAGTGTTCATGTAGAGAGTCATGGTGCCTCATTGCATCTTAGGAGGAGCAATCTCATTCCCCATGCTTGGTCCACTTGGTATAAAATCATTTAATAGGGATTTCTCATATTGTTTTCAAATGTATTTTGTTTCATGGCTTAGCTTTTCGTTAGGATTGGTATTGAGTTGTGGATGTCAATTTTGGAGGGCTAGTTTGAGGACTACTTGACATGATTTTTTTTACCTTTGTCTCCACATGCATACAAGTTTATTACATGAAGATAACTTTGATGAGTATAGGGGATGATCTTAGGAAATATCCCTTATTGAGGGAATGTATGTTTGTTGGTTTGATACTACTTTGGTTTGAGAGGCTCACATTCTTGATAGTTTATTGAAATATTATGCATGTTATTTGTACTAGATGATATTAATGGAATTCACCACACCCTTCTTGTGAGTTTAATTGTGAAAATTTAGATGCTTTGATTTATTTTAGATTTGACATTACCAATGATCATGGATTGGGTTGAATATGTTGATGGAAGAAGGTCTACCTATGATAATAAGTATATATTTTTTGAGGTATGGTTAGTTGGAAGCGTTAGAAACTAGTTGTGGTTTTCATTCTAGCTTTTGGTGATTTTTTAGTACCTACTCAAGCCTATTTGTTATCTTTGGATTTGGTGTTTGTTTTTAGATACCAAGTTGAAGCAAGATTTAGTTATGTTTCTATGTGATAGTTACTATGTCATCATATTTAGATAGGATCTTATCTTTCATGTGTTGGCATGACGAAGGATGAGGGATTTTTTAATTGAGATGGTGGTCACCTGAGCATATAAAATCTTGTCAATGAATCTATTCATGTATATAGATCACAACCATGACTTTCTATGTTTCAATGAATATTTAGATTCCATTTTAGTGATAAAAAATATCCCACATGAGAAGCAATGTGATCACTTTCCTTTTGGAGGCATTTTGTCAACCAATTCATGTGTCTTTGCAATTTTGGTTGGTTTTAAACAACACTAAGTGTTGACTACTTAGTGTGGCTCATGTGGGGGCCTCCTAATCTGTTTCCCATTTTGCTTGTTCCCATTTGCGATTTGTTGTACGTTTTTGTTACTTCATATGATTGCAAAAAAAAATGTTTCGAAACCCGATATTTTTAGCTCTACTTTTCGTTACTTTATATTATGCTATATATATTCTAATAAATAGATGAAGAGCCTATATATATATATCCCTCTTCTCACAACATTAAAACCTCATTATACATATTTTTCAAGCCAATTACAAGTTGTAACCATATTTCTGAATACACTAATTGTAATAATCGATTTCTAACTAAAAACAAACAAGTTGGAATCTGCAAATTAGTGCACATAGGTATTGGCTTTCTAGAAAGCAAAAGGGTGTGAAGCAAAACTATGAAGACATGCTCTTCTCATCATCTCCGAGCACTGAGTTTATAGAAAACTCTTCTCTCACATTTCCTGCTTGCTAAACATCTTTTAATTTTCTTCAGAATTTTCTCCCCTCTCTCAGCTTTTCATTCCAGTGATGAGCAGGATTACTGTAAAACGGAGCTTCAATATACACTGTCGGTTGCATGCGGCAGTCAACATATAGTCTAAAGGATTTTGACACCAGTAGTTGTTCCAGGGGGGCATCTGAACAATCCAAATGCAATGGCCAGCTTCTCCCCATGGTATTCTTTTTCCTTCACATAGTTCATTATTTCTTGAGTCTGCAAGATACTGTCACTTTCATTCTTCCAAGACAATTTCACCAACTTTTTATGGACCTCCCGTTGCTGTGGGTGTCATCTGTCTCCCACACTAAAAGCATGTACCATTTCATGGCCTTCAATCCAACTACATCCAGGTAGCTTTTTAACTCCTCTATCTATCATCAGTCTTCTTACCTTTTGAAGCTCATCCCACCTGCCTGCTTGTGCATAGATGTTTGACAGAAGAACATAAGTCGCAGCATTTGAAGGATCCAGCTCAAAAAGGAGAGTGGCTGTAAATACTCCTAACTCCATATTCTTATGTGATCTACAGGCACCAAGAAAACACATCCACACAACCACTACAGGTTTAATTGGCATTTTGATGATAAAGTTTAGAGTTTCCTCTATATAGCCGGCACGGCCAAGAAGGTCAACTATACAGACATAATGATCAATTGAAGGCCTAAGGCAATAAGAGTCATGCATGCCATTGAAGTATTTACATCCATCATCCACCAAACCTGCATGGCTACATGCAAATAGAACACATGCAAAGGTTACATGGTTAGGGCATGTTTCAGAGTGCTTCATTAGTTCGAAGAGTTTGAGAGCGTCCCTGGCAAAGCCGTTTTGTGCATATCCTGCAATCATAGCATTCCATGAGATCACATTTCTTTTAGGCATTTTGTCAAACAATTCATACGCATTCTGTATGTTTCCGCATTTTGCATACATGTCTACCAGGGCACTTACAACTACAACATCTGACAAAAATCCACTTTCAATTATGCTTTGATGGATGCCCATACCCTGTTCCAAAGCTCCAATCTTGGCACAGGCTGGGAGCACACTGGCAAAGGTTGTGGAGTTTGGCTTTAAACCTACCAATTGCATTTGCTCAAATGTCTCCAAGGCATTTTCGACAAATCCATTTTGTGTATATCCTGCAAGAATGGCATTCCATGAAATTACATCTGCTTGAGGCATTTTTTTGAATAACTTGAAAGCTTGGTCAAGAACACCACTTTGTGCATATCCTGCAATCATTGCATTCCATGATGCTACATCTCGTTGAGGCATCTTGTCAAACAATTCACATGCCTTGCGTATGCTTTCACATTTTGCATACATGTCTATCAGGGCATTTGCAACAATGATATCTGAGAAGAATCCGCTTTTAATTATCTTTTGATGGATGTCCATACCTTGTTCTAAAGCTCCCATTTTGGCAAAGGCTGGGAGGATGGTGGCAAAGGTTGTTGAGTCTGGATTTACAGTCGACAACTGCATTTGCTTATAAGTTTCCAAGGCCTTTTCAACAAATCCATTTTGTGCATATCCTGTAATCATTCCAGTCCATGAAACCACATCTGGTTGAGACACTTTTTCAAACAGTTTCTGTGCCTTTCGTATGCTTCCACATTTTGCATAGAAGTCTACCAGGCCACTTGTAACTACAACATCTGATAAAAATCCGCTCTCAACTATGCTTTGATGGATAGCCATACCCTGTTCCAAAATCCCCAATTTGGCACAGGCTGGGAGGATGCTGGCAAAGGTTCTGTGGTTTGGCTTTACACCTGCTAATCGCATTTGCTTAAATGTAATCAAGGCCTTTTGAGCAAACCCATTTTGTGCATATCCTGTAATCATCGCATTCCATGATACCACACCTCTTTGTGGTGTCTGCTTGAAAAACTCTAAGGCTTTGCCAAGAATACCATTTTGTGCATATCCTGCAATCATGGCATTCCAGGAGATGGCATCTGTTTGAGGCATTTCTTTGAAAAGTATTAAGGCTTTTTCCACAAACCCATTTTGTGCATATCCTGTGATCATAGCATTCCACGAGATCACATTTCTTTGAGGCATATTTTCAAACAGTTCACGTGCCTTGCATATGCTTCCACACTTTGCATACATATCTACCAGGGAGCTTCCAACTACAACATCAGATGAAAATCCCCTTTGCATTATGCTTTGGTGGATTCTCATACCCTGTTCCAAAGCTCTTGTTTTTGCACAGGCTGGAAGTATGCTGGCAAAGGTGTAGTGATTGGGCTGGAAACCTGTTCGTTGCATTTGGTGAAACAGTGACAATGCCTCGTGAGGAAACCCATGTCTTTGATAAGCTGCAATCACTGTATTCCATGAGTAATCGTCTCGATCTTTCATTTCCACTAAAACTTTACGACCATCCTCCAAACTCCCGCACTCGACATACATGTTGATAAGTTTGTTTTGAAAAAATGTTTGTGTAGCAAATACAAATTGCCGGCCTGTGAGTAATGAATGAGTGGATTTGTTTGCCTCGTGAAAGAGCATTCTTGTCAATGCAGGTCTACAACAACTGAAGACGTACAAGTGTCTGTAAGGAAGTTGAATGCAGTCAGCAGAATGTGTAGCGTCTTCTTCAATCGACTCTCTCTACATAATGATGAGAGATCGAGATGGGCTGGGGATGCAACTGTAATTGAAGAATGGGGAATTTGCATGCTTATTCAGTTTACTTCAACGACGGACAACGACGGCAATGAAACTCTTCAAAAGTGGTGATATGCCAATTTGTTTATTTCTGTGTATATCGATGATATTTGGAGTTTGAGTGAGTGTTTCACTTTCCAATTCTGAATTTCTACCCCGCATCCTCATTCTCTAAGCTGATTGCAAACCTTCAGTTACACTTCTTTGAAAGCAAGGAACAGATGCTCCAATAAAGGACCTTAGATTACAGAGTTAGTAACTTCTTTAATTTGTATCTTCCTTTGATCACCGAGTTATCAGCTTCCGGAGAAGACCTTTCTTTTTCCTCTGGCACAATTTTGCTGTTCCTGTGTTTTATATTTGAAAGTTTGCTCCTTGCACGCTTAAAATGAACATTGGGAGTTGTGTTGCAGGCAGATGTGTGCTGAGTTCCAATCTTGGGCAATGTCTAGACAGCCCTCAAAACGGGCATTTGATGGTATTTATTAATTAATTTAAATAAAAATGCATTGTATGTTTATTTTTAATTAATTAATAAATTCGGTCAAAAATCTGTTTTGAGTTTGCTTTTATAATATATGTTTAAAATGTCATTTTGTAGTTGGTATGAGTTTTCCACATTCTATGAAGTTGTATTGTCATATTTTGGATTAACATGTGTATGTTTTTCATTCCACGTTTTGGATCGGGTCACATTCAATGATCTATTATCAGGAAGAAGAAAAAATGAAATAGGACTCTTGATCAAACCTAATAAAGGGTGAGGGAGAAGAAATGAGAAGAATTGAAAATTCAAAGAATTAAATATAATATAAACAAATAAACATGTCATGAATACACTATAACACATAGAGATATATGCATATATATATAAAAAACTATGTTATAAACATAATACGTTTTTGATAAGATAAGTAGGGTTTTGAAAGTGTCCATAACCTTGTACAAAGTGAAGAAAAGGAACACAACCAAACACCGAAGTATCAAATTTTGCCAACGAAATAGAGTAGTAGTAACAATGGAAACATCGTAATAACACAACAAACTAACAACCCAACACCTGACCACCAAATAACCTGATGCAACACTAACTTCAGACCTGTAACCTTCAATAATTCTTCACAACAGAATTATATCTTCTAAAAGCTTGAGCAACTAAAATTAATTAGCATATCCCTTTTACAGCAAGGTAGAAAAAGGAGTAAAAGTTAATAGAACTTAGAAACTTAACATATACTTTCTTATATTAATAAAAAAAAGGTTCCTCTTCCACATAACCATCACCACACAAAATAAAATAGAGTTTCTTTTGTTTTCCCTAGAAAAATGTGACTCTATTGTCTACGTATCCTGTTCATGAATTCCCCAATTATTAAGACTCCAAACTAACTCAACTTAAAAACAAACTAGAGACAGATGTCAATTGTCCATAACTAAAAAAACATTAAACTACTCTAAACTGAAGCCTAAAAATAGTATGTAACAGTCCTAAAAAGATTGGTCAATTCCCAACCAATTCCACATACAAGAGGGAGATGTTAATGCTCCACATTCTTAAAGGTGTTAATGCTCTGCATAATCCTCCCCTACTCTAAAAAGAAGGTGAGGATCTCTTGGCTCTTTTGGTTCTGGTGCATGAGGAGGAAAAGCTTTGCTATACTTAAGTAAGTCAGCTTCTAAGACCCAAGAGTTGTAAGAATCAGGTAGGCCCTCCCACTTAACAAAATACAACTTATAAGAACTGGATTGAGTACCCACCAATTTGGTATCTAGTACTCGTTCAATTTGCTCTCTTTTCTTCCTTGGCAAATGCTTGGCCCAATTGTCATTTTCCCGTTCATTTTTCTCATTTTCTAATTGTTCTTCATAGTTCTAGTTGAATGTGTATAAAGGTCAACAACATTAAAGGTGGGACTAATGTCCAAATCTGCAAGCAATTCAATTTGATAGGCATTGCCATTTATCCTCTTAATGATTTTGCATGGTCCAATTTTCTTGGGCTTCAACTTGTTGTAGGCTCCTTGGGGGTACCTTTCTTTGCATAGATGTACCATGACCAATTCTCCTTCTTGAAAAACTTTTCTTCTTTGATGCAAATCAGCTTTCTTTTTATATTATTCATTCATGGACTGCAATTTAAGCCTATCTTGTTGATGTATATCTTGAATATTCTCTAAAAAAATTGTAGCTTCTTGGTTATTTTGTGGACTTAATGGAAAATCAACTAATTCTACAAGTCCTCTAGGATTTGCACCATATACAACTTGAAAAGGAGACTTACTTGTTGATCTATTTATACTAAATTTATAGGCAAACTTAGCTTGAGGTATCACCAAATCCCATTGTCGAGGATTCTCCCCAACTAAGCACCTCAATAGATTGCCTAGGATTCTATTCATCGCCTCTGTTTGACCATCCATTTGGGGATGGTATGCAGAACTAAATTGCAACCTACTATCCAATTTCTTCCACAAAACCCTCCAAAAGTGACTCAAGAATTTGGTATCCCTATCACTAGTTATTGTTTTTGGAACACCATGCAACCCACAACTTCTTTGAAAAACAAATTTTCCACTTGAATTGCATCATTGGTCTTCTTACATGGTATGAAATGGGCCATTTTATAAAAATGGTCCACCACTACAAACACTGAATCATTGCCTCTTTAGGTTCTTGGAAGCCCCAAAACAAAATCTATAGAGATATCAATCCATGGCTCCTTTGGCACGGGTAAGGGCATGTATAAACTTGTATTTTGACTTCCTCCTTTTGTTGTTTGACACACCCTACAAGCATCAACAAATTTGTTCACATCTCTTCTCATGATGGGCCAAAATAACTTCTCACTTACTAATCTGAAAGTCTTATCTCTTCCAAAGTGCCCACCTAATCCATTTGAGTACATCTCTCTTGCAAGCTTTTCCCTTCGTGATCTAAAGGGAATACAAAGTTGTGATCCGTTAAATAAGAATCCATCTAGCAACATGTAGTCTTCAAATGGTTGCAAATGAGTATGGTTTGGACTATTTAAAATTGCCATGATGTTGCTAAAATGAGGATCATTTGCATATTCCTCCATCTCCTCAAAACCAACTAGCCCATGAATCATAACAACCAATAAATGATGTATTCTACTCAATGCATCAACCACTACATTGGTTTTACCACTTCTATGTTGCACAACAAAAGTATAAGCCTCTTTTTAGCTTAATTTAATTTCTCACTAAAAAAGGCAATTGGTTTCCCCTCTTGACTTAACACTCCCCCAATAGCTACCCCTGAAGCATCACATTCAACTTTTAAAAGTTTCTCAAAGTCAGGTATGGCAAGGATAGGTGCTTTTGTAACCTTATCCTTGAGTTGTTCAAAACTAATATCAATTGCCTTAGTCCAAGTAAAGACCTTCCCTTTTGTGCAATCAGTCAATGACACACTTATGTCGCTGAAATTCTTGATGAATCTTTTGTAAAAATTTACTAAACCATAGAAGCTCCTCACCTCAATAATACTTAGAGGAGTAGGCCACTCAAGAATAGCTTTGACCTTTTTTGGATCCATGCTCAATCAATCTAATGAAATAACATTGCCCAAAAATACCAACTTATCTTTGCAAAACTTACGCTTCTCATGGTTGATAAATAACCTTTCTACCTTGAGTATGTCAAGTACTATCCTTAAATGTTCTACATGCTCCTTCAATGATTTACTAAAGATTAAGATATCACCAAAATATACTATTACAAATTTTCCAATGTGCATTCTAAATACCTGGTTCATTGTTCACATGAAGGTAGCTGGAGCATTGGACAATCCAAATGGCATCACCACTCATTCAAATAATCCATCTTGGGTTTTGAAGGTAGTCTTCCACTCATCACCTGCCTGAATTCAAATCTGATGATAACCACTTCTTAGATCAATCTTGGAGAAGATCTTAGCGCCTAACAAGAAATCCAATAAGTCATCCATCTTGGGTAGTGGATATTGATACTTCACTGTGATTTTATTAATGGCTCTTGAATCCATACATAGTCTCCACTTTCCTCCCTTCTTAGGGGAGACTAGAGCAGTTGTGGCACATGGACTCATACTTTCTCTCACAAATCCTTTCTCCATTAGTTATGTGATTTGTCTCCTCATTTCCTCATTCTCTAGAGGAGTCATTCTATAAAGCGCTTGATTTGGAAGCTTAGCACTAGGAATTAGATCAATTTGGTGAGTAATGCCTCTAGAGGGAGGCAAACCAACTAGTAGGTCACTTGGTGTCAAGTTTGAATATTGTTGTAGCAATTCCTGCACTTCCAAAGGAATTATTTTTTGATCTGATTTCTCTTTTCCTTGCGGGTACAACAAATAACATATCTCTCCCCTAGATTCTCTTAAAAATTATTTCCACCCTATTGTAGATAGTGACAAAGCTATTATTCCTGTTGATCCTTCTTCCTTAAAAGGCTTCAAAATATGGAGTTTTCCTCCATGTTGTATCTCATAGTTATTTTCTCTAACATGATGGATTACATCTCTATCATATAGCCAAGGCCTACCCAATAACAAGTGACAAGCATCTATTGACACTACATCACACAACACCTTATCTTCATATGGGCCAATTTTGAATTCAACTAAGCAAGACTAGTTCACAAGCACACTATGATACTTCTTGAACCAAGAAATTTTATAAGGATTTGTTTTGGGCATGCAAGCAAGATTTAATTTTTGTTCCATTTATGTACTTACCAAATTATCTGTGGACCCTCCATCAATAATCACCTTGCACACTTTATCTTTGCACTTACATTGTGTTCGAAAAACACTATTCCCCCTCATGTCAACTTTAGTTGTTTCTTTGTTCCCAACTACCATGGTCCTTCTCAACATCAAATTCTCTCATGTCTTTTCTTCCACTTCTTCTACGATGGGCACTTCTTCTTCTTGAGTCATCATATTTGAGGGAAATCTATAGCTCTATGGGCTTCACTAGAAATATAGCACCTCAAAGGTTTCCAACCTCCCAAGAATGGTTGTCCTCTTCCTCTAACTGTAAAGCCACCCCTCCCTTGGAAATTTGGCTTATCATTAAACATAGGCTCTTCTTCAATAGTTGTTTTGGAATAACCCTCTCTTCCTCTATTTGAGCTACTACCACCTCTTTTGGCTACTTTGTTGACTCTATTCAGTTTCTCCTCAACCTTCAAGGCTAGTTAATACGCTTCATCCATAGTGCTTATTTTGAGTAAAGCCAACTCATTTTGGATCTAGAATCTAAGTCCATTAATATATCTAGCCACAATATGCTCATCATCTTCTTGCAAATTAGTCCTAATTTGTAGCTTCATGAATTCTTCAGTGTAGGTAGATATGGAGGACTCCTTCTGCTTTAAGTTTTGAAATTATCTAAAAAGTATTTTCTAATAATCTGATGGCATGAATCTAGATTTTAAATGCTTCAACATCTTTGGCCACAGCTTAACTTTCTCCTTTCCTTGACTCCTTCTAGTGTTCTGGAGATTTTCCCACCATAAAGTTGCATGAGACTTCATCTTTGATGTTGCAACTTTGACCCTTTGTGGATCATCTTCTTCAATTCCTTCCATGTCATAGTATTTTTCTAACTCTTGAATCCAGTCCAAGAACACTTCTGGGTCTAGATCACCTTTAAAATCTGGTATCTTAACCTTGAATTTAGTTCCTTGTTTGGTGATGGCCTCAATAAGCTTTTCCATTGGGTCCAGGACTATTGCCCGTCCTCTTTGAACCTCTTGTTCTTCCTCAAAATCTTCATGAGGAAATCTAGCCTCAAGGGCCTACAACCTTCTAAGTACTTCATCCACTACATTACCTCTCCATCTGGCATTCCTCCCGCCTCTTCATCCCCAAGCCATTCGAGCTCCTCTCTGAGCCATTTTTCTTTGATACCAAAATGATGCAGCACTAACTTCAGACCTGCAACCTTCAATAATTCTTCACAACAAAATTCTATCTTCTAAAAGCTTGAGCAACTAAAATTAATTAGCAAATCCCTTTTACAACAAGGCACAAACAAGAGTAAAAGTTAATAAAACTTAGAAACTAAACAAATACTATCTTATATTAATAAAAACAAAAGGTTCCTCTTCCACAGAACCGTCGCCACACAAAATAAAATACAGTTTCTTTTGTTTTCCCCAAAAAAATATGAGTTTGTTGTCTACGTAGCTTGTTCACGAATTCCCCAATTATGAAGACTTCAAAATAACTCAACTTAAAAACAAAATCAAACTAGAGACAACTTTCAATTGTCCACAACTAAAAAAACATTAAACTATTGTAAATTGAAGCCTAAAAATAGTATGTAATAGTCCTAAACAGGCTGGTTAGTTCCCAATTAATTCCACGTACAACAGGGAGTTGTTAATGCTCCACATTCTTAAAGGTATTAATGCTTTGCATCATAACCAGGAGCGAAAAAACACTCCGAACAAACAACAGTCCTAAGTCTAAGAAAAAACAATGATGGTCTTGAGCTTGATAAAACTCACAATTACAAACATAGGATGTGGATCGAATATCCTATCACTAATCTCAAACCCTACCTCAATAGGACACAAGAAAGTGAAACCAAAAACAAGGTAGCAAATGATCCCAAAAAGAAACTCCATCTTCCCAAAACTCCTCACCTCAATAGAAGAGTACAATAATGAAGCAAATCATAAGGCAACAAAAATCCCATTGTAGTATCACCAAGCCCCTCCAACCAAACTAATCTCCACCTCAATAAGAGATAGATCCACCTCCACGGGAGAAGCTAGAAAGGGGGCCATCTGAAAAAGATCACTACTTTCAACCAAATCCACAAACTCCACCTCAAAAGGATATGACTCCACCTTAATAGAAGTAACAAAATGAGGAATTAGGAGGAAATTAAGAACAGTAGAATGAGCATCAACAATACCCTTTAACCTAAAAACCACTTGGGTTGTCAGAAAAAAATAGGATTTTCAAAAGAGTTTTAAAGACAACCCCCATTGAACACATTTGCATCAGGGCACCAATAGAACAAATCCACAACCATAGACTAGTCTGCACCACACAAGCAACAAAACCCCATCTCCCTTGAAGAAAACAAGAGATGGCCTCACAAACCATGAGACCCAAAAATATTGCATCCACGAGCAACCATGAAGCAGGCCAAAGAAGCCAACAACTAGCCTCGAACATATGCAAAGAACCTGACATTAAACCAACCCCCAAAGAGTCTAAGATAACACCTCTTATGCAGTAGTTAACACTGCAGGTAACAATATCATGGAAATCCATATATACTTCCACAACCCAAAACCAAAAATACAACCACAAATGAGTAACACTTCTCATAGCCATTCAGACCACCATCAAATAGTAGATCTTCAGCAAGGAGAAAATCTAAGAAGAAAAGAACTTGGGTAAACTAAAGCCAATCTCCCATAAGCAACCAGTATCAAAACTATGACCAAGATTAATGCCCCCCTCCCCCCCAAAATAAAATAAAATTGTATCAACATGGTAGGGAAAGTAGCCTCTAAAGAAGGAAGTCGCACCTGGAAACAAAAGGGAGAAGGGTCGAAAAAGAGGAGCCTTTGAGAAAGATAAACCAATCTCAGAAGAATAAATAACCAAACCTCCAACAGCTGCTCCACAACAAATGAAAGCTCCAAAACCAGCCTCTGGCCCAAGAGCCACAGGAAAGCAACAATAGGAAACAAAACATTTCCCCAAAACCGCCTCCCACCCAGCATAGGAGAGAAAAGGCACCATCCACTTTAGTATAGAAATAAAATAGACAAATCACCAACAAACCAGGGTGGTGAAACCTCCAATGCCACTGAATCCTAATCACCGTCGCCCTCCTCATCCTCACCAGATTCGAATTCACCCCCGCTCCCTTTCTCACTTGTACCTTCCATGTTTTTAGATCTTTCTTCCGTCTATAAGCATAATATGTTAATAAGCATATATAGATAAATGACTAAAATATGTTAATAAACATATATAAACTACTTAACACATGTAAATAGAGGTTTTGTGTCTTTTTTTTGCTCTTTTGATGTCTTTGGCTGACTGGTGTTTTGGCTCTATTGTAATGTTTATTTATGATAATGGCTCGGTAAGCTCAAACTATGTTTACATACTTTTAATCTCTGGTTTGAAGATTATTTACTTGTTGGGAACTACGATAGGTTATGCATGCCTTATTATAATCTTTGGGTTGATGATAGTATGATCTAGTTAAAAATTTACTGGTACTTTGATAGGGTTATCTATTTTGATGCTTTAGGAATTAGTTGATGCTTGTTCTCAGTGGTTTTGGTGAGGAGATGTAGTGTTGTTTCCTATTTTTTTGTCTCCTCTATTTTGTTGATCTTGTCTGGTTATTGTTGCACTAGACAATTTTTCTATTTTTCTATGGGATCAGGGCCCTTACCTTGCTTATTTAATCAAAAACATATGTAAATAGAGAGCAAGAGATCAGTAATATGTAATACAATATTACATATAAAAAATAAAATATTTTTGAATGCACAAATAGACATATAATCTTATAAATAAGAACATATAGTTATATGCTTATGTAAGTATATCATTATAATTATAGTTATATGATTATAATTATAAGATTATATAACAATGAAGGTAAATTTATAAACATTTAATAACTAGTAAGTACAACAAACAAAAAAAACTTTTACTAAAAAATAAGCATAAACATACATATATATGTTAATATGTTAGAAAACATATTGACATGATACATATTGTATTAACATATTATAGTATTATACCTAAAAAATATATATATATAATAATAAGGAGCAAGAGACCAAAAAAAGATATAACTATGTATGTAGGCATGAATAAACATGAAAAATGATAGCTATAAACATAAAGTTACATTTTATAAGTATAACTTAATAACTATAGTTGTATCTTATTAGTTATATGTTAATACATATATGAATATAAAACAATAAACATGTAAATGAAAAGCAAAACAAAAAAAAATGAATAATTACAAAAACAAACAAGAAAAAAAACATAAAGAAATATGTTAATATGTTGATAAACACATAAGTATATTATATGTTGTAATAACATATAAAGGGGTAGAAAATCTAATATGACTAAGTTGAAGGGGATAGTGGCAAGGGTGCAAACAATTTTTTATGGCAACATTATAGGTTTTGCAAGTAAGCGTCTCAAAAGAGCATGTTGCTCTCCTCGAGCTTAATGAAGTTGGTTTCATGAAATGTTAGGGACATTAATGCCTCTGGCAAGCGTGCTCAAATCAAGCATCAAATAGATGTTTGTGGGGCCGATATGATTTTGCTACAAGAAACTAAAACTTCAGAGGTTGCATATGAAGCATCAATTCAGAAGTGGGTAAAGTGGAAAACAATTCACTCTCATATGCATGGGACATCTGGAGTATTATTAACCATGTGGAATCCTAAAACTATTTCCATAGGTTCAATCAAGAATGAGCATAATTAGCAACTAGCGAAGGTGAAAAACTTTGATTTGAAGTTTTGGTTGTTAAATGTCTATGGGCCAACCCCTACTATTGATAAGAAAAGGTTATGGGATGCTCTCACACAAATTTTGGATGGTCTTGGTGAGGAAAAAGTAGTTTTAGATGGTGGTTTCAATGCAATCGTATCATTACAAGAAAAAATAAAAGAGGTATATGCTCACCTCTAAAAATAATGGACAACTTTAGTTCTTCCATTTTGAGCAATTCCTTAAAAGATGTTTTTTCTATAAAAGGTAAGTACACTTGGACAAACCGAAGGAAGGATTTCTTGCAAATAGTGGGGCGCTTGGATAGACTTGTATCATCCCCAAATTAGTGTCTAGGGGAATGCACTTAAGCTTCATAAATCCTTCCTTTTGTAGGATTTTATCATTATGCCATATTACTAAACATATTAGGTACATATTCTAATTCCAAACATAAACCTTCTTTTAAGTTTGAGAAGATGTGGTTTAGACATCCACATTTCTTGCCACTTCTCCATCAGTGGTGGGTTATTGTGCCTTTTGAGACAGGTTCAAAAATGTATCAGTTATCCAAAAAAATGATGTTTGTCAAGTAGTAGATTAAAGTTTGGAATGTCCAAATTTTCAAGAATATTTGTGCACAAAAGGAGGAAGTTTCTAAGGAATTAGTTGCAATTCATGAACAAATAATTGATAAAGGCTTGGATTCATTAACTTTTGAGAAGTAGATAAAGTTGCAATTTGAGTGTGAAGAGCTAAGCAAAAGGGAAGAAATTTATTGGAGGTGGAAGTCTAGGGAACTGTGGCTAAAGGAGGGTGATCGTAACACTAAATTTTTTCATGCTTCTACTCAGATTAAAAGGGTTGCTAACTTTGTTTTTTCAATTCAAGAAGCTGATACAAATAATTTGGTCACAAAGGAAGTAGAGATTCAAAGGGAAGGAGTGAAATTTTTCTCTAATCTTCTATTTTCTCCATAGAATAAGCCAATATAGGCTATCCAGGATGAGCAAGAGTTACTTGATGTAGTACCAAAGCTTATTTTTGAAAAAGATAATGAATGCTTAATGAAGCCTTTCACTCTAGAGGAATTGAAGAAGGTAGTATTCTCTCTGTCACTGGATAAGGCTCCAAGGCCTGATGGATTTTCACACATCTTGTTTCAAAGATGCTGGGAGTTCTTGGGTATTGACTTGCTCTTGGCATTAGAGGAGTCAAGGAGGCCTGGTACAATGTTAAAGGAGTTTAACATAACAAACATAGCAATTATACCAAAATTAAAGGAACCTAAATCTTTTGTGGAACTTATGCCAATTTCTCTTTGCAACATGATCTCCAAGATCTTTACAAAGGCTATTTATCTCATATTACAACCTTTTATTCCTAAAATCATATCTCAAGAACAAGGAGGTTTTATGCCAGGAAGGGAAACAACTAAAGGAGCATTGGTTGCACATGAGACTCTACATTCCATTAATTCCAATAGTTTGTCTTCTTTCATCATCAAATTGGACATGATGAAAGAATATGATAGAGTGGATTGGAAATTCCTAATAAAATTTTTGGTTAAGTTTGGCTTCAATAATAAATGGTGCAAATGGATTCTTTCTTGTTTATCTGGGGTGAAGTTTTCATTCATAATAAATGGGTCACCTGTAGGTTTCTTTAGTGCCACACAAGGGGGTTAGGCAAGGGGATTGTCTATCTCCACTTTTGTTCATAATTATGGCTAAAGCTTCAAGTAGATCAATACTTAAAATGCATAATCAAGGTTTATGGAAAGGCATCCACATTCCTCATATGGACATTTCAATTACATATTCTCTATTTGCTAATGACACTATTTTGTTTGGTAAGTCTTCTATTTCAAAAGCTAGTCAAATTAAAAAAAATTAGACAAGTATTCTTCAACTTCAAGGCATAAAATCAATGCAAATAAGTCCAAGATATGTGTTTTTAATACAAAAGCAGTCATCAAAAGAAAGATTGTTAAGTTATTAGGTTTTCAACTAGCAGATCTTCCATGCACATAGTTGGGTATTCTATTTTCTATGGGTGAAAATATGATTTTGTACTAGGGAAAGGTTATAGAAAGGATCAAGTCAAGGATTTTGGCATGGAAAACTAGGTGGCTATCTTTATCAGATCATATAATGTTGATCAAATTTGTTTTAGTAGCAATACCAAATTATTTTCTGGCACCTAAATCAATTATTTTAGAGATTGAAAAGATCATCAAAAAAATTCTTTCGAAGGGGAATATGAATGATCAGAAAAATATTCCATTAATATCTATGGACAATATGTCTTCAAAGAAACTTAAATGTGGTGCAGGTATTCATAACCTTTTCACTAGGAATATGGATTTTGGGGAAAATTTGGTTTGGCAAATGTATTCTAAGTCGGATTCTAAGTGGTTTAAATTAATGCAAGCCAAGTATTTAGATAGAGAAAATCCAACAAGAATTTTCACTATATCAAATCCACTTGATGGATCAGTTATGTGGAATTTTTTAATATCGTGTAGGAAATTCATTATTCCTTATATTACTTGGGAAGTACATAAGGGAGAGGAAGTTCAATTCTGGAAATCTTCATGGAATGGTAATCCACCATTGCAAGTTGTCCAAGAGTTGCAACTAGCAATGATAATTTTATCTGAAAAATTGGGGAAGTAAGTTAAGTGATTATGTTTTATCAACAAATTGTGTGACTAGTAAGAGGTTTGGAAAGATTTTTCAAATTCTTCAATATTTGTTGCTCATCAAATTTTAATTCAAAACATATTAAAAGAATGAGTTGTGTTCAAAATTCATAAACCGAATAGGATTATCTGGGCTCCTTCAAAAGATGGTTGCTACTCAGTTAAACAGGGTTACAGGTCATTAATCAATAATGGTACTCATTTTCTCTCTCAAATAGCTTATTCCTTTTGTTGGAATAATATGGGTCTCCCAAAATTAGGTAGTTCTGCATGGTTGGTTTTAAGGAAAAGGGGTTCTAACAAGTAATAGATTAGCAAAATTGGGAATAGTTGACCCTTTCAAGTGTGTCCTTTGTGATGCAACCCTAGAATATTTTGATTATTTGTTTCTACAATGTACTTATACCCAACACCACTGGGATTTCATTAAAGAGAAGTTAAATTATCATGCTCCATTGCCCAATTCTCTTTGGGATATTTTTTCAAGATGACTAGTGCTATATAAATCATCCTTATTTGCATGCATTTGGCATATAGTTCCAGCTCTAGTAGTTTGGAATATTTTGTGGGAAAGAAATAAACTTATTTTCAGAAAGTTATCTACATCATCCCAGCATATCTAGATTAAAATTGAAAAATCTATATCAGAAGTAGCAAGCTCATTTAATCAAAACCGCAAAAATGTTAATTCCCTCTTCACAACTTAGGGTGATAGCATTTTAAAGAGGTGGAAATATGTAGTCTTGCCTTTCAAAGGTAGTCTCCATCAAGTTGTAAAGGAAAGGATTGATATGAATTCAATCAAATGACAGCCTCCTCCTCCAGGTTTTCTCAAATTAAATTTTGATGGGGCTTCAAGGGGGAATCTAGTTGTTTCAGGCATAGGAGTTTATATTCATGATTCTTATGGGTTAGTAATGGCTGCTAGGTCAATTCATCTTCCTTGTGGCACGAATACATATAGAGGGTGACTCTCTATTAATCATAAATCCATGCAAAGAAATAAGTATCCATAACTGGCATTTGAAGTATATTTTTCAAAAGGTATGGTTGTTGGATAAATTTAAACATAATAGATTTCACATACCTATCGAGAAGGAAATAAAGTGGCTAACTATCTTGCGAATATGGGATGTGATAAACAATAGGTGGTAATATCAAATGTTAATGGCTAGGTTAATGCATATCCACATCTTGCTACGATTGTAGCATATGAAACTATACCTATAGTTAGTTCAAGTGGTTAAATGAAAGGAGTGTTAATGATATGGCCTTGTTTGGTAGGAGTTTGAAGTATTTGTTGCCAATGGTTAACTCAAATCATCAGTTGAAATTACTAAGCATGCTACTGGAATATGCTTATGAGTTCATTTATTGGGGGCTTGCATCGACAAATATGTGAATAGTATTATCTAACATGTGTCATGTGTGAAGGTACATTTAGGTTCATAATGAATTGATCACCTCATAGATTTTGTTTAAATTGAAATCACTTTGTAAAAAAAACATGTGCCATGAGGCAGAAGGCTCATGTTAATCCAAGCTCATTCATGTATGGAAAATATGGGGGGAATAATTGTTACAACACTTCTTTCATGGTCATTTTCTCGATTAATCGGCTAGAGGTTATTAAATTGAAGTTGCCATAGGAATTTCACATCCCAAAGTTTTTGCTATTTTTGTATTGTGGCATAGAAATTTTTGGAAGGTTTGTGTATTAGCAAGTTCAGGTGTGTGGAATGGAGTATTGACCATGTAATTTCAGGGTGTCAGTGAAAATAAATTCTTAGGAGCATCCATTTTTAGGCTTCTTGAGTCATTCAAACCTGGTGGTGATTTTCATGCTTAATTGTCCCAATGTTGAGGAGTGTGTGTATTTTTTTTCAGGATTTGAAGTCGCCATTCCACAAGCTACCCGTCTACTCTTCCTGTCTTAGGTGCTTTCAATTTTCCCATCAAATACACTAGATATATTGCAATCTTATGCTTCGTTGGATCATATTGCAAACAGGATTTTCAAACCCGAGTTCTCGTCTGAGAATGCTTTGCTTAAGGGGGTCCAACAATATGATTTGTTAAAAGGAAAAGGGCATATTGGTGGTATCTTTCCTAGGAAATTCTTGAAACAAAGGAGGAATTCGTGGAAATCTATGATGCTATGAAAATTTCTTTTGAGAGGAACAATGAAGAATTCTATTAAGAGCCCTCCAAAAGAATGCAAATGATATTTTCTTGGAGATGGATGCAAGGTTCAAGGAGAGGTTTTTTTGCAATTAAATTTTTGTTTTCTCACGCAAGCCATGGTAATGCACGTTCATGATCACCCATTCCACCAATTCTCTCATCGTTAGTGCATGTTGAAGAATCCTCTGAGCAAGTTGGAGAAAACTCAGTGGCTTCCTCGCACATGGAGGAGTAAGGTAGCAGTGGTTTATAATTTTTTTGTGAAGTAATTATGTTTTTGTTCCTTATTAGTAATTTCAAGTCACTCACCTATGGTCTATAGGTTTTTTCCCTCTCTATGGCTTCACAACAAATTGTGTGAACTCTTCAAAAATCCATGCATATATGTAATTTAAGTTGCAATGTCATGTATTATTTGTAGTCTAAACAACCTATTACAATGGTTTGTTACTTAGTTTGGTGATATAATGCTAGTTTATGTAATCCTTACTTTGTATATATAGGCTTCGGCCTTTTGCTTAAAAAAAACATGTAAGAATGTTAGATAGACATATTAAACTATCAGGTATATAATAATATTGCAGCTATATAGGCACATAATTGGTAAAGCAAAAGGTTTTACAAAATATATAGAGGCTGAATTTATGAATAATAAATAAGAACATATAGCTATATAAGCCTATTAACTTAAGCTACCATGGATTGTGAATGAAAACATAGTATCATGCTATGTATAATTATAAACATAAAAAACTATAATGTGAACATATTATACACATAAATATAAATATGTAAATACAAACATATTATGCAAACATAGAATAAATAATTACATACAAATATACACCCAAGTATGCTATAAAAACATATTTATAAGAGTGCTTAAATAATATAGTTATGCACAAATAAACTTATATGAAGATGCTAGAGCTATATTTCAAAATTATATAATATACACACAAATAAACATAAGCAAAAATGAAAAGAATTAATCTATATATAATATATAGACATATTATATAGACACATTATGCAAACAAATTATATATGAACACGTACATCTATAAATTTAGAAGTACATAGATATGCTAGCAAAATTATGGTAAAAGAAATATGAAAAAATTAAAGACTAATAACTAAGTGAAACAAAGGAAAGCAAGAAAATGAACACAAATAAAACTAAAGGAGCATGCCTATGTATAGAGATATACAAAAACACACAAAAAAAAACAAGCAATTTAAATTACAAAATAAATAATACATATATAAAAAGTAATATAATTATAACATAAACATACACACACACATACAAACATATATCTAACTAATAAAAATATAACAATAATATAAACATTTTATTTGCGTTCATATAATATTATATTTGGGTTCATATTATATTGTGTTATATTATATGTTTGCGTGTATATACACACACAAACATATATCTAAATAGTAAAAAGATAACAAAATAATGAGTTTTATAAAAATGCAGAAAAATATACGAACATAAAGGAACAAGGGGGGGTTGAAGGTGGAAAGTGGGGAGGACAGACAAGTAAGGGAAAAACAAAGGGGAAAAACCCACTAGGGAGGAGGGTTTGAATGGAGGAAATTTAAAAGAGATTGCCAAGCTGGGCTTATGTGTCATCCTTTATCCTAATTGAGATTGGTGATGTGGTTTTTGAAGGTGATGTCTTCTTGGATTTTACACTTGAAAAAAATCTCCTTAACCACAACTTGGGTGTTCTCAAGGCAAATGTGATGCTTAGTGTTGTGGAAATTCTCTACTAGGACTAGTTTGGAGATCTGTTCTTTGATCCTATTGTGCCTTACACTCATGCCCTCATTTTTTTTCTTCTCGACAAAACAGTGGGGGCCCTCTTCTTTCTTTTGGTGTGTTGTCATTTTATTTCATCTTTCTTTTCTCTTTCCCTTCCCATTTTTTTCTTTTTCTCTCTCTTTTATTCCTCTTGTTTTCTTTCTTTTGAGTATCTTGTTGGGTATCGAGAAATCAAGTTTTTCATATCGGTATAACATGCACGTCGGGACTGATCCCCAACTCCTGCCTCAGTGCTCGGTTTTTGTTCATTTTTCATCCTTTCAGACTTCAAGCATCGGGAGTTCCTCATATTGAATGTTCACCCCCCTTCGAGGCTCAATGGCGGCGACATCTTGTCGTCTCGAGCCTTGTGCCGAACAAATCAATTGCTTAAGTTAATGATGTTGACAAGTTTTTAAAAGCCAAATTTATTGAGTAATAAATGAAGGGAAAGAAAAGGGGTTTATCAAGTCTATCATGCTCATTTGAATGATTACTCTTGCTATTTCATGTCCATTGAGATTTGCAGCTTCGTTGAGAAGACTTCTAGTGCAAATTTAGTCTACCATTGTCATTGCTCATGTGTGTTTGTTGGTTTGTGCTTGCTAGTTAATGTTGTGCTCATGCTCGTGGGTGTTTGTGTCCATTGTTTTCTACATGTTTGTGCTTGTGTTGTGTTTGTGTGTGTATGTGAACATTGTTGTTTTTCTTTCCCCTTCCGCATATTTTCTCTAGGTGGGATCAAGATTTTATCTTTTCCCATTCGTTTTGATAATTTTCTATTGGTTCTTACATGTTGAGTTAGCTTGGATAGGTTTTTTTTTGCGTTTTTTATTAACCTGGCCTTTTTCTCTTTTTGTTTTCTTTATGTTTTTCCTCTTTTCTCCTTTTTTTTCCATTTTGTTCTTGTATTTTTTTCTTTCCTTCATTGCTAGATCATTTTTTGCTAATGCATTGATTGAGGATGTTTATATGTCATTTGATTGCACATCAGGCATCAGTGTTGCTAAGGGTTTTTCTTGTCTTAGCATTTTTTCCAAGTTGCCTTCCGAGCGTCGGGTGTCGAAGTGTCAACTTACTTCTTAGCCGAAGTTGTGTATCAAGAGTCATGAGAAAAATCTGACACTCGACCCTCATCATTTCTTGAAAGAATAGAAGTCTCAATAGCCAAGAATTCAGATTTAAGGTTTTGTTTATGTGCACTATCAATAAATGACTAAACGATAGATTGAAACATCAACCCCTGAGGTCTGATGCAAAGACTTAGTGAAAATTCCTTGTCTTTGAGAGACTTTTTTGGGCATCATCGATCGGGAATATCATTTACGTACCTTCTTATTGAGGTACTTTTGGAAACCATAATGAAAAATCACCTTTACCTTAAATGAATGATTTTGGAAAACATACTTTTGAGAGATCTTTTTGAAAGATTAAAGAAGTTGAAAAGGAATATTGTTTGTATGTCAGATCATGGGAGTTTATTTTACTAAATGCTAAACTCATATCATAAATGTTAAAGGACAAACCCTATCCCCGAATCTTGAAAGCCTTAAAAGATTTGGGTGTCGATAGTCATACATACCTCCTAAGTCTGTCGAAACACTACAAATGAGAAGTAGACAACATACATGGCATCTGACTCTTGAGCATACTACAATCAAGTTTTCAAACATTGCTAGTTGGTATTTTTTCTTAACGATGATGGTGTTATGAAATAAGAAGGTACATGGTAAGCTCAATGCTCGTTTTCTAAAGGACCAAAAAGATGAATCAAGATTTTCTCATGATGAATATTTTAACCATTTGGTAGGAAGTAAGGGGTAGGACTAAAGCTCAATCCCTGAAAGTTTGTCTAGTTTTTTAACCTTTTTTTGAACAAGTTATTACTTTGCATTAAGGGATGTATCTTGACTAATATAACTTAGTTTTGAAAGGGTGCTTTATTTTGAGGTAAATGAACTGTAACACATAGTGTTTTTATATGCAAAACATATGCCACCAATGGATCTCATAGAGATGTACCAGTACAAAGGATATCATCCACCTTCTAAGATGATCTCCCCTTATATAGAGACTACAAACACTAACCTCGATCATGTCAACATGGAAGAATTCAAGAGATTAATGATGAAGAAACTAGAACATGTGTTGCCACAACACTAGAAAATTCTAGATTGTACATGTAGTTTCTTTCCCAATAACTATTCAATCCCCAAAACTCATCTTAACATGTGCTCACTACTAGAATCGCATAAGCAGGAAGGTGATGGGATCATCAAGAGAAGTGGTGCTCGATGTCAGCCCTAACATGATTGAAAAGATCTTCAAGATTCTTGTTTGCCCCCAATATGAGGTATTTGACATAAAGAAAGCTATGAAATACTTTTATGAAAATGAGGAAAACAACCTCAACTACATAAATAGTCAAATGTTGGTTACTCCCAAGAAAGTAGCCCTTAAGATGGCCAAGGTGCAGCACAAGAGTGAATTTAAGGAGGATATCAAGGACTTGATTATATTATTGAGTAGAGTATTTAGATATCCCCATGCTAGGTATTTCTATCCATGGATGGTCAAGTTCATCATAACCATCAATGATGCCATGAAGAACAAGATTGATTGAGCTACTCTTATTAGTTATTATGATTATAATCATAGTATCAGTTAAATACACCATATCCAATAGATTTTAAGCCATATTTAACTAACTAAGCTACAATCCCAATGAAATGTTTTAAAACCATTAACCAAGAAGTCATTTAAACAAAAAAATAAATAAATGCATAAATGAAACCTAGGTAGATGCTTCAAACCTATCCCATTGGGGGATTGGTGTTGCATTGATATGGAATGGCAGCCCTTTCCCAATCCCTTTCATAAAACGAGCGTCTAATTGAACTCCATTGATGAAAACCAAGCTAAGATTGATGAAACTATGCTCAAGATGGATGAAAAAGCTAATAATGGATGCAAGATGAATAAAGATAGTATTCAAATGTGAAACATAACTTTTCTTTGATGGAAAAAGATCCTAAATTCTCTCCAAAATGTGAGGTATTTATAGGAGAAAATGATGAATCAAGGGTTGAGATGCAATTAAATGTGAATACATGGGTCAAGGATTCTCATCAATGGATGAGAATGCAAGATCACATGGATCAAAGATTCAATCAATGGTTCATAATGATCAAAGAAAGCACACTTTCTAAAACTTAGGAAGTTTGTTACAAAGTTTGTAAGGAAAAAATATTTCATTTTTGGAGCACAAATGGGAGAATATTCCAAGGGGATATTCCCATGCAAGTGGATGGGTGAGGAAAAATTAATAATTATTTAATTAAAACAAATTTTTAATTATGCAAGTTGAGTGAATTTAGGATTATCATTAAATAATTATTTTATTTAATGAAAGGGGGTTCAAATGGAATTTAATTAAATAATTAAGATTATTTAATGAAATGAGATGGCATAAGCAATCTAATAAAATAATTTGCATTACTCAATTAAATAATATGGGAACGAAAGTGAAAGGGGATGAATTAATCAAATGGTAATTTGATTAACAGGAGAAGTTGATACATTTAATTAAAAAACTAGGATCATTTAATTCAACAGTCAAAAAGGAGATGAAATTCAAGATGAAATGATGTTAGTAATCAAATTAAAGTGTATAATATCATTCAAGACAATTTTAAGTGTCTACAATGATACAATTCATGATTTCAATTGAAGATTGTTCTTCAGATATTGAAGTTCTTCATGACCTCTTACTTGGTTTATTTGTTGGCTTCTCAAGCCTCTTTCCCAAGACTTGATAGAGTGGGTTCCTTCCAATTGGAGGAGGTGGCATTCTATGAACATTATCCTTAGTTAAAATTTGAGGATAGTTATACTCATTTATATGTTGTCAATGACAGCTTCCTATATGTTGTCATCAAAGGATTGGAGGGAGATTTCTCCAAAAGGATATCAAATGAGGCCATGGAAACACTCAAAATCTAGGGAAACTAGTATATCCAGTTTAAAACCTTCACATATATCTAAGTGTCCAGCTTCCATAAAGACCCATACAATATTCCAAGTCACCCATTAGATAAAATGATCCTATTGGAAGTTTGCAAACAAGTGACTGAGATTCACCAATTGATTGCAGGGAAACATAAGTCTAGATACAACTTCCCCATAAAAATGGGAGTGTATTCATGTGCAAACATAAAAAATGCCAAGGGTGTAGATGTAGAATTGAAAAAGTATGCCTTTGTAATTTATAAGGAATCTTGGGGCAAGTTTGACCCAATTGGTAAGAGTTACAAAGTGATAGGCTCTTTACTTATCCATGAGCCTAAGATGGAATATCACTGGGAAAACTGTGAGGAAGAATTTGAAGTAAGAATGAAATATTATTGTTGGTTGACAGTAAAAATGATCAAGCCTTGCATATAAGCCTGTGTGCCCAAGGATATGAAAGAAGATAGGAAAGTTATCGATCCCATTTACTGCAAAGAAACACATATACAACCAGCCAATCTTCAATGAAGATTGTTTAGTAGATTAAAACAATTATATTCAAACAAGGGAAGTAGATATTTCATAGCTCATTCTCTCAAATGGCTCAGACATCCTTTTCCTATGATGAATCTACCAAATCCTGCAAAATTAACTAAGAAAGGAGAAGGATCATCCGCTACTATTACCCAAGCCAAAGAGACTGCAAGGAGTTCGCCTCCGGTTTGAATGAAGAAAATGTGGAAGGTGAAACTCTAGTTAGAAAAAAGAGAAGCAAAGAAGCAATCCGAGAAAGAGTTTCCCAGAGGGAAGCTCAAAACACCTACTCCTCCTCACCTCCACATGAATCTCCTATGCCTTCACCTCATCCATCACCACATGATCCACCGCCAACTCCACCTCCTTCTCCTCCCCCAATTATTGAAGATGAACCACCTACCAAGGAGGAAGAAATTATTGTTAAGGCTATAGAAGAAGAATCAATGCAAGAAGAAGGAGAGGTAGAAAGAGTACGAAGAAATTCCTATTAAGGCTATAGAAGGAGAAGCAATGCAAGAAGAAGGAGAGGTAGAAAGAGAGCATCCTACTAAAGAGGAAGCACAAAGAGATCATTGTGTTAAAGAAGAAATGCTTAAATAGTTCCAACTTGAAAAGGCTCCTTCTGAAGAAACTACAACAGAAGAATATGTTGAACATGAATTGGACCAAACAAAAAAGCTAATGATGAACAAACTCATAAGGAAAGAGTACAAGAAGAATAAATCAGAGTTAAAACTGAACAAAGGGAGATCGAACAAGATAATGTAGAAGGCTCCCACAATATTGAGATCCTCTTTTCTCCCCTTAGGGAAACGTCCACTGTTGTGCCCATCTAGCTCAACCAAACTATCTAGAGAAGGCAAAGGATGTATGTGGAAATCATCTCAGAACAAAGTTTGAGAATTTTTTTAGAAGCTTTCCAATCTCTGATCAGAAGAAGAAAGAGATCCCAAAGAATATCTACTATCACAATGGATGATCAAGGCAATAGAGTAGCAGAAATAGTTGTCCCGTTAGTTGATAAACTTGAATTAGAGATGAGGTCAAAAGACTACTAGATCAGGCAATTTGATTTGGGAGTCTAGACAAGGGAAGGAGAGAAACAATCTTTCTAGATGTCTATTTTTTCTATTCTAAAGAGGATGAAAAAATATGAGAACACAAAGGAAGAGCTAAAAGCTCAGGTGACCCAATTGGAAAACTGCATCAATAATTTGATTGGACCAATAGACACTGCAACTTATGAATCTACATTAAAGGGTGAGGTCAGGCATTCTAACCTAGATGGATGGATTATGGTAGCCTAGTAGTGGAAATCAGATTTTTTGACTTTATCAAATGAAGTGATGAAGAAATTAATAAATTCATATCACTCCATTAGTGATGGGGATAATGTAGCTCAAAAAATTGAGTTGAGCATTAATGAAGAGTTATTAGTTTGGGAGGATTACATCCCAATTTTTCAGAAAATAAAAGAAACGTCAATGAAGGATCTTCTAAAAGCTATTGTGATTGAATAAGAGGATCAAGCTAAGCTTCTTGAGTGGATAAGAGAAACAAAATTTAGAGTAAATATTTTAAATAGGTACAAATCTAGATTGAGTAAAGATAGGAATCTGGTAGAATAAAACATGATCAAAATTCACTAGTCCATTAAAGATTTAGATTGCACATTTTGGGAGATGCCTATGCTAAAAGGGACCCGAGCAGGATGGTAGAAAAACTAAAAAATAAAATGCAAGTATAGGTCACCCGAGCGGCTATTGATAAGACGATGAATAAAAAGGTGAAATTCCAACCCCCCTAGGAGGATTTGTCTTCCTTCAAAAACCAACAACAACAGATGGATAATTATGCCTTTGATTAGAAAATAAAGTTGCAATATCACTGAGGACCATCAATGGAAAAGATGAATGAAGTGATATCAAAATTCACTGATAGCTTCTCAAAGTAACTAAAGACAAGAGTTTGTTGCTAATGTATTTTGTTTTAAAATAAACTACTATAATAAACTTCCACACCCATCTGGTGAAATAAAAATTGGCATTGGAAATTTAGTTTACTTTTAGTTAGCTTTATATTTCCTTAAGTTTAATTTAGTCAAAATGAGACTACTGGGGTTCCCAATTATGTAGTAGTTATATTTTTAGTTTTCTTTTAGTTAGAACTAGAGCATTGGAGTTGTTTTTAGTTATCTTTTTTGTTCAGATTCATAATTTTAAGAGCTTAGTTTTCTATATAATTTTGGTTTTGGATCCTTTCGAAGGATCCAATTTTGGATGTTTTGTTGCATAAAAAAATTATGCATTATCATCATGGATTTTCCTATTCACTTTGTGGAGATAAAATTTTGATAAATCAAAGGATTATGCCTATTTTAAAAGCGTCTCAATTTGGTTCATTGGTAATGGTATGATTGTTTTATGTTAGCTAAATTGAATAAATTAGTGAAATCTTTAGTATTATTCTAGAATTAAGTAAGATTTTTTCTCAAATCTGTGCATGTTTGATGGTGTTCTGATTGCATGAAATCTAAAAATCTTATATTTGGTTACATTTCCTTCGAAGATCGCATCAATATTAATAGCAAATATGTGAATGACTATTTACATTGATAATGGCGTGAAAGATTTCATTTAAACTTTCATAATTGATTGATGGAATAGTTCTTATCATTGTTTGTTAAATTAGAATTTATTTAAATTCCTTCTTGTTACCCTTTTCATCTTTTAAATTTTCTTTAAAATCAATTTTGGAATCATTGAAAAGAGCATTGAATTGATATAAATCTGCTATAAATCTAAAAATGCAATTTATTTATTAAATGGTTAAATTATTATTTAATTACATGTTATTTCTAGAAAGATAACCCAGATCCCTTGTTGAACATGTTAACAATGACCACTTTGTTGTCCCACACAGTCAAGAACTAGCTATAAAGAAACATTGGAATAGTTTTTATACTTTTCAAGAGAAGCAATAACCTGTTATTGCTTAGTAAGTTGGGAGTTTTAAAACCACCCTCAACATAACTGGTACTAGAAGGAGGGCCTGAACATTAGTCAAGTTGGAAAATATAATATCATTTTCCCCAAACAAATACCACAGAGTTCTTAGATCTTCCCCAAATAAAAGAGATATAACTGAATTATTTCAACACAAGAAGATAAGGAGTGACAAGGGAAACATAAGGTGAAACTCTTAATGTTATAGTAACATTGTTAAACCCATATCTATATTCCTTACCTATAAGTCTAGTTTCACCACAGAACGCAATTGTTGTTGTACCACCACCAATAACAATGGAATTTTCCATAGCTAATGAAATTTCCCTATTGATGATTGGGGGTTCCTTAAATGAATTACCAAAAAACCTAGAGAAATTATGTCCCAAGTATATATATGGTAAATCGAGAACAATAGAAGATCACATAAGGACATTCAAGGAAATCTGTTATAAAGCTCAGATCGATCACTAGGACATGGTATGTTAGTTGTTCCCATAGTCATTAGGGGAGATTGCATACAATTGGTACCTTAACTTACCTAGAGGAGAGATTACCACATGGAAAGATCTTAAAAATAAATTCACTAATCAATTCAAGATATATACAAATCCTGCTATATTATCATTAGTTTGTGTCTTGTAGGAAAGAACCCAATAAACCCATCAGTATCTACAATACAAGGTACCATAAGACATATAAAATATTGGATGACCCATACCTTATGCTTGAGTTAGTTGTAGTTCAAACATACTTTAGATCCTTAGATACCTTAACCACTTTATTTGTTAGAAGAATACCAGAAGCTAGCAAGGGTAATTTGGATAAAATATATAATGAATCAATCATGCTTTCCCAATAGATGGATCCTCAAGTAGGAAATCCTTCTAGAGCATTGCCATCACTAGGTTTACTTGGGATGCCAAATCATATCCCTGCAATAAACAGTGCTTTGAGTAATCATACACCCTTGATGAATCCTATCCCTAGTGCAATAAATCCATCTCAAAATTTGTCACCTAAGGACTTTAAGAAGAGAGTAAACACTAAAAATGATCACCCAACAAAGAAGAAAGGACCACCTTCTAGATGTTCTAATTGTGGACCCTTGACCAATATGTGAATTAGTTCCCAAATAAAGGCCAAGGGACTCAATACAAAAATTATTCACTACCATCTCAAAAGAAAACATTCCAACAAATGATTCATGTATCTCTGAATAATTGGCAAGAAGAATATCAAGTTACACCAATTGATAATAAAGGTACTTTATTTGGAATACCCATTATCATTCATATTTAGACATGTTCTACTAAAAAATTTATTATACCTAAACTATTAAAATTAATTCCTAAGTAGGGTGGACACATGTCTAACCCATGATAAGTTAAATATTGAAGCCAGTAAAGAGCTCAAGTAGAGTAGTGCATGTTTGAGGTTGAAGTGATATTACCTTCCTTTTCAATAGAATTCAACTATGTAGCTCCTTTGGGATCATATGATGTCATTCTAGGAATGAATTAGTTGTGGCATCACAGAGAAAAAGTATATTATTTTGATAAAATAGTCGAGTGTCTAGACGATTTGGGGAATCCTATTTTAATCCAAGAGATCTAGCATAGAGTTAAAATCTAGCAAATATCAGCAATACAATTTAATAGGTTTAAAAGAAGAGGGTGCCAATTATTTATAGTCAAAATAGATCCAATAGAATAACTTAAGCAATAATTTTGGATCACCAATTCTTCTATGATTTTTATAAACTATTTGAAGTCAAAGCGGAACAAACTGAGAAATCCAAAGAGCCTTCACTCCAAGATTATCCTTTCTTTTATGATTTCCAAGATATTTTTCCCAAGGAAATACTAGAATTATCGCCTAAGAGAGCCTTTAAATTTTCAATTGATATAATTCTAGGCTTTGAGCCCATATCAAAGGTATCATGCCGCATTACAAAAATAATGTTGAAATAGAGGAAAAGTAGATACTCTAAGATTTGACCCTAGGGTTTAGGCACCTTTCCTTATTTCATTTAGCTGTGGTTTGTGGTAGCGGGGGTTTTATAAATAGGACAAGGTATTAGACTGACTTACAACATGAAAGGTGAGTCAACTTTCCCTTGAACAAATCTGAAATGAAATTGGAAATGAAATACAATGAAATGAGTAGGCTAATGATGCAATTGACTATTTTGATGCAAAAACAACAAATCTAAAATATCATAGAGAAATTTAGACTTCGAAAATAGACTGAGCAAGACACTGTGCAACTGGGATATGAATTTGGAGCTAGTTTTTGAGGACCTAGTCATCCTGGGCGACCATTTCCTAGTAGAGGGATCTTGGATCTATTTTCATATTCTTCTAATGCTAGATCTAAGCTTTATGTTTCCACTTGTTGCATTATCAGATCACTGTCAGATATTGTTGTAATTGAGTATTTGTTTGTTGTCAAGGTGTAGGGTTTGATTGCAACAATGAACAATTGATCTTAAAACTTCTCTTAATCTTCTTTATATCTAAAACCTACACATTCAAAGAGATAAGAAAGGTTGTGTCATTTAGGAGCTTGCCTTAGTCAAAACCCGTGTTAGTGTTTCCACTTCCACAATGGAAATATCAATAACAAGGATAAAGCTAAATGATGGAGGAATCATGAATAAAAAATGGACTGTAACTCACCACCCAAAAATGGCTTCCTTGAAGGACTGAAGTCATACAAGATCTCCTCAAGGATAGATTGTTGCTGGCTTGATTTGCTTGAAGACCTAAAATGGTTAGATCTCACAAACAATATGAAAAAACTCACATACACTTTGACATGATGCTTGGATCTTGAATTTATTTAATAAAAATTCTAATGTCTGCTCTTGACTTTCTTGATAATGATCTTGAAAATAATTCTTTCTCAAATATCTTGTTAGTTTTCAAATAGGGAAATGACTAGGTATTTATACATAATTATTCTAATTTCTCAAAAGTTAAATCTCGATAATTGACTTTAGACAATTGAAATTAAAATAATAAAATGCCACCTTTGACATATTCAATTTTGGAGGAAAAATAGGGGACTTAGTCACCCTAGGAAACTAGGTCCCAACCCTATTTTGTGGGACTTAAGGCATCAGGGGAAAATGTTGAATAAATGCTTTAGTTTTCTACTTATAATTTCTCGATAAAATTTTAAAATGGGCCATATAATGCATAAGTTAGGAAATTAGGTGTACAATTAGGTCCATGCACTTAGGGGGGAGCAAAATATAATGTGAAATTGTCATGGGTGACAATTTATGATACTACATTTAGCCCCCACTTTAGTGAGATTAAGAACTTACACTTAGACTCACACTAAAGTAGAAAATATGTCAAGAGGGGTTCAATTGTCCAAATATTGAAGAGATGGAATAATAAGGAATCTAGGGGAATGTATAAGCCCCCAGGATTCAAGATCCCATGGAAAACCAACATAAGCACAAAGGAACACATGTGTATGTAATGTAACAAGAAAACATACACAAACATAGACAATGTCAACATAAAATGCAAAGGAAGGGTATGAATACTCATGAACTAGCAAGTTGTGCTATGCTGGGATCTATACTCAAAGTAATTCATGACTCATGAGCTAAAAAATTTTGATATTTACTAAGTGAATCACAAACTAAAGGCACCGTGAGCTAGTGAAGTTTGATATTCACTAGGTGAGCACCCAAGACAAAGTAAAAAAATGAGAAACACACAAGGACTAGTGAAGTCCAATTTTCACTAGGTGTGTGTACCCATGTCAAACATACCAATAATTATACTCCTTAATAATTCTAATAATGTGCTATAATAATTTTATTCCAACACATAACTAAGTCCAATGTGTGTGAACAAAGTGAAGAAAAACTACCAATGTCAATGCATCACTAAGTCCAACATGTTTCAACAAACTGAGGAAAAAATACTAATGTCAACACATCACTAAGTCCGACATGAAGCAAAAATTTCAATGTATGTGCGCCCCTTAAATTAATTGTTGAACACCATACTGTGAGCAATTGTTTTAAGGTAGAAAAATGATAAATGTCATGTGAGAAGGGTCATGAGAGCTTATTTGGAAAGCCCTATGCCAATGACATGTTTCCAAATGAAGTTACCTCATGATAAGGGGTTACCCCAAATGTAATACAACAAACATCACAAGAGATGAACACATAAGGGATCCAAAGATCTGGGGTCGGTATACATCTTTGCTACCATAATATAAATAGCTTAGAACTGACATCATTCCCCAAATACTTTTGGAACTATGAACATAATGGAAGAATGACACATAGAGAAAATGAACAAGCTTTTGGGTCAACATGATATATACCTAAATGTCTCAATGCCTTGCATCATTCCCAAAAGGAAAAAACAAGACAAGACAAAAAGACAATGTTCACAACATAGAGAAGAATCGAGATACAAATAGAAGAATGCCATGTTAGATTTGTTTCCTTTGTATCCTTGCGCCAACAGAGCAATAAGGGTCCTCTAGAGGAAACTCACAAAAATAAACACACACCAAGAAACACAACACGGGGGATCACATCATGTGCGAGCAAACACAAATAACACATAAAGAAAAACACAAAAAGGGGGTACTACACATACAAACTGATCTAAAGAAAATCGTCTGCATCCTAATCTTGCTCATCATATATGGAAGGTAGACAACTAGCCAAAGGGACTACATCAATTTTCATACTAGGAGCGTCACCAGGTTCAACATGTAGTGAGTCACTCTCATCAGGAGGATCATCACGGTTGCCCCATATAAATCCATAGATTTTGAAAACAATAAAGATAGTTTCTTATGCACTTGATCATGAATTTTAATGTCTTCATTTTCATCATCCAAGTTTATCACAATGGGAGGTTTAATGAGGTTTAATGACAATGTCAGTTCTATGTTCTTGCCTTATTCTTTGTTTTGGTTGAGTCGTGTATGGTTCAATTTCATGTTTTGGTGAAATTTGTAATTCATCTTGATTTGTTTGTATAGTTGTTTGATCATCAAGTAATGTTTTGTTATTTTCTTCCAACTGAAGAGCAATAACATGATGTCTATGCCTATGCTCTTTATCATTTTTATTTCTTCTTATTTGGTTTTCCATTTGCAAAGGTGTAAGGTCAGGTTTCTCAACCATTGGTCTCTTTTCTTCTCTCGGGGAGGAACTAAAGGAACCACTAGGGGTTGGGAAACTAATTTCTCTTTAAGTCTAAATTTTCTTTTCTTTTGATGGCACAAATGTAATCTTTTGATTGTCTCTTGGTCTCTTGTATGATAGAGGTGGGGAAAATCTAGCATAAATTCCTTGTGAACTTGGAAGAGAATTTGATTTAGGCATGGGTTCATCCACAACTTGTGGAGTGGGAGGAACAAACACAACCTTATCATTCTCAAGAATATTGCAAAGGGATAAAAAATTGATGTGCTTTGCCTTAAAAAATTTATATGATCTGAAAAAGAAGTCCTCACGAGGCTTAATTGGTTCAATGGGTTGAGGCCAAAAATAGTCTAAGGAAAAGTTTCCACAAGAAGACAAAGGATCAAACCCACTATGATGCATTGTGTATATCTGGTTTTCATAAGGGAACTCTATGCACTTGTGGATAGTTCATGGGACACAATTCATGGAGCATAGCCATGAATAGCCTAACTGCACACGGAATTGATTTGATGTTGAGATGATAGAGAATGATACATCGAATTATTTTGGTCCAACTTTAAGAGGAAGAGTGATACAACCTATCTTTAAATTCCCAATGAACACTCTTTGAGCATCAACGTCAAGAAGAGTGAGATTGATCTGTGAGTATAGTGACTAATATCATCTTATAAAGTTTGTCACTTTTTCATGATTTACTTGTTTGCACCTCACTAAATCAGTTAATGTAATTTGTGGGCCTATTTTTTCTTGAAAATGTTGTAGGAATGCATCAAAAGTTCATTAAATGAATGAATCAAGTTTTTTGACAATGAGAAAAACCATTCCAAGGCCATGTCTTTCAATGACCTAAGAAAGAGTTTATCTAGGAGCTTATCTTCAAAGATCAAGTCACTACACAATGCTATATAAGCCGATATATGAATATTAGGGTCTCCTTTGCCATTATACTTTTGAAACCTAGGAATTTCTATGTTTTGCAGCATAGGTGTTTCCAAAATTTTAAGTGAAAATGGACTCCTTTTGACATATTGTGATGGTTTTCCATTTTGATCTTGGTTCAACATGGAGATTTTTTGTTAAAGTGAGGTTACATTTTGCAAAAGTTGATTGATGATTGAGTCATTGCTTGACATGTTTTGAGAATGTGGTGAATATGGAGAGATTGTGTAAGTGCTCAGTGGACTACTATGTTGCAAGTTTATTAGAGGTGATGAATATTGAGGTGTCACATGTGAGGTCATGAAAATATAAGGGTGCCCACTTGAAAAACCTAAGATTGTAGTTATTCCATTTTTTGGTTGTATTGTTAAAGCTACAGTTGGCAATGTGTATGTAAGAATAGAGGGTATAGTTGCGGGGAGAGAGATTTGACTTCCTCCTTGTCTTTGAATGAATCCCAAAGCTTGAGCGCAACTAGCCATCATAGGATTTTTTACATCCACTATATGGTCTAGATTATGCAAAACCTATAATCCTTGGATATCATTGATTAGTTTCCTTAAGTTGTCTACTATATGCATTGTTTATCTCACTAAGGATTTAGTGCTTAAGTAGTCTTGCTATCCTTCTAAGTATTTGTCTAATTGTTTTATTTTATCCTTGGGAACATGGGAAAAAATAGTCCCAACATCTATAAAGGAGCTTGTTTGTGAAGTAATCATTGGTATTGTAGGATTAGGAATAGAGTCCAAATTGGGCATGGTATTGGGAATTTACATTGCATGAAAGAGTTGGAAGACTTAGGATCCACAATAGATGTAACAACGGTGCGGGATACCATAATTATACAATGACATCTCATTGAATTATTGACAATAAGACACAAGGTCATGAAGCTCATACGAGTTTCAAAACACTAGATGTGCCCACTATGAACATTAAATTTATGTTGGTGTAATTAAATGTGTTGTACCTTGTCCTAGGTCATAATTACACCTTAGTTAAGTTTACTTAGGGACCACATAGGAGGTAGTTGGAGCTTTTCCACCTTTGGTGGACTTATCATGTTATTACTTTATCACTTCCACCTTTCGTGGACATATCATGTGATTTGTGGGTGATCCACCATTTGTGGTGATTATCACATTATTACTTTTCTACTTTAGGTGGAGTGATATATTTTCACAGTTATCTCATGTCATAAGATTACAACACTTTTCATAATCTTATGCACTCCTATGTACTCACCTTGGCTATATAACCAAGGGGTATCTCATTGTAAATCAATCAATCGTCTCATATCATTGAATCATATTGATAAGAATACAGTTTATTCTTGTCACATTCTATTCCCTCTCTTTTTTGTGCTTTTTATTTGGTCTCAAGATCTTGGCAGCCATAGCCAATTCTAATAATTTCCAAACAAACACAAAAAAACACTCAAAAGCAAAAATCTAAAAGCAAAATCAGAAAAGAAACATAGAGACAAAGGTTTGATAGAAATCTGAGCCAAAATAGCTGGACTAAGTCACCTAGGGAAACTATGTCTTGCACAGCTTGGTACAAATTTCAAAGTTTGGTTGTTTGTTATACTATTTAAGGATTTGAGGTCTATGTGTAGACATGCCTGACAATGAATTGTTTTCCAAAATTTACCCAATTTATGATTATGTAGCTCAAAATGCAAGTATGCAAAAAAATTACAAAAAATTTAAGCAATAAAAGACAATTGTAAATGCAATTTCCAGATCTAAGATGCAAGAATTGATTAATCCTAATATGCCTAAATCTGAAAATGATGATGTTGATGCCTTTTTGAAACAAAACAATACAATTTTTCACTTTTTTGAGCTATATGCAAGATGCCTAAATAAATGTAATGATCAATTTCAGATTTTTTTTCAGATTTTAATGACCTAATGTAGATTTTGAAATTTACTTTGAATGTAAATCAGATCTAAGATGATTCAAATTAACCTTATTGCAACCTGCAATGCAATATTGTATGTAAATTTTTGAATTTTTTAATAATTTTTATGATGCAAAAATCAGTTCCTAGATGAATAATGCAAAACAATGTAATACTAAACCTAGATCTAGGATGAATTGCTTCATATTTCAAAAGTTTTAAAATGTTAAAATGTTGGGTTCACCTAAATGAAATGGAGGAAAATTGGATACTCTAGGATTTGACCCTAGGGTTTATACACCTTTCCTAATTTCATTTAGTTGTGGTTTGTGGTAGTGAGGGTTTTATGAATTTTGAAAAGGTATAAGCTTGACTTACAACTTGAAAGTTGAGTCAACTTTCCCTAACCAAATATAGAATGAAATTGGAAATGAAATGCAATGAAATGACTAGGCTAATGATGCAATTGAATATTCTAATGCAAAAACAATAAATTTGAGATATCATAGAGAAATTCAGACTTTAGAGATAGATTAAGAAGGACACTGTGCACTTTTGATATGAATTTGGAGCTAATTTTTGAGGACCTAATCACCTTATGTGACTATGCCCTAGTAGAGGGATCCTGGATTTGATTTCACAGTCCTATGATGCGAGATCTAAGCTTTCTATTTCCACTTGTCGCATTGTTGTATCATTGTCAAATATTGCTATAATTTAGTTTTCATTTGTTGTCAAGGTATAGGGTTTGATTACAAAAATGAATAATTGATCTTCAAAATTCTCTCAATCTTCCTCAATTTTGAAACTTGCACATTCAAAGAGAGAAGAAAGGTTGTGCCATTTAGGGGCTTGTCTTAGTCAATTTTTTTGTTAGTGTTTCCACTTCCACAATGGAAATTTCAATGATAAGGACAAAGCTAAATGATGGAGGAATGATGAATCAACAATGGAATGCAACTCACCCCCAAAAATGGCTTCTTTGAAGGAATGAATTTGTACAAGATCTCCTCAAGGCTAGATTGTTGTTGGCTTGATTTTCTTGAAGACCTACAAGGGTTAGATCTCACAAACAATATGAAAAAACTCACATACACTTTAACATGATGCTTGGATCTTGAATTTCTACAATAAACCTTCTAATGATTACTCTTGAATTGCTTGATAATGCTCTTGAAAATAATTATTGCTCAAGCCTCTTGTTATTTTTCAAATAATGAAAGACTAGGTATTTATACACAATTATTCTAATTTCTCAAAAATTAAATCTCAACAGTCGACTTTAGACAATTGAGATTCAAAAAATAAAAGTCCACCTCTGACATATTCAATTTTGGAGGCAAAATAGAGGGACTTAGTCGCCCTAGGTGACTAGGTCCTAGCCCTATTTTGCGGGACTTAAGGTCTCAGGGGAAAAATATTAAATAAATGTTTCGGTTTTCTACTTGCAATTTGTCCACATAATGCATAATTTAGAAAATTAGGTGTACAATTAGGTCCATCCACTTAGGGGGGAGAAAAATATAGTGTGAAATTGTCATGGATGACAATTTACAATGCTACAAATTATAATGGAGTTAAAATCCCAATTATAAGAGTTTCTAGCAAAAGGGTTAATAAGACCTAGTGTATCACCTTAGGGAGCACCTATGATTTTCATCAAGAATAATGATGAGACATTATGCTTGTGCATAAAATATCATATTCTAAACAAAGTGATTATCAAGAATAAATATCCTTTACCCTACATCGATGATCTTTTCAATCAAATATATGGTGTGACCGTATTTTAAAAAATTGATATGAGAGCGGGATAGCATTGGTTGAGAATAAAGGATGAATATATTCATAAAATTACTTTTAGAATATTATATGGACACTATGAATTTACCATCCCACCTTTTCATTTGACTAATTCTCTTGCAATATTTATGAACCTGATGAACAATATCTTTAGGGATTTCTTACAAGATTCATACTTGTATTCTTAAACGATATTCTAATAGATTATAAGAGTGAAGAACATACAAAACATTGATATTTTTCCTATAACTACTAAGAGAACATAAGTTGTATGAAAAACTATCAAAATATACCTTCTTCTATAAAGAAATGCAATACCTAGTCACATTATTTATAATAAAGGAATTTCAGTATTAAGGATATTTTGGAGAGGCTTGCACCTAAAAATATGGATGAAGTACATAGTTTCATGGGATTGGTTGAGTATTATCAAAAAAAAATTAAAAATATTTCAAAGATTTCTGATCATATCACTTCAATCCAAAGGAAAGAAAAGTGGTTTGAATGGTCTAAAAAGTGTAAAGAGGATTTTCACATTCTTAAGGAGAATTTGACCTTTGCACCAATTCTTAGAGTTCCTGACCCAGAAGGTCATTTTTTTGTCATCATTGATGCTTCAAGGAAAGGATTGGGTGGCATATTTATGCAAGATAGGCAAGTGGTAGCTTATGAGTCTAGTAAGTTTCAACCATATGAGAAAAAATATGATTCACATGATTTGGAGTTAGCGGCAATTTTGCATCCTCTCCAAGTGTGGATACACTAATTGTTAGGAAAGTAATTTGAGCTTAAATTAGATAATCAAGGTCTCAAATATATCTTCACCTAACCAAATCTCAATGCATGGAAAAGACGATGGTTCGAACTGTTATCAAATTATGATTTTAAAATAAATTACATAAAGGGAAAGGAAAATTAAATTACCAATGATTTGAGTCGCATGCGGTAAATTACATGATCAATGGTCTTAATTCAATCAACCTTTCAAGATTAGGCGATAATGAATTCCCTAGGAGATGAATTCTATAATCAAGTTAAAAGACACTTTCATAAAATTCTCAAGATACAAGATATGAAGGGTATAATTTGGATTTAGATGAATTAATGAGGTGCCAAGACATAATTTATGTCCTCGATCAATTTGGGTTGAAAATATTGTGCTAAAATAAACCCATTATGCTTTGTATTCTAGTCATGTTAGAGTAACAAAATTGTTAGTGGATTTGAAACCATTTTATTTTTGGAAGGGTATGAAATAAGATGCTACAAAATTTGTAGCTAGTTGTCTGTAATGTCAATGAATCAAGGCCAAGCATCAACATCTAGCATGATTATTGTATCCACATGATGTTCTTGAATGGAAGTGGCAAGTTGTTAATATGGAATTTGTCCAAGGTTTTATAATATTAAGGAACTGTCATGATATAATTCTTACAGTTGTGGAAAAACTCACTAAGGTGGCTCATTTTATCCCTAGAAACCTTAGTGATGGAGCACCTATTTTAGCAATAAGATTCGTTCAAGAAATATTCAAATTGTATGGATTTTATAAGTAGATTCTCTCAAATAGGGATGCACATATGACTTCAAGGTTATGGAAAAAAAAATTCAATGCTAGGAACTCAATAGAATATTTCAACTTATCATCTAGAGATAGATGGTCAAACATAAAGAGTAAATCAAGTGCTAGAGGATTTGTTGCAGATGTACTACATGGATGAATAATATAAGAGGGAGGAGTACCTTCCACTAGTTAAGTTTTCTTATAACAACTCATATCATTCTGCTATAAAAATGACTCCTTTTGAAGCATTATATGTTAGGAAGTTTTGAACTCCTATAAGTAAGGATAAACTAGAAGATAGGATTAGCCTTGGGCCAAAAATATTTATGGAAATGGAGGAACGGGTTAAACTAATCAAAAAGAGATTAGTAGAAGAAAATGATAGACATAAAATTTATGCCAACGTCAAGCACACTCCATGACTATTCTTAGTGGGAGATAAAGTGTTATTAAGAGTCAAACCTCATAAGAGCTCAATTAAGTTTGGAAAGTTAACAAAGATAAAACCTAAATGTGTGGGATCATTCAAGATCCTAGAAGTAATCAAGCTACTTGCTTACAAACTATCTCTATCGCCAACTCTTGCTCACATACATGATGCTTTTCACGTATCCTATCTAAAAAGGTACATATCTAAAAAATTATTTTCATAGAAAGAAAAACTATTGTTACTTCTTTTACTCCAGGATTGAAATAAATCATTGGAGAAAATGATATTTAAGGGGGAGGAGATTTCACACCCCATTTTTGGACCAATAATTTATTATGTTATTTTAATTAACCTTGAGATAGATACTTTGATTTATGTTTCTAATTATGATACAAAAACTATGTTTTATGAACACGTGTGATATGATTGTTTTAATTTATTCTGTTAAGAAAAAGGAAAGTATTAGTTAGATATTATTCAAAATCATGTCAAAATGAAATCATTATTCTTGTAATGTTAGTGAAAGATTTACATTGTGATATAATATTATGATTATCATACTAACTACCTTATTGGTTGAATGAGGTGGACGTAGAAATTGGCTTCCCCCTCCCAGACGAGGAGGGAGAGCATCACCAAAGAGAAGGAAGAAAATTCAAATTATACTATTCATCCATGCAGTACATCTGCAACAAGATATTACCTCATGAAGTTTTCATGATCTTTCATTTGAGGAAATAAAAGGATACATATTGATTTTTTGCATGAGAAAATATATTTTTGATTAATATATAAAATGAGGTAACATTGTGGGATGGTAGTGAATGTTAGTACTCTAAAATTTATCAAATATTTCCTTGAGATATTAACACCACATGGTGGAGAGAGTGAGTGGAATGAATGGTATTAACTTCACATTAAGTGTATTAATGAGATCATTCAATACTCCTGCAAGGAACATAGTATGGGGAGAAATGATGACGTGCAAAGAAAGAAGGAGAAATTGAAGGGTGTAACTGAGATAAAGGGAAAAAAAGAAGAGATTTTTTTGAAATACATGTGGGTGATGGAGAGCAAGAGTGTGCATTTGGTTTTTTTGACAATGAACTTACATTATGATTCAAACTCTCTCTCTCTATCTCTCATTTTTTATATCAAACTAACAAGCAAATGATTAAGTATTGTTTGTGAATGAATTCATTTTTTTCCTTAAAATGATTCTTTGAATTACATGAGAAGGTTTATACTTATTTTAAGGTCTATTTAATTTGGTTTAGAGGATTAAAAAAACCTCAAGTTGTTTAGCCATTGTAAATCTTAAGAGTGAATATATTGAACTATGAAGTCTTATTTTGTAAACATTATATTATATTGTTAAAACCCTTTGGGTCTAATTTGGGGTTTAAAATACTATTGGGAAATATTTTGACCCTTAGGTTTAACCTTATTCTAAGTCTTAATAATAGGGTTATGGGGGTTATGAAGGCCTTTATTTTCTTGGATATACTCTATTTATTATAATAAGATAGTGTAGGTATGTGGTTATAGCAAATACTTTTTTAAAAATTGTGCTAAGACCATGAGGGTTTGTGTTATCCTAACACTCAGTATTAATATGTCAAAGCCACCTATGTCTTTGTTTATTGCAAAATAATCTATATAATTGTGTCACCAAAAAGTGAGGACTTTGACACTTTTCACTCATTTGGACCTTTGTCTGTGGATTTTGGACCATTCTTAGTTTATTTTTACATCTTTCCAAGCCTTGTGACGAAGTGTTGTAAGGTGTTGTACAACATTTTCACACTATCCTGGGCTTGTCATCAAAAAATTAACCCCTTGTTATGCCAAAATGACCCCTTAATCCTCATACATGTCTTACTTTAGTGTGTTTTATGAAGACAATCCCTACAAGTAACAATAATAATATTTTAACTACTGAAAAATAATGAAAAATTCCCAGGAGGACTAGGTCGCCACCTTGGGCGACCTAGTCCCATGTGGCTTAAATTTCAAATTAAACTTAATTTATGTCGAGATTTTGGTCTCCAAAACCCTAAGGTCAACTTGTATGGTGTTGTTTCGAGAAAATTAGGGCATAACTTGTATAAATAAGCTTCAAAACCCTAATTCCTCATAATGCAACACTCATTTTTCCTCTCACACCACATTCTTGTTACCTCTCATCATCCACTTCTTCTCAAGCAAGCTAGGGTTTCATATCCTAGGTCAACAAGACATCATTGTTGAAGCACTCAAGGGTTGAACCTCCATTACCACAACTCAAGATCTCTCATCATGGAAAGGTAAGTAAGTATATTTCTTCATATCTCATGCTTTCCCATTTCATTTCTTCATTTGATTTAATTATCTACAAAGGGGCTTGACCAAGGCAAGCCCCTATACTCTAGCAATAAAAAAAAAATCTTTCTCTTTGTGTGTGTTTGCAAATTTAGGTGCATTAGAGTCTTGAAGATCATTCAACAAGTTGACCAAGCTCACTAAGGTTGAAGAAACCCTAGTTGAAGCTTGGGAGACTTCTACAGACCAGAAACTTCACTTTCGAGACCGGATACCTGAAGGAGTAGGAAACATAAACCAAAGGCCTCATATCCCATCTTTCAGTTCACATAAATTCAGAAGAGGACTAGATCACCACTTTGGGCAACCTAGTCCCACTGGAGTTGGTTTTTAGAAATTTTGGTAGATCTGGATACCCTTTTGGTAGAAACGGGCTTTGGAGCAGTTTTCTAGAATTTGCCTGAAGAAGGACTAGGTCGCCCCACTTGGCACAAGTGTCCCTTTCAGCATAAACATCAAATCCAACAACATTTCCAATCCCTACAAGGTTCCAAGTGCACACCTCTTTCATCTCTAACCTTTTGTTTTAGTTTAATGTACATTTCTTAGGTATTTTTGTATATATCTATATATCTTCATGTGTTTTCCAGCATAGTTGCATTTCATTCTAGATTAGCTTTCTATTTTCTGTTCATTACATTTAGGGCATCATCACACACATCACATTAATCCCCTAACCTCCTTTGAATGAACACCAAAGCATGTCATTAGGTGAAAGAGAGTCACATTCATCCAAAAGTTAGCTTCTAGGGTGAAAAACCCTAGAAGCTCATTGGGGAATCCTCTTTCCCTTCTTGCATATATGTTTTTGGTGGTTCATTTTGGTGAACCCGACGTCCTTGCACCCTCTTGTCTGATTTAGATTCCTTCATTGTCCTAGGATTAACTTGCCTTGCATCTTGCATTAGTGAAAGTGCATCCTAGGGATTCAAAATTTACATTAGTGAAAAGTGCATCTAGGCTGCATTTGTGCATGTTAAATCATCAAATTTTTATGTAAATTCTGCATTTTTATGTTAGGTCTGCATTCCCAGTACAAAAACCACCTGAATCAATCCAAAACTAATGAAAAATCTCAAAAAAATTATCAAGAGGACTAGGTCGCCATTCTGGGCGACCTAGTCCCTTTAGGCCTTTGAAACTACCCTTTACAGAGCTGAAAACCCAGTTTTTAAGCTTTTGTTTTGTACCATTACCTCCTTGTATCAATAGGTTATGTTTTTATTACATGCATTTCATTAAAACTGGCTTAATTTAGCTCATTTCATGCACTATACATTTTCAATTTTGCATTTACCAATTTCATTTTCAGATTATTGATAGTGTAATCAACAAATTGCCTTCTTTTGCAATCTAAAAATGGTATTTCCTTTATCTTGCATTGTAAATTCTTTAAACATATTAATATATTCCTTTTTTCTTTACATTGTTTGTAAACTCAAACATTTTAAAAATTATTTCAATACATTCCCTTGTTATGAGAGCCTAGCAAATGAAACCATTTATAATTGTCTTGAACATACACAACCTACTATCTCTCCTCTTTGTGAGGATGATGTGTTAGAATCAAATACAAACCTAGATAATCATGATGATCATAATTGTTCCCCTCTTGATACCTCTCCTTTTAGTGACAAAGGTATCTTGTCAAAGGAAGGTACAATTGTTGAGCATCATGACGACATTGCTTGTTCTTCTCCTCATCCCCTTTGGGAAGATAGTTTAACACAATAAAATGACATTATAAACACATTCCTAAACATTACCTTACCTAGTCTCTCTAACTATGATGATCAACCTTGCCCCTCTTCTAATGTCCCTCGATGCAAAGAGGACATTTTGGTGTTAGAAGATCCGTCTCCTCAGAGTCATAAGACTCTTGACCATCCCTACCTATTTGAAACTTATAATGGTCCTTCTCTTGATGCCTCCTCCCCTTGTAGAGAAGCATGTGATGAACCTCTTCCAAGCTCCTCTACTAGAGTAGGTTGTTTGGAACAAGACAATGAGACATTTAACGATCCAATAGACTCCTATCGTAATCCTTCCTCTCCTCATAATTCCATCATCCATAATTTCCTTAATAATATTATTCCCTTACAAGATGTAGAGCCTATATTAGACTCTCCTTCCTTAGTAGATGTTAATATTATCCAACCTCAACTCATCCTTTACCCTCCTTCAACCAAACCCACACCTAAATTTACGCTTTACCAGCCTACCCCTAATGTGTTGCAGCAACCAAGTCCTAATATCGTTGCTCATACACATTACACCTACAATGACCCGCGTTCCCAACCATCAACCTCCACTCCCTTACCTTTGGGTAATCCTCCCATCTTACCAGTTGCCCCTCACTTCAATTCCCTCCTTACGAAGCATGACCTTGTTCATCAACTAAGGAATACTCCTACTAAAATCTCCTTATGGGACCTTATTCAAGTCTCCCCTCACTATCACAACATGATGCAAGTATCCTTACAAAAATTTCCTATCCCTTCTACCAAGCCATCACATGATATAGCAGCTATTATTCATGGAATAAATGTTGATAATGTTTTTCACCAAAGTGAGCTCCCTCCTTTGGATGTACAAAAATAAAATGAAGCTTTCATGATAATATCTCAATACAAAACAAAAGGGATAAAGAGAACTCTTGTAGATATAGGCTTGGCATAAATAGGTCCCACATCCAACCCAATTCTCTCTCTATCAGAGGATTTGGCAATGTCTCTAAGGAACCACTCGGTGTGATCACTATCCCTCTTACAGTTGGAATGACCACATTAGACACTACAATCCATGTTATGCCTCAAGAGGTTTCATACAATCTTATCTTAGGCAGGCCATGGATTCATGCTATGAATGGAGTGCCTTCCACACTTCATCAAAAGATGAAGTACATCTACAATAACAAAGTGTACACACTTGATGCTGATCCCGAACCTAATAGTTGCTTAAACATTAAACAATCCAAAGAGAATCATTTCCACTCCTTAACACCAACCACCCAAGTGGAACCCTCACACCACACAAATAACAAACATCTTGAGCAAATCACCAAGCTCTTAGATGATGATTGGGGTTCCTTATACTTCACCCCTCCCTTAATGGGAGCATCCAAGATCATAGATAACAACTCTAAAAAGGGATACGCAGTCTTGTCCACACAAGACTTGGTCGGTCCTTCACATGCATCCATCTCAACTACTTCAGCCATTGAAGCACATCATGAATAATCACCCAATCCCAAAAATATGAAAAATATTTATGGAAAAGGTTATGATCTCATGAAGGAACTTGGCTATAGTGGAAAAGGTTTTGGTGCTAACGAACAAGGCATCCACACCCCTATAGAGCCTATCAAGTGACTATCACATCATGGTCTTGGTTATTGTCCTCTCGTTAAGACCACCAAGTCTTCCCCTCCCATCAACACCCTTCTCACCCAACCTTCACAAGTGATCCTTTAACACCAACAAAGGACTCTTTGCTTACAGCCAATGTCATCCTGCAGCCTCCTCTTGATTCAGATTTTACACACTCCTCCAAAGGAGTATACAAAATCTATCAATCCATAGAGCCTTGCGTAGGTATGCCATCCTATACTAAGCAAGATCCCTCCTTTTTTCCAACCAAAGGATCAACTTCTCCCCTCGATCAAGAGGGAATATTGTTGAGACTCCTCCAAGATCACTTGATATCCCTTCCTCCTCGAACTCGAAAGAAATTTCAAACAAACATTCCTTTTGTGCTTACCACCGAGCACACAGCCATCACACTAATGCATGTAAGGCCTTGAGTAGTAAACTCCAACATCTTAGGGAGATTGGTGTTCTTACATCTATGGGGGAACCTCCCTCCTCTAATTGATACTAATTTTCCCTCAACCTTGCATTCCCTCATTCCTTTCAGCTCACTCTTGCCTTGCACTAAGTGGGGGCAAGTGGCTAGTTAGCCTTTTCCCTCATATGTCACTTGTCGGTGTCTCTTTCGACTTGTCGTTAATATTTCATGAACATTTAAGAGAAAGCTTGGGATGTGGACGACATGTCTTAAATTTGACTCGCATGTGACATACACCCCTCCCCTTCTCATGACGTAACTTCTTGGAAACCATATGACTCGGCATAGGGCTTTTCGAACAAGCTCTCATGTCCCATTTCCTCTTCTACTTTAAAGAAATTGCTCACAGTACGGTGATTCACAATTCCTTTAAAGTGGGGGCATACATCACCATTCACATTTCACTGTGCGATCTTCTTTTTCTTGTGATTCCTTCTCTTGAAAACATTACACACAATGTTGTTCAAGACGAGATATTTTCATTTTTCCTCTTTTGCATACAAGATGAGCCCTTACCTCTCTTGCATACAAGATGAGTACATTTGCACTTCGCCTCTCTTGGTAACATTACGCATAATTTTTCCTAGGTTGAGACATCACATGAAAAAATCAAAATCCCTTTGAATAAAATCATTTTCAAACATCACTTTCTTTTGTGGCACCTTATCAAATTTATCACGAGGTATAACTTTGGTATGGTTAAGCGGGAAGCCCAACAAGCGGCACAACTTTCCCCATAGCCACCTTTGTGAGTACATAACAACCATGTGTATGTTTCTCACCTTCTTTTGGGACAACTCACCCTACGAACAACCTAATGTTCTGTGGTCATAGAGTGAGCACATCTTTTTCACCCTTTCCATTCTCTTCATATCAACCTTTTTGTTGCATGATCATGTATCTCGTCTTGTTGTAATGCATTCACCCTTGAATGTCTTTTGCATTGATGTCAAGTTGACTTAGAATCTCGAATCCTTGGGGCTTGACCACCTCCTTCTTTCTCGTTCTTCTTCTTTGTCATTCTTCGCCATCTCCACTAGGCTAATTTAGTGTGAGTTTGAAGCAAATTCATACTCTCACTAAAGTGGGGGCTAAATGTGTCACCAAAAAGTGAGGACTTTGACACTTTTCGCTCATTTGGACCTTTGTCTGTGGCTTTTGGACCATTTTCAATCTATTTTTACATCTTTCCAAGCCTTGTGACGAAGTGTTGTAAGGTGTTGTAAAACATTTTCACACTCTCCTAGGCTTGTCATCACCAAATTAACCTATCGTTATGTCAAAATGACCCCTTAATCCTCATACATATCTTATTATAGTGTGTTTTGTGAAGACAATCCTGACAAGCAACAATAATAATATTTTAATTATCGAAAAACAATGAAAAATGCCCAGGTGGACTAGGTTGCCACCTTGGGCGACCTAGTCCCATGTGGCTTAAATTTCAAATTAAACTTAATTTTTGTCGGGATTTTGGTCTCTAAAACCCTAAGGTCAGCTTGTATGGTGTTGTTTTGGGAAAATTAGGGCATAACTTGTATAAATAAGCTTCAAAACCCTAATTCCTCATAATGCAACACTCATTTTTCCTCTCACATCACATTCTTCTTACCCTCATCATCCACTTCTTCTCCTCAAGCAAGCTAGGGTTTCAGATCTTAGGTCAACAAGACATCATTGCTGAAGCACTCAAGGGCTTAACCTCCATTGTTGCAACTCAAGATCTCTCATCATGACAAGGTAAGTAAGTACATTGCTTCATATTTCATGCTTTCCCATTTCATTTCTTCATTTGATTTAATTATCTAAAAAGGGTCTTGACCAAGGTAAGCCCCTATACTCTAGGGTGATCCCACAATAGTGGTTTATAGTTTTTGGCCAAATTGGACACTGAAATTATTATTTTTAACTAAATCTTCACATTCGGGCACCTATAGCGGCAAAAACCATGAGGAATTTGAAGATGATGCAAACTAGAGTCTCATCACATTTTTTCTATAGATTCTAAAAATATTTTTTTCGAAATTTCTGGAATAAGATTGCACTTCTTTTTCCATCTCCCACAAAAACTGTTTTTTTTTTCCTTCAGAAAACAACATTTTTAAAAAGTGACGCTCACCGTATACAACATAAATTTTTTTGTATGAAGGATAAAATTATAATTTTTTTGAATTTAGATTTTTAACTATGATATCTATCACTTTCATTTGGTCTCATAGTTTTTTATTGAATATTTTTTCCTTAATAGAGTTTCGAAGTCAAACCAATTGCAATTCAGACATAGGCGGACTGTATACAACATAACTTTTTATGTATGTATCAAAATTCAATATTATTTTTTTTAATGGATCAAGGACATCAATACCCAACACGAAAATATTTTTAAAAAATTATTTTGATAATTTTCTATTTTTCCACATGTGCAAAATAGAGAGCTTGATTTTCGGTGAAAAACCTATGTTTAATAAAACTAAAAAGACACATACATAATAAAACCAAAACATATTAAAATTATATTCATGGGATGGCTCATTTTGAGGACTACCATAATTATTTGAAATAAATTTTAAATGAATTCATTTGATCCCCCAAAAGGTAAATCAAAAGTGATTTTTTATCATTATTTTGATAGGTGTAAAGGAGACTCATTTATAGGTATGGTTTAAAACTAGTGAGGTTCTATCCAAGGGGGTTTGATCTAAGGTGGTTTGATCAAACTCTCTTCAATTGGAATCCTTAAAATGGAACTTTTAAAGGCTTAAATCAATATATTTTCTAAAAATATGTGATTTCAACAAAAATCAATTCCTCTCATAAATTGTAAACCAGCTTTGTGGGATCACCCTCAGATAACAATCAACATTTCTTCTTTCTCTTTGTGTGATTGTAGATTTAGGTGCATTGGAGTCTTGAAGATCATTCAAAAAGTTGACCAAGCTCACTAAGGTTGAAGAAACCCTAGTTGAAGCTTGGAAGACTTCTACATACCAAAAACTTCACTTTCGAGACTGGATACCTGAAGGAGTAGGAAACATAAACCAAAGGCCTCAGATCCTATCTTCTGGTTCATAGAAATTCAGAAGAGGACTAGGTCTCCACTTTGGACGACCTAGTCCCACTAGAGCTGTTTTCCAAAAAAATTGGTAGATTTGGATACCCTTTTGGTTGAAACAGGCTCTGGTGCAGTTTTCCAGAATTTGCCCAAAGGAGGACTAGGTCGCCCCACTTGGCACAAGTGTCTCTTTCGGCATATACATCAAATCCAACAGCATTTCCAATCCATACAAGGTTCCAGGTGCACACCTCTTTCATCTCTAATCTTCTGTTTTAGTTTAATGTACATTTCTTAGGTGTTTTTGTATATATCTGCATATCTTCATGTGTTTTCCAGCATAGTTGCATTTCATTCTAGATTAGCTTTATATTTTATATTCATTACATTTAGGGAATCATCACACACATCACATTAAGCCCCTAACCCCCTTTGAATGAACACTAAAGCATATCATTAGGTGAAAGAGAGTCACATTCATCCAAAAGTTAGCTTCTAGGGTGAAAAACCCTAGAAGCTCATTAGGGAATCCTCTTTCCCTTCTTGCATATATGTTTTTTGTGGTTCAATAATATGTTAAGATGATGTATATTTCAAAGGATTTTTATATTATGTTAAGACCCTGTAGGTCTGTAATAATTGCATAAGATTTATAATATGTCATGAGACTATATAGGTCTAGGAGGAGTGAGATTTATATATTTTTTAAGACTCGAGGTCTATTTCGATGTAAAACATGTTATACATAGTAATACCATATATGGTCTTTACCTCTCAAACACAACTAAATGAGATTAGTATGTTTTCTATGTTCGTTAAGCTCTTTATGATTGTTCGTAGAGACTATTATAGGTCTAAACTATTTCAAGCATCTTTGAGGTAAAAATAAGAAATGTAATTTAAGAATTATTTCCCATATTCTCAAAGATAATATCATCCACCTGAGTCAAGAAATAATAATATTTATGAGGGTAGATCCTCCCAACATTGATGTAAATCATTATTATCGGAATAGTCTATAGTTGCATATTCATAAAGGTTTGTGTTTTTATAGTATTCATGTTGGGTTTTTTATTATGGTTTTATTCTATATGATCTATATTTTAAATTCTTAAACATTGATTATAGTAGGGCAAGAGTTACATCTTGAAAGGTTATGAAATACTTTGGTTTTCATATTACTATTGATTGTGGTATAACTCAATTTCTATTCTATATTAAATTATATTAGTCTAGAAAGGTTGAAATGAAATTTGGGATCTTATTATTATGACTATGAATAGCTCTACATGTTCTATGGTACCATAGTGAACTATTTAGGCTGAAATCCATAGAATTGGTTTCACAAGAATCATTGTTCAAATTATGATGTCTTTTGAAGTAAATTTTTTATTGATAATACATATAAAGATGTTTATGTTCTCATATGAGTACAAATGTATACAAAACATATACATATATGTTTATATGAGTACCATTACAAGTTATATTAAACTGCTTGGTAGAGTCATAATATATTTGTATTTGTATGCATGTGTGTATATATATAAACTTATGTTCTCATTTATATGTGAAAAAGAGAGAATATTTATCAAAAACTACAGACAACAATGTCTAATATTAAAATAAAAGACTAACGTATGGCTTTTCATATTTAAATATTAAAGTGTTGAATTAAGAATTCGACTGTAAGATACAACTTTGATAAGAACAGATCTATTTTTGTTTGTCCAAACTACTTTGTAAACTTGAATGTGAAATTTATTTTGTCAATAACTAGTTTGAGAAAGAGGTGTGTAAACATACAACACACATTATCATTTTTGAAACATGTTTATTTTATTGTTAAATATTTGGTGAAAGTAATTGAAAATTATTTCTTGCATTGTTAGTTCACAAAATATATTTATTACAAATCAATTAGATAAGTCATACTCAACTAGAGGGTATCTAGAGTTGTATGGAAAATAGTTTGTATTTAAACACAATACTAGTTCTCGGATGGCATGGTGATCATGGAGATTCACTTGATTTGCTACCCTTGTGAAAGGTAGGGCCACTTCTTCATGGAAGGTATGTGGAAGACCTTTGCTCTGTGGTTGGAGGAAAACAACTCAGGTGATGCTCGCTCCCTTGCAATTCAAAAATGCAAAAGACTTGGTTTATCAAAGACAAATAATTGATTTCACTTAGAAATTTATTATTTCTATTTGTACATAATATTGTCAGAGACAAAAACTTATTATTACATGTCATTGCATTATTATTAAGTTGAGCTACGCATCATTTTTGTGACATTTGTAATATCTACCAATATTCTAAATTGTTAATCAGTGCTCTATATAATGTAATACTTGATGAAAAGAAATATGTTAAATTGATGTAACAAAATTCTTAATATGCACCTTACACTTGTAAACTATTTATTTGAGTAAAGATTGTATGATATAATTTATCTTAAAATAATTATATTTATTTGATGAAATGATTTGGAAATATGTATTTGAGTTATGTATTATTTCCTTATATAGAAATTAAAAAATAAATATCATTGTTCAATATTGTAATTTTTTTATGGTGTTGATAGATATATTTTGAGCATATTTCAAAAAATGAACATGTGCAGTTGATTACATTATAATTTACTTACCTTTTCACTAGTTATTATAGGTTGACTCAGTACAAGTTTTTAGTCATTTGAGTGCTATGACATTGTATTTAAAGATATTTGTTCATTCATTTCGAAATCATATCTAATCTAAAAAGATATAATGCTTATTCATGAGTGAAAAAGTACTAAATTAAGTAAAAAATCCATTGAGTATATGAAATCCAAATAACAATATCAAACTATTATTCATTTAAAGGAACTTAATAACATAAAAATAATCCGTCATTTAAATCATTCATATATACAAATTTCTTTTTTTATTTAGAATGATATAAAATACAACTTATTGTGTCATTACAAGAGATAAGTTATCATCATGAACACATTTATCTTTCTTAAATAATATAATAACATTAGATAAAACATTAAGATATACACCTAGAACAAGGTAGAAATCAAAACTACTTCATCAATATCATACAACATATTCAACTAAATGCATTATTATCAACCTAATATAAACTTATATTCAATGAAGTTCCTTCTATTCAAATATTTCAGCTTATTATAATGCATTAGATAAAATATTCATTTACAAATATACCTTGGGACCTCACATTTGATACTATTAGTGGTAGTTACAAAGTAATTTAGTTTTTATAAGAACATAAGGCACTTCATGAAAAACTCCCTTTCTTTTCTGTAAAAATTATATACTTGTTATAAAGATTTATAGTGATTTAAAATGTATGTTTCCTTATAAACATAAAGTTGTTAAATGCATTGGCATGAGATGAACTAAAGCTCATAATTTTGGATTCTTTCCAAAAAATATCTTTTCTACCATACACTCATGTATACTTATGATAACATTCCAACATCTTTAAATGAACTAAATAAAAATAATTAGCTACATGACTTATAATTCTTTGAATATTATGAAGTGAATCTCTTATTGTAAAATTTTGGCATGAAACATGTACAAAAATTCAAAATTATTAATGTAATTGTGATTAAGGATTGTAAATAAATCTTAGATGTGGTATATGGAATTTAGTCTTCACTAGAATTTACTTGTCATGCAACTAATGCAAAATTATTCAATCCCTATCCTATAAAATAAAATTTAATATTTGTTGTTATTTGTTAGTTTTGCCACAAGTGGATAAAGTAGTAAATTTGACCATATTATGAATATTATTTTAATATTATTTTTAATCTTAAGGATGTCTCCCATTGTGTTTCTTTGAGATTCTTATAGCTTTGATTCTTCTGAGTTTACTTCCTTAAAACCTACTGTAACTTTTGGACGTGCCTTATGTAGAGCTCTCTTTTGGAAGGGCCTTATGTAGAGCTCTCGTAACCACCTTCAAACCCTCATCTCATTAATATCGACTTATAAATCTCATAATAACCAATTTTATAAAAGAATATGTATATTTAATAATATATAGAATGCATTGAGAGATATCCTTCTTGAGGCGCCTATTATAATTTTATGTGAGAAATTGATTTTTAAAAAGGTGCCTCGAGAAGGAAATCTCAACGTATTTTATATATATTATTAAATATACATATGCTAGCGGCATTTATAATGCAACATGCAATAAATTAAATGGGTTAGGGTTAGGGTTAGGGTTAGGGTTGGGGTTGGGGTTAGCATTAGGATTAGGGTTGGAGTTAGAGATAGAATTATGATCAGGGGTAGGGTTAGGGTTACAGATAGATTTAGGATTATGGTTGTGGTTAGTGTAAACATTCGGGTTAGGGTTAGGGTTGGAGATAGGGTCGAAATTAGGGTTAGTGTTAGGGTAAGAGATAGAAATAGGATTAGATTTACATTTAGCATTAGGATTAGGGTTAGAAATAGGCATTAGGATTAGGGTTAGAGATAGAGTTAGGATTAGGTTTAAGATTAAAGATAGAGATAGAATTAGGATTAGGATCATTGTTAGAGATAGAATTAGGATTAAGGTTGGGGTTAGTGTTAGGATTAGGGTTAGGGTTAGGGTTAGGGATAGGGTTAGCATTAGGATAGGGTTAGGATTAGGGTTAGAGATATAATTAGGATTAGAATTAGGGTTAACACTAAGATTAGGGTTGGGGTTAACATTAGGATTAAGGTTAGGGTTAGAGATTGAATTAGGATTAGGATTGGGGTTAGCATTAGGATTAGGGTTAAGGTTAGGTATATGATTAAGATTAGGGTTACGGATATAGATAGAATTATGATTAAGGTTGGGGTTAGAATTAAGGTTAGGATTAGGGTTAGGATTAGGGTTAGGGTTAGGGTTACAGATAAAATTAAGATTAGGGTTGGGATTAGTATTAAGATTAGGGTTAGGGTTAGGGTTAGGGTTAGAGATCGTGTTAGGATTAGGGTTAGGGTTAGGGTTAGAGATAGAATAGTATTACGATTTGGATAAGGGTTAGAGATAGAATTAGGATTAGGGTTAGGATTATGGGTAGAATTAAGATTAAGGTTAGGATTACCATTAGGATTATGGTTAGGGTCGGAGTTAGAGATAGGGTAAATATTACACTTAGGTTAGGCTTAAAGATAGAATTAGGCTTAGGGTTACAATTAGAGATAGAATCAAGATTATAGTTTAAAAGTTAGTATCAGGATTCAATTTAGGGTTAGGATTGGGGTAAGAGATAAGGTCAAGATTAGGGTTATGGTTATGATTAGAATTAGCATTAGGATTAGGGTCAAGGTTAAAGATAAGGTGAGGATTAGGGTTAGGGTTAGAGATAAAATCAGGATTAGGGTGAGAGATATAATTAAGATTAGGGCTATGATTAGAAATAGAATTAGTATTAGGATTGGGGTTAACATTAGGATTAGGGTTAGGGTAAGGGTTAGTGTTAGGATTAAGGTTAGGGTTAGAGATAGGGTCAAGATTAGGGTTAGAGGCAAGGTTAGGGTTAGAGATAAAATTTAGGATTTCATTTAGGAATAGCGTTAGGATTAGGGTTAAGGTTAAGGTTAGGGTTACAAATAAGGTCGGGATTAGGGTTAGGGTTAGGGTTAGAGATAGAATTAGTATTGGTGTTTGGATTAGGGTTAGAGATAGAATTAGGATTAGGCTCAAGGTTAGAGATAAAATTAGGATTAGGGCTGGTGTTAGTGTTAGGATTAGGGATAGGGATAAGGTTAGGGTTAGTGTTAGGATTAGGGTTAGGGTAAGGGATATAATTAGGATTAGGGTTGGGGTTAGGGTTAGGGTTAGGATTAGGGTTAGGATTAGGGTTATGGTTAGAGATAGAATTAAGATTAGAGCTGGGATTAGTGTTAGGATTAGGATTAGGGTTAGGGTTAGAGATAAGGCTAGGATTAGGGTTATGGTTAGGGATAGAGATAAAATTAGGATTAGGATTAAGATTAGCATTAGAATAAGGGTTAGGGGTAGGGGTAGAGATAGGTTACAAATTACTTTTAGGTTGGGGTTAAAAATTGAATTAGGATAAGATTTAGGGTTAGAGGTAGAATTAGGATGTCTAAGTTAGCATTAGGGTTAGGGTCAAGGTTAGGTTTGGGGCTTTAGATAGGTTCAATATTAGAGTTAGGGTTAGGATTAGGATTAACGTTAATATTACTATTAGGGTTAAAAATAAGGTGAGGATTAGGGCTAGAGTTAGAGATGAGTTAATATTAGAGTTAGAGACAAAATTAGGATTGGGTTAGGGTTAGAGACAGAATTAGGATCAAGGTTGGGGTTAGCATTAGGATTAGAGTTAGGGTTAGCATTAGAATTAGTGTTAGAGATAGAATTAGGAGTAGGGCTAGGGTTATAGATATAATTAGGATTAGGGTTGGGATTAGTGTTAGGCTTAGGCTTAGGCTTAGGCTTAGGGTTAGAATTAGGATTAGGGTTACGATTAGAGATAGAACTAAGATTAGGGTTGAGGTTAGCATTAGGATTCGGGTTAGTGCTAGTGCTAGTATTAGGATTGGGGTTAAGATTAGGGTTAGAGATAGAATTAGGATTAGGGTTAAGATTAGCATTATGATTAGGGTTAAGGTTAGAGATAATTAGATTAAGATTAGGGATAGTGTTAGAGCTAGAATTAGGATTATAATTAGGATAAGGGTTAGAAATAGAATTGGGATTAGGGTGAGGCATAAGAGATACGATTAGATCATGTTCACATTAACATACTTACGATTATTTAGGTCATGTTCCTTTTTGTCTCTTATAATTATATCTCCATCTAAGATTTTATACTTATCTTTATAACAAGAGTTTCATTGTATATTGTAATCATAATCATTTTTGCATCTAAATCTCAATCTTCATAACAAACCAATTGTTTTTCTTTTCTATGATAAGGTGTTTTAATTGCATGTGATCCATGGGTCACTATGAGAGTTCAATCATTGACTCCAACTCACAATTACACTAAAAAATGTCAAATACAAGTTTTCAACTTCATTTGTGATGGTGGCAATTGTGCAAGTGACATGGTATCTGTGTAATTCATCAAATGTGACATCAAAATTCACCCTTATGTATGTGGTGGATTCATTATTTTAAACAACTGATAAGAGAAACAACATAAATATTATTTTTTCTTCTTCCCTATCTTTTAGAGGTTCTATTTAATTCATGTGTTTATACCTTAACATGAAATACCCTAAAGGTTCATGGAAGATTCAATTCAATACATGCAAATGCTTAGAAGCATTGTTAAGAGGAATCTACGCTTTCTAGAAGTTTGTACAACTAAAATGATTGAAAACAACAACCAAACATGCTAACAAAACAAATATTCCATAACAAATTGGAGAGCATTTGAAAGTGTTTAGGATTCTATTGATATGTTTTTGGTACCTTTGAAAGCATCAAAAAAAGCAATAAGGTTGGTACATTTGCATGAAGATGGTAGAGATGAGGAGGCATGATTTCACTCTTAGGAGATTTCCCACATTAGGTTTCTCTAATATAACTCCTTGTGTCTATCTATCTTTTGGTGCATTTGTGAATTCATTTGCTTTTTTATTTTATCCCTGCAATTAATTTACTATCTAATGCATTTCAAGAAACATAAGAATCATTTTGAATATCTAAAAACAAGAATAGAACTTCTTCATAACAATAAATTGGATTTTAATCTCATTTCACATAGAAGTAAGAATCAACACTCTTTGTTACACTACAACTGTAAGAAGCATTAATTTGTGGGCTTCAATTATTGTTACGATAGCGTAGAAATTGGAAACAATGCAAAGGAAAAGTAAATTCCATGTTAATGATGTTGGAGTATCAAAGCCAATTAAAAGCATCTTAAGACGAATAAAAAAAATAGTCCCTCTACGCCAGATAAAGATCCATGGAAACAATGCAAAGGAAAAGTAAAATCCATGTTAATGATGTTGGAGTATCAAAGCCAATTAAAGGCATCTTAAGACGAATAAAAAAAATAGTCCCTCTACGCCTGATAAAGATCCATTGGCATCATAACCAAAAAGAACTCCAAGTCCCCATAACATTCTAAACGATAATTTCTACAAAAAGGACCAATTTTGTGTTCATTTTCATTCTTAATAAAGGACAGACATATTAAATGGAATCCTTGATTAAAAAAAAAAATGAATTGAGAAGAGTAAATTGACTAGAGCGGTCAAACACTTATGAAGTTCCATAACATACAAGAAGCGAAATTCTGAAATAAGATTGTGGGTAAAAAAACATGCCCAAAATTAGATATTGCATTGATCTCATCAAGAAAAGTTAGCAATCACAGAGAAATCTGTAGTTATACTGCAACTGAGAGCCTGCAGGACATATATGGCTTGTAGCATTTTATCACACTGCACCATACATCTGCATGCTAGATCTGCTAAATACTTGCTTGCTATAAATTAGCGCTTTCAAAAGACACAACAGCTCCAATGAATTCTGTCAACCACTGCCAGTGCATTGCAATTTGCAACAAATAACTTATTCATGGCTATGAATAACAAACCTTCCTCATTATGAGGTCTAAATTGACCAAAAATTAAGCATATCAAACTCTAGATGCACACAAATTTTCAGGACCTCCTCTTGTTCCAAGTGTTATAGGGATCACTTTGTTGATACTTGTGTGCAATGATATAAAAAAATTATTTCAGAGGTTACTCGATAGTCATTGAATAAGATCCATACCTGCTTAAAGGCAAAAAATGAAGTGAATAGACAACTCCAATAATATATTTTTTTTAAGTGCACTATAGGTACATTCTAAAATCTACTTCCAGATCACATCATGCGAACCTTAATCATCTTACCATTTTGTTCTGGTAAATTTGCAGCATCGGAGTTGCAGCAACCTATAGAATAAATGAAACAATCAAAAGTAACACAGAAACCTGCCAAAAATGATTGCCATAATCTAATAGCCAGTTTCCATTTTGCTAAATAAATGTTGACATAAACCATACAAAAGCATATTTTATATGAAATTTGTTTTACTTTTAACTACACTTCAAGATGTTAAAAACATGATATTACTAGAGATTGTAACAATCAAATAGCTACCTCTTGGTCAAGTCTTTCCCACACCATAGACATATCACAAATAGATTAGAGCACATGGACATGCATATCTGCAACTTGCAAGTACAAATACATATTAGATCAAAATGCATTTGAAAGAGAATACAAGCCCATCCAGCTATCTAAGTAATTTGACCCTATTTCCTCAGTAAAATGCAGTATCAAGCCTATAAATGTCATCTACAGGCTGTTTAAAACAAGAGTAATTCACAAAAGGCATCAGATATTACATGGAAGACTTAACTAATATATATCAAGCTCTCAATTCAAAGTATTTTAAGGCTGTAATGAGAACTTACCATTGATGTTGCTGCATCTCTCCTAAGCAATCTTTGTGTATTGTGTGACCACAAGGCAACACACTGATATCCTTTATAGACTCAAACAAAAACTGCATAGACAGTGTCCAATAAACATTTATGTAAAACACATAAACTACAATCTCTGAAAAGCAGAATAGAAATGCAGTATCTATACTACATTTATCAAACTTATATTAATTTGAAGCTTGAACTATAAATCATGTCACCTACCTCAAAGCACACAGGACAGTTGTGGTGCATTGCTTTTCGACACAAGGGTAGTGATCCTTCAAAGAGATAGAGTAGAAACATTCTGGAAAAAGATACATAAAGAAAGCATATTAGCATTGATGATTGATCTATTGTGAAATCAAGCTAACTCCTAGCATTGATTATGGAGACATACATTAGCCTCATTATGGCAATGCCTGCAATAAAAAAATTCATCACAGCATGGAGCCCTTATTTACTCCATAGAAATCACCTACGTTTGCACCCAGAACTGCACGATTTTGAGTATATTATATCCAAAATAATGTTTATTACTCATAGAAGGAATTGAGCATACCAAAATTGCATTAACCATTTTTCATTGAAGAGTCATTATTTCTCAGTTTGTGTACTAATTCTTCCATTAAACTTGTTATTTTGAAGTTTAATATGTGCTGAATCAAATATCATGTGATGAATTTCCTTAAGCAAATAATTCTCCTACATTTTATTGCATATTTATATTCTTTTAATTATTATTTATACTTCAAAGCATGATTTTTTCTTCAGCTATTACATAACCACCCAAAGTAATTGGTTGCCTTCTTCAAATATAAATTTATTTCTGAACATCACGCAATGACTCGAAGTTGATGTAGTTATTCTGGGTGGTCCTCAATATTTACATCAATATTTAATTATTAGAAATTGCCCAAGTTGACATCCAAAATTGCACAAGTTTTGTTTCTATAATGGGATCTGCCCAGTCTGAGTTACTGTTGTTCCCTTCCATTTTAATATTGCTAATTTGATGTAATAGATATGTGATAACATATATGCTAGTAGCAGCATTGCATGTTTTAGTACTTTATGTGACTATCTTCTTCAGTAATTGTAACGTAGAAAGAGATTGGATTAATATAAGGTATCTCTATGAGTTTTCATTATCAGTTGTATGCACCAACCCTCTCAATTATAAAATACCAACATACCTCTGGAAACCATATCTGGTTATTGTTAAGGATAGCCTCACCATATAAATGATTTCTTCCAACTTCGTAGCATGCTTTGCTTTACAAAATGCATATGCTGCAAAAGTTAGCTGACTAAATTCAGATGTTTCAAAAAAAATGGATGAAAATGGAATGACCTTAGTCACAATGTTGTCAAAGTGTTGCCGACATGATCAATCTAACCTATTTTTATTTCTATTTCTCCAATCTCTATCCAATCTAATAGTCTATTCATTGCAGTTAGAATGATATAGTGATGCAAGGAAACCATTTCTATCTGCTTATTAGATGGCATTTCTATTCAAAACATAAAGGATAGAAATATTTGTTGAAGCATATGCAAGCACACTGGTAGACATGCATGCAAAAAGTGGAAGCATAGACAAGGCATACAGACTCATCGAAATGCTATGATTGCAGAATATGAGAAATATACATTGCAAGGGTCGCTACTCACTTTCTCCGAGGTGCAGATCCTCTACAAGATATAGCACTGGTGTGGAGTTGGGGATTCAAGGCCGTCTGCGATTTTTTTTCAATTGCATTTCCTGCTTAACCTTCGTCTTTATCGCCAAGGGACAAGATTATGATGGAAAGGAAGGAGGTAAAGGCAGCTCTAAGCACAGAAGTGATGAGGATGGAGGCGATGTTGATCACCAGCACAGTGAAACCTAAAACATGCCTGTCACTGTTCAAACGTGAAATGTTGTGAAATCCATTGTTCTTTTAAAGACACCACGCGACTCTTCCACATCCTGCCATTACATTTGCATGCCATTATCATTTATCACTTCAAACATCTTACCATCGGTTACTTCTAACGCCACACCTTCTTGCTCAACCATCAGCGAGGACATCAATTTCAACCAAGCTGAGTTTTTATTGACATAGGTTTTTGCTCCTACTATAGAATGCTTCTCGGCAATCAGCGAGGATGTCAATTTCAACTACACTGAGTTTTATTGACACAGGTTTTTGTTGCCACTATGGAACACCTCTCAAGGTAATTACTATAAATGAACGCTTACAATGCCATATAAATTGTGCTTTTAATTTTACATATATAAATGTTATTCTTTCCTCCCCATCATTACTATAAACCTCATTATGGGAGTTTTCCTGCATATCTGCTAATTACAACATAAAAACAACTGTAATTTTTTGAACTTTATATATAAGTTATAATAGTTTATTTCTAGCTAAAACTAAAAAGATTGAAATCAAATTAAATTAAAAAAACGCTAAAGCATCTTTCCATTTGCTTGAAGTGTTCCTGTTATGCCCCTACCCCTATAGTGTGTATAGTCTATAGTTATACACACTATAGGGTTAGGGGCATAACAGTTCCTCACCTTTTGTTTTTCCCCATTCTCCACCTTCTACTCCAGCTATTCATTTGATAGATTTGCAGGTTTCCTGAAGAAAATTCAATGGAGCATCCATGTTATTATAAAACAGGTCTTTGGCAGATCCCCAAAAGTATATACAAGCAGTGATCTACATTGCACTCTATGCATCTATATTCATGAAGTCAACAACATGTTCTTAGATTTCCAAATACTCGAAACAAAAACACAAACAAAAAAACTCTCCAAAAACTGAAAATAAAACCTTGTCCCTTCATTTTACTGTAGGTATGGCATGGTGCACATTATTATAGTGCACGCCTATTTTTCAGATTGCTTCATTTAGCATCACCAATAATCTCCGCACGAACATTGCCCCTGTTTAAAATGATGGAAACGGTTCACATCTCTCACGATAATTTCCCTTGCAACAATCTTGGAGATAAATTTTGTTGCAGTATGGCACTCAGCGCATACTCGAAGGTTCTTAACAATTCTAATAATTGTTCCAGGGGGTGTGTTTAACAAACCAAATGCAATTGCCAACTTTTCACTATGGTGGCAGAGAAATAATTCTTTTTCCTCCTCTTCCACATCATTAAGTGAATGTTTTGAATCTTGAAAATAACCTGCTGCCTTCATTTCCCAAGCCAAATTTTCCAACTTTGCATAGATTGCCTCTGTCTGTGGGTGTGATCTGTCTCCTACACAAAAAACATGTACCATTTTATGGCTTTCAATCCAACTACATCCAGGGATCTTTCTAATATTTTTATCTTTCATCAATCTCCTTACCATTTGAACCTCACCCCACCTGCCCACTTCTGCATAGATGTTTGAGAGAAGAACATAAGTTGCAGCATTTTTAGGATCCAAATCAAAAAGCAGCATCGCTGTAAATACCCCGAAGCCTATATTCATGTGTGATCTACAGGCACCAAGAAAGCACGTCCACACAGCCACCACAGGTTTAACTGGCATCTTAATGATAAAGTTTAGAGTGTCCTCAAGATAGCCAACACGGGAAAGAAGGTCAACCATGCACACATAATGATCAACTGTAGGTATAATGCAATAAGGGTTACTCATGTGATTGAAGTATGTACAGCCCTCGTCCACTAAACCTGCATGGCTGCATGCAAATAGAACACAAGCAAAGCTTATGATGTCAGGATATGTTCCAGAGTGCTTCATTAATTCAAAGATCTTGAGAGCATCCTTGCAAAATCCATTTTGTGCATATCCTGCAATCATGGCATTCCATGAGACCACATTTCTTTGAGGCATTTTGTCAAACAGTTCACGTGCCTTGTCTATGCTTCCACATTTTGCATACATGTCTACCAGGGCACTTGCAAGTACAACATCTGACAAAATTCCCCCTTCCATTATGCTTTGATGGATGTCCATACCCTGTTCCAAAGCTCCCATTTTGGCACAGGCTGGAAGGATGCTGGCAAAGGTTGTAGAATTTGGCTTTACACCTGAAAATTGCATTTGCTTGAAAGTTTCTAAAGCCTTTTCGACAAATCCATTTTGTGCATATCCTGCAACCATTGCAGTCCATGACATGACATCTCTTTGAGGCATTCTGTGAAACAATTCACGTGCCTTCTCTATGCTTCCACATTTTGCATACATGTCTATCAGGGCATTGGCAATGACAACATCTGATGAAAATCCCCCTTCTGTTATGCTTTGATGGATGTTCATACCATGTTCCAAAGCTCCCATTTTGGCACAGGCTGGGAGGATGCTGGCAAAGGTTGTGGAGTCTGGCTTGACACCTACCAATTGCATTTGCTTGAAAGTTTCTAAAGCTGTTTTAACAAGCCCATTTTGTGCATATCCTGTAATCATTGCATTCCATGAGATGGCATCTCTTTGAGGCATTCTGTCAAACAATTCCAATGCCTTGTGCATACTTCCACATTTTGCATACATGTCGATTAAAGCATTTCCAACTATAATATCTGAAAAAAATCCTCTTTGAATTATGCTCTGATGGATGGTCGTACCCTTTTTCAAAGCTCCCAACTGAGCACAGGCAGGCAGGATGCTGGCAAAGGTGGTGGAATCTGGCTTTACACCCGCCAGTTGCATTTGCTTAAAAGCTTCAAAGGCCTTTTCAACAAACCCACTTTGTGCATATCCTGCAATCATTGCAGTCCATGAGATGACATTTTTTTGAGGCATTTTGTCAAACAATTCACGTGCCTTGTGCATGCTTCCACATTTTGCATACATGTCTACAAGAGCATTTCCAGCTATAATATCTGAAAAAAATCCAGTTTCAATTATTCTTGGATGGATGACTGTACCCTGTTCCAAAGCTCCCATTTGAGCACAGGCAGGGAGGATGCTGGCAAAGGTTGTGGAGTCTGGCTTTACACCCGCCAGTTGCATTTGCTTAAAAATTTCCAAAGACTTTTCAACAAACCCATTCTGTGCATATCCTGAAATCATTGCAGTCCATGAGATGACATTTCTTTGAGGCATTTTGTCAAACAGTTCACGTGCCTTGTGCATGCTTCCACATTTTGCATACATGTCTACCAGGGCAGTTGCGACTATAACATCTGACGAAATTCCTCTATCCTTTATCGATCGGTGTATGTCCATAGCCTGTTCCAAAGTTCCCATTTTGGCACAGGCTGAAAGGATGCTAGCAAAGGTTGTGGAATTTGGCTTTACACCTGCCAATTGCATTTGTTTAAAAGTTTCTAGAGCTTTTTCAAAAAGTCCATTTTGTACATATCCTGAAATCATTACAGTCCATGACATGACATCTCTTCGAGGCATTTCGTCAAACAGTTCACATGCCTTGTCTATGCTTCCACATTTTGCATACATGTCTACCAGTGCAGTTGCAACTACAACATCTGACAAAATTGCTCTATCTTTTATGCTTTCATGGATGTCCATACCCTGTTCCAAAGCTCCCAATTTGGCACAGGCTGGGAGTACACTAGCAAAGCTTGTGGAATTTGGTTTTACACCTGCCAATTGCATTTGCTTGAAAGTTTCTAAAGCCTTTTCAACAAGCCCATTTTGTGCGAATCCCACGATCATTGATGTCCATGAGATAACATCCCTTTGAGGCATTTTGTCAAACAGTTCACTTGCCTTGTCTATGCTTCCACATTTTGCGTACATGTCTACCAGAGCATTTGCAACTATAACATTTGACGAAATTCCTCTCTCCTTTATGCTTCGATGGATGTTCATACCCTGTTCCAAATCTCCAATTTTGGCACAGGCTGGAATTACGCTGCCAAACGTGAAATGGTCGGCTTGGAGACCTGTTCGTTGCATTTGGTGAAACAGTGTAACTGCCTCGTGAGGATACCCATGTCTTCTGTACGCTGCAATAATCGAATTCCATGAGACGACGTCTCGTTCTTTCATGTGGTCAAACACTTTACGAACGTCCACCAAACTTCCGCACTTGACATACAAGTTAATAAGCTTATTCTGAAAAGTTGTACGTGTAGCAAATGCAAATCGCCTGTGAGCGATGAAAGAATGAACTCTTTTCCCTTGGGAAAGCGCGTTCTTGAGAATGCAGGTCTGCAACAATTGAAAATATGTAGAGTAGTCTGCAGGGGGGTTGTATGTAGTAAGCAGAATGTGAAGCGCCTCCTTCAACTGGCCATCTCTACATAATGCTACAAGATCGAGATCAGTAGGGGATGGCAGTGGCATTTTATGATTGTAATTGGAGCATGGGAAATGTGCAATGTTATTCAGTCTACGTCTATCACCATGACATCGCTAGTGGTAAGCCCTTAAGCATTTTCAGCGGACAGTAACAGTGCCGCTATATTACAGTAAGATCCATATTGCAATAAAATCGCTATAGAATAATCATTGTTATTCTTTTCACAACATTTTCAAACCATCAACTCTACTTTTATCAAAAAATAATAATAAAATAATGTAAAAGATAGATTTTATCATACTTTTTAAAGTGATATCATAGATTAATGCAAATGAGATGTTCATGGATTAAGAATATCTTAATATTCAATATATAAAAAATAGAATAAATTTTTGATATATTGTAACACCATGCAATATTCTTTATGGAAGAAGTCACACCAGTCACATCTCCGAGAGATCCCAAGTATATGACATACTTTTCACATATCCTCACAATGATACTCACCTTGTTTACATAGACTCCCTCCTAATATCATAATTGAAAGGTAAACTATTAAACCCATGTAAGCTACGTAATTACCTACAACAATTTATGACCCAATACAACTAACTTAAAGGATGTGTGTCATATATTGACATTTTCATCAACTTCTATACATTGTAATACCATTTCTTTAAATAAATAATAATAAGTATATTCTTATTTGTTGTGAATTGATTCATTTTTGTAATTTATTTTATCTCATATTCAGGTTTTTTACTTTTATGAGCTTTACGACGTTGACCTCTTTTAAAATAAATGAAATTGAACTATATTATTTTTATTAAAAATTTGGATTACCACCTCCTTATACCAACACCACAACTTGAATAATTATTATTCAATTAAGACATTATTAGTCCAAAAAATTTCTCCAACTATCATAACTCTACATTTATCTATCACCTAGAAGGTATTTATGCCAAGGAAATATACATAATGTATATGTATACATATACATAGTTTTATAGGTAATTCTTTTACTTTACTTTGTGTTGCATTATTTATGGGATAATGAATATTTTTATTAAACCTTTTCTTGAAGATGTACTATTGTGTTATTCATCCATAAATATTTGGATGATGATATATTTGTTGATAATATTAATAAGTATTCTTTTGAAAGATATAGCATTTATTTTTATAAATATTTTATTCTAAATTTAAATTGTTACTATGAAGTTTAGGTCTAGATATTTGTCATATTTTTTATAATTTAAGTTGGGTACAATTAAGTATGATCATTAAAATTAAAATAAAAAAATAATTATAATTTATATAAAATCATATAAAGAATGTGATTGATAATTAAAAATTTAACAAAATAAATCTAAATGTTTTATACATGTTAATTTTAATTTTTTAATAGAGTTATGTGCAAGTGTTATCCCTTTGAGGGAGCAGAAAGAGAAGTGAAAATAATGAAGCATAGGTATTGCCTAATGTGAAGTATGTAAGAAAGAGAGAGTTGGTTGAGTTTACTACCCTTTGCCATTGATGTCAAAGGGGGGGAGAGTTGGTTGAAAACACATAGTGCAAGAGAGAATATGGTCTGAAACACATAGGGGGAGAGAATGTTCAAGAAAGGGAGAGTATGATCTAAGGGACTCCTCAAATAGGGGCAGAAGAAGTATGTGAAGCAGAGGTAGAGAAAGAGTACGAAGAGTAAGAGATGCCCCAGTAAGGGGGAGTACTACTTGATGTAAAGTAGCTTTTATTGTTGATGGTTTTTCAACATAAGTGTTTCCATAAATTACAAAGGGGGAGATTGTTGTAAAGTGTTGGTGTTATCATTAGTGTTGTCATTGATGCCAACCCCTTGTACATAGAGATTGTTGGAGCCTGATGGTGTTGATGATGTCAACTCATTGTATATGGAGTTGTTGGAGAGTGTTGCATTGTGGTTTAATGTCACATTTATATTAACCCTTGTGTAGTCTTGATGAGGAGTTGTGGTGTTGTTATTAGTGTTGTCATTGATGTCTTTGATGAATAAGTATTACAATTGTAGTAAGTTCACTTGGTTTCCAAGTGCTTTAGAGAAAATTTGAATAAAAAAGTATACAGTGTGTCTGAGTGGTGTTCTATTGTTGTGTTTTGCATTTCTTCATGGTTGAAGATATGCTTATGTAGTTTGGACATATGATGAGAAAAATGTTTAGAGGTGTTATATCTAGAGTTTTAGGTTTTGGATCGTGCGGCAATGAAAGTTGTGGTTGATAGCATGTTGACTGTGAAGAAGGTTGTTTAGGAGAAATGAGATTGCTTCGCATTTCTTCGCGTTGAGGTTTCTTGTCTTGCGGATATGGAAACATGCTTATATTTTTTGTATCTACCTTCTCTTAGATTTTATGGTGTTGAGTTGCTTTGCAAGTTCATTTCTTACGTTGGATTTCAGTGGTAGTGCATCATGTTGCACAAAATGAATGTATTATTTGCTTTAGGTGGTTGTGGCAATATTGAAAAGTAGTATGGTGAAATTGAATATTCTTGGATATCGTGTAGTTTTGATGTGTGGTTCGCATGTTGTTTCTAGACCTAGAGAAGTGTGTATGTGGTTGCTTACATTGTGTTAGTTCGGGTTTGGCCAACCTAGCGTGCTAGCACTATTTGCAGAGGCACCTCATAGATTGTGAATGTTGGGAATAGGATGCCATTTAATTTCATTCTAAACATATTTCATGTATCTCCTAAGTCCTTGGAATATGTTGCACAACACTAGGATTAGGAAGAGATTAATTTGGAATGAAATAAACATTTAATTTGACATTTGTAGTTATTTCTAAGTGTTAGGAGCATCTAGGCACGCCTTGGAGTGAGCTCCTACAAAATAGGAGCACATGGGCGCCCACATGGGAGGTGGGATCCACCTTGGTTCAATTAACTAGTTGGTGAATTGAATACACTTCAGAAATGCATCTCAGGTTCCTACAAAATAGGGATTTTCATTTATGCATGTTGAGGTCCTATAAAATAAGAGGTTCGGTTCAGTTCAGTTCAGTTATGTTTTAGTTATCTTCAGTTGCATGGACATATAATAGGTTGATACATTTAGTTAATAGATGGAGGATCATGCATGCACATTATTTTGCATGAATCGATGACAGATATGTTTTAGTTAACAAAGATTAACTTGGGCCCACCTTGGGTGCCCAAGTTGGCATCTTTGAGTTACAACTACTGCATGGAAAAGATATTTATAATGCTCAGTTAAGTGGGACCCAGTTTGGATGCCTTCTTTGAGGATGAGCTTGCAGAAGATATTTTTGACAACTACGAGGTTAACATTTCAGTGTTGGGCGCCAACTTTGAGGGAGACTCTTGTTTGACTTGTGCATGCATATGAGAACTCAAATTGGCAACCCTAGGCGTGGATTTTCTCAAGAGGCTTTGTGATTATATATTTGTTAACTCTTATGAGTTTGTAAGCAAGAATATTGTTTATTATTGCAGCAATTGTATGAGAGAGTTTTGTGAGAAAATATTGCAGGTTGTGAAGAAGATTTGTTGAAGAACAAGGAAGCACATCAAGGAGAATTGAATCAATATTATTGTAACTCATTCAAAGGTTAAAATAATACAAGCAATAACAATTATGGTGGAGCTTTTTACTCGAAAGGGTTTTCTCCACATACATGATGTGTCCTTTCTATTCTATCTTATATTTCTTCTATCAATCTTCTATCTACTTTCTACAACATTAAAATTGATCTAATTCAAAAGTAATCATACACAAGAGATTGTGACAAAGAATACTAAAATTGAATCTACATTTACACAAGATTTACAAATTTTAAGCTACATTTTTACTACAGTTTTACCTTTATTTTCAAAAATGAATGCATTGAGTAGTAATGTGATGATGTAGATTTGGGTCCTAGTTAACCCATGACATGGTCCACCTTCACTTCTTTCCACCATGGAGGTAGTTGGTGCCAAAATATTTTGGTGTTGCATGTTTGAGGTGCATATGTTTCATTGAGGTCGATCTAATTGATATTGTTTAGGTTGCAGATGGTATAAATGCAAGGTGAAGTTTGTGTGGGAAGTGTGGCATGTTGTGAGATGTGAATGTGATCAAGTGTGGTTATTTGAGTGCAAGATTAAATCCTTGACTTCTGAATGTAGTGAGCAGAAGGTGTCTACATTTCAGTGTGCTTAAAGTTGTTGGAGGTAGTGAGCCAAAGGTTGTGGATGGAATAGAGTTGTAGTAGTGGATCTTCCTATTTCTCTGAGATATTGAATCTCTTTTTAATAGTTTCTTCTATTCTTCTTTCCTTTGGACAGTGAGTCCTTTGGGCAATGAACCTTTCTTCTTTTTCTGGGCAGTGAGCCCTTGGTAGTGAGCCTAATTGTAATTGGTGTTGCAATTAATATGTGAGATTATTCTCATTGTGGTTTTTCCCTTCTTTGGTTTTCCACATAAATTTGGTGTTCAAGTATGTGTTTGGTTATGTTTGCATTGTTATTTCATATTTTTACATTTTGCTAATGCATGATAAGGGTTTAAAGAATGATAAGGGTTTGAATGTTAATAAGGGATTGAATGTTTTAATGTACAACTAGTTCACCCCCCCTCTCAGTTGTCTTGTGCATCTAACACCTCTACCTTGATGAATGCAATCCATTTCACTTTCCTTCTAGCAGCCTCATAATCATCCTTACAGTTTCTTATGACAGATTCACCCTCATAAATTCGACGGGAAAAAGTGGACCTTCTGATACTCATCTTGAATTGGTGTATGAAACCTTCAAGATCAAAATCCTTGACCTTCCCTTGATATAACCTGTATTCCCCAAGCATTTATTTTAGCCTCCCTAAGTTTTCCCTAGTTGAAGTGAAATCTGAAAAGCTAATAACAATTGGGAAAAGGACCCCTTCTTTTGTTTCCTTAAATGAAACTGATCAACCTCATTCAATTGCCTTATAAATTCCATGAATGCCAATCTAGGTGGCACATACCTGGGCAACACATAGGGGGCTTTGGGGCACCATATATTATAATGACAACTAAGCTATCATAGAGGTAATATTCTCCCCAATTGTGTTGTACTCACTAAATTTTGCCTCCTACCTTTAGGCCTAAGGAAATCTAAAATTTCCTTATGCAATCTGATTCCAAGTAGACCCAACCTTGACAAGACCTCCCTTACAAAATAGTTCTCAAAAATAACATAATTGGACTCACTAAAATGTTTGTCCCAACTAGGAGTCCAACACTACACTGGGAGATCATTTCCCTCTTTATCTTTCATTCTCACTTGTAAAGCTCTACTCTAATGACCTTCCCCTTTAATAAAATCATATGACACAAGAGAGAATAGCACTTGAAACTCACCTCCTTACTATTTCTCTTAATATCCACCAAATAAGCTTGGCTATAAAGCTAACATAGTCAAAGTCACTATTGATGAAAGGATGTTGTATGTCAATATCCATATACATGAGATGTATCTACATTTTTTAGTGAGCATATTCCCCTAATACTTGGCATAATTCCCAATATGTTCTTCTAAAATAGTCTTTAAAAGACTTAACATCAAAAGGCTCATATTCATTATTAGGGATTCTCGATGAATTTCTTGTGTAGCCCTTATGTCTGGATATAGGGAGTCATTGCACCCTAAATCTACTTTTATCTTGTTGATATTTTTTTTTGAAAGAGCTAAGGTCTATAACCTTATTTGTAGCCACATGGATTCCAAAAACTCTAGCAACAAACTCCCTAGTTATATCCATTAGGACACTTCCATCCAATTCCCTAATTACTCTAATATTTTCATCATATTCAAAAGCAAGGTGTCTAATAAGTTCCACATTTATGAAGACATTGGGGACAACCAGTTTCCCCAAATCATAGGTCCATGTATTAGAGATAGGGGCATGGTGGTTTCTTTTTACATACTAGTGTAGGAATAATTCCCACCCAGTGACTGTGTCATCTTGGTTCTTCACCTCAGCATCTCTATAAGTTTTGGCCTTGTCTACCATCCCACCTATTGTATGAGGGTTGAGGAAATGCACATGTTTTGAGGAACCCAACAACTAGGCCATAATATCCTCCTCAAATGATCTTTTAGATGTAGAGGGTTGGGTGTTTGACCGACTCATAATTCTAGAATGATTTTAAAATAGATTTCTACACTATCATGTTGGAACTTTACAATCTTATGCAACAGATTTTGCAAACTTGATTATGAGCTTCAAGACTTTAACAATGGTGAATTTTTCCAAGAAGGGCATACCTATTTTTTAATTGTTCAGAGCTCAAGTTGACACGGAATGGGCACACCTCTACGAATTTTTCTACTATGTCAGACCAAACAAATGAGATGACCAACTACATTGAACTTAAAATTTATGAAGTCAATTAACTTACAAGATGAGCCATCATCCATCACATCCACAATTACTTCTTGTTCGTGTGAGGGTAGTTCATTCATCTACCCATTTATCAATTTTAAATGTGGTTCGTCCATCTAGAAGGGAAGTACAAATCTTAATGATGAGTAAAGCCTTGATTTTCTTGAAAAGGGTGTAGCCATCTCCTCTCTCTAAAAGGATTTTCCCACATGAGAATATCGTCACATATTTTCCTTATGCAGTTCTGCAACCAAGAAAAGGAAATGCTGCTATAGGCCCACATACTTGTGAAATCCATTAATCTTCCACCATGTGTCAGCATTTTGTGGATCCTATACACAAAACTCTTTGAAATTTCTCGCATGCCTTGAAATTAGTCTTTGCTTGTGTCACTTGTACACCTTCCGCAATTCCACAAGCCTTTTTCTCTTCATCAGAAATCCTAATGTGAAAGTGTGGAAAGAGGTAGGGACCACTTTTATATGAGTAACTTATATGACCATAATATCACATGTGTAGAATTCACTTTTTAATGCGAGCACCTAAGGCAAAAGGATGGGGAAGGCATTGTAAAATAAAAATTCCACAATGACCACATCTATCAAGTAATAGGGTATGTGAGGCCGGTAAACACACAATTCCATGAAATAACAGCACAACTTAAGCAAAAGGCAACCCAAATAACCAGTCAATAGAAAAATATATCAAGAACATAAGGGTTTAAGAGGTCTTAAGGGTTTAAAGCTCAAAGTTAGAGTCAAAGTAAAGAAGACTTTCAATCTCATCGTCAGAGTGAGGAACAGGATGTGAATTGGAGAATGGAAGTAATTTAGTATTTTTTAGGTATTTATATTTCATTTCATGAATTTTATTCCAAACTATAGTTGATGATATTTTATATTGTATTCTATAAAATTTCAAATTATGAATCAGATTGAATAAATTAACATATTATTAATAATTTCATATTTTAATTGTGTCATACTGATAAGTTTTACATGTACCCAATGATTCATCACTCAAATCAATGCTTAATAACATATTAACAATAATAGCATATACAATAATGAACATCAACAATCATTTAATGTGTGTCTAGTAGTAGAAACCAGATTTTTTCTTCAATTGAGAAAAAAATATACAAATAATTGAACATGTTATTAAATTTGAGTTTTTTTATTGATTTTCAAATGAAGGAATGCATAAAGGTAATGAAAAATCTTGCTCAAAGACAACTCTACACAGAGCTAAGTTGGAAACTCGTATTATCAAATCATTTTATCAGCCTTTGTAGCAAGCTCCATTGTTCACCTGATGGAAGTGTCATTTGTTCTAACTGATAGTGTGACTTTAAAAAAATTAACAATTCATGATTGAAATTGGAGCTTGACTTGAATGTTTCAATAAAAGTTACATTCAAGGTTATCAGTGGTTTGATGGAATCCAAATAGTTCACCTCATCTGGGTTCTGAGGAAACTAGTCCAAATCAATCTTCCTTGTATCCATCATTTTTTTTTTGAAATCATCATTTCCAATGAATCACTTAGTTGTGTCAAAAACCTTTGGCAAACCAAGCATTGTCAAGTTCCTTACCCTTTTATCCAACTTCATACTTTTTGTAGCCTCATCCATAAATTCCTCTATTTCACGTATTCTCAAACACTTTTGAATGATAGATGGAAACTTCATTGAGGCATCAATTTGATTATTAATTCATTTTGATTTCAATTCATCGTCATTGGCTTTGTAGACTGCTTGCTAAATTGTATTTGCAGTTTTCTATATTGAAATGATATTTTTGTTGTCCCCTACGTATTTCTTGAGCTTCCTATTATGTACTATCAAATCATCAATCAATTGAAATAATTTGCACAAATGATCAATCTTCTGCATTATTTCCTCCCAGATCTTTTTTATATATACATCATTGTTTCTCTACAAAATGTAGTTAACTTGTTTTGACATCAGTTTATTTCATTTTTTTCTTCCCTTAGCTTTGCTGCCAATCTTTCACTTTTTTCTCTTCCTCCAATTTTTGTTCCCACTATTATTTTGTTTTCGCCAAGTATTGTTTTAATTTTTATGAATTAGATTTTTCCTCATCATATTTATTTTTTCTCTCATCTAACCTTTGCTTCAGTTCATTCTATTTCACCTTTGTTTGTTTATCCTCTTTGCGTGTAGATGTAGAGGCAAAAAATTTATTATTTTTTCTAATTCATTGCTCTTGTTATTTGTTGCTTTCCTCTTTGCTTTCTCATTTGTTAGGTATGCATGTAACTTTTCTATTTGAATCTGCAACCTTTTTTTCTCTCTTTCTTTAGCAATGATGTGTACACCAATTCATTGTTCTTCTTTGATAAATTAATTTTGTCATAATTTTTGTATCCAGAAAAATCCAATTGGAAACTGTTCACTTGAAATTTAGAGCAATCCATCTGATTCTCTAGTTTATTTTGAATTGCGGGAACAACAAACATGTACTTCATGATTTCTTTATTTCAGTCAAATATGGGTAATACCCCAGGGTTGTTGTAAGCTCTAAATTTACAGTAGACAAACTCTTTATCAGTTGCTTTCTTTCTTTTTTATACATTTGTGATTTCTTTTTAAACTCATCATTGTAATCAAAACTTGGGGACACAAAAATAATGGAATTATTGAATGGTGAAGGAGTACTTGTAGTTTTTGTTGTAGCCAAACTAACTGGAGGAGTGCCTGTAAATAACTCTTTTGGGGTGGAACTATAAATTAAGGTAGTGGTACTGGTACTGGTAGTTGGACTTGGACCTATCATAATCCTTGGCCTCTTCAATATGCCTTGATCATTGGGTGTTTGCATAGTATATTGTATTGTTGGCTTCTTGTGTGTATTTTTTTGTTGTAGCACATGTTGACCAATACTAGTAGTACTACCCATATCATCACCACCATTGGTAGTGCAAGTTGCACTAGTTTCTTCACCATTGGCATGTCTTAGTTGTGATTGTATCTAACCATGAGGATTAGGATTTGAAGTTATAACAAAATGAATTATTTCAGTTGTACTTATATTCCCTTGGGCTATTTTATCAGCTCCAAGGCCCTGCATATCAATAGGTTTTCTAGGGTCTACATATATTTTCATACAAATTCCTTGTCCTTTGAACCCCAAACCACCACCTTTATAACCATTTTTTCAGGTATGGCTACTCTTGAAGTAGTATATGTTTATTTTGTGGTCTCACTTAAACCAGATTTAACTTTGCTTGCATATTGTACACTTTGTTCTTCCCTATCATCATCACATTCATCATCAATTTCTTCATGTTCATAGGGATGCTCTTTATTTCCACAAATTGCTAAACTCATAATCTTCTTCGATATCTTCAAACTCTATACTGGTTTTTGGTTCACCTAGATCCTTCATCATAGACCAAATGGTAGTAATTTTTTATTGTGACCATTTTTTGTCTCTACAAGCCATATTTAGAGATTCTGGTATTTTACTCTAGTAGATGGTAGATCACTTTTCTTATAAAAATTGTCATACCTCCTGCTTTTCTTCTTTACTTCTCTCTATTGGTGCAATTCCATAATTTTTATTGACAATTATTCAAAATAAATAACTTTCTCAAGAGCAATTTTCTCCATTGCTATTTTGACCTCATCCCAAGAATCCTTGTTTCTCAAGTTTTCAATAAAGGCTTTACTTTGATGTTGAATTTTACTTGCAACATTTTTATTAGCCACAATCCTTAATTTAATAATGTCACATGGATCATACTACCTGTGAGAGACAACATCAAATTGATATTTTTTTTAAAGATCATGTTCCACACTAAATTTTTTTCTCTTGAATGTGCACCCTCCACATGAAAAAGGTAAAGAAGAAAATATGCTCTTCTTTTGTTCATTGACAAAGTATAGTTGATCAGTACTCTTTGTTTGCCTTACATATTCCAATGTAAAAACCCTTTATGTCACATGTATTGGAAGTTTGTATGGCTCTTCTCTTGATCCATAAAATCTTAGCACAATATATTCTTCCATTAAGTACCAATCAACCAATTGTATTTATTTTTCTAATTTAATGTAATTTCTACAAGACATAGACAATCTAGTCATTGGAGTATTTGTAATTGCTTGATACAATGGAGCCAAAAAGTAGTCTACAAAATGATTGTAGTTCCTTTGAGAATAATGCATCCTTATCTTAGTGGTCCAATCATATACTGGAGCCATTTTTTCTCAACATTCGTATAGGGTTAAATCTGAAGCTTGATGGTTTGAAACATTCCACTAAATTTGAATAGAAAAAAATAGCACAAGTAGGTTATGAACCTAAATGTCTTAGTGGAACCTCCTTTAACCATTAAAAACAATTATGCATGGATTCTACAATGTGCTCAAGAATTTTATATTTGACAGGTTGCTCAGGATAATGGATATTAAATACCATTTCAAGGAGGCTTACACCCACTTCCCGATTGTTATCCAGTCCGAGGAAAATGCTAGCATGGAAATATTATCTTGAACCCGTGGTTTAAAAATTCCCAAATCATAAGGAGGCTTATGATTATTCTTCAATAAGTTTCTATCTTGAACTATTTTAATTAGAAAAGTATTTTTCTCCCTTTCATCGACTACTTCATAAGCATTAGCAATATTTTCTAGTTCAATGTGGATGCTTCCAAATTCTTTGGTTGTAAACCCCAACACTTTTCTAAATTATTCTACAGTAACGGATAAAATTTCTTATTTTTTATCTTTATTAACAATTGTTTTTTGTTATCATCATAATTGTGGGTGCAAACCTCTGGGGAAGAGAAAACCTCATGTAACATTATGCACCCCTATCCAACTACCCACGATGCAGTGATACTATTAATTGACATTGTTTTACTATTTTTTAATTGCATTTTTTTTGCACCCTTATTCTTACATGAAAATTTAAGTTCTAAGGTAAGCCTATCATAGATTTCAGGATCATAAATATCATGATATTCATCTGTCAAACTTGGGGTTTTAAGCACTCGAGCATAATCTATTTTTCTTTTTGAATTTGGTTTGCTTTTCCAAACAATTGGTATGATAGTGGTGATAGACGTGCTTGTATAGTGTGAATTCCCTCTTAAGTCCTTAATTTTTCTTAAGGATCTCAAGTTCTCAACCCTAAACCCAAAGTTTAAAAAATTAAGAATTTAAGAAACAATGAAATGTAGGATTTCTATCTTTCACAAAACCTGGATTTCGATTCTTGAAAAGATTAACATATAGACACTAGCATGCATGGATTGGTTGTGTTGGAACCCAGAATCTCCTTGGTACATTGCAATGAGAAATTTGAAATCTCCCCACGTGCTAACCCTCTCACTTAAAAAATAAAATCACTTAGTAGTATAAAGTTCACTTTTTTCTTTTTTCTTTTTTTCAAATATTAAAGTGAATGAAACATGTTACCTCCAAACTACACAATTAGTACATTACATTTTTGTACAAACACTTAGAAATAAATTGGACAGTTGCCTTCCATTTTTGTACCTTCTATTAATTGATCATTGTTCCATCTCAAACAAATTCTCAATTGTTGATATTTGTAAACCTAACGGTTATAAGGTGATTCTAGAGGTTTGAGTTTGCAAGCCTAGCACTCTGTGCATTTCATTTTGGAATATAACTATAGCCATCCATCAAATTTTCATCGAACAGTCAAGTAATTTATGATATAAATATGTGTTTTAAAGTTGGTTTAAACTTTAGTGTGCTAGGATATACAATCCTCATGAGATTTTCCTTCAATAGAAAACTCATTGGAGACATTGAGAAGATCCCACTTGTCCATTTCACAGTTTTGTGAGTCACATATAGATCTTCTTGAATCATCTCACGAACTTATAAAATCTCTTTAAAATCAAGACATTGACACTTGCCCCATTTATGTGTTTCTATGACAATTGACTTAACCTCTTTATAAAACTATTTGTGGACTCATGGAATCATTCCATTGCTCACAATCCTATCCTTTGATAGAAAACCCATTGGAGACATTGACATGAGTTCATGAGTCCATTACAAAATTTTGTGAGTCACATATAGATCTTCTTGAATCATCTTGGGAACTCATAGAATCCCTTTAAAAGCAATACAGTGATTAAAAATTGTGACATTCATTGGCACCTGTCCCCTTTCTATGGTTATGTGACAATTAACTTAACCTTTATAAAACTATTCATGGACTCATAGAACCATAAAGTGTGGGCTCGCTTTATCCATTTAATTAAGCACATGCAAAATCTTCTTCTTAAGTGAGCGCTAGGAGAGGATCAAGGGGTCGATAACTTAACATTGCAAAGGACTTAATAAAATGACTAATGCCACTGGAAAATGGGGGAGCAAGTCAATGAAAAATTAGAAATAACATTTTGGAAAACCCTAGAAAGAGTGAACATTTTACCAAACCCTATAAAGAGTGGCATTTTTAATATTTTTTATCAATTTGATGTCAACCTTTTTTTTCATTTGTATTTCTTTAAGTTTTAAATCTTCATACAAATATTTCATAAATAGATAAGACTTAATTTCTTGAAGGAAAAAAAATCTGATTTGTCTAAGTTTATTTCATTCAATTATTTAACACATATTATTAATTGTTTAATCTAGCCACATGCAACTAGAACTTCCAACTTGCAACCTACACATGTACAAACACATACTCTATAACATATTAACATACACATAGTTTTCTATCAGTGTACTAATTGAACCTCCTTTAAATTTTATGTGTAAGTGCTATTGCTAGAAATATTAATGCTATTGCGAATTACTTGTATAATTTGAATAGACACTGAACGCACAAAATAATTCTTTACTATAAATGAATAACGAAGAATAACATGACCATTTATTTATTACAACTGAATTACAATGTTACATTATAACATAGATTTTAGAGATGAGTAGAGCATACAAGCTCTTGTTTTATATAAATGGCACATGTCACCTTACATTAGACACAATTGATTCCAAGTTGGTAGTGTTGTTATGGGATACAGACCATATTCTCAAACCATGGGGCTTTCCGACCATGCTTGGTATTTCAAATGATATCTCCAAGCCACCACTATGATTTTGCATTTATAGAAAAAATTGTACCCTGGTTCTCCATCCCACTATGGTGAAGTATGATTTGATAGTTAAAACATTTAATACAAAATATATTCCATAATATTCTCAATCTGACCCACTAAAACAACCCAAAATGACTTTGATAATCCATAGGGCTTGCCTACCATGCTGGGGAAATGGGAGTTGTGAATATAGAAAATGTACCTATCTTGGTTACCAACTAGAATTATGTAGAAGATAAGGGGTAGTAAATCTGCTACCACCCTCTTCAGACAACTCCGAGGAACTAGGATAGCATAAAATAAATTTGAAAGTCTACAGTCCCTCTTTGAGGGCCTTTGTCAAAATGAAGTATGAGAAATCAAAAACTTTCAATGCAAACAAGATTAAAATACTTATGTGTCTAGACTCTCTGTGAAAGAACTTATCTCCATCAGAGCTCAGAATCCAAGTAAACTAGATCAACTTCTTTCCAATTCCACCCATTCTGAACTTGAAGGAAATTGGTCTTTAATTCCATAACTACATAACTAGAGGCTGGAGAATTTAGAGTATCCCCAATAATACCACAACATCATCTTATTCCTTATTAACCTTGAAAAATGAAAAAGCTTATCAGAATTCAAAACATTGCACTCAATAGTAAAGTCTTATATGAATGATTTCAGTTGTGCTCACTATCCCTATTTATTGGCCATTTATGAGCTCACCATCCCTATTTACTCATGAGTTGTGTGAGGTATAATTACTTTTTTTTGCTAACAAAGAAACCAACTTTAATCGTGTGAGGGCCACTTATAGCTACAATATTTATTTTGATTGGCGTTTAGCTACATGCAGATTATACCTCAAGATGAAAAGCACGCCACTTAAACAATATGAAATCTATTAGAAATCTTATTTGGTTTGATAATTGTATTCATGACATCATCATGTGTAGTATGCCACACAGTTCTCAATATCAAGCTATCAAATCTCTCACTTCAGATGTACATATGGCATCAATTCGTGATTCTGCAACCCCATTTTCTTCAATGAATAACAATCTCACGAAATTACAGAAATCAACAAAAAGAAAACACATGTCATACTTTCTACCATTTTTTCAGTATCAAGTTATCAAATCAGTCATTTCACTCACTTCATATTGGAATAGAAACTTAATTCTGAATCTTTTAAATATTTCCCAAGTACATATGTCATTAATCTGTGGTTCTACGATCACATTTTCTTCAATGAACGATAATTTCGTAGAACTACAAAAATCAATAAAAATATAGAGAATTAAATGGTAGGTAGAGTACTTCATAGCATTGAAAAGATAGAGAATTTTAATGGCTTTTCGTAGCTTAATAATTTTCAATGTCCACTAACAGGTCACAATATAAATTTCTCTCACTTATGATTAAAACTATATGTTGATAATTCATCCATCGAACAGTGAAATATTTTTATACATTTTAACTTTGATTTTTCTTAATATATTAACATTATATTTTCTTATGAAATAATAATATCTTTGTGGAGTATACTACGATTTTCATTTGCATACTAGTTTCTTGACAATTATAAGTAATATTAAATATATATGTCAAAGAAGTAAACAAATGAATCATATAAAAATTATAAATATCTTTTCAATCTTAAAAGCCACTTTTTTATATTGAACAAAGAAAAATTGATTTGCAAGAATGGAGCTATGAAAATTATTTTAATTCAAGTAGTTGAAGATTGAAGTACATATCCAACCAGCCAAAAAGGCACCATGAAAAAAAACTAGTCATAAAATAAATATTATAAGAGTTGTACAACAAAATACAGGCATAATTCATTACAAAAATTCTTTACCATTAGCAAAGGCCATGAATCGGGTGTTTAAGAAGGAGGTGAATTGAATTAAACAAAGTAAGAGCAGAGAAAAAAATGGCATCACCCAAATCCTTCCTCCAAAACTCCAAACTCTTCAATGATTCATTTGTCGTATCATAGACTAGACCACACCTCATAAAAACTAGGGAAAGAGCTTGCACTGTAGAAGCAACCAATTCAACTTTGGAAAAGATTCCACCAATAGGTGCTAACCCAAATTCAAAATTATAATACTCAAGTGCCAACTCCAATGAAGAAAGAGAATAAATGAAAGGCTAAAAATAACGTATTGCCAACATCTTCACCAACTCTTTATCCATCAAAATTTTCATGCAATTGGACAAGAAAGCAAAATCTACCTCAAAAAAATGAGAATGGGGGTTGTTCTTGTTGATGTTATTGACAGCGTCGGGATTTTACTTCCAGCCCGGTTCACTCTATGAAGAACAAATTAAATGATAGCCTAATGGATATTTAATTTGTTAAGGCATCGGTTGATGAAGAGGCACTTCATCATTACACATCATCTAATTATTGTTAATGAGGCCGACATCAAGAAGATGTGATCCTTGAAGAGATATGATGCACGGAGGCCAACATCTTGTTTCTAAGAGACGCGATTATTAAAGAAGGCCGACTTAAAGATTAAGGAGATGTGTCCCTTCAATATCATGTGTATATATATTTGATGCTTCTTCATTGTATGACATAATCGTATTCATCATTAACAGTTCAAGTTTCAGTCAAGTGCAAATTTCTACAAGTGCAGATCGAAGGCTTTGAAGGAGATCAATATATTTATCAAGAGCATTTTATTATCTTCAAGAGATATCGAATTACTTTGATACTGTGCTTGGCCTCATTATCAACCTCATTGTAAAAGTGATCACTGTTTGATATTCAATATATAAGTGATATATTGTTTTTGGGTTTTTCTCCCTCAAGTGGAGGGTTTTCCCGGGGTATATGTTGAGTTATTGTGTCTTTTTTTGAATTAAATTTATGCCTTAATTATTTGATCTTAAAAACTAACATGATATCAGAGCGGGTTTAAAGAAGATCATGATCAGATTTATATAAGTAGTGCATTCATCCATTATTGTTCCCATCTTCTTGCATCTATCTTATCTTTGAAAATGGTGAACGAACTCAAGATTGAAGATAGGCTTGAAGGTGCTTCCAAATTCACCTCTTGGAAGTTTAGAATGATGCTTGCATTGGAAGAAAATGAGATTATTGAGTTCATGGAAAATGAAGTTCCTGAACCTTCCGATGAAACGAGAAGCCTCAATGGAAGAAGAATTGCACCAAGACGAAAAATATTTTGGTTGATTCGTGAAGGACCACCTCATGCCAATTATCTCCAAGTTGAAGATAGCAAGAGAAATGTTCGAAACCTTGGAGGAAATGTATTAGTTCAATAACACAAGCAGAGCTCTTGCCTTGAAGCAACAACTTCCTCATGTCAAGATGGAAAAAGGATATTTTGTCATGTCCTTCTTCATGAAGATCACTGAATTGAGAGATCGACTCTCTACCATTGGGCATATGGTTGATGATAAGGATTTGGCTATGTTGGATCTTAATGGTCTACCTAAATATTAGGAATCATATATCCAAGGTGTTATTGTGAGATCAAAGCTACCTAAGTTTGATCACTTGAGGGTAGAGTGCATTCAAGAGGAATCAAGATTAGCAGCAAGAGGCAATGGGAAAAGTTCTACCAATGAGGAGATTCATATACTTACCACTCAATCCTCAAAGAAGAAAGGAATAGAAGGAAAGAAAGGTTGCTTCAAGAGGAATAAATATAGAAGATCAGATGGTGCTCCTCCATATAAGAAGAAGAAAGATCTTTCCCACCCACAGTGATTCAGATGTGACAAGTTTGGTCACTATGCAAAGGATTTCCCAACTAGACCAAAACAACATGCTTCAATTGTGAATGTGGGTGTGATCTCTCCTCAAAAGGATTCAAGTGAATTCATATTCTATTCTGCCTTGTCAAGAAATGTTCCAGTAGATAGCAACACTTGGTTGATTGATAGTGGTGCCTCCTGTCACATTACTCGATTTAGAGAACATCTTTCAGATTTGGTGATGAGAGATACAAGTGTTCAAGTCATAATTGGAGATGATGCATGTTATTTTGTGAAAGGTTTTGGGACCTCCACTATTCACTTAGATTCTAGCATCTCCTTGCAATTGAGTGATGTACTATTTGTACCAGGCATCAAGAGGAACCTTGTCTCTATTTCAGCCTTGGAAGGCAAGGGATACCAAGTTGCATTCTCCAAAGGTAAATTTCTTGCATGGCCAAAGAACTCTAGCATCAAATCAGCTCGAGTGATTGGTGTTCGGCAAGAATTTCTCTATAGACTTTCCACTTGTCCTCTACAAGCATTTTTTCATGATACATCAAGTTCCTGCAAGCTTTGGCATAGAAGACTTGCACTCACATTCACTTCTGAGCACTTCCAACCATGGAGAAGATGGTCACCGACATTCCTAAACTTAGCTAGGGGCATGAAGGTACTTTTCGAGGATGCGCATTGGGTAAGAATACTAAAAGACCCTTTCACAGTAGTGAAAGTAGATCTAAATGCATTCTAGATCTTGTTCATTCTTATTTGTGCGGTCCAATGTTTGTTGCTTCTTTAAGTGGTTTCTTGTATTATGTAATTTTCATTGATGAATACTCTAGAAAGACTTGGATCTATTTCTTAAAGACTAAAGAATTTGAAGAAGTACTTGAAAGATTCAAGGAATTTAAAGCTCAAGTAGAAAACTTGTCCAGGAAGAGGATCAAAGTTTTGAGATATGACAATGGAGGAGAATACATCTCTAGAAGCTTTTGTAACTTTTGTGTTGAAGTAGGAATTAAGAGGGAGTTTTGTGTTCCCTATAATCCACAACAAAACGGTGTAGCAAAAAGGAAGAACATATCTATTGTAGAAGCAACTAAGGCCATGATTCATGATCATGATCTACAAATCTTCCTTTGGGTTGAAGCTTCTAGGATAGTTGTGTATAATCTGAATCGGAGCCCTCATCGTATATTGGAGAACATGACTTCTGAAGAAGCTTTCATAGGTGTGAAGCCTGAAGTCAACCATTTGAGAATATTTGGTTGTCCTATGTATGTTCATGTCCCTAAAGATAAAAGGACTAAGTTGGAACCATCTGGCAAGAAGGGAGTATTTGTGGGCTACAACAAGTCTTCAAAAGCCTACAGGATTTACATTCCAGGTCAAAAATTGATAGAGATCAGTAGGGATGTTTCATTCAAGAGATCTAAAGGCTCTCACATGGAAATAGACAATGAAGACCAAGAGTCTCCTTAGGATATGTAAGTTGACCATACTTCTGAGATTCAAAGTGAGGCTACTGATTCTAAAGAAGATGATCTAGTTGAGTCTTTGGAACCTACTGATGGGCCTACAGACATTGTGATTGGTTGAAAGAGACCTCTATGGGCTAGGAAAACAATGCAGGAGGCATAAAATTTTGTAGCCCCTAGAGGAACATTTAGAGAAAGAAAAAGACCTCAAAATTTTTTAATCTATGTTGCATTGATGAGTCAAATGATTGAATCTGAGCCTTCTAGTGTTGAGGAAGCTTCAATTCATCAAGTATGGAGAGATTTTATGTCTAAAGAATATCAATCTATCCTCAAGAACAATGTTTGAGACATTGTACCTAGACCGAAAGACAAATATATTTGTATCTTCTAAGTGGCTCTTCAAGATCAAGCATGCGGCTGATGGAAGCATTAAGAAGTACAAGGCTATATTTGTGGCTAAGGGGTTCTCTCAAAAAGAGGTAATAGATTATAAAGAAATGTTTTCTCTAGTTGCTCGTTATACCTCCATCAGGACTATCATTGCCATTGCAACAACTAAAGGATGGAAGTTACACCAGATGGACGTGAAGACAACATTTCTAAATGGTGTAATTGAAGAAGAGTTAACATTGAGCAACCTGATGGCTTTTAAGTTCATGGGAAGGAGTCTCATGTTCGCAGATTGAAGAAGGCTTTGTATGGTCTTAAGCAGGCTCCTCGTGCTTGGTATGAGAGGATTGATCAATACTTGCTAAGCTTGGGCTTCTCCAAGAATGATGTTGATTGAAAACTATATTTCAAGGTAATTAATGGTGAGGCCTTGATCTTGGTTCTCTATGTTGATGATTTATTTCTTACTGGAGAAGAACACCTCATTATCAAATGCAAGAAGGAGTTGGCTTCTGAATTCGAAATGAAGGATCTTAAATACATGCATTACTTCCTATTAGGAAAAATTCGATTGTGGAACAAAATCTCCTAATGTCAAAGACTGAGAGGAGAATGAAGATATGCCTTTATTCTTTACAATTACAATTCATTAAGACGCACATGAAATAAATAACAGAATAGAGAAATAAACTCAAACACAATTGACACCAGATTTACATGGGAAAACCCTTATGGGAGAAAAACCCACCACACGAAAAAATATCACTTGTATTACAATAAATGATTTACATACACATTATAGACACTTCTTTTTAGATGTCAATTTATAGCAACAACATTTCCCTGATCAACCTTGTACAAAATATCACTGTTACAATGCTTTCAAAATCTACATACAATAAAATTCACTAACAGATCATTCGACCAACCAACCAACCAGACCCTCAACCGAAATGTCCATTCATACTCAAGTGGTATGTTTGTTTCCCACAAGAGAACGGTCACAATAGTTCAACTGCCAATCGGTTTGCATTTTGCTTCTCTCATTGGTTTAAAACAAACCACGTAGGACAAACACGTGGTCAAAAGACTTCAACTATATCGCTCATCGGCAAGACAATAGACCGTGTCTTAATGATGCTAGACTTCCCACAGACCATCGCACGCTACACCGGCTTCTACTGGTCTATCACTCAGACTTGGTGAAGTCTCCCCGATCTCAAGACCATCGGCAAAACCAACGCTATTGACAACAAACTGGAAAGTCATACTGATGGTTCAAGTCTCCCTGATGTCCCAAAGAACACCAAGACCACGCACATCGGCAAGAGTCACACCGATCATTCATTAGGAGCAGATCCATCAACAAGAGTAATGCTATCAGCAAGAGATCAAGAAGTCATGTCGACAACTCAAGTCTCCCCGACACGTCCATCGGCAAGAGTCTCCCCGATGATCTTCATCGCCCAGACATCTGCCATCGAAATGAGTTAGAAATCTCACTCTGACTACTCTGGTCACGCCGATGGTTCTTATCGATAAGACATTCACGGGTTCACACCGATATCACCCAGATTTTTGTTGTCAGAATGAGTTTGGAATCTCACTCCGACAGTTCATGTCACCCCGATGACTTTCGTCAGCAATACAGGTCGTAGGTCACAGCGATCTAATCCCTCCAAGACTTTAGAACACAGTTGCTTGTCAGCAAGACATTCCAAGGGTCTCACCTATACTGCTCTTTTAGGGGTTCCATGTTTGTAAGCATCGAGGCACTTTTTCCAACAATCTCCCACTTGATGAAGATCTTACTGACACCTCCAGAGCACAACAAAACTACTGAGATTCATGGGCACCAAAGCCCATCGAACTGGTACACCACCTGTACTTGTCTGTGCTCACTGGTTTCATCAATGCATCTGCAACATTTTCTAGAGTATCCACCTTTTCTAAAGAGACATTTCCATCCTCCACCATATCTCGTACAAAGTGATACTTCACATCAATATGTTTCATCCTGGCATGGAAAGTAGGATTTTTTTCCAGACAAATAACACTTTGACTGTCACAGTAAATTGTAATATGCCCTGCATGAAGCCCAGTGTTAGAAAACAAATTTTTTAACCAGCTTACTTCTTTATAGGTGTGAGTTGCTACCATGTACTCAACCTCCATAGTGGAAAAAGTGATTACAGCTTGTCACTTGCTCATCCAAATAATTGCACCACCATTCAACATGAAAGTATATCCACTAGTCAACCTTCTACTGTCAATGTCCCCTTCCCAATCAAAATCCACATATCCACGAATGTTGAGAGTCCTTTGTGATCCAACCAAATTTACATGGTAACACAAAGCATATTCTGAAGTGCCCCTAAAATATCTAAACACTCTTTTCACAGCATCCCAATGTGTCCTTCTTGGATTCGCCATAAATTGACTAAGAACTCCCACTACTTGGGATATGTTTGGCCTTGTACAGACCATTACATACATTAAACTGCCAAGTGCACTAGCATAAGGCACTATGGCCATGTCCTCCATCTCAGTAGGAGATTTTGGACAAACTTCAATAGATAGCTTTTTCCCCTACAAAATTGGAACAACTAGCTACTTGCAATCATTCATACCAAATCTCTCCAGAACAATATTAATATACTTACTCTGGCTTAGAAAAATCTTTCTACACTTTCTATCCCTGGTTATTTCCATCCCTAGAATATACCTGGCTGCACCAAGATCTTTCATTTCGAACTTTGCAGACAACTGAGATTTTAGATCAAAAATTATTAACTTACTATTGCCTATGAACAACATATCATCAACGTAAAGGGAAATAATAAGAACACAATCATTTTAAGTCTTGTAGTACACACAATGATCTGATTTTGATCATACAAATCCCAATGACAAAACAAAAGTGTCAAATTTCTGGTACCACATTCTAGGAGATTGTTTTAATCCATACAAAGTTTTTTTTAACTTGCAAACCAGATTTTATTTACCTTTTCTCACAAAGTGCTCAGGCTGGGACATATAGATTTCTTCTTCAAGATCACCATGAAGAAATTTTTTCTTCGCATCCATTTGTTCAATCTCTAAGTCATACGTTGTTGCAAGTGACAAAAGAAATCTGATAGACGTCAACTTAGCTATAGGAGAAAAAATTTCTCCATAATCAATTCCCTTTACTTGGGAATAACCCTTCACAACCAATCTCGCTTTATACTTTTCGACACAACCATCTAGACCGATTTTCTTTTTAAACACCCATTTGCAGCCCACAGGATTTCTACCTTCAGGTAATGGGACCAGATCCTAAGTATCATTTTTTTGTAATGATGCCATTTCTTCATTCATGGCTTCCAACCGGGAATCTGAATTAGACATTTCAATTGCCTCTTTTACAGTCCTAGGCTCATCAGTATTAGTAATCAAATCGTAGGCACAACTAGAATCTATCATAGAGAATCCATACCTATCTGGTTGTTTCTTTTCACGTGTAGACCTTCTCACAGGCTGAGGCTGAGGTTGTGGTTCTTCTTCTTGTTCAGAACTCTTGGAGTTGCGCGAGCTCTCCTTAATTTCAATTTCACTTTCAATGTGTTGTTCCTCTTTTTCTGGAGTTAGAGGTATCTCAACAACATCATTATCCTTTTTATCTTCTTCCATCCTTGACTGTAGATCCACTAAAGAAGGTTTCAGTTCTGGGTAGATTACACTTCTGTTGTACAATACCTTCTTAGTCACAAGGGTTCCAAATTTGTATCCTTTCACACCAAGGCCATACCCAATGAAGATACATTTTTCAGCTTTGTTATCCAATTTAGATCTCTTTACATCTGGCACATAAACATATCCTTCCTAGCCAAAGACATGAATATGTCTCAGAGAGGGCTTCTTACCAGACCAAACTTCCATAGGTGTTTTATCAACAAGTACCGATGAAGGAGACCGATTTAACAAGTAACATGTTGTAGCCACAGCCTCAGCCTAGAACTTCTACTCCAAACCAACATTGCTCAACATACTTCTTGCCTTCTCCATCAACATCCTATTCAACCTTTCAGCAACTCCATTTTTTTGTGGAGTGTAAGGTGTTTTTTTATGCCTTTTAATCCCATGGTCTTTGCAATACCTTTCAAACTCATCAGAACAAAACTCACTGCCATTTTCAGTCCTTAAACATTTTATTTTTCTTCCAATCTGATTTTCCACAAGGTTTTTAAATTCCTTAAAATGACTGAACACTTCAGATTTACTTTTTTTTAAATACACAAATGCCCTTCTCGAATAATCATCAATGAAAGAAACATAATACTTAGACTTCAATAATGAAGGAACATCCACTAGACCACACACATCAAAATGAATATAATCCAAAACAATAGAAAATTTATGAGGACTAGAATAAAATGAAACACAGTGATGTTTTCCATGTATACAGTGTTCACAAAATTCAAATTCTAGGTTACAATCATCAAGCCCCTCAACCAAGTTTTTATTTTTCAAGGCTTTCAAACCTTTTTCACCAATGTGATCAAGCCTTTGATGCCAGAGTCTAGTATTTTATGCTAGAAGTTTAACTTCCAAAGAATTTTCTCTAATAGGAACATTTTCATTCTTCTCTTTACGAACAACCTTATATGGCTTTGCAGAGACACTATTGCATTGAACAACCAGTGTGTCAAGCTTGTACAGAGTACCAATTCAGGCACCCCTAGCCAGCACCATCAAGCCTCTAGTCATTTTACAACCATTTCCAAAGAACAAGACTTGCACTCCAACATCGTTCAGCTTGCTTACAGAAAGGAAATTTCAAGACAAACTTGGTATATGCATTATGCCATCAATTCTCTTAATTCTACCACCAGGAAACTGAATTCTGACTCTTCCACAACCAACTATCTCTAGATATGAATCACTTGCCAAATACACCTTTCCACCATCGTATTCTTCATACTTTGTAAACCAATCTCTATGAGATGTCATGTGGAAAGGTGCTCCAGAATCAATTAGCCAAACATCATCTGTTGCCTGAGTTGCCAAGGTTGTAATGAAGAAATCTTGTTTGCTCTGAGAAGAATCATTGTCGGAAGAGTTCTCCTTCTTCTTCTTTTTCTCCTCTTTGCAATCCTTTCGAACATGACCAGGCTGCTCACAATTCTAGCAGTTCACCTTGGACTTCTTGCCAGAAGACTTTGATCTCCCTTCTGATTTCAATTTGAACTTCTTGTCCTTCTTCTTGCCTTTTTCTTTTGATCTGCCTCGAACAACTAGAGCCTCCTTCTCTATCTTAGAAGATTTCCTTCTCATCAGGTGATCCCACAAAGCTGGTTTACAATTTCTGAGAGGAACTGATTTTTGCTGAAATCACATATTTTTAGAAAATATAATGATTTAAGCCTTTAAAAGTTCCATTTTAAGGATTCCAATTGAAGAGGGTTTGATCAAACCACCTTAGATCAAACCCCCTTGGATAGAACCTCACTAGTTTTAAACCTTACCTATAAATGAGTCTCCTTTACACCTATCAAAATGCTGATAAAAAATCACTTTTGATTTACCTTTTGGGAGATCAAATGAATTCATTTCAAATTTATTTCAAATTATTATGGTAGTCCTTGAAATGAACTATCCCACAAATATAATTTTAATATGTTTTGGTTTTATTATGTATGTGTTTTTTTAGATTTATTAAACATAGGTTTTTCACTTAAAATCAAGCTCTATGTTTTGCACATGTGAAAAAATAGCAAATTATCAAAATAATTTTTTTAAAAATATTTTTGTGCTAGGCATTGATGTCCTTAATCCATTAAAAAAAAAAAATTGAATTTCGATACATACAAAAAAAGTTATGTTGTATACAGTTCGCATATGTCTGAATTGCAATTGGTTTGACTTTGAAACTCTATTAAGGAAAAAATATTCAATAAAAAACTATGAGACCAAATGAAAGTGCTATATATCATAGTTAAAAATCTAAATTTGAAAAAATTATAATTTTATCCTTCATACAAAAAAAGTTATGTTGTATACGGTGAGCGTCACTTTTTAAAAATGTTGCTTTATGGAAAAAACTAGTTTTCGTGGGAGATGGAAAAAGAAGTGCAATATTATTCCAAAAAAATTGAATTTTTTTTTTTTAGAATCTACAAACAAAATTTGATGAGACTCTAGTTTGCATCATGTACAAATTCCTCACGGTTTAGCTGCTATAGTTGCCTGAATGTGAAGATTTAGTTAAAAATAATAATTTCAGTGTCTAGTTTGGCCAAAAATTGTTAACCACTATTGTCGGATCACCCCATCTCTTCTAATAAAAAAGAAGCAATGACGTGTTCCATCTTAAAGGTGGATTTCATACTCCCAATAGCCATCACCAAGTGATCCCACAAATTTGGCAAAGAACACAACAAGAGCATACAACGATCTTCTTCATCAATCTTCACACCTACAGATGTTAACTGAGAAATCAGCATGTTAAAAGTATTCAAATGATCAGCAACAAATTTTCCTCCTATTTTCAAAGAGTACAACTTCTTCCTTAAGAACAACTTATTCACCAAGGACTTGCCCTGATAAATATCTCTTCGTCTTTTCCATGAATAAGACACAGTATTCTCTTCATGAACATTCAGAAGAACTGAATCTGCCAAATAGAGCCTTATCAGCCCCTTTGCTTTTTGATCTTCTAGTTCCCATTCTTCTTGCTTCATGCCTGAAGGTTTCGTTCCAGACACGGTGACCCAAAGTTCACGATCAACCAACAAATCTTCCATTTTGAGTTTCCACAACTCAAAATTGCTACCATTGAATTTCTCAATTTCAATCCTTCTAGACGTACTTGTCATTGTCATCTCAATCTGTAATTTAAATTACCAGACTTCTACAAGACTCCCATTGAATAGAAATTGACACAAAAAACCCAACCTACCCACAAGGATAACACAACTAGCCAGGCTCTGATACCACTTGTTAGGAAAAATTTAATTGCGGAACAAAATTTCCTAATGTCAAAGACTCAGAGGAGAATGAAGATATGCCTTTATTTTTTATAATTACAATTCATTAAGATGCACATGAAAGAAACAACAGAATAGAGAAATAAAATCAAACACAATTGATACCAGATTTACGTGGGAAAACCCTTACGAGAGAAAAACCCACCACACCAAAGAAGATCACTTGTATTACAGTAAATGATTTACATACATGTTACAGACACTTGTTTTCAGATGTCAATTTACAACAACAACATTTCCCTGATCAACCTTGTACATAATATTATTGGTACAATGCTTTCAAAAATTGCATATAATGAAATTCACTAATAGATCATTCGACCAACCAACCAACCAGACCCTCAACCGAACTGTTCATTCATACTCAAGCTGTTTGTTCATTTCCCACAAGAGAACGGTCACAATAGTTCAACTTGCAATTAGTTTGCATTTTGCTTCTCTTATTGGTTCAAAATAAACCACGTAGGACAAACACTTGGTCAAAAGACTTCAACTATATTGCTCATTGGTGAGACAATAGACTGTGTCTCACTGATGCCAGACTGCCCATAGACCATCGTACATTGCACCGGCTTCTATTGGTCTATCACTCAGACTTGGTGAAGTCTCCCCGATCTTAGGACCATCGGCAAAACCAATGTTATCGGTAACAAACTAGAAATTCATACCCATGGTTCAAGTCTCCCCGATGTCCCAAAGAACACCAAGACCACACACATTAGCAAGAGTCACACTGATCATTCATTAGGAGCAGATCCATCAACAAGAGTAATACTATCAGCAAGAGATCAGGAAGTCACGTCAACTGCTCAAGTCTCCCCAACGCGTCCATCAACAAGAGTCTCCCCGATGATCTTCATCGCCTAGACATCTGCCATCAGAACGAGTTAGAAATCTCACTCTGACTGCTCTGGTCACACCAATGGTTCTTATCGACAAGAAATTCACGGGGTCATGCCAATATCGCCCAGACTTCTGCTGTCGGAATGAGTTTGGAATCTCACTCTGACAGTTCATGTCACCCCGATGACTTTCATCAACAAGACAGGTCCTAGGTCACAATGATCTAATCCCTCTAAGACTTTAGAACAGAACTGCTTGTCGGCAAGACATTCCAAGGGTCTCACCGATACTGCTCTTTCAGGAGTTCCATGTCAGTAAGCATTGAGGCACTTTTTCCAACACTTCCTTGGTTTAGAAGTATGGAAGAGGCCTAATGAGATCATTCTAAGTCAAGGGAAGTATACAATAGACATCTTGAAGAGATTTGGTATGATGGATTGCAAATCCATGTCTACACCTATGCAAACCAACTTTCAGAAATTAAAAGAGGCTACAGCTAGTTCAAATATAGTGGATCCTACTATGTACATGCAGTTGATTAGATCATTGATGTATCTTGTCAATGTACTAGACCAGATATTTTCTATGCAATGAGTGCACTTAGTCAGTTCATGTGTGAACCAAGGCAAATACACCTAGTTGCAACAAAACATATACTGAGATACTTGCATGGCACAGTTGGGTATGGCTTGAGATATTATTCTGGTGTGGACTTGAAGCTGCATGGTTATACTAATTCTAATTAGGTAGGTTATTTTATTGATCGGAAGAGCACCTCTGGATGTTGTTTTGGATTTGTGATGATCTCCTAGGAAGCAATCTTCAATAGCACTGAGAACCACAAAGGTTGAGTACATTGCAACATGTGTGGTAGCTTGAGAAGCAGTGTGGCTTCAGAAACTCCTTGCAGGATTGTTTGGACAATCATTGGAGCCAACTTTCATTCATTGTGATAATTAAAGTTGTGTGATTTTTTCGTCAATCCAGTGTTTCATGACAAAACCAAACATGTTGAGATCAAATACCACTATATCAAAGATTTGGTATTGAGGAAAGCAATCTAGTTGAGATACATTAGCACTTATGAGCAAACAACAAACATTCTCACCAAGCCTCTCTCTAGAGTAAAGTTTGTGTACTTTTGAGACAAGCTTAGTATTGTGGAGAATGAAGCCCTGGCTGAGAGGGAGACTTGGTTTCAGTGATCTTCAGTGATTTTCTTTAATGCATTTTTCTCTATGAGAGAGAAATTTGAGGTGAAAGCCCTTGTCTCCACCCTCTGGGAGTAGCCATGGTGGATGAAATGTATGTGACTCCATGACAACATCACATGAGAGAGTCTGTGATGATTTTCTTGTACTTGTGCTTTTCACCCTCTGGGAATAGCCATGGTGAATGTCATGATGAGATGATGACATCACATTGAGTGATTCCGTGATGGGCACTTGTGCACATATACCATTCATGGGAGTAGCCATGATGTTTGATATCATGATGAGGTGATATGCTCCTTTTCCAAATATGGGAGTAGCCATGGTGGTTGACATCATGATGAGGTGATATGACTTGCATAGCTGGAAGTATTCCTCCCTAGCTAAGAGGGAGTGTTGATGTTATTGATAACGTCGGGCTTTTACTTCCAGCCTAGCTCACTCTATGAAGAACAAATTAAATGATAGCCTAACGACTATTTAATTTGTTAAGGCATCGGTTTATGAAGAAGCACTTCATCATTACACATCATCTAATTATTGTTAATGAGGCCGACATCAAGAAGATGCGATCCTTGAAGAGATACGATGCATGGAGGCCAACATCTTATTTCTAAGAGACATGATTATTAAAGAAGGTCAACTTGAAGATTAAGGAGATGCGTCCCTTAATTATCATGTGTATATATATTTGATGCTTCTTCATTATATGATGTATTCATCATTAAAAATTCAAGTTTCAGTCAAGTGCGAATTTCTACAAGTGCAAATTGAAGGATTTGAAGGAGGTCAATATATTTATCAAGAGCATTGTATTATCTTCAAGAGATATCAAATTAATTTGATACTGTGCTTGGCCTCATTATTGGTCTCATTGTAAAAATGATCACTATTTGATATTCAATATATAAGTGATATATTGTTGTTGGGTTTTTCTCCCTCAAGTGGAGGGTTTTCCCAGGGTATATGTTGAGTTATTGTGTCTGTTTTTGAATTAAATTTCTGCCTTAATTATCTGATCTTAAAAACTAATAGTTCTAAAGCCATTCCCTATGCAAAATTGTTCTTATAGCCTCCTCAACCTACACACAAGGAATAGTGAAAATCATACCCAACTTTCGTCTATTATTTATGCATTGTTGCTTCTTTTCTCCCAAAAATATTTGGGTAGCATGACACGCTATGAAGACTCCATAATATCACAGTGAAATTGTGAATAGAGAAGAGAGAAATAAAATATGTTATAAATGATATGAAGAACTTCAAGTTGGTGAAATATATATAGAAGGAAGACAATAATACTCAATACTTGAGCATTTAATTCACCACAAGACACACATGTTGATGTGACAATATTATTTCACAAAAGTTGAGTCATGACTTTAAGTGATTTAATAAGTAATAAGAGGTCAACCATTGATATTTGCAAATCTAACAGTTCTAGGGTTATTCTGGAGGTTTGAATTTGCAAGTCTAGTGTTTCAGACATTTGCTTCAAGAAATGAAACTATAATCATCCATCGAATGGTTAAGTTGCACAATAATATAACTCGTAGTTACTGTCAGTGCAATTTTAATTTTATGAGTATATTAATGTTGCATTAAGTTATAATATGTTGACACTTGTCTTCATTCCAGACACTTTATGAAGGAATTTGGGTGTGTGGAAAATTTGTCCTGGAATAGAACAATATATAGCATTTGATATTTTCGCCACCCATACTATGCTTTTTTATTGGCATACCAATTTAATCCACAAATGATTTTTGTTATTGGTTTGAAATTAGGTTTAATTCATCTTGATAAAAAAAATTACTGGTTTGAAAATAGGTTTAATTCGCCAATGAAAATATTTTTTGGGTTTGAAAACAAGTTTTAATCACCAACATAAATATTTTTTGGGTTTGAAAAACAGGTTTTATTCGCCCACATAAATTATTTTTTGGTTTCAAAAAAGTTTAATTCGCCAATGAAAATATTTTATTGGTTTGAAAATAGGTTTTAATCTCCAATGAAAATATTTTATTGGTTTCCAAAAATATATAATTCGCGAGGATTTTCTACAGATTTCTAGCAATTCCAAAAGATTCACCAATTGAACTTATTAATTTTTCTCGAAAAAAGAAAAAAATTGCATATAAAATTAATATATTTTGGGAAGTATACAAGATTTGCTAGGTTTGTAAACCTTTTCTAGGGGTTCTTAAATTTATCCCTTCTTACTGGTGTCAGTCTTGAAACATTAGCACTCCAATGAGCTACAAGATGCCATGAAAGCACATTACTAGCTCAACATCCAATCACGTAAATTAACTTGACAATCTACCATATGACCCTTCTTCCTTGTGAAGTGAATAGGCCTAATGGTGTGATGCATATCAACAATAACATTATCACACTAGAATCCCAAAGTTTGGGACGAGGGTAATCAATTTAACTTTTCATTACTTAACTAGATTTTGGCATGAGAGGAGTATATTGAGTCTTGGCCATTAAGCAAAGGTGTAGTGAAATGTGATGCTCTAAGTTCATGTAACTAGTTTTAGGGAGATGTAGATTTAGAATATCACACATACACAACATACATGGATGCATCATGACTATATGTGAATTTGCAAGGAGAATAGCCACTCCCAACCAAAGGGATGGTTTTAAATTTAAGAGCCTTCTTAATCTAAGATTTTATAGTTGAGGTAAGGGTGAGCAAGTGGGTTGTTTAAATTTAGGAGCCTTTTCAATTTAAGGGTTTTATTGAGCATAAAATTTACTCAATAAACAAATGATGGTAATTTTGGAAGGGGAAATGAGATTTGAACCAAGAACACCTCCATAAATCCTCCCATCACCTTATGTATGCACAAAAATGTTAAATAATCTTCATATTTTTAAAGGCAAACCTAGCTTTAACTATTGATTAAACTGAAGGGTCTTTTCAATTTAGGGGTTTAATAGATAAGTTGATTATAAAATTTAATCAATAGTCAAATATTCAATGACAATCTTGGAAGGAAAAATGAGATTTAAACCAAGAACACCTCCACGAATCCCTCCTATCACTATTATGTATGCACAAACATGTTAAATAATCTCCATATTTACTAAGGAAAATCAACCAAGTTGATTATTGATTAAATTTAAAGATCTTTTCAATTCAAAAGTTTAATAGATGAGAATAGATGGGTTGATCATAAAAAAATAATCTTAATATTTTTAAGGCAAATTTACTATTGAATGTTGAACCATTTGATATAATAATTACATAAATACCTATAAACTAATAGAACAACTTTCAACCAAGCAATTAATCTACAACCTCCAAAAACTATTTTACCATTAAGATTCTATCTTATATTCATTTTATTTAATATTCTAATAATTTAATGTATGCTCCTTAGAAATTTTAGATTTTTCAAGCCAAGAATATTATCATAAACTGAATATAAAAAATTTAAAATATATAATTTTTTATTTTAAGTCAAACAATTAGTAGTAATTTTGAAAGTGATAAAATATAATTTAAAATTAAAATCACTTGCATCCAAATATACTCCCGACCAATTTCCCTATCACCTTATCTATATTCAATCTCAATATTTTTAATACAAATTTACCTTTAACCTTCTATTTTATATTCTAATAATTTAATGTGTATTGTTTAGAAAATTTAAAAATATTTTTCAAGTAAAAAATTTTATTCATAAATTAAACATAAAAAAATTCAACCATACTCCCGACCAATTTCCCTATCACCTTATCTATATTCAATCTCAATATTTTTAATACAAATTTACCTTTAACCTTCTATTTTATATTCTAATAATTTAATGTGTATTGTTTAGAAAATTTAAAAATATTTTTCAAGTAAAAAATTTTATTCATAAATTAAACATAAAAAAATTCAACCAAATATACTCCCGATCAATTTCCCTATCACCTTATCTATATTCAATCTCAATATTTTTAATACAAATTTACCTTTAACCTTCTATTTTATATTCTAATAATTTAATGTGTATTGTTTAGAAAATTTAAAAATATTTTTCAAGTAAAAAATTTTATTCATAAATTAAACATAAACATAAAAAATTCAACCAAATATAATTCCTCGATCAATTTCCTTATCACCTTATCTATATTCAATCTCAATATTTTTAATACAAATTTACCTTTAACCTTCTATTTTATATTCTAATAATTTAATGTGTATTGTTTAGAAAATTTAAAAATATTTTTCAAGTAAAAAATTTTATTCATAAATTAAACATAAAAAAATTCAACCAAATATACTCCCGATCAATTTCCCTATCACCTTATCTATATTCAATCTCAATATTTTTAATACAAATTTACCTTTAACCTTCTATTTTATATTCTAATAATTTAATGTGTATTGTTTAGAAAATTTAAAAATATTTTTCAAGTAAAAAATTTTATTCATAAATTAAACATAAAAAAATTCAACCAAATATACCCACCACTTCTGTCACTCATTCTATATTCAATCTCAATATTTTTAATACAAATTTACCTTTAACCTTCTATTTTATATTCTAATAATTTAATGTGTATTGTTTAGAAAATTTAAAAATATTTTTCAAGTAAAAAATTTTATTCATAAATTAAACATAAAAAAATTCAACCAAATATACTCCCGACCAATTTCCCTATCACCTTATCTATATTCAATCTCAATATTTTTAATACAAATTTACCTTTAACCTTCTATTTTATATTCTAATAATTTAATGTGTATTGTTTAGAAAATTTAAAAATATTTTTCAAGTAAAAAATTTTATTCATAAATTAAACATAAAAAAATTCAATAGAATATACTCCAGATAATTTCCCTATCACCTTATCTATATTCAATCTCAATATTTTTAATACAAATTTACCTTTAACCTTCTATTTTATATTCTAATAATTTAATGTGTATTGTTTAGAAAATTTAAAAATATTTTTCAAGTAAAAAATTTTATTCATAAATTAAACATAAAAAAATTCAAAATGTATAATTTTTTATGTAAATATAAAAAATATATAAATTCATTTATTTAAATATCAGTCAAACAATAATAATAATTTTGAAAGTGAAAAATATAATTTAAAGCTAAAATTACTTGCTTCCAAATATACTCTGTACCAATTTTCCAATCACCTTATCTATATCATAAGTAGTCAACAATTTCATTATTTTTAATGCAAATTTTCGTTTGACTGTTTAGTTTAATATTTAGGAATATCATTATAAAATCCTTACAATACTTTTATGTTCAGACTCCGTCTAAATGCCCTCAAACTGACGGGAAAACTTTCAGCCATCAACTGAAAATCCGCAGGCGCAAAATTCCCGACAACTATTTTACAGGTAAAGATTCTATTTAATTCCGTAATAATTCTTTTAACACCATTGAACATACCTCTACTTCAATTTAAAAGCAGACTCAGTTTACCATGACCAATTCCTTATTTGAATTCTTTTGGAAAGGGAAAACCCCTTTCACATTTTGTGATCTCTTCAAATTTCCTGGTTATTGCTTACTGGTTCAATAGACATTTTTTAATGGTTTTTTCTTTTGACATTTTCCAAGAATCCAGTGAACTTCTACTTGATGTTTACTGCACCCAAAACTTCGCAGAAGGTCATCCATGTCCTACTTTTATCGATTATGTAGCAGTAATGGGCATGGAGTGATTTCTAGCTTTCCCACTGTATAACTAAAAGGAAAGTCCAAGTTTTTGCCGTGTTTGACCTCTTGGAATTCGCATTCAGCAGTAGAATCACCAAATTAATTCTCATTCCCCTCCTACAAATACTCTGAATGTTGTAAAGCATCTCATGCCTATGGGATATTTCTTTAGCAGTGTGAGAATGGCCTACATTACTGTAAACAAGTTTCTAGTTATCATTTCATTTCTCTTTGTTATCTACTCCACTATCCCAAGCTTCTGTCTTTGCAAATGTCCTGAGCAGGAATCTGAAGCACTTCTTTTCTTCAAAGCCAACTTAGACGAGATGGGTGACTTTGTCAATTCCTCTTGGGTAAAAGGCACGGACTGTTGCATGTGGGAAGGTATAACCTGTGACAGTCACAACCACCATGTAATGGAGATTTACTTCACCAGTAAAGTCTTCAAGGGAGGCGTGATATCAGATAGCCTGTGCAACCTTCCTTTTCTTACAAGCCTGACAATGAGTAACAATGCCCTAACAGGTACTCTTCCTTCTTGCTTGGGTAATCTCTCTCATATTCAATATCTTGACTTAAGCATCAATAACTTGAGAGGCGAAATTCCTAGTTGGTTTACAAATACATCTTCTCTAACTACTCTTATGTTACAAGGTAACAATTTCGAAGGTCCGGCCATTCCTCCTGTCTTTTGCCAACTCACCAGCCTTACTCACATTGATCTCAGAAGCAATCAGCTCAATGGAAGTATACCATCCTGTGTGGGAAATCTATCCTCACTTAGCTCTCTTAGGCTTGATGGGAATCAGCTCACTGGAAGTATACTAAGTAGTCTAGGGAGTCTCTCCTCTTTGAAATACCTCGGTCTCTCTAACAATCAGCTTGTGGGTAGCATCCCCTATTCTTTGGGCAACATCTCCGCGCTTGTGGAGTTGGATTTGTCTAACAACCAATTAAATGGTACTCTTCCCTTGTCATTTGCCAGGCTTTCCTCTCTTACAGAACTCTATGCTTATGGCAATGCATTTAACCAAACCATTCCTTCCTCTGCCTTACCATCTTCTCTGGAATCTCTCTCCCTATCGCTAAACCATCATCAAAAAATTTCAGAGACTTTTTTTAATAACCTCACCAAATTATTGCATCTTTCCATGTCCAATTGTGCTGTAAATATTAGCACAACCTGGATTCCCACCTTCCAGTTAGAATTGTTGTATCTCACATTTTGTAAGATTGATGGCCCATTTCCGCCCTGGATTTCAACTCAAGTATCTCTTGAGTATTTGATATTAACTGAAAACAATCTTGTTGGAGAATTTCCCTCATGGCTTTGGGATACCTCTTCTTCATTGTCATTCGTGAATCTATCAGGAAATCATCTGCAAGGCCAGTTAATTTTTCCAAATTTTCGGATTCAGAATCAATGGTTGACTCTGGACTTGTCTAGAAATGAACTAAGTGGGAACATACCGGCTATATGGCCTCCTAGTTCTGAATTGGTAGCACTGATGTTGAATGACAATTTGTTAACTGGCAATATTCCTCCCGGCATGGGCATTCTCACTAGACTCATGTTACTAAATCTGGCAAACAACAACTTGAACGGAATCATTCCTCCAAGCTTGGCCAATTGTTATAGCCTTCAAGTATTAAATTTGAGAAATAATAGTTTGGAGGGAAGGATACCTAATGAGTTTGGTAAGCTGGATGGGCTCCAGTCCTTAGTCATTCAGAATAACAAGCTAAAGGGGCCATTTCCTCACCCATTAACAAAGTGTAAAAGATAACAAATTCTTGATATTGGGCACAACTTATTCGAAGGCCATATTCCTAAATCAATTGTAAATCTTTCAGAGTTACGAGTGCTAGTGTTGACGGATAATACTTTCAGAGGTAGTATTCCTTCTCAAATTGGCCAACTAAAGTATCTCCAGATCTTAGACATTTCCTTTAATCAGCTATCGGGCTCTATTCCAAGCAACATTATATCTTTAGAAGCAATGGCCACAACCACACAAAATGGAGTTGTCTTGGATCTGAAATGGAGATTCTTTGTTGATTATGGCAAGGCAAATTTTGTTTTAACAGAGGATTGGATCATAAGCATGTATCATGATAAATTAGATATGACTTCCAAAGGCATAGACCTAGTTTATCCATATATCCTTTCCACCTTGACATCCATAGATCTCTCCCACAATCAATTGAGTGGGGGTGTTCCTTCTGATTTTGGGCAGTTGAAAGGGCTGAAGTTTCTCAATCTATCGATGAATAATCTCAGTGGAGTTGTTCCAAATAGCCTGGAAGAAATGAGTGACCTAGAGTCCTTGGACCTTTCTACAAATATGTTTTCTGGACAAATTCCTTGGGGAATTGGAAATATGAACTATTTGGGATTCTTGAACTTGTCCAACAACAACCTCTCTGGCAGTATACCACAAGGAGGACATATGTTCACATTTGAAGAGTCGTCATATTTAGGGAATCCTTATTTATGGGGATGTCCACTTCCAAAGAATTGCTCTTGGCCACAGTTTAATTCTCCTCCCAATTCTACCAGCAATGGAAAAAAATACAAAGAAGGAAACAGAAATAAGATTCCATGGTATGAGATTGCAGTGGGATTGTCATATGGAGTGGGTTTTGCAGCTGTAGTGGCACTGATTGTAGCAAGAATGAGATGGAAGGCGAAATACTTTAAAGGGGTTGACACCATTTTGAAGACTTTATTTCCTTGGCTCCGCAATCAGAGGTTATGAACCATTTTTTCTCCATTCAAATGTATAAGGCTATCCAAGACTCTGTTATTATGTCATAAGTTTGTATCAGGTTCAAAGGCATGTTTGCATCCCTCAGTATTTAGTCAAGTACTCAAAGCGTGAAATTTGTTTGCTTATTTGCTTAGAGTCCAGAAGATTGTTTACTTTTTTTCTTGTGGATAATGATAAATGCCAGAGGTTTGAAACCATTGAGTTTTGAAATATCATCTGTCAGTAATGTTCTTTTGCCTCAGATGGAACTCCTTTCAACTTGATACTAAATGATAGTCACTTCTTCATATTTTTGCAACATAAACTAGAGTTTGACAGAAGAATATATAGAACTAATGGCATATAATATGATCTGCTCCTTCACAATTCTGTGTCTTGAGGAATTGTCTCAAGACATGTAACTGGATACAACTGTGTTAAATTTTCTATCCAATGATTCGAGGCCCTCATCATATGATCAACTTCCGTTACTTTGTTATCGGGACAGCTGATTTGTATATGGTAAGATTGGACAAGAAGTATTTCATGATCCCTCAAAAAATACAGGATAGAATTTGTTGTTTCTCTAACGCTCATTTGAAATTTTGAAAATTTCTTGCAGATTTGCACCCGTGTTGCTCTTGTATATGCATTGGAATTTTATGGTATGTAGATGGCAATTGGAAATTTAGCGATGTTGGCTAGTATTGAAATGAGCCTAAGAAAATCTTGGGTAAATTTTCAAGGGAAATCTACAATATCTAAGAACTTCTAAAGACATTAAGGTTTTTATTACTAGCATCTTCATAATATTCTCATGTCATATGCTCCATATTGATATTAGGCATATAGTAGTTGGTTATTAGATTTTTGTATAGACGGTCCAAAAAGAACCCTTATACTTCTATAACTTCTCCAACCATAAATTTAAGACCGAATCAGGTACAGTACTAAAGAGCAAGAAATAGCCCTTTCATGAAGATAATCCAATCTAATAAAAACTGTCCAGGGGCTTCAAATACAAAAAATACTCAAGCATACCATGCACTTGGAACACCATGCTCAGAAGAATTGTTTGCATCATAGAACATATTCAAATTCTTGTGTCATATAGATCATTAGGCACATCTGCTAAGCATCTAAATATTGATATCATTCCTGATCTTCTCACAATGTTCACAGATTTGGCTTGAAATACCCATTGCTTCACTATTATCTTTTAGCTTTAGTTTGCTTGACATTTAAAAAGTTAAAAGGAGATAATCTTGTTGTGAATTCAAGTCTTGTCTGAAATGGAGGTGAAGGATCGGGTGTCCCCCATGGAACGGAAGTAGATACAATGACAACAAAAAAATGTGTCACATCCCACAATCTCCATTGTTTTCCTAAATGTCTAGTGTCCAGATCTAATTTGGATCAAATCGAAAACATTAATGTTTTGATCATTCATTGTAATCGTATCTTGATGACTTTGGATGCCCATGACGATTCAAGTTGTAAATGTATTGGTTTAACGGTCATGCTAATTAATTGTTCTTGATGACTTGTTTTCTATTGATTAATGTGAGAGTGTTATAATTTAAATGACTTTAGTTTTAGATAATGGAATAGCATAGCTAAAAGGTGTGTTTATGTTTTTGGATTAATTAGAACTTTTAAACATATGTAAATTATTAGGATCAACGTGTCATTTATCTTACAATTTTACGTATATTTTAGGTATCTCCAATACTTTTGAAAAGTGTTTTTGGATGTTTTGTGTGTAATTAAAAAATATTAATTGTCATATGCATTCACAAAGGAGGTGAAACACAATGGTAGCAATTATAATTGACTATGGACTCACTAATTACACTTTCCTAATTTTAGATGTTAGGATTGAGTAGCGGAGACTCTTACATGATAGATGGGACCCACACGAGTTGGCCACTCCAAAATGGAGTGTTGTACTTAAGGATGTGAGTCATCAAGAGTTGTGAAAATAAGGATACCTTTACAGTTACAAGGCCAATGGATTGCACCTATGTGATGTCCATGTGAAGTCATTTATTAGTTTACTATTACCAAAAGATGCTCTCCGAGGTGGGCATAGGAATTTTTGCATGATACCATGGTTTTGGTAAACCATTATGGTTTGTCCTCTCTATGTTCCTATATATTGAGGGTATAAGATAGTGGTTTCATAAGATTGTTTTATAGGTGCACATGTGCTCTCAAAGTGTTGTCAAAGTGATGAGAGTGTTAGCATGTTGCATGTATCTCATTCTTGAAGATTAATACACACTTGTCCTCTTTCTCATGTGAAGCTTTTTCCAAAAATATTTTCTCCATGTAAATCCCATGTTGACATGGTTTTTTATTTTTTTATTGTTGACATTATGCAATCATATAATCATTTTATGGTAATCTTTGTTTAAAGAAAAAGATTTCAGATTTTTATGCACTTGTAGAAGATTTTACCATAATAGTTTCACCTTGTTTCTCAACATTTGGTATCAAAGCTAAAGTTATACATAGAGAGTGATACCTTTCTATTAAGTGTTGAGGATTTTTGGCTATAATAGGAACTTTTGTATTGTGTGGTTTTGCATATTTAAACAAAGGATTGAAAACCGTGGCTTCTACTTCCCATGTGAATATTGATAAATTCAATAGTACTAGATACAAGATGTAGGAATTGAAGATGGAAGATTTATTTGAAAAAATAAAATTAGTGGTTGTCTATTTCACAAGAAAAGAAGTCATTTGGTATGTCTGATAAAAATTTGTTGAAATTAGATAGGAAGGCATAAGAAACCATTTGGTCATGTCTTGCAAATCCTATCATCTTGAATGTTTCTAAGGAGATCATTGCATTTAAGTTGTGGAAGAGGATAAGTGATATCTATCAAACCAAAAGTATTGCTAACAAGTTATATCTTAAAATATAGTTGTATTCATGTTAAAAATGAAAGATGGTGGTTTTATTACACACTATTTAAATGCATTTAATTTGATTTTATGTCAGATTGCTTCTATAGATGTTAAATTGGAAGAAAAAGAAGACAAATGCATCTTATAAATTTTCCCTTTATCTAATACTTGAGAAAATATAATTGTTTTCATTAGTGGTAATAGTGTAAATCCAAAATTGGATAATCTTATTACTACTTTTCTTTTAGAGGAGATGAGAAGAAAATATATTAACAAATACCTAAAAGATTCTTCACATGTATGGAGAAGGTTCAAAGAAAAATGAGGGCCTAAAAATGATAAGAAGAAAGATAGATCAAAGTCTAAAGAACACTTTAAGATCAAAGTCTAAAGGACATTTTAAAACCCGAGGAAGAGTAAAGTGTTAGAATTGTAGAAAGAGAGGACATGCGAATAAAGAATGTAGAAACAAGAAAAATAGTTTAGATTCCTCTAAAAAAATCCTTCACTCATTGTGACAATTATGGTTTGTTTATTTTTGCTAGCACTATTAATGATTATGTTTGACTTATTAATTCAAGTTGCTTCTACCATATGACTCTTCATAAGATTTGATTTTCTACATATACAACTTATGATGGAGGAAATATTTTCGTTAAAGACAACAACACCAAGCGAATTGTTGGTAAAGGAAAAGTATAGTTGTGTTTCAATGATGAATGGATTAAAACCCTTGATTTTATTTTGTATAGTCTAGGACTTGAGAGAAATTTATTTTCTATATCCAAGTTAAATGGTTCTAGTGTACATGTGACATTTGGAAAGTTTAGTTGGAAGTTGTTAAGATGGAACTTGGGGGTTACTAGAGGATCTTGGATTAAGACCTTGTTTAGGTTGAATGTCTCCACATTTTTTATTTTTTTCAATATAATTGGCATTGAAAAATTCATGTATATTGTGGCATCAATATTTGAGTCACATTAGTGAAAAAGGTTTTAGGACCATTGCTAATAAAAAGATGGTTGATAATTTTTCTAATTATTTTTGGGTTTTTGGAAAATAGAATAGACCTTCATTTCTTATTGGAAGTAACAAACCTAAGAGATTGTTTAAAATTATTTATTTAGATTAATTTGGCGTAGTGGTTATGGGTTCTATGGGTAAGTCTAATTATTATGTTACATTCATTAATGATGTATCTAGATACACTTAGATTTATTTTATGTTTTCAAAATCTAAATTTCTAATTAAGTTTAAGTAATTTAAACATTAGTTGAAAAACAAATGGATTATAAGATAAGGGTGTTGATATCTAATAATGGTGGTGAATATTGCTCTAGTGAATTTGATGAATTCTATCAGTATGCATATTTTGTTCAATAGAAGATAACACATTATACTCCCCAACATTTGTCAAGGTGGCAAAAATAATGAATAAACCCTTAATGGAAAGAGCTAAAAGTATGCTAAGTGGCACACAACTAGATCAATCCTTTTGGATAGATATTGTAATTGTTGCATGTTATTTAATTAATTGATCTCTTTGTTTATCTATTGTTGGAAAAACTACTTATGAAGTGTGGACAGGTAAAAGACCTTCAGTTTTACATTTAACAATATTTGGTTGTGAGGTGTATGTTCATGTGCATCAGAAAAAGTGATTTAAACTAGATTCAAAATATTAGAAAGATTGGTTATGATGAGAACATCAAAGTTTATAATCTTTGCAATCCTCTAACCCAATTTTTTTGAAGATGTATTTTTCACGGAGTTAAGAGCTTATTCAAGTGAAGAACAACCAAAAGAAAAATAAAGAAAAAATAATCCACTTTGAAACAAAAATAGAAAAGTAGGAAGATGCACATTTGGAATAGTTAGAATAGTCATGGGATGGAGAAGAAGAAGAGGGTTCAAATGATATTTTAGATGATGACATGCAAGGTGAGAACACAAAAGAACATGTAAATCCCATTACTCCTACCTTAAAAAGATGCACAAGATAATGAAATCTAATTGACAGGTATAGCCAACCAATTTTTTATTGTTTATTTGATTTCTTGAGTACTACCAATGAACCTAGATCTTTCAAGGAGGCTCTCTCTTTAGAGGATAGTGGCTTGAATGGATACAAGTTGTTGATGTGAATATGGGTATTACCTAACTAGTTCCACTATTAGGTCCTTTTCACGCCTTATCAATTAAGTTTACTTAGGGTACATGTAGGATACTTATCGATTTATGTCTCATATCATAAGAGTAAGATACATGTGATAAATTTATGATATCTTATGTTTCATCATAGTCTATATAACCAAGGGTCTTACATACATTGTATGTTGATTCTATTTGCATTGTTTAATGAGAATACAATTTATTCTTGTCATATTTATCTTTTGAGTATCTTGTGCTTTCTATTAGGCCTATAGATAATGGGTGGCTATCTCCATAGCCAAATCTTACATGATATTAGATAAATTTGAGTGTATTTGGTTAGTATTTTTAGGATATTTGGAGTGCAAATATTGTATTATCTTGAAGCATTGAGTATGCTCTTATTTTGTATCCTTGGATGATGTGGAGAATCGTAAAAGTGTGTTAGAAATAACAAATTATAAGGGGTTTTTATTGTGCCATTGTATTACAAGTAAATTTTAGAAAATATGTGGAGCAAATATGATCTCACTATTACATCCAAAGTGCTTGAGAAAGTTAGATTTGGCTTTTGTTTTGTCCCAATTGAACTTTGAAGGCCAAATCTATGAGGTTTTGAAGTTGGGTGTTGGTTGCTAGATCTTGAAGATAGCCATATTTTTGGAGCATTTTGGGTCAAAATTTGACCTTTCCATCACTTCTAGGAGGTTAGATAACCTAAATATAGACTATCAATTCTTCAAAGTTGGAGCACTTTACCTCATCCCATGAGAGAAAAAATTATCCTCCTTGGTCATACCGATTACATAAACATAGAAAATATTTTGTAAAATATTCATTATGGTATGATTGCACAAGTGAGGAACAAGTCAATGGCATGGTAATTAAAAATAAAAATAAAAAATAACAAGATTGTGCATGCCTCTACAAACATGCATAGAAATTGTGCAGAGGCATAATATTGTAACATTGTGGGGGCACCACATGGCCCTAACAAGCACGGGCCATGAGTCTCACCCATAGTTGATGATAACAGTATCACCACCAAATGGTCAAACCTTATCATTAAACAAATTAAAAATAGCTCTTCATTGAACAATAGTTCAACTTTGTCAAACCATGTATCTCACTTAAATCTATTTTGCACCTACAAGAGATGAATTTTTAGTAACAAAATAATGGTTTCACATTACAAAAGGTAATTTTTAGATTTTTTAGGGTGGTTTTGAGATCTAGAGAATATTTTTTTTGGAAATAAGTGTTGGCATTGATGTTAACCCTATTTGGGTTGTCATTGATGTCAAGATGTGTTATTTAAGTATGCACATACTCTGGAGTTAGTTGTTGCATAAGTGGATATGAGTTGAGACATGCCCGCAAGGAAATATAAGGAGGAATGGTGATCTAATTATGGTGTGGAGGATCATACTCATGTCCTAATGTGTCTACAATATGTCTACCTTGATATCATTTTTGGTTTATGTATCGCATGTTGAAGAAGTTTGGATAAGGCACTAACTGTGTATACCCTAAGGCTGTACCATGAATTTTTGGTTTGCATCCATCTGAAATGATGGCCATGCTATGAAGATATTATATCCATAAAATCAGGTCTTCATACTTAACGCAATCAAAAATTATAGTTGGCAGTGTTATGATCTATGTCCTAATGGTGCAATGCAATGATAAAGGTTGGATGGAATACTCTACATTCCTCTGGAAATGCAAGATTGGTCTTGCAACTTTGAGTACATGATTAGTAGTGATCAATACATATTATCTAATAGTATCAAGTGTGTTGAAGATCCACAAGCTTAATCTTATATTAACTATGTGTTACAGTTGATTTGGAATGCTCTATTTCTACATTTCTAGTAAGCTTCTTTAGTTGCACCAACATTTAATGATCATATATTTTTTGAAGAGGTTGCAGGGATATTGTGGATTATATTTAGTTTTCATATCTTGATTTGCATGGTGTTTTTGGTATCTCCTTGGTGGTGTTAATTCAAGTAGTAACAATGTGATGGCAATTGTACTATTTGGGCTGACATAACTTGTTTTCTTCATTTGTGGTTGATCTTGATCAATTAATATTATTTTGGAGAATGTGTGGTAATTCTCTTAGGCCAAAACATAGTGTGTGTTGATCTGCAACCAAAGTTCTTTCATCTTGAATATGTTTTGGAGCTTCAACTTGTGCAATATTATTTGTTACATCTAAGGGTCATCTTGGAGCCGACCTAATTAGAAGTCTTGTATTGTTGCAAATGATATTTATACAAGGACAAATCATTTGTGAAGTGTAATGGATGTGTAGGATATGCATTAAGCAAAAGTGTGTGAAAAAGGAGTTGCAATGTTAGCATAAGTCAGATGCCTCATCTACAACAGTTCAAGCCCCAGTTTTCTTAGCATAATTTTCATGTACCTTGCTCTAAGATAGTGAGTCTCATCAGGTCCTTTGTATCTTGCCCCTAAAGTTTTATATGCTTCAGTGTGTGCAATTTTATAGGCAGCGATCCTTAAAATACATTGTCAAACCTTTTAAACAATGAGCTTTTATATTGTGAGTTAACTCTCACTGTAGTTTTTCCCACATTGGGTTTTCTACGTAAAAATCATGGTGTTATAGTGTGGTGCATGTTTTCCTTTTTGTTCTTCTTTTAGTTCATGTGACGTCATGTGTTATCTGCAAATGGAAATGTTTTAGTTTTAATATATGTTGATTCACACCCTTCTTAGCATTTCTTTGTGTTCAACAATTAGTATCAGACCAAGTGGGCCTTAAATAAGCCTAACAGATAAAAGGTAGATCCCACACTTGAACACATGGAGTCTATGGCAAAGATCAATGATATGTGCATCATAAAACTAGTATCAATGGAACATGAAGGTAGGAAAATCGATTCAGAAGAATGTGAAGTTGACTTTAAAGGAGAACTCAGCTCTGCTCTTAAGGATTTGGATGAAGCAAGGTTGCAAAATATCAAATATGAATGTATGCTAGAAAAATCAAAAGAGACAATTGACAAATTGAAAGCAAATGCAAAATAATCAAAAGAAGAAGTTAGAACACTAAAAGCTCAAATAGAAGAAGGAAATAAATTCAAGGAAGTAGAAGTTGTGATATCTGACTTGAAAGTTAAGATTGAGGAAGGTAAAAGGATTGAAGACTATTTGAATACCAAGATTCTAGATAAAATTGTTGAATGCTCAAAACTTGAGGAAGAAATTGTTACTCTAAGAAAAGAACTTGAAAAGGAAAAGGAGAAAATTGATAGAGGTCTAAAATTGAAAGGGGGTTCTGAAATTCTTGATGATCTAATTAATTGTCAAAATCCCTCTAAAGAGAAATTTGAGTTTGTCTTTGAAAAGGGGAAAATTCCTATGTTCAAGGCATCTATAAATTTGTATGATAACTTCAAGGCAGAAGGAAAATTTGAAACAAAGGAGACCTCCTCCAGAGATGCAAAGAAAAATCAAGACAACAAGAAAGAAGGTGATTTCACACCTATCTGGAACAAGAAAGTGAATTTCAGGAAGCTTGCCCAAACTACTCCTATCATGTTCAAAGGTAACTGCTATGCATGCAACAAATTTGGTCATAAGGCAGTTGAGAACAAAAGCAAGATAAGTCTGAATTTTGTTAGGCCTCCAAGGTATAATGGTATGAAATCTCAATCATTTAATGATCAGTGCTATGTTTGCAATAGATTTTGCCACAAGACTAATGAATGCAAAAGTAAGGTGATAAGGAATAATCATGCTATGACCTCTCAAATTTTCTATGGTTATTGCTACATGTGCAACAAGTTCAGTCATAAATTTGTTGAGTGTAGATCCAATATGAGAAGAAGAAATTATGCTCCATAAGCCAGTATCATTTGCTATGATTGCAACATACAAGGACACATTATAAGATTTTGTAAGGGAAATAATATAAGGTATTTTTCTCTTCAAAGGAAGCCTATCATTAGTTAGCAAAAGAAAGAGATGAACAAGGTTTGGTAGAAGAAGGAAGAATGTGAAGTAAGGAATGAATATGTACCTCAACATGGTGTAGATGGGTTTTTTCGGTAACTAAAGAGAGAGTATTGACTTAGGGGAGTTGCAATTGCATAACTTATCATACCCTTTAAATACTTGAGATGCTAGAATCTTCAACATATTGGTAAATTATGATATGAACTTGATTGGTCATGTTTCTAGAGAAAATACTCTTTTTGCAGAGGTTTCCTGAAGACTTATGGATCGTTGTAATGTCACAGACTGTAAAATTTTCTAAATAGACAAATGGATTTATTGCAGAGCAACTAGGGTTGGTGTGAGGTATATTTAGCTCATTTTGATCAAATTGATTTCATTCAAACTATCTCAAGTGAACACAAGAGCTAAGGAAGTGGAGAAAGTGTTCAACAAGTTTTATATAAACCCTAATAATAGTGTTCAAAGGTATTTCTTTGGTTTTCACTTGTAAAACCCTAGTTGCAGTAAAATATATCATGGGTACTCCTATTGTCATCGGTGTTATGGATAGACCAAGGCCAAAATTCAAGAAACACCCATATATTTCAACTTTGATCGACAAGGAAGGTGCTTTCTCCCATGTTCCAATCCATGTGAACCACTCTAAAGATATCCACATCTACATTCATTCACCACTAAATGAATACAATCAACTGAAGATGAAAAATTTTAGGCTCAATAATCTCCTAGGTGACAACTTTCAGGTCAAACCAAAATATGAAAATTCAAAACTAAAAGGATTGGTTGTATGGAAGGATTTTCCCTACTTTGGCTATGAAGATGCTTGGATCAGACTTGCTCTATGTCGAATTCATGAGGATATTTTTTGGCTTGATCAACCTCATCTCTTCACAAAAGAGGCTATCAGGGTTGTGCCTAGATTATGCTCCACCGAATCGGTACCTGCACTAAAATTTGTCAAGAATGAAGAAGTTATAAGGCTCACTAGAGCTAAATTTGATAAAAAGGCTCTCATTGTGAATGATATATCTAACTCAATTGTTCGATATGCGATGATGGGAATTGCATATAAGATATACTCTCAAACAAAGAAGGATCAGCTATAGCCACCACCATCTATACTACTCATTGGATGGTAAAGGAAGGAAAAGGTTATGATCTTTGAAAAATCCTATGGCAGCAACTATTGGAAAATCTACACAAAACCAAGGAATCTTGCTACAACTTCTGGTATGGTACCTTGATCATTTGTCTTATGTTCTACTTCATGAAAGAAATGCCTAGTTTTAAGAATGTGGTTTGAAATAAGGAATATTCCTGTTGCATACCAAATAAAGGATCATATGGTAATTTTGACAAATGTTCAACATGTAGTTGTATGAGATACAAATTCTATTTTTGGAAAAAAATATTTGACAAGGACTCTACAACTCAAATTTCTTATACTCTTTTGAAGTCACATTTTCTATAATTTTTGAAGGTTGTTGCAATTGTGAATTTCCTAAGAAATAAAAATAAGAAAGATATTTGCTCATGGTTTTTTCTTGGTATAATTTTATTAGGTTTTCCACGTAAATACTATGTTAAATTGTGCTTATTGTTTTTCTCTATTTATTTGCACTATAAATTTTATTATAGTATCTAATTTTGCAAGAATTATTGGAAAAATATGACGAGCAAATTTGAATTTTGAAACTTATTGTCTAGTGTCTAGTATCACTTTTACTTGAGAAAATCTAACCTAAGTAGGCACTAAAATGATTTTGTCCCATAAAAGTGACTTATTATGATATTTGGTTCTTCCATTATATTCCAATTGTGTATCTATCTACATATCTAAAAAAAATATTGATTGTGTCTACATATGATAAGGTTCAATTATTCCCTTATGTCAAACACTTGAAAGGGCCAAGTCAACAATGTGGATTAAATTAATTGAAGATAGCATACAAACGTGAATGCAAGTATGTTGAAGGTGCACTAGTGTGAATAAAAATTATCTTCATGTGTAGTATGAAATCCAAATCTAGTGATGCTTATGGTATTTTTGTGATTGTCAAATATATCATAAGATTATTCTTGTAAATACAATTCTAAAAGTTGTAATAAACTCCTATGCTTGGAGTCAGCACATAATAGTCACAAAAGGGTGTGACAATTAGATCAGATTCCAAAATTTCAATTTCAAATATCAATCATTTATACCCGCGTGAAAGTGGTCTTAATCACTCTTAACTTGGAGAATCTAACCAAAAATTTAAAAAGGAAGTTGAGAGTAACAACTAATCCTTAGAGAGAAGAGCAAATAAAAAAATAGGATTGTCTAAAATTGCATGTTAATCTCCACTAAGATAGTGTTATTTTAACCTTTTTCCATTATAGAAGGAATAACAAGATTAAAATGGTTTAAAAACAAGATAAACAATACTAAGATATAATATAGTGGTCTAAAAATTGTATAGTATGTAGTTTTCACATATTTATTTTTGATTTGTCCTTCATAACTCAATAATCTAGACTTGATATAGGGTATTGTTACTTTGGAGGAAATGTAATATTGGACTTGCAATTGGTTTAGAAAATGATGAAAAAGAGTTTGAAAATCAATATTGTAAAGCGAAATTCTCTCATAGACTAATAATATCTCTCACTATTGAAGGGAAAAATGGGCATCCCAGAAATGACATTTGAGATCGGTGTCTTCGGTAACATTTTTTTTGTTTAGAAACCTCAAAAACACATGTACTACTATACCATGAAGCAGAATTTGGCACATTTTATTTCCCACCTTAATCCTTAGAGGAAAGTGATTGTGATTTTAGATCTTTCCAGATTAGAACAGTTTCAACAACATACATTAAACAAATTCGACACAAAATCATAAAACATGAAAGAAAAAGACATAAGAATAAAACACATAGATTTACGTGGGGAAAACCCTTTCAGAAAAAAACCCATACTACAAAACATAGAGTCATTGTATTATTCAACAACAAGAGTACAAGTTACAATATAATATCAAACTCATGGCCTTTAGAAGAGATTTACATATTTTTCCATCTTTGGAAAAAATTCGGCATCATAACCCCTATGTAGAATACTCTCCTCTCTCCACTCCTCTAGCATAACACCTATATATATAGAGTATTCAGTGCATGCAACAACATTATATCAAATTTTGGACCCATACATGAACATGCAACATAAAAGGCACAACATGCAACAACATGCAATGACATGCAACATGCACATGCAAAAAACACCTGCCAAAAATCTGCACTTCAAAAGGGAACCACATTCCAAGTCAACTCAAATCATAATAGAAATATGGTCATGCACAACTCATTTTTATTATAGCAACATCCAATCTTGATTATTCAAATTGGGTGCCAACTTCCTATAAAATAGGGATCCTATCATAGTTAACTTGATTGCCTTGACACATGTCACCATCGTGCAACTCCCAAAATTTCCTTTCAAACTTCTCATTCTTGATGAGGGCCCAAGTGATAAGTGGCACAATGGCGCACTCCAATGGAGTTTGTGCAAGCTACAAGTCTCACATGAAGCACCTAGGTGGCAAGTGACACTCAATCAAGCTCTGCACCTTGCATGTAGGATATGACACTCCCCGATGGGTCCCACAAAGTGCTATGACATCTCATAAAGTTCGCAACTTAGGATATATCAAATATTTACACAATTAATCCAATTAATTGAATATTTTATCCCAAGAAAAAATTCTAGGACTCAAAGGTTTAGACACCTTAATCCCAACAACTATATCAAAAGTAAATAAATGGAAGATGGTCATAAAATCATGTGTAATACACAATATGTTTTATTGCCTATATATATTGATGGGGTATTTGTTAGAGCTCTTTTTTTTAAATGTCATGAGATGGAAGGTTATAAGGAGACATCCTAAAAATTATATTAAAAAATTGCAAGAGGTGGAGAATGGGAAAAATAAGAGAGCAACCTTCTAAGGAAATAGAAAGATGTTTGGCCAATAGGAAAGGTGAGATGGAGGGCTTATGACTAATTCATTTATTTTAATAATCATTTTATATGATATTTTTGTTTAGGTTAATTGTATTGTTTGTTATAAATGGACCTATAGTCCTGTGATAGGTTTTTGTGGCCCCTACCTTTATAATGACTTCATAATCATTTTGTTCTTTTTCTATCTAGAATTAGGGTAAATTAGAATTTGATTCCTAAATAGTGAAATTTAGTTATGTTATTCAATAATTCTTGAATTCTAGATTCAATTGCTATTAGGAATTAAATTCAAATTATTGTGTAAGAAAATTTATGTGTGTTCCTAAAGATTTTGTTTCATTTAATGATACAATTTTTTTTAGTTTATTCATGTAAAAATGTGTTGCCTCAAATGCAAATTGAACTTTTTCCAATTCTTGCTTTTTTAGTCATTTTTTAAGCGATAAATTTAAATACAAGCTTTTGAGAGATGTCTTTTACCATCCCCAATCCACGTATGTCATCTTCACACTCCTTGACACCAAATTTGATGACAAATTCTCACAAGTTACATCTTTACTATTCTCCCACAAGCTTTAAAAATATAGGGGGAAAATTATAGATCACACCTCCCTAATTAGTAGGATTTGGATCCCCAAAGCTCACTTAACAAAGGAAATAAGAAGAAACACCACCCTTATAAAAATTACAAGGTATTTGTTGACACCTAAAAATATCCTGAGTATACACACATCCTGATTTCACTTACTAACACCATTTTCTCATCATATTCACCTAATTCATCTATTTAATTAAATAATGTCCACTTATTTAGTTAAATTCACCTTTTTCTCCTATTAATTGAATAATTAATTTTATTTGATTAATTCATCACCTTCATGCTAATTTTCTTCCCTTTTGATTAAATGGTGTCAAATTATTTAATTAATATACCATCATCCCTCTTTGATTAAATAATTCCTAATTATTTAATTAAAGTTCTTAATTCCTCGACTTGCACAATTAAATAATTTTCTTAAATTGTTTAATTAACTAATTATTCCTCCAACTTGCATAAAGAATATTCTCATGGAATATTTCTTTTTCAAATTCAAATTCTTCCCTCCACATGAATAATATCTCCAACATCTTTCCTAAAATTGAAGGATTTGTTGAATCTCTTATGGATTATGGACCCTTGATTAAATCTTTGACCCATACCTTCAAGAATTATTGACCATTGATCCATTTCTTGATCCACGCTCACATCTTGAATTCAATTTCATCCATTGATTGGAATTTTGAATCCTTACCATTGATCAATATTTTAAAAATCTATTAATACCTCACATTTTACATGAAATTAAATTCACAACCTTATGCAAAGTTACTCTCCCAAATTCATTACTCACATTCAAGCAATTTGAGAGCTTTTTGTGTGAATCATCCCCATTCAACTATCAACCCAAGCTTTTGCATCAACATGGATTAGGAAATTTAAGTAATCCACATTCCATACCACTCCATTTACACTCAATCCACAATGGGATTGCAGGTTTGCATTGCTAATGGTTTTAATTGATTAGAATTTAGATGTCTTTGATGTTATTTGAATCATTTTAGCAATGTTAGACTAATTTCATTAGATTATTGTCTTGAATTGATCTATTGCTTGTTTAATTTATTTCATTGAACTTTAATACTTACATTTTGGCACGCCCAGTGGGACCCACGTCCCTATCTAATTAGTTTTCTTTGAGTTTTATCGACTATTACAAGTTCCATGGGCATTATAGTGTCTTTGTTAAAAGTCTATTTTTTGTCAAAGGTTCATGCCTTTGTCACCTAGCAGTTCAGTGCTTTTGTCTGCAAATTGGGATGCTTATGTGCAAAGTGGGGCGCTTTTGTATCCCCAAACCAGGGTGCTTTTTCAAAACCAAGGTACCTTTGTCAAAACTAGGGTGCCTTTGTCAAAACTAGGGTGCCTTTGTTCAAATGCCCTACTTTTACAAATTCAACAGTGTGATGCTCCTATTTGACAATGCACCGCTTTTGTTTGATAGTGCAACACTTTTTTTAGTTATAACATTGAGCTAATTTTAAGGGTTTAATCTATTTTTTCTCTCTAATCTTTGGATAACCCTAACAAATTTGTGTTTCCTGATTTCATCTAACTAGTTTTGCAGCATGTGGCATTTGAGAAAAGGAATATACTAAGATTTGTTTTGTAAACATGAGAATATTTGTGATATATTGAAAGAGAGGTTTTTATGATGGTCACTTGATTATTACATTACCTTTAAACCCTAGGTTAGGAATAACCTATTTTGTAGGGTTGTTTACTTGATTATTGATTGAAGCAAATAGGTTGGGATTAACCTATATGATTTGGTTGATCATTTTATTGTTGATTATACTTTCGATTGAAGTTGATTTATTATTGAGACTATACTTTTGAATGAGTCATTTATTGATATGATTATTCTTTTGATTGAGATCATTTATTGATGAGATTATACTTTTGATGATAATTATTTATTGTTGAGATATACTCTTGAATGGAGATATTTATTGTTGAGATTGTACTTTAAAAAATGGAGTCATTTAATGTTGAGTCATTATGAAATACCCTTTTGGTTAATTAGGTTATTCTTCGGGTTGGGATAATCCATGGGAAAGGGTGTAACCTATTTAGTTGGGATGTTATGACATCATTTTCTTCTTACCATGAGTTGTTAATAGGTTATTCCTAGGGTTAGAATAATCCATGGTGAAAGGGAATAGCCTATGCATAGAATATGAATAATCAAATACAAATTGATCTAGGACGGTGGGTGAGCATGTGACGTCCATCCTAAATTGGGGGCGATGAATACTTTGGAAAAAATAGTGTAAGTTGCCACCATTTACACTGTCAGTTCACTATGATCCATGTTTACATACTAGGAAGGTAATGTCATATGGTAGGTTGTAGCCACTATGTGATAGATCTAGATATGTAGGACACAACACCAAGCTCAGGGAAGGTCATTTTTATTATGGGGTTACCAAACCAATCTCTTCGTCGAAGGGAGGGTCATCTTACCAGTTAGGTAGATGTGTGAGGGGCCACAATAAGTCCATGGTTGGTGAAAAAACCCTTGAGTGATGCTTCTCCTCATCACTTGGCAACCAATATTTGATGGAGGGCACCTGGACCATTTGTATATCTATTGCAAGTAAGCTCATAGGAGCCATGTATTCATGTATGTATCCATTTATATGGAAAAGTTGTAAAAATGAAATTTTATCATGAAATTATGAAATATGAAATCAATACTTTGGAAAGTTATAATACTTTGTTATAATGCAATGGGAAAGTTTGGAATGATGTTTATTTCAAATGTGCATAATATTCTTATTTATAAAAAGAAAAAAAATATTTCTAAGTGTTGGCATCATAGCTTATTTACTTGAGTTTAAAATCATAGAAGAATTACTAGGAAGAATAATGGGTATGTTACAGCGCCCATCTTGACATATATTTGTGTACTTTAGTGTGAAATTGAACATAAGTTCATACTCTCACTAAAGTGGGGGCTAAATGTAGTGTATAAAAATGTACTCCTTTGCACTTTCACACTATGTTTGCATCCCCTTAATTAATTGGACTTAATTAAACTTCTAATTGCCTAAATTATGCATTCCTAAGCCTTATTACTCCCATTTTCTGAATGGGAAATCGACATTAAACAAATGCTAACATTATTTTAAACAAATTGTAAATTGTGTGTCATGGATTTAGGTCCCAAGACCCATTCGCCCAAGGGCGAATGTGTCCTCCTTAAGTGCCAAGACCCAATTTTTAATATGTTTTTTGTGGCATTTTAATGATTCAAATTCAAGTTTCAAATGTTGACTTGTGGAATCTAATTTTTGGGAAATTAGATAAACACCTATAAATACATAGTCATTTTATCAATTCAAACCTAAGCAACATTATCTAGCATTAAGGCAATTTTCACAAGAGAAAATATTATTGTAAAGAGCATTGAAGAGAAAAATTATCAGTCGTCTACATCAGTAATCAAGATCATATCATCATGTCAAAGTTTATGCATCTTCATGTCATGTTTTTGAGCTACATTGTGATGTAGGTTCAAGCATTCAAGAATCAAATCAAGTGTAAAATCAAGAAATCATTCAAGCTAATTCAAGCAAGATCCAATCCTTAGAGAGATGTGTTAGACTTCAATCCTCTAAGGGAAACCATAATGGTTTGGTGAGTTGTGACAAAGCATTGTTCAATCATCAAATTATTTCCATTTTATCATTATTTTAACATCAAGATTTAATTACCAAAGCGAGGTTTGACCAAGGAAAAACCCCATTCACCCAAAAAAATAAACATTTTCCCCTCTCTTTGTGTGTGCAGATTTGCAGGTGAAAAAGGACTGAAATTGGATCAAAGTGCCATTTTGTGAAGTTTCCAAATTTATCATCAAAGTTGTCAAGCCATAGAACTCACTTACAAAATTTATTTATGAATTTATGATAATGGAATTTGGAGAAATCAAGAGCTAAGATCCGAGATCAGAGGACTGTGAAATTAGATTTTGAACCCTTGTACAAAGACCCATTCACCCTAGGGAAAATTTATCCTTGCAAGACACTCAACAACCACTTTTGGAGCTAGGTACATATCACTCTTCCCTTCTTAGATCAACTTGAAAGTGGTTTTTTTTGTTTGTGTTATCCTTTAATTATGTATTTCAATTTTTACATTACATAATTGAGTTCATTAGGTATTTTATTTTTATCTCCCAAAAATGCATTTCAGTTATTTTATGTCATAAGAAAATAATAGATCCTCCTAATAAGGTTGACTCGCCTCAAGGTTGAAAGCCAATTCCATCCTTGTGAGATCCCTTTTTCTAATTAAATTAGAAAAGTGTAAGTGTATAGATCACAAATTGTTTAATCATTCCACATTGATCACCTCACTTACATTTTTATACGTTTCAACAAATATAAGCATATTCCTTTGAGTCAATAGAGTCATAATTTCAACGTGGGAGTTTAAACAGGTTTTAGAGAATGTTTTTAAATGTTTTAACAACCTTCTATAGGTGTGGGGAGAAGAGTCATTAAGGCCCTTAAATTTTAATTTTAAATGATTCTAAACTGTAAATGAGTCATGGCTTTTTAGAGAGTAGTTCGAGCCTCTTAAAGAGGCAATTACCAAATTGAATTTGGTTTTTAATGTTGCATAAATGTGGCGCCATAATTGGCAGTAGTGGGAAGCATGAAAGTGGAGTATTCTTTTCTATAAAACCCAAAAGTTTGCATTTTTTTTTTTTGGTTTCCAAGCATAATAAAGAAGGAAAATGTTTGTGTTTATTGTTCTTAAGATTTTAAAGTTTGAATATCAGTTTTTAAAATAATAATAATAGCAGCATAAAAGAGGTTGGATAATCTTTTCTAAGCAATTGGATAGTTGTACTGAAAGTGGAAGATAGAGCACTGGAAAGCTAGAGATATCAAGAGGCAGCTTGTTGCAGTCAATAATTGGAACTGCATGCATGTTTTATTTGTTTCCTAAACTAGTTATTATCTTATCTATAAGTTTGGAATAAGATTTTTGTGTATGATAAAAGAAAGAGATTCATATGAATGTTTACGAGAATGAGCATATATAGTCTAGAAATATGAGGTTAAATGATGATATTTTAATAATGTTATTTTTGAAAATATGAAAGGAGATAATTTTTATGTATTCTATATGTAATCTATAGTATATGGGTTATAACCAAAAATATGGTTCATTTGATAGGTTAATAATAACTTTACTGTGTATTCTTCTTAAAAGAATTAAATAAGAAATAAAAGTATGTTTTGTTGCTTAAGTATGAGAATGTGGGGATTGAGCACATGAATCAATTTCTCATTATCTTGATATTACTACATATCATAAACCCCCAAAATCTTTTGTGTTGAATTGTGAACCCAACCTTATGACTTGTAAATGAGAGTTT